>OY482674.1:13771243-14971243 GCA_960531455.1 Urophora cardui
TGGTTCGTTCGTTTGTACGCGTTGTTCGGGAGTGCTGTAAGTATGAATTTGAAGAATATATGTATGTATGAAAATAAAAGGCTTGCACTATAATCACTTTCAACGGAGGAAATACTTACATATCTATTTTAAAACGAAGTCTAAAAGACACTGAAGAGCTGCATCAGAGAGCTAAGCTTTATTTATGAATGACAAACGAAGTTGGTCTTTCACTGAAACACTGGTCCAAATATGGTAACCCACTAAGTAATTTTGACACAATCAGCTTCATTACTTATCTCCGTTAAGTGGCGTTAAGATAAGTATATATGTATGCGATGTTTATTAGACACGGCGGCTCTAATAATGTTAAAAACATTTATAAACTACATACAGACATACCACAGAGCATTTGGAAGATTGTTGTATGACAACTGACTATACTGAGTATTTTCGACACCCTTTGATGATTAAAAAATATAAAAAAAAAAGATTCGAAAACGAGTCAGACTAGCTATTGAAAACTGATTTTATTTTTAACGTATAAAACTCGCCTTATTGAGTCTTTTTCGACCCCCTTTGAAGATTAAAAACGATCAGAAATGGTTCAAAAATTACCGAAAAAGGATTCTAAAACGATTTAAAAATTATCCAAAAAATATTCAAAAACGATTCAAAAATTACCAAAAAAAGATTCGAAAGATACTCGAAAATTATCAGAAAACGATTGAAAAATTACCCGGAAATATTCAAAAACGATCAGAAAACGATGCAAAAATTATCCAAAAATATTCGTAAGAGACTCGAAAGCGATTAGAAAAACGATTAAAAAAATGTTGCAAACAAAAATGGTCAACAAAAGATTGAAAAAATATGTATGTATGTGTATTCGAAAGAGACTCGAAAATGATTAAAATACGATTGAAATAAGACTCGAAAACGACTCTCCAAGAAGAGTCACGCGCAGGGTCCCATTTTTTTACCAACTAAAGACTTTTGTTTATGGTTAGAAAGATGGAGTAGGTATTTGTGATTATTTTAATAGTACGGAGGGGTCGAAAAACTCAAATATCATAAATAACTTCATAAAATGCTTTGTAGGCTTTGTAAATACGAAAACGACTGGCAATATCTGACCTTCTATATAGAGAATGTGGTATTTAATAGGTTGATAATCGATACGAGGATTAGGTCATTCTTCAGCAAAACGAAAGTTTCGTCAATTAAGTATCCCTTCGTTATGAATTAGTAGTCCAACCCATTCTCGAAGTGGAATTTGTATGAGAAAGAGAGTACGTCACTTTTTCTCTTGTTACTATGGCAACATATGGTACTTAGTCATTTAAGTTTCCAACCCATATCGAGTGTAAATCCAATATATTTATTATGAACCTTGGAAAACTAAGATTACCTACAGGTTCGTTTTCAGTTCGATATTCATGTGTTTATTGGGTATCTATGTTTTTGTTTTGTTTGCGAAAAGTCCTCTACCATATTTGTTATCAACGACCAGCCAAGTAGTACGAAAATCACAAAATTCATTCATCGATTTTTGATAATCACTGCGCAGTGTATTGTAATAAAATTTTATATCTATCCTTTTTCATTAGACAATAAGCCAAAAGCAGCCGATTACTCATTTATTGTGCGGTCTTTTTTCAGTAAGCACTTTTGTTATCATTAATTAATTTCATTTACTTACCCGAATTTCCAATGCAATATTTGTGCGACCATGCCGCTGCTTTTATGTAGGTACTTGACATAGCATTTGCTTAATAAAATTGATAAGGTTGTTTTTGTTTTTTTACAACAAAAATTTCTGACGGAATTTCTGTATATAATCGCAAATATTTTGCGACGTTGTATTATTATCTACAATCTTTTTTAGCTGAAAAAAATCCATATAATCCCAGCCAGCAAAATCATCGTAAACGAGCTCGTAAACGGATGTTTTCTCGAAGAAAACTAATAAAATATCGTTTATGATATCCGTTTACGATTCGCCTACGAACACTGTTTCGCTTTAAAATGTTCAGTGCCTACGAGTGTCGTAAATGTATCGAAAAAGCACCCGTATATGAATCTTTTTACGTCCGTTTTTTTATCGTAAATGTAGAAATTTTACAAACATACATACTTACTTTTAAAATATTGAGTTTGAAATTTTTCGTTTTCTTTTTTTTTTTTGACATGATAGAAAAAAGTTTCTTTTGTTATTGTTTTCTTATTCGAGAATAGCTCGTAAATCGCAATGTTCGTAAAATGTACGGTACCTTGCTGGCTGGGATATTAAAGTATACATACATATGTACATACATATCTACAGTGTTTGCGTATTTGCAAGTTTGATTTTAAAAAAATGGCATTGACCTATCTCGCTAGAAACGTGCCTGCATATTTCGTGATAATATGTACATTCACATCAAAAACGGAAAGGGGTTGAATGATATTTGGGAGCTGCGCTGATAGAAATTTAGCCTCAACAATGAAACCAAATCACAGCCAAAATTTCTCTGTGTCCAACATTTCCAAAATTTTCTTGCTGCCAAAAAAGCAAAATACCTTTTGGCTTAATATCCAAATTTTCATGTAGTTAATTTTTCAAAACACTTTCTAACGATTTCTTCCATGTCTTCTTTACTTCAAAGTCATGGTCATGACAGCGCATGCAAATATGGCAGCGCACCTTTCTAAAAACAATTGAATGTACATATGTAAATATTTATCAGAGCTGGGCGATAAGGATTACATGTGCAATCGATTACACATAGGATTACGATTACATTAATCGTAATTTCAAGTTTTTTACGATTACGATTACAGTAATCGTAATTTTTGTAACGACGATTACGATTACAGTAATTGTAATTTCAAGTTTTTGACGATTACTATTACAGTAATCGTAATTTTTGTAACGACGATTACGATTACAGTAATTGTAATTTCAAGTTTTTGACGATTACGATTACAGTAATCCTTATTTTTGTAACGACGATTACGATTACAGTAATTGTAATTTCAAGTTTTTGACGATTACGATTACAGTAATCCTTATTTTCTGTAATCTTAAATTACAAAATTTAAGAATTACATGTAAAAAAATATTAAAATTGCTTTTTGATACTTAAAGGTGTAGGGAGGAAAATGTGCTTGGCTCTGAAAGAAGTGCTAAAAACTACAAATAATTATGTAAAGCTTGCAATTTCACACATATTATATACATTTTGAAATATTTGCGGTTGAGATAGCAGCTTTTAGTGGGCTGGAGACAATGGCCTCATGCATAAAAATCGAGGTGTAGCTCACACTAATTTTCTTCGTAAAATGTCGATTTTGCATGTATAAAAAATATGTATTACAATTGCTAGATTTTACTAAACAAATTACTTAGGTTTATCTCATAACAAAATTAAAAAGTAATAAAACTCCACTGCAACTTTTGAAGATGTAAATGACCATAACTATGAAAAGCCAATATTAGATGAAGATTTTTTTGACTTCGGCGGTAAATACCTAACTACATATCTATATAACAACTTAATATATATTTTATTTAAAATTCAATATACCTTTAGAAAACACTGATTTACCTGAAGTGCTTCCTGGTAGTGGCTCAAATATTATAGGAGAAGAATTTTTTAAATATTTGAACGATGCTGATAGTAGCCATGGATGTTTTAAAAGATATCCTCTGATAAAGAAAGCATCTTTAAGATTCAGCACCCCGCTTACATCGTCAGCACCTGTGGAAAGGCTATTTTCGTTGGCGGGCTATAAACAGTCCTCGACGCCATGCACTCTCCGATGCTTCTTTTGAAAAATTAGTTCTGCTTAAGGCTAATATTGAATATTATTGAATGTAAATTATCCAAACAGCAGTCTTAATTTTGTATCTTTATTATTTCCGCGAATTTTCTCTCTTCTTAATACACATCCCAGTTTTAATTGTTTACTTAATGTGTGAGAAATAAACACATATGTATGGATGTATGTAAAAATTATTATTATTTCTTGGAAAACGATGTTGGGTAAGTATATCACTGAAAACGAGAACAGTAATGGTAATTTCAAGTTTCTTACGATTACGATTACAGTAATCGTAATTTTTGTAACGACGATTACGATTACAGTAATCGTAATTTCAAGTTTCTTACGATTACGATTACAGTAATCGTAATTTTTGTAACGACGATTACGATTACAGTAATTGTAATTTCAAGTTTTTTACGATTACGATTACAGTAATCGTAATTTTTGTAACGTAGATTACGATTACAGTAATCGTAATTTCAAAATGTCTAAGATTACGATTACTGTAATCGTAATCATCTTGTAATCGTAATCCTTATCGCCCAGCTCTGATATTTATGAATATTAACATACAAAAACCAAACAGAAACAAATACGTAAATGTGGTTAAATAACAACAACATCATCGTCGATGACTTGATATTTTTTAAAAATGAAATTTAAGCTGACTAACATGGACGGCGCATTTTGCGTCGCTGCTTAACTTAATTGAACGAAAAGGCTTAATAATACTAATAATAATAATGGACTAGCTGCGAGTGTAATATTGGTGAGTTTTAGACCGAATTTCTCCCTAATCTCTTTCCAAAAACTTGAATGAAGTTTATTGCGAACAAATTAAATGACAGTGTTTCTAAAAAGTAAGCGAGTTCACAACAATTTAGTTTTTAGAAACTATTTAAAATGCTTCAGATATAACCACTTTTCTATTTAATTTTCATTTATTCGAAATTACCACATACTTACTTACCTACTTACAAACACCTCTCCATTCAAATAAATGTTTTCTCATAATCAGCACTAATACTACTTGTTATTCGGTTAATTGCACAGCTCCAAATATTTAAATGGTTAACCAATTACCTACCAACGCTCATTAAAATCAGCTGTTATTTTCAAATTGCAAATTGCACATTTTATTTGTGCGGTGGGCGGGCGGCAGAGTAGAAGCAATGCGCATTTACCTACCACGTGTATTTATTTGCTAATACGATTGCGATTACACAAAAATCGTAAAACTATATGCAATGCAAATAAGTACTTGTACATAAAAGAATACATATATATGTATGTATGTATGTATACAATGTATGTACATATATACATTTCGTCGCTCCGGAAGAAGAAAGACGCATGTCAGTAATTTGTCGACGAAAAAAGACGCATTAAAAATATGTCGGGGAAGAAAGACGCTTTACAAAACATGTCGACGAAGATAGACGCATTGAAAAATATTTCGACGAACAGAGACGCATTATAAAATATTTCGACGAAGAAAGACGCATTAGCATTATTAACTGCGAAGAAAGACGCATTAGCATTAATATTGACAAAGAAAAATAAAAAATCGAATACGCCTTTCTTTCCTAAAAAAATATTTAAATGCGTCTTTCTTTATAGTAAAAAAAATAAAGCGTATTTCTTCGTTATCAAAAAAAAATAAAGAGTCTTTCTTTCAAAAACTATTTTTAATGCGTCTTTCTTTGAAAGAAAAAAAGTTTGCGTCTTTTTTCTTCTATAGCGACGATATATTAGATATACCTAGTTATTCGTATATACCCTGCAGTCAATTCAACTAGCTTATCGGGCTGCTCAACTGCATCAGCTTCCTATCAGTCATTGTTTGTAACAACTCCATACAACTTTTTTTTTACAGCAATTGTGTTCCGTTAGGACTCCCTAAGCCCTCCGCATGGAGTGTATCCGACGGAGAAAAGTGCCTTTTGAAAGTGCAAAGATCCCATGCGGACTCGAAACACTCCTTTGAGGAGCTTTTCACTTCGCATTTGAAGCTCTCCATCGAGGAATTATTTATGGGAGTCCTATTACGCTCCTAATTCGGAGCGCTCCGTACTTGGTTAGCTGGGTAGTAACTGGAGCTTAAGCTCTCAACTTTGCAAGAGACTTTTGCAAGGCTGACTAGTTAGTCAACTGGTCCAAATATTATAGTTAATTCACTAGTTTATTTGCTGACTAGTTTTATTTTGGTGCAATGAATGACATTACTACTTATGTGTATATAGAGATGTTTCCATATTTATTAATTGACATACATACATACATACTTACATGCTTGTATATAACTACTGATGTTGTAATGTAAATATGTAAACTGGTAGAGTACCTAGTTACATACATACATATGTATGTATTTATGTACATCAAGTATACATTTACCTATATTCGAGCAGGTGCTAACAGTCACTCAAAGTCAGAATGAATTCATATTTCTGACACTAAACTTGCAATTTGATCTTTATTGAATAATTATAAATTTTTATAGAACAACTAAATATCAATCCATTCAATCCGTTGATCCGCTGACGCAAAGAAATCTTGCCATGGTCGAATTTTATTTAAATTATTTATTGCCGGAACACTATTTAAAGCATAGGTGACCACAAAGTAAGCATAAGGGAGCCACACGACAACTACATCAATAAAAATTGCAACAACCTTCTTCTCGGAGTTATAAAAATATTATTTTGCCAAATAACGGTTTATTGCAACAACATACATAAAAAAATCATACTCCCATGAGCACTTTCTATTCTTAGATGTCATTTTGAAAAGAACAAATGTACAATGTACCTACATACATACATATGTGTAGATATGCTGCAGCTAGGCATTCAAATATTTTGCTAAACAACATGAACGAGGTAGCAGATATAAATGTACAACCATATGTACATATGTATGTATGTATGAAGGCGTAACTACACAATGAATGTCGGTCGAAGCTGGACCGTTAGGTTTGAGTGCTCGCCGCGACGACGATTTCTGTGAAAAAAAGAAATGTGCGTTATTCTGTCGAAATTGATTTGCTTGTTGTTGGGAGCCACTCGGAGCCACAGCGATGTTGTTGGGAGACAAACGGAGTCACTGGAGCCATTGGGTGGCCATGTATGATTTAAAGCATGTCTACACGGAATGAAATTTGCTCTGAGCGAACGCTCTTAGTCAATCCCCTTCTATTTAACTCTGAATTATACCACGAATGATAATGTTTCAAATCCTCACCGTCTCTAATTCTATCAAAATCTGAGAGTTGCAATAATTTAATTTCACTTCTTCATTCAAGTCTATTATTACAAGAATCTTACAGACTACACCTTTTCCAGATTGAAATCAGAAAACGCCAATTGAATTTCAGAATAGGTAATTGAATTTCAGGATTTTTTATTTGGATTTAAGAATAGTTATCTGGATTTCAGAATGTATGAATTGGATTTCAGAAATAGAGATTTCGATTTCGGAAGGCGTCAATTGGATTTCAGATATCATAAACTTTATTTCGTAAAGTTGGAAAATAATTTGTACTTAAGTTCAATTCAGGTTATAAATTCATATAAGTTATGTACTATAGATATGTACATAATCAAGTATTTACATGGCAAACAGTTCGAAAGGTATTTTCTGAAATCCACTTGACGAATTCTGAAATCCAATTCTCATATTCTGAATTCCAACTGAATATTCTGAAATCCAATTTTAGTTTTCTGAAATTCAATTCACACAATCTGAAATCCAATAACCGATTCTGAAATACAATTATCAATTCTGAAATTCAATTAACGTTTTCTGAAATACAATTGGAATTTTCCGATTTAAATCTGGAAAAGGTGTAGATGTAAAACTTACTTAGCACCTACTATATCTTGCAGTCTAGAATTATTTACAATGAAGAGGTTGAAAAATGGATTAAGTATATTGGATTCCAAATCAAGGAGCCATATTCGAGCCTGGAACGAGCTAAACAATTATATAATATTTTTCTGGAGTATGTGTCTTTAAAGTCTCTTAAATAAGCTAAGTTTGCATAGGCTTTTGGAACTAGAACGTATATGGAACTATGAACAGGGAAGAATAAGAATTAGATCTGACAATCTCAATTACGAATGATCGTGTAGACGAATTAAGTAATTCACGAATCATTTATCGTATTATTTTGGAAGCCAATTATATCCCCTGTAGACATGCTCTAAACTTAAATATACTTATGCCGTTTTCTTTTCTCGAAAAAATGTTGCCCTTTTTGATTTTCGTAGCTATTTTGTAAGCTTGTCTGTTAATTTTACTGAATATTGACCTCTAACCAAGCAAGAGGGCACCATTATCTACAAATTTATTCATTTTGTAGAAAGTTAGGTTACGCAATTCGATAATTGGGATATAGAAGGGCAGCATTTTTTTGCAGAAAAGAAAACGCCATTAGTGTCCCTTTTTGTTTTGTAGGCACTGTTCATTTTTGAATTCATACGCTGCGAAGCGTTTCAATGATACGGTCTGAAGTCAGCAATTCTACTTGCATACGCAGCAAAAAATCTATACCTTATTTAAGAATTATTACAGAACATTTAAAGGCTTACGAAATAAGGCCTGAAAATTCTATAGCTTAGTTCTATAGGCAAAGGCTTAAAATAAGGCTGATATTTCCTCTGTTGATGTCGTCAGGCCATAAGAAATACACTCTTTCTCTCTCTGAGAGTACATATTATTCCAAAGGATTATTCGCCATGCAAGAAAAAGCTTAGACAAGGCATTATTCTGGCTTGATAATCAGACCTTGTGTGGTGTATTTATTCCTTATATATGCCTTATTAAAAAGTTGTTTTTCGTTTAGCTGCATAGGTAATTAACATTTTTTCGAAATTTAAGCGTTGCGGCTATTTAATTATAAAAAACATATTTTTCTGGGGTTGAAACGCTATTATTCATATCTTCATCTTTCTTTGATTATTAAAACTCTGGGATGTGTGAAAATTAAGTATTAAAACGTTTGGAGCAGAGAGAATGAGTGGATAACAGCAAGCAGCGCTGCCAGCGTATTCCTGTTTAACAACTTATGCATAAGCATAGCCTTTTTGCTGGATAAATATTTACAATTCTAACACATATGTATGTACGTACCTTCATACATACATATGTCTATTTTGGTTGTTTCATTAGCTGTTCACTTAAATGCAACAATGTAGAAGCATTCTCACATCGCTAACGATCAAATGACCCAATTTGCTTAAGCTGAATTCCACGTTCATAATTGTGACGCTGTCATTTCGTTCCATATTCCACTGCTCACCAACAGACACCTCCCACTCCGCGCAAGCCACCAACCTGCCAACCAAAACTGCCACCTAAATCGCGTTTCTTTGTAAGTTTTTAGTGTGTGGAAAATGCTCCAAGTGCGCTTGTTTCATTGTAACGCTTTCTAGAGCTGCAAAACCATCGATAGTCGGACCACTCGATAGTTTCGATAGTCGAAAAAAAAACTATCGATACTATCGATAGTTTTTTATGAATATTTCACTAAAATAAAAAGAGGGATGGTTTTGTTTACAGTTTTCTTTCCAAAAAGTCTTTAATTTTTTACGCAAAACAATAATTAAATAAAAGATTAAATAAGAATTAGATACTTCACTTACACTGAGAGAAAAATCAAACAAAAGTTGGTTAGTAGTACTAATTTCACACTTGTTTAATATTACCATTACCATTGTTGATATATTAGACAGTGTTTTTGGTTATATTAACCATGATATTTGTTGATATAACAAAATGTTCGTTCAAATCTTCAACCAATTTCTTGTTACTATTAAACAATTTGTTGGTTATATTTTTATGCCAGTAGCCGCACTGCTATGTATGATCTATAAGAGAGTGTTAATATGTTAACTGAATAACAAAGAAACTTCCAAATACTCACTCTCTCGCTCTCTACAATTCGGGTCCAGCCATTCAACTTCGTCAAGCACAAACGGTGTTGAAGGCGATGGTAACAACAGAGCCGAAGCCATAAAGCTTCGTAAATATTTTTACTTTTTTATACTCAGCTGTACTAGTATACAGAGTATTATAGTTTTAATCACATAACGGTGGATTGTAACAGAATGAAATAATCGAGATAGATATAGACTTATATATATCAAAATGACCAGGGTGAAAAGAGAAATCGATTGAGCCATATCCGTCCGTCCGTCCGTCTGTCCGTCCGCCCGTCTGTAAACACTCTAACTCGCGCAAAAATTGAGATATTTTGATGAAATTTGAAATGCAAGTTGGCATCGACACTGGGACGGTTGGTATTGAAAATAGGGGAAATCGGACCATGACCACGCCCACTTTTCCTATATAGAAAAAATCGGAAATTTGGTATCTCAGTCACTATTAAAGCTAGAGTGATGAAATTTTACTCACGTGTTGAGCTCAGGCCCCTATGAAGAAATTTGATGAACGTTTGGAAAATGGGAGGTGCCACGTCCACTTATTAAGGGTCAAACATGGAAGGTTTTATATGTCATAAATCAGAAACCATTGGAGATATATAGATGAAATTTGGTATACGTGATTTACTTACTTAGGCAATAATTTTGATGGAAAATTGTTAAAATCGTATGTGTATTATAAAGTGGCCTAATAAAAACATTTTAAGCGATATCTTTGTCAAATATAAAGATAATTCATTGAAATTTTGTGACATGGGTTCCACAATAGACCGGAAACATAAAATAGACAAATTTTGGAAAATGGGCGTGGCACCGCCTCCTTTTGGACAAAGGGATATACGAGATTTCTTAGCCTTTAACTCGACAAATAATTGAGATATTATGACGAAACTTGGTTTATACACTTTTATAACTTGTGTTAATAGACACGCAAAAATTTATTGAAATCGGTTTATGACCACGCCTACTTTTTAACAGATATTTCTGAAACACTCTTTGGGAATACGTAACGTGACATCTTTGTAACTAGAAGTCATAAAGGAATGAATTTTTGCACAAATAATAATATTGATATGCTTAGTTGGATGACTGATAAAAATTTAGAAAATGGGCGTGGCTACGCCCACTTTATGCAGCACTCGCTTTATATAAAGTACACCGTGTTTCCATCAAACGCAAACAAACAATGAAAGCATACAGCTGAGTATCTAATGTTCGATTCCACTCGAACTTAGGCTTCCCTACTTGTTTTAGATATGAATTAACTAATGGCGTTTTCTTTTCTGACAAAAAATGTTGCCCTTTAATATCTCAATTATCGAATTACGTAACATGACTTTCTATAAAATGGCTGAATTTGTAGTTAATGGTGCCCTCTTACTTAGTCAGAGGACAACATTCGTTGAAATCACCACACAAGCTTACAAAATGGCTGAGAAAATCGAACAGGGCAACATTTTTTCGAGAAAAGAAAACGGCATAATATTTTCGTTAATATAACAAATATACACGTTGGGGAAACCAACTTTCTGTTTGATATTGATTGTTACCAAAATATTGGTTAATGGTACAATGAAAATGTACATATTACATTTTTTCCTTTTGACATGAATAAATCAACCAATAAAACATTAACCAAGAAGTTGGTTGAAAAAACTGTTGTACTTTTTTCTCTGTGTATGTATATAGCATTTTCTGGTTAAATTAAACCTTAATAAGTGAATATTTTAAAAATATAAATACACGCGCGCCATCTGTTGGAAAATAGCGGTGGTTGTAACCTAATCTCATTAGTAAATATGTTGCATATATTTAGGCAGCAGCTAGAAGTTACATACCCACATACATACAGGTGAAACTAATAAAAGCGTGTTAAAAAGAGGGATGATTTTGTTTACATGTTCCTTTTCAAAGTCTTTAATTTTTTTTAACGCATAACATTAATTAATTAACAAAGGAACAACAAATAGGAATTAATTTTCAATTGAAAATTTTCACTTGATTTGAAAAAGGTTTCATTTGACTTGAAAACGCTATAGTAATAAAACTAAAAGTAGTACATTTGTTTTTTAGCATCTTTGGCGCTGACTAGTACATAAGGCACATTGTTTATATATTTCATTAATGTAAAATACCGATAATCAAAAGGCACACTGTTTAAACATTTCATTAATGTAGAATACACTATGCTTTAAATCAGTGTTGTCCAATGCAATAGTATGTAATTTTCACTTGTGTGCGTAAAGCGTTGCTGCAAACTGTGTTGTGTTGTTGTAATTAGCTTCGCAATACGCTGCTGCCGAACCAAGCTATTCATAGATATACGAGCAGTTTACTGGCTCTTTCGTTTTTTCTGAAGCTGGCAGAAGAGTATACGTGTGAGTATACGTGTTTGACGTCGCAGCAGCTAGCCTATGCCCCGGGCATAGGAAATATGCATTTTGGCCGACACTGCTTTAAATAAATCAAAAAACAAAAAATACGAAGAATTTCAGTTATGGGGGAGGATACGTATGGGCCTGCTGAGCACAAAACAATTTTTTTTTAATTTTAAATTTTTTGTATGGTTACGTTTTTGAGATAACGGTAATTTTGTGTTTTTCGTTATCACTTTATTCAAAAATTATGTTCGCTGGAGTTACGCTTCTAACAATATACAACTTGTAGTAATTGAACCACACCTCGCTAAATGGCATCTGATCAATGTCAAAATTTTTAATTTTTTGCGATTTTTGAAAAAGTTTTGATTTTCAAATTAAGTTTTTTATAAAAACTTGTAAAAATCAGAAAAGTTTTATTTTTTAAAAATTAGCCCGTTTAATTGTTAACGTAATATCAAGGATATCTGATAAAAACATTATTTTTAGTGATTTCTTTCATGTGAAACAAAAAGGATATTTTATGGACGAAAAACTCGGTTAGATGACTCATCCGTGTATAGACAAAAGATAAAATTTGTTTGTGACTTCACCCTCTCATAGGGTTAGCGTTAATCAGAGGTTGAGTAAACGGCCCTTAAGCTAAAGATATAGATACTTATGAATGAAAATTACTTAACTATTGTTTGTCATTTTATATCAGAAGATTTCAAATTGCGAGTAGCTGTACTGTAGACACAAAAGCTGCTGTCAGATACAAATCATTCCGCAGCTAATATATTGGAAACCTTGCACCATGTTCCATGCGAGTTACCGTGTTTTGCACCTTCATTGAATTTAGCTGTGCGAGCAAATTGTTTCTTATTTTAAAGGCAGTACTATTGAATATCAGAAGTTTAAGGTCGCGCAAGAAGTCTATAGTGTTTTGCAAAAAAAAAGTTGTAAAACGACGCCCTATACACGGATGAGTCATATAACCGAGTTTTTCGTCCATAAAATATCCTTTTTGTTTCACATGAAAGAAATCGCTAAAAATAATGTTTTTATCAGATATCTTTGATATTACGTTAACAATTAAACTGGCTAATTTAAAAAAAATAATTTTTTTCTGATTTTTACAAGTGTTTATAAAAAACTTAATTTGAAAATCAAAACTTTCAAAAATCGGAAAAAATTAAAAATTTTGACATTGACCAGATGTCATTTAGCGAGGTGTGGTTCAATTACTACAAGTTATATATAAGTTACGACAGACATTCCTTACCACGGGTATATTCTAAGCCCCCTAACCCGCTGGGGTATTAATTTGACCAATTTGATATCGAAATCCAACTCCTCCCTAACATTCAGTATTCTTCTTTTGGGACAAAACTACAAGAATGAATAGAGATAACCATCGATAGTGGAAAAAACTATCGATAGTGACACGAAAAAAAAACTATCGATACTATCGATAGTGCCATCGATAGTTTTGCAGCTCTAACGCTTACTCTCATGTTTGTATGTATGTATGTCTGTTGTGTGGCATTTAAATGAAATAGGTTGATGTCTCGCTTTGATGGTTGGTATTTTGACTTGTAGTTACCTTAGAAAAACTTGTTGAAGCTGCAAAAAAGCCATTACTTAATGCGGAAGCGGGGAAAAATTGAGGAAGTTGGTTGTTAGTACATACATGCATACATACACTGTGGCATTCACTCCAAACGCATTAAATTTATCGGTCTCGATATGAGAATTGTGTGCTTGGCTTACGTTTATGTCACTGTAAAAATGTGCATGTGTTTGATGGAGAAGTATGGAGGATAACTTACAAATATTTTTTACTTTTTTCTACATTTTTGTTTTTGTTTTTGTATGCGGAAATGCTTAATAAACTTAACTATTACCAACGAGATTGACATTTCCGTTTGCCACTCGTAAGTATTTATTAAATTCAATCGAAGTTAAACGCTCTGCAACAGCAGTAGACATACATATGTATGTAGGCATGGTATGTATGTCCATTCCCATTGCATGTACACGCACTCCCATCGCAAGCACCACAAACCAGTATTATGTACGTATGTGTGCATGGTTGTTTGTCTTCACGTTCAATGCCCGATCAAGTTGCCTTTTTTGTTCAATATCTTCATTCTTTTTTTGTTGGTTGCATTGGAAGAAAGTTGCTGTTGCCATTTGCAGCAATTATCTACATACATACATACATAAATGCTTAATCAAAAATAGTTTAGTTACAAAGTGGCTGTGAGCCATGCAGTAGTAGACTTCTCTAGCATACATACATATGTATGTATGTATGTACATATCGTCGCCCGGATAAATTAGTGTCGTATGTGAATTTTGGGCCGAATTGAGTTAATAATACAGTTATACTAAACTAATCAAGATCTTTCGAATGACGTTATCCGTTTTTTGCTATCTCCTTTAGTTTAAGAGTTATTGAGTAGAATTTTTTCGTTTGTGCAAGGTCGCAAGCGATTTCGTCTAATTTCCAATGTGCTTTTAATTGCTGTCAATTATTTAATTTATTTACTTTTATGAGAAATCAAATACAATATTTAACTAATAATCTTTAATTTAGTTCAAATTGGGAACACATTTTGTCGTACGTCATACAAATTTCCTGCAAAAATGGTGCTAAAGGTAACATACGACAAAATTTTACTGAAGAAAAAGAAAATTCAAAAATAAGAAACAATATATAACAAAATTAAAATAATTTAAGAATTTTGTGGCCTAGTAGTGTTCTGCCAGACTTTCCCAAAAGTCTTCAAATGCAACATACGACATTAATTTATCCGGGCGACGATATGTCGCATATGTATTTCTTGATAAAAAAATCGTTAACTTATTTCTTACAAAAATGTACGTAGAATTCTTGGACAGAAATCATTTGAAAGAGTTTTTCCAGTTTTAGCAAATTAAACGGTTATAAAAAAGAGAGTCAGACGAACGCAGTGGTGCCAGATCGAGGGAAATTTGCCTTTTTGAGGGATATTTCATAACAAAATTTTGTAAAAGGGAAAAAAATTGAAATTTTTTAGTCACTCATATAAAAAAGGCATTTTTTAGTTTCAGAACTGCTGTTCGTGGTACTTATTCTTCGACATTTGGTATGGCCTAATTGTTTTTGTATTTTGGAATTCAGACAAAACGTAATGTTAAACTAGTGTAAACTTGAAACGAGTTGACGGTACAGAGGCAAGTGTACACGTCCCCCCACGTAAAAGCATGTTCATATTGACGTAATGTCAGCGAAATTCGTATTTCCGGTGTAAATTACCGATAAATTACGTAGATTTGCCATAAAAAATGCCAGACGAAAAAACCATTGAAATTCGCATAAAATACGAAAGAAATTACCTTACAATCGTTATCTTAACCTAAAAAAAATGTATTTTTGTGTTATCTATTACAGAAATAAATACTTTAAAGTCTTTGGGAATTTTGTGGGATTTTTTATTTAAGATGTGGAAAATTGAGCGAATTTTTTCCAATTTCTGTTGGAATTTTAGCGGATATTATGTGGCATCGCTGGATGAACATTCATTAAGATTGGGTTTTAAGGAACATGTGTAAAATATACAGATTTTATATGCTTTTTGTGTGCTCATAAATAAAATCTAAAAAAGGACAAACTAAGAAGTTGCCCATGAATAATGAAAAGTTTATTCCATTTCTTGATTAGATTTTGAGTAATTTTTATCCGTAAGTATGTGCATTTAAAGTTTGTAGCGCGACAGCAAACACATGTGTTAAATAATTTAATTGTCAGTTGAACTAATTTGCTAAAATCGATTTGATAAGTACGAGTACTAAGTAAAATTTGCGCCATAAAACTTCTGCATGACTTTGCGACAAAGACTACTTGGCGCCTTGCGATATGTACATACATTTCTAGATTCTTACATATATAAATATTGCATATACATAGATACATCTACATTAGGGTGGGGCGATTTACTAACCTATATCGCGCGATCGAAATTTGGATTCCTCTCATTTTTCTGAGTAGAAAACTCCTCCACGACATTTGTCTAAAATTAATTTTGATGTTCCGGAATTTGGTTTTTATGAACCAAGACGAATTTTTGAAAATAAAAATTTGGCAAAAATCGACAAAAAAATATCCAGGCCAATATGTATGTACATCGATTTGAAGCAGAATTTTATGCTGAATCCAGATATGAAATCGAAACTAAAATCGGATGATCCGTTTTCGAGATATAGCGTGATTTCCGGTTATGGAGGCTGAATGCCCAAAATCGCATATTTTCGCGATTATCTCTTGTTGTGTACAATACATCTTAATTTTTGTTGCAAACTTTTTAAAGATAAGTTAATACAATACAGGGATGGGCATTATTCAAAATTTGAATAATTCAATAACGAAAAAATAAAAATAAATTTTTATTCTTCATTCTCATATCCTTGAATAAAGAATAAATTTTTATTCTTCATTCCGGCGCGCTTGAATAAAGAATAATTTTTTATTCCTTATTCTGATGCCCTTGAATAAAGAATAAAAATTTATTCTTCATTCTGATACCCTTGAATAAAAAATAAATTTTTATTCTTCATTTTGGTGCCCTTGAATAAAGAATAATTTTTTATTCTTCATTTTGATACCCTTGAATAAAGAATAAAAATTTATTCTTCATTCTGATACCCTTGAATAAAAAATAAATTTTTATTCTTCATTCTGATGCCCTTGAATAAAGAATAATTTTTTATTCTTCATCCGAAATTGGTTGAATAAAAAATAAAATTTTATTTTTCATTCAGATAATTTTGAATAAAGAATAAATTTTTATTCACGTTATTCAAATTATTCTTGCAGGTCACACAAGTAAATGATTTTGCGAATATTTTTCTGAATACGAACCAAGTATTTTCCCGAGCCCCAACCGAATATTTTTCCGAATACTTTCCCGAATCCGAACCCAAATACTCAACCGAATATTTTTCTGAATCCGAACCGAATATTTTACCGAATACTTTCCCGAATCCGAACCGAATATTCTCCCAAATCCGAATCCGAATACTTTCCCGATTCCGAACCGAATACTTTCCCGAGTCTGAACCGAATACTTTTCCGGGTTCCAACCGAATACTTTTTCCGAGTTCGAACCGAATACTTTCCCGGGTCCGAACCGAATACTTTTCAGGGTTCGAACCGAATACTTTTCCGGGTTCGAACCGAATACTTTTTCCGAGTTCGAACCGAATACTTTTCCGGGTGCGAACCGAATACTTTTCCGGGTCCGAACCGATTACCAGCTGTAATTAACGAAGTTATGGTAAAAATTAAAATGCAAACGAATATGCATACAGTACATACATATTTACATATGTACATTGTATGTATAAGCAAAAGAAGTATGTAGTTTCTTGTTGTCATGTTCTGGTCATCGGTTTTTAATGAAATTTGGCGCCGTTCTATTCAAATACAAGGACATTTTCATTTTTACCATAACTTCGTTAATTACAGAGCCAGCGGGTCCCGGACTCGGTACAGTAATCGGTTCGGACTCATAAAAGTATTCGGTTCGAACTCGGAAAAGTATTCGGTTCGGACCCGGAAAAGTATTCGGTTCAAACTCAGAAAGGTATTCGGTTCGAACCTGGAAAAGTATTCGGTTCGAACCCTGAAAAGTATTCGGTTCGAAACCGGAAAAGTATTCGGTTCAGACTCGGGAAAGTATTCGGTTCGGAATCCGGAAAGTATTCGGATTCGGATTTGGGAGAATATTCGGTTCGGATTCGGGAAAGTATTCGGTAAAATATTCGGTTCGGATTCAGACAAATATTCGGTTGAGTATTTGGGTTCGGATTCGGGAAAGTATTCGGAAAAATATTCGGTTGGGGCTCGGGAAAATACTTGGTTCGTATTCAGAAAAATATTCGCAAAATCATTTACTTGTGTGACCTGCAAGAATAATTTGAATAACGTGAATAAAAATTTATTCTTTATTCAAAATTATCTGAATGAAAAATAAAATTTTATTTTTTATTCAACCAATTTCGGATGAAGAATAAAAAATTATTTTTTATTCAAGGGCATCAGAATGAAGAATAAAAATTTATTTTTTATTCAAGGGTATCAGAATGAAGAATAAATTTTTATTCTTTATTCAAGGGTATCAAAATGAAGAATAAAAAATTATTCTTTATTCAAGGGCACCAAAATGAAGAATAAAAATTTATTTTTTATTCAAGGGTATCAGAATGAAGAATAAATTTTTATTCTTTATTCAAGGGTATCAGAATAAAGAATAAAAAATTATTCTTTATTCAAGCGCGCCGGAATGAAGAATAAAAATTTATTCTTTATTCAGGGATATGAGAATGAAGAATAAAAATTTATTTTTTATTTGAATAAAAATTTATTCAAAACCGCCCATCCCTGATACAATATATGAACAGTATTTTAAAATATTAATTTATCTTCCGGTATGGGAAAACTAGAATGCACTCTTTTTTCCTTGGCCCAAAAGCGAGGTATGTGTTCTCTATGTTATAGTCATCCGATACCGATGATTTTCGCCGACAGCGCTTTGTGTACAATAAATGCTCTAAATACAAAATTTCAGAATTTTAGCTGCAAAAATTGAAGAGTTATTCCCTAAAACGTAGACTTATGCTTCTGAAATTTGTTTTTTGTTTCCAATAGTACGCTATGGCGTATGAGTAACCTTGAGTTTTTTTAGAGTTGACTAGTGATGGGCGAGTCCGAGATGTTTAGGCAATCGAGAGAATCGTCATCGTTGCAAAATCACAATCGAGTCAAATATTGACTCGCTCCTCGACTACACAATCGAGATGTTTTTGCGATTGTTCCGAGTCGGCGAGTCGGAGGTTGTTTCGATGACATCTCGACTACACAACCGAGATGTTTTTGCGATTGTTCCGAGTCGGCGGGCCGGCTGTTGTTTTGATGATATGTTTTAGTTGATAAAATAAACTGAATTAGGGTTGTTGATAAAGAAAGTAGGATTTTTAATGGAAGTGAGGTAACTACATATATAAATGAACCAAATAAAAAAATATGCTATACATAGACGCTGCATTTTTGAAATCACAACTAAAGAGTGTCGTGCATAATAATAATAACTAATCATTTAAACATTAATAAATTTTCTGAAGTGAGACGCTTATGAAATAAATGAATTTTACGAGTAGCAACAACGAAAATAGATTTGTACCACTCTGTATGTTTTTTTAAAGCAATTTTGATATTCAAGCGGCAACAACAAATATTTTGTATTTTTTGCAGCGAGTCCGAGATGTTGTAGGGTTGCTTTGAAAACGAGAGGAATCGTTGGCGAGTCCGAGATGTTTTAGCGATTGTTTCGACTGGTGGCCATTTACGACTTGACTCGAGTACGAATGAAAACCATCGAGAACATTCGAGATGTTTCAACAATCGAGAGAATCGAATAAAACATCTCGGACTCGCCCATCACTAGAGTTGACTAAAGTAAAAAAACAAGTCCCAAACAGGGATGTGATAAGTGGGCTTTTCCTACCAAAACTGGTCGGTTTTTTTCCTGTTGGTCGGATGGTCGCACGATTTGAATTTTGGTAGGTTTTTACCTTCCTTCAAGTAACATCACTGATTTGCTAGATTTTGCCACAACATTCTTGAAAGAACGTTTGAAAGTTCATGTATTCATGTCTCTTTCTCGCAGCAACAGTTTGGTTGAATACTTTTTGTGTTTCTCTTCGGCAGAGTTTTGTGTAAAGTGGATAAAATAAGGTGAACGCATACGCATGAAAACCCTTTCTTCATTTTTTAGTTTGATGAAAAATGCGCTTAATGAAAATTGCTTTGGCGGGCTCACAAAATTTATTTTTAATCTGCTTACGCTTCCACACAGCTCTGCTGCACCGGGGCGCAGATTTTCTACACTTTCTTTAATAAAACCAAACTTAGAAGCAAATTAGAAATAAGCACTATGCACAAGAAAGATCTTAGATTCAATTTTGATATTTAATTAAAGTTCTGATCTCATTTGTATACCTACTTGGACCTACCTGTTAAACCATAGTCGTAACTATTTTAAAAGGTTAACATAGATTACATACACAAATTAATGTACATACATATGTATAAACGCATTCGTATATTATTATTTTAAGCTAAAACATGTGAAAATACTTGAAGAGTGATATGTATGTATAAGTTCCTATATATATACCAGTTAAATGAATATATAACAAGTAAGGAAGCCTAAGTTCGAGTGCAATCGAACATTAGATACTCAGCTGTATGCTTTCATTGTTTGTTTGCGTTTGTTCGATATAGGGTGTATTTTATATGAAACGAGTGCTGCATAAACAGGGCGCAGCCACGCCCATTTTCAAAATTTATATCAATCATCCAAATAAGCATACAAATATTATTGTTAGTGCAAAATTTCATCCCTCTATGACTTTTAGTTACAAAGACTTCACGTTACAAATTCCAAAAGGGTGTTCCAGAAATATCTTTGTTAAAAAGTAGGCGTGGTCATAAACCGATTTCAATACATTTTTGCGTGTCTATTAACACATGTTATAAAAGTGTATAAACCAAGTTTCGTCATAATATCTCAATTATTTGTCGAGTTAAAGGCTAAGAAATCTCATATATCCCTTTGTCTAAAAAGAGGCGGTGCCACGCCCATTTTCCAAACTTTTTTATTTTTTGTTTCCGGTCTATTGTAAAACTCATGTCACAAAATTTCAATGAATTATCTTTATATTTCACATAGATATCGCTTAAAATGTTTTTATTAGGTCACTTTATAATACACATATATAAAAGTGGGCGCGGTCGTCAACCGATTTTGGTAATTTTTCGTCCACACATTTGGCTAAGTAAATATATCACGCGTACCAGATTTCATCGATATATCTTTAACGGTTTCTGAGTTATGGCTTATTAAACTTTCAATATTCGCTCCTTAATAAGTGGGCGTGGCACCGCCCATTTTCCAAAATTTTTGTAGTTTTTGTTTTATGTCCATAGTTGGACTCCTGCCACAAAATCTCAGTGATTGATCTTTATATTTGACAGAGATATCGCTTAAAATGTTTTTATTAGGCCCCCTTATATTTCCTATATATAAAAGTGGGCGTGGCCGTCAACCGATTTTGATAATTTTTCGCCAAAACATTTGACTAAGTAATTATATTACGCGTACCGAATTTCATCGATATATCTTCAACGGTTTCTGAGTTATGACTCATAAAACTTTCAATGTCTGCCCCTTAATAAGTGGGCGTGGCACCGCCCATATTCCAAAATTTTTGTGTTTTTTGTTTTATGTCCATAGTTGGACTCATGCGACAAAATTTCAATGATAGATCTTTATATTTGACAGAGATATCGCTTAAAATGGTTTTATTAGGTCACTTTATAATACACATATATAAAAGTGGGCGTGGCCGTAAACCGATTTTGATAATTTTTCGTCAAAACATTTGTCTATGTAAGCAAATTACGCGTACCAAATTTCATCGATATATCTTCAACGGTTTCTGAGTTATGACATATAAAACTTTCAATGTTTGACCCTTAATAAGTGGGCGTGGCACCGCCCATTTTCCAAAACTTCATCAAATTTCTTCATAAGGGCCCGAGCTCAATACGTGGGTAAAATTTTAAAACTCTAGCTATATTAGTGGCTGAGATACCAAATTTCCGATTTTTTCTATATAGGAAAAGTGGGCGTGGTCATGGTCCGATTTCGCCCATTTTCAATACCAACCGTCCCAGTCTCGATACCAACTTGCGTTCCAAATTTCATCAAAATATCTCAATTTTTGCGCGAGTTAGAGTGTTTACAGACGGACGGACGGACGGACGGACGGACAGACGGACGGACGGACGGACGGACGGACGGACGGACGGACGGACGGACATGGCTCAATCGATTTCTCTTTTCACCCTGATCATTTTGATATATATAAGTCTATATCTATCTCGATTATTTCATTCTGTTACAATCCACCGTTATGTGATTAAAACTATAATACTCTGTGTACTAGTACAGCTGAGTATAAAAATACATAAGGGGTATTCATGATTGAGTGCAAATGGCCTTGCATCGTTGCATAGCAAATTTTCATTGCAAACCAATTGCAAGACAACAACAAATTACATGCATGTGCAAGTGCCAAGCAATTTGCAATCTGCAACACCAAAAATCCGTTGCATAACCATATTTGCATTGCATTCTTCAACAGCTGATTAAATTACTGGCCAAATTAAAATAGAGATGCTAATTACGCCGAACTTATCAACGTTTTGATTAATGAATCGACACTTTTCCAATGCATTAACAAAACACGTAAAAGACAAAATGGAATCTCATCTAATAAAATTTTTGTAATAAATGAGGTGTCAAGAAAAATTGTCCTATTTTGCTTGTGAAAGCAAATGGAAGAGTAAACACATTCTCAATTCAAGAGTAAATTTTTTATGTTTGATGATTTGTGATTGGAATACTTATTTTTGTTGATGGTCATATTAATTAAAATGCAAGAAACGAATTAATTGCAAATTTTGATTGAAATGATCTAGGTAACCTGCATTCGTACACATAGCGAACTGTCAAAATAACAAAAGAGTAAAAATCGACAAATCCAGATATTGATGTTATCGGTGCTACATACATAATAATTGTACATTCCCTAAAAATAAGTTTGCAATAAATGACTATAAAGGTCGCTCACTATCCGCTGCATTTTCATGCAATTGCATAATTTTGCTAACCTATTTGCACCTAATTATGAATACCCCTATAAATTTTCAAAAACCAGCTTAAATGACGAATTTTGTGAAAAAAAATTTTGGTCGGCTGAAAGCTATTTTGGTAGGTTTTTGAGACGAATTTGGTCGGAAAAAAAATTTCAAAGTGGCAACCATGGTCCCAAACAGCATACGTCTACGTTTTGGGTTATAACTCCTCAATTTTTGCAGCTAAAATTCTGAAATTTTGTATTTAGAGCATTTATTGTATACAAAGCGCTGTCGGCGAAAATCATCGGTATCGGATGACTATAACATGGAGATCCCATACCGCGCTTTTGGGCCAAGGAAAAAAGAGTGCATTCTAGTTTTCCTATACAGGAAGATAAATTAATATTTTAAAATATTGCTCATATATTGTATTGACCTATCTTTAAGAAATTTGCAAAAAAAAATTAAGATATATTGTACACAGCAAGAGATAATCGCGAAAATATGCGATTTTCGGCATTCAGCCTCCATAACCGGAAATCAGGCTATATCTCGAAAACGGATCATACGATTTTAGTTTCGATTTCATATCCGGATTCAGTATAAAATTCTGCTTCAATTCGATGTGCATATTGGCCTGGATATTTTTTTGTCCAATTTTTATTTTCAAAAATTCGTCTTGGTTAATAAAAACCAAATTCCGGAACATCAAAATTAGTTTTAGAAAAATGTCGTACAGGCGTTTTCTACTCAGAAAGATGAGAGGAATCCGAATTTCGATGGCGCGGTATCGATAAATTTCTCTCCATACAATTCGCCCCACCTTAACCTACATATAAGTATGTGGTGCTGACAAGTTGTCTACTTAAGTGATTATTAACATTTGTGTTTATGATTACTTATTTGCTCAATGAACTTATCACATTCATCAAACAGAAAAGTTAAAAAAATATGTAAATGACGAAATGTAGATAAAATAATATATTGCTTAAGATTGTATGTTTGTATATTTATTTTTTTTTTGTTTTACTTAATATGCATTTTGCTAGTATGTATGTCGCAAGCGTTTGCGTGTTGTACTGCAATTCAAAATAAAATGAAACACTTTACCTTTACTTTTAGTATCTAGCAGGGACCGAAAATAACGGTTATTTTTCTCTAGTGTGGTGAAAAGGTTATGCAAAAATAACCTTTATATTCTTTTGGTCCTTAATAACCATTATAAAAACCAAAAACCGTTTTGGGCCTGAATAACCGTTATGGCAACCAAAAAAGTGTTTTGGTCTTGAATCACCGTTATGGCAATCAAAAAACTGTTTTGGGCCTGAATAACCGTTATTCAGATTTTTATTTTTTTTTTTTGATCAGCTATAAAAATCAAGCCTATTTATTTGTAAATATTTCTGGACGATATTGGTATCAAATGAAAGGTGTTGAGCAGGGCTTTTACATAGAGGTATATTTGTTAAGATTCGCAGGTCGGGTTCCCAGTTATGGGTGAAAAAGTGGACCCGGTGCCCTGGAATGTTTTAAGCAATATTGGTATAAAATGAAAAGAGGTAATCAGAGCTGCAATCCCTGCTCAACACCTTTCATTTGATACCAATATCGTCCAGAAATATTGACAAATAAATAGGCTTGGTTTTTATAGCTGACCAAAAAAAAAAATAAAAATCTGAATAACAGTTATTCAGGCCCAAAACAGTTTTTTGGTTGCCATAACGGTTATTCAAGCCCAAAACACTTTTTTCGTTGCCATAACGGTTCTTCATTCCCAAAACAGTTTTTTGGTTTTTATAATGGTTATTAAGGGCCAAAAAAATTTTTTCTCATGACAATGGTTAAATATGACTTTTATCCCACTTCTCTTATAACCGTTACGTCCCTGGTATCTAGGTACTTGTTGTTAACCAAGTTAAGCACCTACTCACCTACATACACATGTATATATTCAAACTTTTACTACAAAGTTTTGCTGCCAACAAAATTTTGTATTTTGCATGTTGTTGTTTTTCCAGTGAGTGATTGACATGACACCTCATGCGTTGATGGTTATTGTTTGGCATTACTTACTTATTTAAGTACTTTTGTACATACATAAGTACCTACATAAATATGGCTGTACTTATGTAGATCTGAGTACCCAGTACGTGCTTACATAGTTACTAAGAAAATCGACTACTTGTATTCTCAAGTTGATTGTTTGATTATTTGATTGGTGCTCTTCGATAAGATGATATTCAATTCAATTTGTAAGTACTTATGTACTTAGGTTCCTTTTAGTATTCTCAAGTTGATTGTTTGATTATTTGATTGGTGCTCTTCGATAAGATGATATTCAATTCAATTTGTAAGTACTTATGTACTTAGGTTCCTTTTAGTATTCTCAAGTTGATTGTTTGATTATTTGATTGGTGCTCTTCGATAAGATGATATTCAATTCAATTTGTAAGTACTTATGTACTTAGGTTCCTTTTAGTATTCTCAAGTTGATTGTTTGATTATTTGATTGGTGCTCTTCGATAAGATGATATTCAATTCAATTTGTAAGTACTTATGTACTTAGGTTCCTTTTAGTATTCTCAAGTTGATTGTTTGATTATTTGATTGGTGCTCTTCGATAAGATGATATTCAATTCAATTTGTAAGTACTTATGTACTTAGGTTCCTTTTAGTATTCTCAAGTTGATTGTTTGATTATTTGATTGGTGCTCTTCGATAAGATGATATTCAATTCAATTTGTAAGTACTTATGTACTTAGGTTCCTTTTAGTATTCTCAAGTTGATTGTTTGATTATTTGATTGGTGCTCTTCGATAAGATGATATTCAATTCAATTTGTAAGTACTTATGTACTTTGGTTCCTTTTAGTATTCTCAAGTTGATTGTTTGATTATTTGATTGGTACTCTTCGATAAGATGATATTCAATTCAATTTGTAAGTACTTATGTACTTAGGTTTCTTTTAGGTAAGCGCAACTGGCTTTTGTGTCCTTATGAATAAAATATGCTCTTCTTTACTTTTTTTACCTACATATTTAACTTAGTAAGTATGTAACAAATTTGCTGCCGCACCATTTTGTTATAACTTATAAGAAATGTTGCATTTTTATGAACAAAATGTAAGATGCATATATAAATAAAATATCTGTACGAGAGAATCCATATCTTAACAAGATTATGAATGAGCTATTGGTTGTATAATAGTTTTGCAAATTTTTTGTTTTTTTTTGCGATCATCTAAAAGATTTTTAAAAATAAACAGACACTATTTTGCACTGCTAAATAATTCAAGTGCACGGTCGTAAACAAATGAAATATTTATAAATCATCGAGTACGTATATGAATATATACTAGATAGACACATATATGTGGGTATGTATATATTTTTATATACATACATACATATATAGTATATACATTTTACGGGAGCAAAAGTCAAGCCAATATTACGACGTAGAATAGTTGTTTACGTATTGTTTACATTCTCATTTAGATACCCATTCACTTTGTTTGCTTTTATGCTTAATCTGCGCAAAATCGATTTGAGCATTTTACACTATGCAATTTAACGTTTTTAGAAATGTTTAGATATACATACATACATATAAGCAAACGGGTTTGTTATTAATAATTTTTTATTTCTAAAAAAATATACATACAAAAAAGTTAGCGGCTAGAAAAAAATTAGTCACGAAGCCAGTTAATAAAATGAAAGTAAATATATTAGTCAGAGACGAAAAATAATTCTTATTGAATTTTTTGAAATCAAAAACGTTGGGCACATTTCAATGAAAAAATTTTTCCCTTACATTTAAAAGTTATTATGGGAATGGAAAATTTTTCTGTTGCTCATAACGATTATATTCAGATTTTTATTTTTTCAATTGCCTCATAACTGTTATTCATGAGAAAAAATTTTTTCCGTTGCTCATAACGTTTATTTTGAAATTTTTATTTTTTCCGTTGCCTCATAAGAGTTATTCATGAAAATAAATTTTTTCTTTTGCTTATAGTAATTTCTATTTCAGATTTTTGATTTTTACGTTGTATTGTGAGTATTATTTTGTGGAATTGGTTCCTTTTTTTGCTCATAGGACTTCATCTTTCGGTATCTAGTGTATGTAATTGGATGGTGCTATGTAATACAGTATATTTAGTTTATTCCCAAACCCGAAGCTAGAATGTTTCAATTGGTACTAGCTGTAAATACACATATGGACACTGAAATAGGTGTAAAAGTTTTTCTTTCACAGCCTTACAGCATTCGCAATTAAAACGAAGTTTTGCTTAGTTATATGAATAATGTACTTTACTAAGACGAATTATGTTAAAATTATTT
This sequence comes from Urophora cardui, assembly GCA_960531455.1. Lineage (NCBI taxonomy): Eukaryota > Metazoa > Arthropoda > Insecta > Diptera > Tephritidae > Urophora > Urophora cardui. Next base: position 13,798,428 of record OY482674.1, read on the forward strand.
AATTTCATTTATTTAAAGGAAAGTTATATCAGATAAACAAAAATCTCCTGGACACTGAAATAGGTGTGCAGCACTTTTTTTTCAAAATCTCAAAAATAATTCAGTTAAAACTTCTTTATTCAATTGATTTTTATTAGATAGTATATCTGTCATTGTTTTGTATAACTTTGGCTAATCTATTGGTTATGGATGTAGTTAATTTGTGGCAGTTTTCTAATGGTGTAGTAGTAGGACTACTTCCCGCGCTTTCTGCCAAAATGGAGCTTTCTTTGGAAATGAAAAGGCTGTCAATCATCTCTGAATATCACTACGCAAGGTCTAAATTGGTTTTGGATCAGGCAATTCGCTTAGCCATTCCATACAGGTGACATTTGCATCGTGGAAAAATTCAAACCCCAATAACCCAAATGTGCTTTGGGACGTTTTCTTGTTGAAAAATCCCTTTATGTGACATGTTTCCTTGGCAATATGACAGCTTAAGATTCTGCTAAATATCCCTGTACTTTATAACGGTCAATGTCTCCTTTAGCGAAAATAACAGACCAACACTTTTCCAAGTTGCACATCCTTAAACCATCATGTTTCCACCCCAAACTATATAGTCCATTTAATGCATCACAGATCGAATTCTTTGTTGTAATATTTGTGGACATGATTCCAGAAGTTCATTACGTCGCCCAAACGGCAAAGGATTTGCACCATTCTACATCTAAAAGACGATTAGGCAAGTGGGTGGAAACATAATATGCCACTTGGTAAAGTCTTGGTCTGTTATTTTCGCTAAAGGACACATTGACCGTTATAAAGTAAAAGGATATTTAGCGGAATATTAAGCTGTCATATTGCCAAGGAAACATGTCACATAAAAGGATTTTTCAACAAGAAAACGACCCAAAGCACGTTTGGGTGATTGGGGTTTGAATTTTTCCACGATCCAATTGTCACCTGTATGGAATGGCTAAGCGAATTGCCTGATCCAAAACCAATTTAGACCTTCCGTAGTGATATTCAGAGATGATTGACAGCCTTTTCATTTCCAAAGAAAGCTCCATTTTGGCAGAAAGCGCGGGAACTAGTCCTACTACTACACCATTAGAAAACTGCCACAAATTAACTACATCCATAACCAATAGATTAGCCAAAGTTATACAAAACAATGACAGATATACTATCTAATAAAAATCAATTGAATAAAGAAGTTTTAACTGAATTATTTTTGAGATTTTGAAAAAAAAGTGCTGCACACCTATTTCAGTGTCCAGGAGATTTTTGTTTATCTGATATAACTTTCCTTTAAATAAATGAAATTAAATAATTTTAACATAATTCGTCTTAGTAAAGTACATTATTCATATAACTAAACAAAACTTCTTTTTAATTGCGAATGCTGCAAGGCTGTGAAAGAAAAACTTTTACACCTATTTCAGTGTCCATATGTGTATATCCTAACTAAAATTAAAAAATGCTGATTAGAAATCGGTTTAGGCCCATGGTTTCATAGGCAAAGTTACTTAGAATAATCCGTAGGATTTTTTTCCGCGCAAATGCTTTTTCCAAAATAAAATAATCGATCTCGTGATAAAAATCGATAGCAATAAGAAAACAAATCATTGTGGTAGTCAGACTTAGCACGATATTGTCCGGAAGAGTGCGTTTAAAATTCAAATTAACGATATTTTACTGTATCGCCCCCTCAACATGGTTAAAGAAATCACGGATAAATTTTGGTCCAGATTGGTGGCGGTTAAGGCGCGGTGCATTGTGGTGAAAAATCTATGAAGGTTAAAAAACCAAAATATTTTTGTAAATTATTTAATACCCAAAATCAATACTTCTATACCCAAGGATAACAAATATAAATTTTGGTCCCGATTGATAAAGGTTTGATGGTCTTTGACGGGGGTCAAATTTCAGATGGCCATAGAACTTACATTTTTTTACCCCTTGTGACACTCCACTAAACCATGATCAATCGGGACCAAAATTTATGTGTGATATCTTTGACCATGCTACTACCGATTGAGGGGCGATACAGTCTTTTTATGAACTTTAAATTTTTTTATACAAATTAAACGCACTCTAATGTACATTCATGTACATATGTATCTCATATTATTCACCGAAAAATAAAGTCCTATAACCAAAAAAAACAAACATATTCTGCAAAATAATATTCAAAATATAACGAAAAAATTAAAAAATTTGAAATGTAGAAGTTATGAGGCAACGGAAAAAATAAAAATTTTAAAATAAAAGTTACGAGCAACGGAAAAATTTTTTTCTCATGAATAACAGTTATGAGGCAATTGAAAAAATAAAAATCTGATCATAATCGTTATGAGCAACAGAAAAAAAATATTTTTCAAACATAATAGTTACGACTGAAAAATATTTTTTTCGGTTTGAAATAACTCTTAAGAAATGTTATCAGGCAATTTTTTTTGAATATTTCTTATAACAGTTATGTCTCTGATATTAGTATAGAAGAAAACAGCTGAAATGTTTGGAAATTTACCTACCTGATTTGCACAAATAAATAGTCAATAATTTTGCTGAAGCTTTTTGTGCTTTTTGATCTGCTTCATTCTGCCCAGAACAAAAAATTGTTTGCTCGAGTTTTAAAAAGCGGTCCAAAGTGGGAAAGCCATATTTACATACATAATATTTTTTTCATTACTTTTGCTTTCCTTCCAAAATAAATAAATGTTCATCTTCCAAACCTTGTACATACAATATTCCAAATAAATTTTTCATTACTTTGTTAACTAATACTTAACCAAATAAAACAAAAACGCACATTTTCCGCACCCATTCGTCGTATTAGAAATTCATTCGTGCTAAGTAAGCTTTCATAAATTGCTTAACAACTTTCACTTTTTCGTTTAAAGATTACTTACATACTTCAAACAAACGTACCTACTACATACATACAGAAATATTGCCTATAGCATTTAAGCCTATTCAATTAAAAAAAAATCCGCTTATTCATGCAGTTACAATAACAACAGAAACAGCAATCATATTCAATTATTAAAATTTCATTTGGAAATTTCGTCTACCATTCACTTAGTGCGATAACAATATTTAACACGTATGTACATATGACTGGTCCCACTTTTGGATGCAAGAGTTCAACATAAAATTGTTAACATGACCATAAATAAGTCCAAGAAAAATTAATGTTCTTGCATACATATAGGTGTTCGTACGACCCAGCTGGAAAAATCCTCTCTGAAGAGAATGTAAAGAGATTTTAAAACCCAGCTCTCTGTTGTAAATGATGCCCAGAAAAAGCGCTTAGTTTTCCAAATACCGATGAATTTTTAATGAAAATATACCTTTAGGAATATTCACGCTTTGAGATTAGTTGCTTTACAAAAGCAATGACAAGGTATAACAGCTTTAAAACTAGAATTCGATAAGAAAAGCGATCTAGTCAAAAACAAGTAACATTTCAAACGCAACAGCACAGATCCGTAACCGGTTACTTCTTATGTGAAAACCGGTCAAAGAACTGGGTAAAAACCGGTTAAATTAAATAAAAAACCGTTGAGCCGACTAGCTATGCCCATACCTACCAACAAGAATGAGCATCCTAGCAGTAGAATGAGAAGACAAAAATTGAGTACCAAATGGGCAACAAATAAATAGTATCATTGCCCTCTCAAGTGTTGCAGTGGTGCATTGATGCATTGATGCTTATACAAAAATGCTAAAGTGATGCTTTTTTTCAACTTATTTGCATAAATTTCTTTGTGTGAAACTTTTGGCTTACATGTACATATGTATGTATAAACATACATATCGTCGGTCTCCTGCCAGAAACACGAATGTGAAAATTTTTTTAAGAGCGATGTCTGCTCTTTATCGGCTTTATATTGAAGTAATAACAATTAATATTTGTATATATGCTTGTGTAAACATACATACATAATATGTGCGTGTATGTACATAAGTATATATACAAATATTAATGGTTATTATATCAATATATACCCGATAAAGAGCAGACATCGCTCTTAAAAAAATTTTCACATTCGTTTTTCTGGCAGGAGGCCGACGATATGTATGTACATACCTACCCTGCAGGGAACTCAATAACTAGTGAGCAAAATTTCTAGTTCCGAACTAGCGAAAAGGTGTCAAAAGGGAACTAGATCATAACTTTTTGGTTCCTTGTTTTTCCGACAGGGTAGGAATATGATGTATTGTGGAACGAATTTCCGTCATTCCTTGTCAAGTTTGGTTTGGAGACAAACCGGTTTCGGCTAATATGCGCCATCTTCAGTGTCTTCTTTCGTTCTGATAAATTGTAGTTAGACCCTGACCAGTTCAGGAGGAGTGAATTGAGTGACCATTATAAGAAACACTTTGATTTGTATGCAATTTCGAAGTGACAAAAATTCTATGACAATTTTTCGTTCGTTCAATTTCCGTCGGCTTTGTATATTTCTGCAATTCTCAGATGTTTAGTGAAGCGTTTTATATAAAGAGTTTTCTATTTGCATCTTAACTTGTATGAAATTAAATGTTCACCTAATTATGCTTTTGCGATTTTAAATTTTTTTTTTTATTTTATTGCTTTTTAAATATTATTGTAAATTTTTATTAAATAAATAAATAGAAAAAATATTAGTTAAAAAAAAATAAAAAAAAAAAATTATCATCCACCTTGACATCGACAGGATTCGAACCCGCGCTCCTCAGATTGAAAGGCACATGCGTTAGCCAGTCGGCCATCGCGCCACTTGCATGAAGTGCGACAAAGGCTGCACTTAAGCGGCAGATGTAAAACTGTAGAATAGGTACTTGTAGCTAGTTCAGAACTATCGAAAATGTGCCAATAAACGAACTACTGTAAACTGTAGAATTTAGTACTAGTTCGGAACTATCGAAAATGTAGTGCAGAGGGTGACAATTGACACCGCCTAGGACATCGCCGTGTTAAATTCGCCAGTTGATAACATGCAAAGGAGATTTAGCTCGCACTAGTAGTGTCGAAAAATGCACTAGAAGCGACCTAGTTCGGAACTAGAGATTTTCCCTACAGGGTACTTATGTAAATGCATTTGTCGTAGTTCTCCTTGAGGCCCAAAATAAAAAATCAAATGTGTAGTTATTTATTTACCTATATCTGTAAATATATGCATACACGGAGAAAACTAAAAATAAACATATTTTCAAATGTTCATCAAACATTGTTTATCAATTTTAAAATAACTTGCAACACATTTGAAAAAAAAACTTGTTTCGCATTCTGTACCATTTCACGAATTTCAACATGTCAAGGCTTGAAGGAACGAAGAAATTGTGTGTGTTTGCCAATTTCAGTCAGCGTTCGTTGTTCTACTCGAGCGGTCTTTTAACGGTTGAAATGATGATGGTTGAAAATGATTGTGTGTAATAATGATTCTGTATATCTTATTATTATTTTATTTGTTTGTGGCTTTTTGTGAAGTTACACCAAATTTAATAGAAACATAGTTTGTTTCTGATATTAACATACTCATGTAACTGTACAAAAGGCACCGGAAAATTCACCCGCACGGGTAAATGAAAAGCATCACATCAGAGTACAAATATATTGCTAGCTTAGAGTGCAAATTGTGTAAGTCCATTTTTCAAACTTTGTAGGAGAGACAAAAAACACAAAATAAAAAAATTTCAAAAGGAAAAAAAGAATTTCTGTTCATAGAAAAATTTTGGACTTACACAATTTTCTTCTCTTTTTGGACTTACACAATTTGCGTATCACTGAATAACTACGATTAGAAGTATGACAAGTATCACAGACTTGTTTAGCGTGGTGCGTATTTAATTTTTCTGGCTTTCTACACTTAAAAACACTTTTTCATAAAAATGGACTTACACAGTTTGCACTCTAAGCTAGCGATATAATACATATGTACATATGTACATCTATTTATTCCATTCCATTTCTGCGCTCACAACACGAACTCTCACTATCGCTCAAATTTTCTGCCCTCTAGGGTACATATATGTAATACATACAAACATCTATTGATTGCATTCCATTTCGTACCACCTTTGAAATAGGTTTGAGAAAATGAAATGAATCAAATTGAGAATCAGCCCAAAATCCCATACTAAAAATGAGCCTTTTTGTTTGAGAACGCTATCAGGGGAAATTTGAGGTGCATTTGATAACAAACGTTTGATATTTGACAATAGGGTTACTTCTCAAATGAACCTCAATTTGAAAATGAAGAAAAATGTTTATTGGGTAGGTACTGTCTGATCAATAAACTATGAATATCATATACATACATACAAATTATTTTGGATATGATACCCATTATATGGATAAGACATAGTTTATTAAGGCAAAGTTTATTAATCAGATAGGATTATCAATTTATATGGATGTGAGATCAATATAGTTTTCTCCGTGTACGTACATATGTATGGATGCGCATATGTATATGTCGATTTGTGTTGATAAGTTTTATTTGCATGTGCTGAGCGTATGACACTTAATCACATACATATTTACATATGTAAATAGTATATCATATCGTCGTACAATACGAAAACTAGCACTTTAAAAATTTTTTACAAAGAAATTATATGGAAGAAATTTTGAAAGTGCTAGTTTTCGTATGGTACGACGATATGTACATAGATATACATAGGTACATATGTATATGAATGCTGAGTTAAATATAGCATCAGTAGAATGTACTGAAAGTTTTTATTCGCCTTGAACTTTTTTGCCGCCAAGCATCAGCTTGCTTGCAGCGACGAATAAAAATTTATATCTATGTACATAGTTTACATTTGCACCAAGAAACGTTTTCATTATTATCGTACTTATTCTGTATTTTTTATACCCAGTCGAGTGATAAGTGCCAGACAATGTGACTTTGTAAGGCTTGCCTTGGGTTTTCCCAAAATGAAAATAGCGATAACATTAAGATAAAAAAAGGTTTGTTGTTTATTTTTAGATGAACACATACCTACATATTTTAAATGCATTTACAAGGCCAGCCAAATTACAAATAGGTACCTACTTCTGTTTATAAATGGGCGTGGTGTCGCCCTTTTTAAATGCCAAGCACTTAAGTATTAGCCACAGCGATGTTGTCGTAAGCCAAACTGTGTCACTAGAGCCATTGGCTGGACACCTATGTACATATGTCATAGAGTACTCAATAAACATAAGGCTTATTTAAAAAGATCTGGTAAACGAATCTCTGAATGTGCTATCTATGTACATATTCGTATTTGGGTGGTATTCCATTCTAGGGTTTATTCTCCACTAAAATTAACACTCGCTATCAGATGGACTTTCCTTTCGTTAAGTATAAATTTTGAAATCCAGTCCATTTTAGAAGAGACATTTTAATGAAAGAGTAGTTTTAGCGCTTGGTTAATAGCTTAGCGACTTAACGTATAAAATAAAAGAAGTCATTCAACATACATACATACATACATAGCTTGTAAAAAATGAAAAAAAAAAATCCATTCTTGCTGAATTGGCAACAAACTAAAAATAAATCATCAAATTTAAATATAATTTACAATTAAGTGAATCTTCTAGTCAAATACAGAGCCAATTGCTTAATCATAAAGGTTGAGAAATTAGAGGAAAACGAATTTTTGTGTTTAATTTTGTGGGCACGCAACTGAAAATTATTAGAAAAACAGAAGAATATCAATTAACTTAATTTTCTTTTCTTTCATTTTATTTTTTATTTCTTATATACTGCTTCTTGCGCTTACTCACATTTGGGCAATTCACAAGCTGTTGTAAAGTATTGTAATGTTGTATACTGGTAAAGGTTTACAATAGGTGTATCAGTAGGGTTGATTTTTCTCATACAAATTTCAATACAACCAATACATCTGGGCAGCCTATGTTTATTGGATGTGTTATTTGATTTAAGTTTTTTATTCTGACAGTTTGTTAAAAAAAAATTTAAATAAAAATATGGAAGCGGCTGACGACATTCCAGTAAATATAATCGAATTAAATAAATACAAATGTACGTACATATCTGTTTCATATTTTTCCTTTTTACTTCTTTACTTGTAGTGCAAGAAGAGACGCATACGCTCCAACCCACCCAACAAGGAGGTGGGATATGGCCGAGAAGAAGATGCTGGTCGAACTCCTTTTGGAAAATCGAGAATTCGAGGTCTCCTAGGTTTTGTTGTGCATTGAATTTTATAAAGCACCTAATTTCCAACCAACTGCCCAATTTTACAACAATCGTTTAACCGCGGAAAAATCATAAACGTAGAATGAAAGCAAGTGCGCGCAAAAGTGCGAAACATGCGAAGTGAATATGGTAGATCAAAGGAATTTGAGCAATCGACAGGTGCAGGCAGTATGGAGGGCGAGACGAAAAAAAAAAAAAAACAAATTACTTGCATCGTGTGTATCATATATCAACTAGGACTTGAATCCGCCGCTAATAAATCTAATAAACTGTTTTTCGCATAAAGCTGTTATGATTTTGTTTTTTTCACTTTCGCCTGGCGTTTTTCTTATTCAAATTTTTTTAAAGAAAACTGTAAACAATAACGAAATACAACAAAACACATACGAGAGTCTGTTCACAAGTACTGCGTTCTTATGTACATTTTCCTTTACAACATACAACTTTACAATACTCAGTGAGTTGCCCAATTATTTCTATTTAAATTTTTTTTTTGTTTCTTTGTTTTTTTTTTTTTTTTTTTTTTTGAAATCTCAAAATTAGATACTAAAAAGTTCATGGTTATTTGCATTAAATTCGCTAAGCAAGTCAATACTTACTTGTAAAACCGGTTACGCAGCCAACTCAAAATGCATTTTATTGTTCAAGAAAAATTCTCATCGTTAGCCAGGTGAGGTAAGGTACGGTAAGGTGAGTTGAGGTCGAATTGAGTTGAGTAATTTATTGGTGTTATGACTTATTCTGCGTTGGCAGCACAGCAATAATCATTATATAGCGGATTGAAATTATTTTATTGATTTCTCTACTTACATACATACACATGTATATATGTACTATGTATGTATACCTATATACCTATGCGGTATTGTATGTATTTAATGGTACATCATCAGCAAATTCTCAGCTTTTTCGTGATTTCTTACCATAAAGTTTTCGATTCTCTGTGTTTTTGATGTGTAAACATCTTTGCTGTAGCTACGAGTAATTTCGAAAAACAGGTAAAGTTTACGCGTAAACATGTAAATGCGTAAACGAGTAAACATGTAAATCCGTAAACCGTAAATGACCTTGGCATTGTCAGTGGTAGGTAGGTAGCTAGGCATGTACTTACAAATGCTTGCATGCATAGTCGTGCAAATGCAAATATCAGCAACAACAGCAACGAAACGAAGCGAAGTTGTTGTTGTTGTTGTTTTCTGCAACAATGCGACAAATAGGCAAAATAAAAAGGGCCAACCTGTTTGAACATGTATGGATATGGATCTGAGCAATATTGGTATCAAATGAAAGGTTTTGAGCAGGACTTCGAAATGAAGCTCTTTTCATTGTGACTCCTAGGCCGGTTCTCCAGATATGGGTCAAAACGAGGACCCGGATGATCTTTGAATGTTTCTGAGCAAAATTGGTATGAAATGAAAGGTTCTGAGCAGGGATTCTACAGGGAGCTCTACTCTTTATGAGTCCTAGTTCGGGTTCCGTGATATGGGCCAAAACGAGGACCCTGATGATCCTTGAATGTCTCTGAACAATATTGGTATCAGATGAAAGGTTATAAGCAGGACCTCGATATGAAGCTCTTTTAATTGTGACCCCTAGACCGGGTCTCCAGATATGGGTCAAAACGAGGACCCGGATGATCCTTGAATGTTTCTGAGCAAAATTGGTATGAAATGAAAGGTTCTGAGCAGGTATTCTATACGGAGCTCTACTCTTTATGATTCCTATGTCGGGTCCCGAGATATGGGTCAAAACGATGACCCTGATGATCCTGGAATATTTCTGAGCAAAATTGGTATCAAATGAAAGGTTTTGAGCAGATCTTCTACACGGAGCTCTACTCTTTATGATTCCTATGTCGGGTCCCGAGATATGGGGAAATACGAGGACCTGGATGATCCTTGAATGTTTCTGAGCAATATTGGTATCAAATGAAAAGTGTTGAGCAGGGATACTACATGGATGTCTATTCTTTATGATGTCTAGGTCGGGTCCCGAGATATGGGCCAGAATGAGGACCGGATGATCCTTGAATGTTTCTGAGCAATATTGTTATCAAATAAAAGGTGTTGAGCAGGGCTTTCACATAGAGCTCTATTCATTTTATGAGTCCTAGGTCGGGTCCCCAAATATGGGTCAAAATGTTACCCCGGATTAACCCGGAATGTTTCTGAGCAATATTGGTATCAAATGAAAAGTGTTGAGCAGGACTTCTATACGGAGCTCTACTCTTTATGATTCCTAGGCCGGGTCTCCAGATATGGGTCAAACGTGGACTCTGATGATCTTGCATGTTTCTGAGTAATACAAAACAAAAGAAAATAAAAAATCAAAATTTAAAAACCAAAAACCAAAACAAACAAAAACAACAAACTAGTAGCAGTCACAATGACAACAAAAATTACAAAAACTATAGTCGCATTTTAATCCATAGAAAACCAGGAAAAAAAGGAACAAGGAAAAGGGAATAAATATCCGATTTCGAAACTGTTTACACATCAATGTTCATGAATACTCGTTATTCACGCTTTAATTTTTTTTAGATTAACACGCATAAGTAGCACTTACTATCTATAGTTGGAATAGATATGATATGATATTTTTTTGAGCAACGTTTTCATGACATAAATACGCTCGATGAGTTTCTCGAAGTGAGGGCGATCTCTTTTAAACTTCTTCTTGATGTTTAAAAGAAAAAAATTAGCGCACTTTTTTGTTTAATGCAGCATAGTCGACGCTAGTCTCTGCTCCACTTACTTAAGCAGTTTGAAGGATCCAACTGAGTACTCTTGCACATTCTTGAAATGAGAAAATTCTGTATATCGAGCTAAAAACAATCCATGACTCCTTTTAACTATAATAAAGCCTTTTAATGGGAGCAAATATAATTTTTTGTATGAAAATAAATAGTCAAAGATTGATCAGTTTAATACTAAATTAATATTCCAATTAGTAGGAAAAACAAAAAGGAGCACACCTCGAATTGGGAGAGAAGCTCGGCCATAAAACTCGTCAGAGTTATAATAGCGCCATTGTATTATTATTATAATATTCGTCTGGAAGCAAAGTGATTGGAGGCTCCTAGACAACATATTTTGTAGTTGTTTATTTTGCTCGCCATGCATCCCTTTATAAAGAAGTATCTACTTATGTATATGTTGAAATGTGTATGTACATACATATATTTCTGTTGCCGTTTGATTATGCGAAAATTTTGTCGGCGCCTACAGATTTTGCCACCCACAGGAAAATGTTGTCGCCAAAGTGCCCATTTCTATGCGCTAAATGGTCGCCCACATGAAGAGACAATGGCATATAAATTTAGATATAAACATATGATACTACTAAATATGTATGTATATATGCTTGTTTGTGGAAAAGTATGTAGATATAATATATGTATGTATGTAAATATGTTTGTTTGTTTTTATATAAAAATATCCCTAGATAGTTGCCAACCAAAGTGCTTTATCCCCATTGCGGAGCCATACTAAATAAGTACCCAATAAACATTAGGTTTGGTTAACAATTCGAAAATGATTGGAAAACATATCTCAACCTCGGTAGTGAATGTGTAAATAGTTCGATATTCGATTCGAGAACTAGGCCATTCTCTAGAAAAAGGAAGCCTCCGTTATCTGAAGAGAACTTCGTTGCAAATTCGCAGACCCATACCGTTTCCGAAAGAAATTTTGAAATTTTGAGAGAGTGTCTTAAAATATGTACGTCGATTTATCTCTTGTTGTTTTTGTTGTTTGAAACCATTTCGAATGTCTTTGCTTTATAAACTATGAACTTCGAAAAACTGATGTTTATTACAACCTCTGTAGCATTTCGATATTCAAATTATATATTTAAGGTTGTTTGCCAACATTCGCCAAACTGTTTATTGTGTAACCATACATATGTCTGTATGTACGGACATTGATTTGTTTGTGTGCCGTTTTGTGGGTTGGCTTTAATGAAAATAGCAAAATCAACAAAATGATTTGACACTTTATGTCAAATAACTCCACACGATTTGGCTTTGAGAGTTATTGCTTTTCATATCAGTTTTAACCATATTGTGCTTGTGCGAACGCAGACAGTTTATATTTACATGAATGGATGTAATTGGAATAAATTGGAATATGTATACATAGTATATACATATGTATATACATATATGAGGATGTTTACAAGTGCTTCGATTTCAATGTGGCACAATTTTTAGTATGAGTAGCAAATAATTAATGGAAGATGATAAGGGTGAACAAATAAATATAGAGCGAGTATATATTGAGTTGAATATTGAGTACTTTGGCATAAAAACAGCTAGAGTTAACTCGCTGCATTTCCCAAGAATTAATCATCTTCCGGGCCTCTCATGTACTATTTACGAGATCCGCATGAGCTCCGGACAGCTGGTCCCCACATTCGATGAATTTGAATAAATTAAACTGGCTAAGTTTTGTGTGCTTTTTGTACCTTTCTTGAAAATTATTACTTATGTGCTAAATTGTTCCCAAAGCAAACAGTTTCCTGCTCCAATTTGTAGAGTTTTTTAAACGTCAAAATACACCAAATTATTTTCAATTTTGTCAATGGGCGTAACCTGCTGTACGAACCTCTCCTTATAGCAGATTTTTCTTTGTTGGAAACATGTTAGTACTTATAAACCAAGCACCTCTTTAATTTAGTATTTATTTCCCGGCTGTTATTTAGTTTAAGCTCTCTTATAATTATAAAACCACTTGATAATTGTTAACTCTCGCCTCAGCTTATACTGTCTTATGTATATTTACTCGGATAACTAATGGCGTTTTCGATTCTGGCAAAAATGTCGCACTTATTCTGCATTTTTATCGGGCTGTCAAATTTGTTTGTTCTATTCCACATAGATTCCACACATTTTTTCAGGGTTGCTTGTTCTATTGACAAAAATGTCGCCCTCTGCCCGACCACAGGGCAGCATTTTCTGCCCTTAATATGACCAAGGGGTTGCATTATTTTTGTTTCATACATCACATGAAAAGTGCAACATTTTCTTAGGGCTCAGGGCGCATGTTGATAATGTTGCCTTGTAATAATGCAGCATTTTGGTTCAGAATCGAAAACGCTATAAGTAAATTTGCTTTATTTTTAGATTTAAATACATATATCAATTTCAAGTACATGCGAATATTGAACTTTGCGTACATATGTAGTTTACTTTTCTTTGCTTTGTGTAATTATAAAGTTGAGTACAAAGTTTACGCTTGTCAAATAATGACAACGAACTCATTCATCACAATTTTATCTCAATAAGTCAAAGGGGAGGTCTATAGTGATGTGCAGAAAAGTAGCAACAAGCTGCACAGAAAATAGCTCCGAAATCAATTATGCAATACTTATCAACTGCAAAATTGGAAAGAAAAAACGTTATGTCACATGAACAGCTTTTTTTTTTCAAATTTTCGATGACAGCTTAGCGGTACTCTCTAAAGTTACCGATGACTCGCCTCATTGTAGCATCATCAAACCCAGTGATGCATTTCTGTAATCAATCTATATATGTATGCATATAACATTGTAGGGGTTTTTTGAGGAAATTTTTACAATTTTTTCTTTGGATAAGTCCCCTCGATATAGGCCATATTTTCCCCGCTAGATGACGCTGATTCTGTTAGTTTTTGGCACGTATGTTTATTACGTAATCAATAACTCTGTTATAAAAAAATAACCCGCTAGATAGCTGTGACCATATCTCAACCCCTTCCTGATATATAGGCCAATGTATGGACCCAGGTGGCTCCGAAATGTTTCTGAGCAAAATTGTTATCAAATTAAAGGTTTAAATCAGAGCTTCAATAGAAAGTTCACTCCATTCCAACTTTAAAGTCGGTTCTTCAAATAGAGGCCAAAACGTGGACCCGGATGGTCCAAAAATATATTTGAGCAATATTGGTATCAAATTAAAAGAGCCTTTCCATATAAAGTTCATGCCATGTGGATATCCCAATCGGTTCTCGAGATATTTGAACCGTTTCCCCAGCGGGTCAGGGGGCCTAGAATATACCCGTGGTAAGGAATGCCTGTCGTAAGAGGCGACTAAAATCCACCGGCCTAGAAGGTTGATTATGGCCAAAAAAAATCGTTCGCACGACAGTCGGGCTAGTGTCAGAAGGGACTAGTATCCGAGCGTACCGGATTTATCCGGCAAAGGACTGTCACATCCCCTACACTCCCCAAAACCTTCGGGGAGTGTCTTGGTGGCTACAACAACAACAACAACAACAACATATAAACCGATATGTGGGCCCGGATGGTCACGGACTGTTGTTGATAGGGAACAGTGGAGGAGGGGAGAAAAAAAGTAAGTATGAAGAGAGAAGAAATAGAGGGAATTAAAGATGAAGAGTGGTAGGGAGATCGATAGGCAGTGGCATAATGTGATTTGTCGCAGCGAAGCGCGACGGGTGTTGAAATATAATAAGGGGTGTAAACTTACGCTCAATAGCACCCTCTCATTTAAATGAAAATTGATTGCAAGCAAAGAAAAAACTACTTATTTTAAATTCAATCTTTTTTGTATGCAAGCTTTAGTAGTAATCTTATACGCACGATGTGCCACGATTTTAATTAATTTTCTTTCTGTTTTTTCTCTTTCTTTTCAGGTAAGTGTCAACTGCTACCTTCAATCTTTTTTCCTTGCCAACTCATTTACAAATTTAAACGATATATTTGCATAAGTAAGTTACATACAATATTTATTCTAGCACCACGTAAAGCAGTCGGCGACAAGCAAAAACACCCACATAAAGTCTACGCATATTTAATTACAAGAAAAGGATTTTTTTTGTTCGTTGTTGCCTTTTGTAAATTCATTAAGAAAACTTACAAGTGAAAGCGGGAATTGCACAACGTTCATTGTCCTTAAACATGCAAGCCAAGCAGTGGCAGGACAACGTGTCCAACTGCACACGCTTGTAGCTTTACACGTATCCTTTATTACACTTGTAACCTCAAAACGGTATTTAAACTTGCATGCTTAGTTATATGTATATGTATAAGTTTATGTGTACATATGTAAGTAAATTATGCAAAATCATATCAAATTGCTTTCTCAAACTTTAATCTTTCGTGTCGTGTCCAATGCAGTCAAGTTCAGGTGGCTGCTCATGCATATGCTATGCACCCTAATCTGACAAAAAAAATACAAAAAAAAATAATAATAATAATAAAAAATTGTCATGACTTAGATTTAGTTGCGTAATCCTTTGTGGCAGCTTTTATTCCACTACAGGAGGCAAATAATACGTGGCACTTGAAAGCAGCTGGCTGCTCTTAACGAGGCCATAAATGTAAGTCACTTTAGTGCAGGCGCCACTTGAGTGCATTGGCTGGCGGTTGGTGGTTGTTGCTGGTGGTGAGTTTATGCAAATTTTAACTGTTAATACTATGTACCACTATTTGCATAAACTGAATTCTTTTTATGCGCGTTTTATTTTGCCATATTTTGCTTTTTCTTTTTTGAAATAATAGTTAGAACTTGTTTTGGTTAAAATGGAAAAATTAGCTAAAGTTTTGGTGTCGCTTAACCTAAATATTATACATAGTAATATTATTTTTAATGCTGTTTAAAGGCCTTGTATAGCTAAATAAATTTGACAAGAGCGTCCTTTCAAACTCTTATTAATAATCACTTATGTATTTAAAAAAAAAAATTTTAAACAGCCTTTCAGTGCCATCCAGAAGTGCTCATTTCATTGCAAAATTGTTTCCTGAAAATGTATTTTGCTGTACTTGACGTATGCATGTAGTACATACATACATACTCACGTACACAACAAATTTTGTGGCTCGTTACGTTTAAAATGCAATTTATTTATGCTACTGCATTGCCTCAAGATAAGCAGCGCAATCAGAAAATTTGTAAAATTAAATTTCCTGTGAAATGGCACACGTACACATATGTAAATATGTACATAAATGCATTTTTACATAAATGCATTTTTGCACATACCCAGCCAACGATTACGGCTAATCTAAAATGCGTGTGGCATCACGCGCTAAGTAACATTTATCACATTTGTGCGACGAGCACCACTAGCATTACAACGTATCTAAAATGGGACCTTGTAAACCTTTTTCTGTTATAAAAACACAAAGAAAGCAGTGTATAGTAAATACAGGTAAAAATATTAAGACCACTCCACCGGCTTTCGAAACCGCAATGAACGCAGTATTGTAACGAATAATACTTTTATCGCAGCAATCATGATCCAGCATACAGAAGCTCTGTTCAATAACAAAAAATTGTTGCGAATTTTTTGTAAAAAATTACAGTTCTCCATATAAAAATTACACGTTTTATGAAAAACTTGAAACAATTTTTTGTTATTGAACAGAGCTAATGTGGTAGCATTCGTGGCGAGTAAAATTTCGGCAATCTTTTGAGTGGTTCTTCGACGAGTGTACTCGTTAGCGAGTGATGTGATGGCAAATTTCACTCGTCGCATTCGACCCCAATTATAAAATGAATTTCTCCATTTTTATACTCAGCTGTACTAGTACACAGAGTATTATAGTTTTAATCACATAACGGTGGATTGTAAGACCATAAAATAATCGAGATAGATATTGACTTATATATATCAAATTGATCAGGGTGAAAAAAGAAATCGATTGAGCCATGTCCGTCTGTCTGTCTGTACGCACGATAACTCGCGCAAAAATTGAAATATTTGGATGAAATTTGGAATGCAAGTTGGTATCAAGACTGGAACGGATGGTATTGAAAATGGGCGAAATCGGACCATGACCACGCCCACTTCCCCTATATAGTAAAAATCGGAAATTTTGTATCTCAGTCACTATTTCACCCACGTGTGGAGCTCAGGCCCTTATGAAGAAATTTGGTGAGATTTTGAAAAATGGGCGGTGCCACGCCCACTTATTAAGGGCCAAACATTGAAAGTTTTATATGTCATAACTCAGAAACTGTTGAAGATATATCGATGAAATTTGGTAGGCGTGATATACTTACTTAGGCAAATGTTTGGACGAAAAATTTGCCAAAATCGGTTGACGACCACGCCCACTTTTATATATGGGTATTATAAAGTGGCCTAATAAAAACATTTTAAGCGATATCTCTGTCAAATATAAAGGTATGTCATTGACATTTTATGGCAGGAGTCCAACTGCGGATATAAAACGAAAAGCATAAAAATTTTGGAAAATGGGCGTGGCACCGCCTCTTTTTAGAAGCAGGAATATACGAGATTTCTGAGCCCATAACTCGACAAATAATTTAAATATAAAGACGAAACTTGGTGTGTACACTTTTATTAGTTGTGGTAATGCACGTTCAAAATTTTGGCGAAATCGGTTGGCGACCACGCCCACTTTTATATATGGGAACTATAAAGGGGCCTAATAAAAATATTTTAAGCGATATCTTTGTCAAATATAAAGATAATTCATTCAAATTTTGTGGCATGAGTTCCACAATAGACCGGAAACAAAAAATAGAAAAATTTGGAAAATGGGCGTGGCACCGCCTCTTTTTAGACAAAGGAATATACGAAATTTCGGAGCCCA
This sequence comes from Urophora cardui, assembly GCA_960531455.1. Lineage (NCBI taxonomy): Eukaryota > Metazoa > Arthropoda > Insecta > Diptera > Tephritidae > Urophora > Urophora cardui. The sequence continues at coordinate 13,816,172 of OY482674.1, forward strand.
TAACTCGACAAATAATTGAGACATTAAGACGAAACTTGGTTTATACATTTTTATAACTTGTGCTAATAGACACACAAAAATTTATTCAAATCGGTTTATGACCACGCCTACTTTTTAACAAAGATATTTCTGGAACACCCTTTGGGAATTTGTGACGTGACATCTTTGTAATTAGAAGTCATAAAGGAATGAAATTTTGCACAAAGAATAATATTCATATGCTTAGTTGGATGACTGATAAAAATGTTGAAAATGGGCGTGGCTACGCCTACTTTATGCAGCACTCGCTTTATATAAAATACACCGTGTTTTCACCAAACGCAAACAAACAATGAAAGCATACAGCTGAGTATCTAATGTTCGATTCCACTCGAACTTAGGCTTCCTTACTTGTTTTTGTGATTAATGTTGGTTATTTTTGAGCAAAAATAAGCTTATAGCATTTTCTTCCTGTATTTGTAATATATATACATACTTACATACAATTTCATACATATAATCAAATTAATATTGAAACTAGTTGTAATTAGAAATCTAATTTACTTACTTCTTCAAGGCGTCTCTGCTCTACGTCCTTTGCTTGCATTAGAGGTGAATGTATACCTACGTATGTACATATATTTACATAAATACGTACATACATACATATGTAAGCAGATTTGTATATGCAAATTCAGTTTATATACGCAAGATACAAGCATTTAAAATAAAACAAGTAAATAAGAGCATTTTCCGTAAAGGAAATTATAAAGTTGCACAAGAAGAAGACTTCAAGACTTCTGATTCTAATTTTCACACCCTCGGCAAAGTATGTCGTTCAAATGCATGCAAACACGAATATACCTACATGCATATTTATGTAGATATGTATGTAGGTCATTACATTTAAGTTAATACGAAAAAGCACTTAGTTGCTAAAATCTCTAATTAGCTGGAAACTTTGCAGGCACTTGTAAATCTTACCTTCATACAAACATACATAGGTACTAGATGGCAGTTTCCTAAGAAACTTTTCTCATTTGAGTTAGAGCATTTAATTAAACTAAAATTCATTATGTACTAGAAGAATGACTGAAATTATTTAGGTATAGTTAGGTACATATATGTATGTACTTAGCATAAGTGGCCCTCATTGAAATAAGGTTAGATCAGTTTGCCATTAAAGTAGGTATTATTGTTGTTAGTTTGGTGTGAAGTTTTAATTAGGGCTCGTATGACACTGATTGAACGAATTCTTTAAAAGGCTTTTTCTTCGCTTGGGCATTCGCAAATATGGTTTGGTAGGTAGGTATTCGATTCGATAAAAAATTAATTTCCCAGTAAAGTAGGTATAACCTTCGTTATCAATCTATTTGCGCCTCATTAGGGGTATTCGCTATCCATAGCATAACCCTAGCACGTAGCACGGATTGCACGGATTGCAAAGTTTTACAACGCACAACAACAAAATACAGGCGCACAAAAATATGCTAGACCTCAAAAATATGCTACACCAAAACCTATGTATATTTATTTGCTATGAAGTGTAGGAAATTAATTGCGACCCTGCGTCAGCTGACATTTGCCAATTGCTAATTTCAATTTCAATTTGAGCATTCGAATTTTGCTTAAAATGTTACTTTTTATGTGTATTTATTAAATTTACTAAAATAAAATGATTTATTTATTAAAAAGTGAGTGATGAACGCGTCCCTTTGGTTAAAAAGAAAAGCTGCTTCTTAAAATTTCCTACGACTGTGCAATGGGGTGCTCTCGATGTGTAGCATATTTTGGTCTAGGATATTTGCATTCCGTGCTATCTTGCTACCTTGCTAGGGATAGCGAATACCCCTATTATGAATTCGTAATGAAGCTCGTTTTCGAAACGAAATTCAATTGAGAAGAAGTTCTTGTCTATGAATCCTGGGTAGACATTTCTTATTCAATATAAACCAACCACTACTTATTGGGTATATATCGACGCTTCCAAACAAAACTGTACTAAGTCTGAAAACTGTGTTTTGCAGGAGAAGCTCTCAAAGTTTAAGCTCGATATGAAACTTCAGTTGTATGCTAAGTATATTTTCACCTGTAACTTCTGTTTGGATTGAACGATCAACGCCAAAACTCGACAATATCAAAGTTAGGGCACGCTTTATATAAAATCGTAAGAAAAAATAAAAACTTGCTACGTTGTTTTTCATGGCAAGCTCTCAAAGTTTTTATTCTGAAAAAATCACGAGTTGTATTATATGTACACTTTTGCTTATAACTTTTGATTGGATTGTCCGATTGATACCAAAATTAGACAGCATCTAAATTAAGAGACGTAATACTTGAAAACACCAAAATCGCGAAAATGTACTAAGTCGACTTAGTACAGTATTGCTTGGAAGCGTTGATATGTACTTACATCGTCCTCATACAAAGCACGCTCAAAATTTTTCACTTTTGTATGTATTTGCTTTCGATTTCTGAGAATACACACTTTAAGTTAGCGCAAATAAATCAAAATTGAATGTGTTAATCAGAAGAACAAAGTCAATGGGTCAATAAGTTACTCGTACGTATTAATTAAGCAATGCCATTTGAAATATTGTTTATTGTTTGGCTGTTGATTGAGCACAAACAAAAAGTCTAGTAGAATAGTTATACGCATATTTGACGACTTGACTTAAAAGGCAGCGAAACAAAAATAATTTTTTTATAGCGTTTCCACGCTTTTTTGTGTACATAAATACGAGCATTTGTATACACTTTTGTACGAAGACTGCTTAGCTGGAGCACCACGTTTTTAAACGGTTTTTTAAACGGTTTTATTTAGCTCACCCCGTTTGTTTATTTATTTATTCTTGGGTCAAATTTAGGGCCGGTTTCACCATCTCCGGTTAATTTAATCGCTGGTTAGTTGGACGTAAATTGTATGGCGAGCTGTCAAATAAATTGCTTAACCGGGCAAAAATCTCTGGTTAAGTGCTTAACCGGAGCTGGTGAAAACGGCCCTTAGTAATTCAAATTTCACCCTCTTCCTGTCAACCGATTAATCTGAAATTTTGTACACATGTATAACCCCGATGACAATGCAATATTATGAAAAAAAAAAAAATTCCGATAGGTGGCGCGTGGGTCGCTATATTTACAAAAATCGCATTTATGGTCCGATTTGGCTGAAATTCGGAACATGTATTACTACCTTGAAAAGAAATATTTTCTTAAAAAAAAAATTCCGCTAGGTGGCGCGTGGGTCGCTATATTTACAAAAATCGCATTTATGGTCCGATTTGGCTGAAATTCGGAACATGTATTACTACCTTGAAAGGAAATATTTTCCTAAAAAAAACTTCCGATAGGTGGCGCGTGGGTCGCTATATTTACAAAAATCGCATTTATGGTCCGATTTGGCTGAAATTCGGAACATGTATTACTACCTTGAAAAGAAATATTTTCTTAAAAAAAATTCCGCTAGGTGGAGCTGAGATCGGGGTAATTAAAACTGAAAATCCTAATTATGGACCGATTTGGCTGATATTTAGCATGTGCATTACTTAAATAATTTACAAATGTTTAAAAAAAAATTGGAGCCGCTAGGTGGCGCGTGAGTCGCCCTATTTAAATAAAAATAGGTAAAAAAAACTTTTTAAGTTAAACGGTTTTATGTTATACATACATTGCAATGTTTAAGATAAATGTACTAAAAACCAAAAAATAATAAAATAGATACAGTCGTGGGAATTATAAACATTTGCATAGACTAGACTAAAATAAAACCGGGGGCACGTCAATTGTCTACAAATTATCGACTTAATGTGCGATAGAAGAATCGTTTAATTCGTCGTTAGGCAGTTGGCCCGCAGACGGTGAGGAAATTACTTACTATTTTCTTGCTCATGGAAATTCCAATAGTTATACACTCCATGTTAATAAAATAGATGTTTCAACTAGTTTATCGTTGGACATTCACACGAGGAATCGTTTCACTGCTCGTAGTTTGTCTTTAATCGACAAAACATATGATAAAAGTACTACTCGCTCACCACTATGAAACCCTAAAACTCGCTTATAATCGAGCTTGCTAGCTTTTTTCCACATTCTAGCCCTACTTATCACACGTCCATCGTTGTCGGTTGAACAACTGCCTAATTATAGTGTAACATTACAAAGCAAACATTTTAATCAACGATTGTAGACAATTGACGTGCCCCACGGTTTTATTTTAGTCTAGTCTATGCAGGCCCGACGAGAGGGGGAGGGGGCTGAGGGGGTCAATTGCCCCGGGCCCGGGCTTTAGAGGGCCCGGGAATCTCAAAATGATATCCAAGTTTTTGCTACAGAAAATAAACAAACAACACCTTTAATCACCTTTCGTAGATAGCAATCCTTTTAAATTTCAACAAATTTTATAAATCTCTTAACGTGTCAGCATCCCACTTAAGGAATTGTTGGTTTTTGGCGTCGACTTTGCAGCATAAATTTGAATTCGTTTTCTGTTGCAACAGAAAAATTCGGTATGATGCAAATTCTTATACAGCGATATGGGTATTTCCTGGGCGTACACGTACATATGTATATGAGCATTTACTCGGCGTTTCGGACGGTATGTTCGCACGATTTTTTGAACTTTAGAGGCAGAAATATCGCGAAATATTGTATCGTTTTATGATAAAAGGAAAGATTTAGGTCACAGCTGATGACTAAAGTATGTTACCGACAGAAATTTAGGTTAATGCCTCTGTGTAAGCCACTTAAACTGCATTCCGGATGCTACAAAAACACGTCCATATTTTAAAAGTAGCTAAAACAGAGGCATTAAACTAAATTTCTGTCGCTAACATACTTTAATCATTATCCGTGGCGTAAATCTTTCCCTTTATCATAAAACTATACAATATTTCGCGATATTTCTGCCTCAAGAGTTCAAAAAATCGTGCGAACATACCGTCCGGAACGCCGAGTAAATGCTCATATACATATGTACGTGTATGTATGTATGTAAACAGCGATACGCCGAAAACAAACAAAGCTTGCGAAGCTAAAATTTGCTTTGGTGCTTCGTACAGTTGAATTCGATTACTGTTTCACTAAAGCGTTCAGCAGAATGAGTCTTTTGATATACTAAATTATTACCAACAAATATTTGTATTCCAATTTAAAGAAATTTATTTCATACAAATAAAGTAATATGTATTTAAACAGAATTCATTCAGACCTATGGTCCCTTGGACAATATTACTCAGTATGACCCATGGATTCGGAAACTGGATGTGCCTTTTGACAATACATTTGACCCACCCTAATATGTATATTTCTATGTAAACATATTTACTTGATCTGTATTAATGTATAGATAAATTAAAGTTCGTAACTATATATTCATTGGATTTTGATTTTGAGAATTTGTTCATTTAGTATAGGGGCCCGTAGTTATTTTGACCCCGGGCCCGGATTTTCTCTCGGCGGCCCTGAGTCTATGCAAATGTTTATAATTCCCACGAATGTATCTATTTTATTATTTTTTGGTTTTTAGTACATTTATCTTAAACATTGCAATGTCTGTATAACATAAAACCGTTTAACTTAAAAAGTTTTTTTACCTATTTTTTATTTGCATAAAGATTAATTTGCGTCTTTCCTACTTTGAGTTTTATAGTGCAACTCTAATGAACCGTATGCAGATGCGTATGCGTGTGCGTGTCACTGACAGCCGTGTTGCATACCTGTGTTTAAATGAGGCAAACTCCAGTGGCACGGATGTAAATGCACCACACGCATAGAAAATTCGAAGTGATTTCGAACACGCATTCGAATGCAGCTAAGTTGAAAATTTTCTACTTCTATGCGTTTTCTATGCGTTTCGCAGCCAATATTAATTTTGTTGCTATATCGGTATACATATTTAATCGTAAAAACTTCGTTAAATTGATTTAAAGTGAAGTAGTGAAAATTTGTTTGCCAGCAGAAATGTTAATTAAAAGGTGTTTTAAATATATTTAGAAATGGTTAATATTAATTATATGTTAATTACTATCTGCATATCCATGTACATAGTACATGAATTTAAATTACATATACATATGTAGTTACCCGTGTAAAAATACATAATTGAAACTTAAATAAGTTTAACTGTGAAAAAATATTTAAGTGAAATGAGTACTCTTTTGAATAGGGAGTTTTCGCCTTGGTATAACAGAACACCAGATTTCAGAGGTTGTGCATATATGTACATACATATTTGTATTAACCAATTGTCTAATTAATTAAAAACCCACTAATTAATTAAAAACCAATTATTGGCTTTTTAGAAATACCGGTAACCTTTCGGCAGTGGGCGGCTTACCCTCCGAGTGTATTTCTTCCATGAAAAAGCTTCTCACAAAAAATGCATTCGCCGTTCAGTGCCGACATAAAACTGTAGGTCCACCCAATTAGCAAAAACAAAAGGAGCACTTCTCGAATTGGGAGAGAAGCTCGGTCATTAAACTCGTCACAGTTATAATAGCGCCAGTGTATTATATTATTATTAATTTGGAACTGATCCACTTCACAGGTTTTCATCAAATTAAAGAAACACTAACTCCCCTTTCCAAAAACAAATCACGTACTCGAATGTTACTTTTTTTTTTTAATAATTTTAAAGTATTCCTTATATACGGCAATAACACTTCCTAACATAATTAATATCAATTCTAAATCGGCATCCATTATACATTTTATTAAATCTTTCGCGAATTGGTAAAATATGTATTTTCAAAAATAACAATGGCGGGAATTGTATATATGTATGTAGTGTAATTGATAGACGCAACCATGCGCATACACTGGAGCAGCCAGGGCCGCACGCAAGAAAACGTTTAGATGCGCATACGCACACGCATTCGCATACGGTGCATTAGAGTTGGACTATTAAGTGCTTTTAATTGTATTTATTTATAAATTGCTTGCACAACTCAGCTCACGTTTTGGTATTTTGTTTTGCATTAGAGATGTGTATGTAAAGGCTTGGCCACTTAAAAAGCGTGATTTCTCTATATGCAAACTACCTTTAATCATATGTCTAAGAAATATACTTATTACATATACATTTATGCATGAAAATGTGTACGTTAAACTCTTCTAAGTAACCACACTTAACGCATAAAGGAAATCAGCTTCAGTCGTCTTCCGTCTTGAGATAAAAACAAATGGATTATAGAAATTCAGCACATTTCATTGAGAAAAATAAAAGATTGCAAATTTTATGTGTGAATATGAATATTTGTACATAAGCAGTGGCGTGCACAGAAATAGACCCACAAATGTACATATAGACAAGCTTACCTATACTATGTCCAGACATGCCCTTAATAGTCTATAAAAAGTCATTTCAGCATAGATATCAAAGCCATAATTGAGCTTCATTTGCCATACAAATAACTCAATTTATTAATGATCAATTAAACTGTGCAACAGTACTTTTGGGGGCGGAATAATTCCCACACAGAACGAAAGACTACTATCCATGTAGTAAAACCCTAAAACCGTTTTGCTCTCTGAGGTAAAATTTTGTTTATTGCTATTTTAAATTTGCAAAATTTCGTCTGAAAGATTTTTAAATAAATGAAAAAAATATTAAAATACATATCGTATATATGTAAAAATGTTGTTATAAAAGATATAGTAAAATTGCACGCGCTTTATTTTGGTAGAATACTTTAACCCTCGAACACCTGCACGAAGCAGTCGTTTTGACCCCTATTTAAGAAAGCGCATGCGAAATAGCATTTTGAAGTTCGATAGCGGGTTAAAATGTTCTAGAAAATTATTCGCCACAAAATTTCACTAGGGGTCTCCTCAGACAAAATCTTCGTACAAGGAACATAAAAGACCCTTTTGGACTACATAGTTCTTCTTAACACCCGTTTCGGAGCACTCGTTTGTGGGATTATTTTGGGAGTGCTTTTTCGCCCCTACATTGAACCACACCGTAAGTACATAAATAGTAGTTGGCTGGGATACTCGTACAATAATTAATTAATTGCGTATTCATTTAATAGAACACCAAAATCAGTGATGCAATTTAAAGCTTAATTAATTGTCTCAATTAATTTGGCATGCGTGAACATAATTTTAAGCTGTTTTCGCTTAGATATTTTGATTAATTTGGAAATTTGAAATTTCTTTATAAGATTTTCTTTCCAAAATAGTATGGCCCCCCGTCATGAACAAGTCATCAACAAAAACTTTGGACTATAGTAAGTGTATATAAAATCAGTTCAACCACCACTTGCCCAACTTGTATAAATTGTTTTTTTTTTCAGCAATCAATTTAACTTGGGTGCTATAATGTAATAGAAAGTGCCAGAGCGCAATGATTAATTTTATTTAGATTTTTTTATTGCATGTTGTGGCGCCGCATTCATGTGCTATATTGTTCTGCCACAAGCTTAATAAATGCTTTTTTATGTACAATAGGCATGCAGTTAAGCATTACGCTATCACACACGCTTTTATTTATGTGGATATCAAAATAATAATAATATAAAAAAAATAATAATAATATGTTATTAATTTGGCGCGTGTTTAGTTTGAATAGCTTTTTTTTGGGGTCAAGGTTTTATTATTAAGGGTGTATGTATGAAAATGCTCCACTTTTTTACGCTCTTTTGCTGTCTATTGTTTTTTAGTTTTCTTGTTTTTTTTTATTTTCTGAGACCTAGAGTGCTTTTAAATCCAGAAAATCTGATATGAAGGACATGGCAGAATGTTCCAAAAATCAAGTTAGTTTATGATTTCAATTGCCTTATAACAGCGAGTTGCTTTTGAATAGCGAGTTGCTTTTAAACAGCGAGTTGCTTTTGAAAAGCGTGTTGCCTTAGAACATCGAGTTGCCTTAGAACAACGAGTTACCTTAGAACAGCGCGTCGTCGAGTTGTAGCGTGTAAAAGGCGCCAGGCGTGAGAAATTTCGCGATTATTGAATAAAATTTTTGTGCTTTCAACGTTGCGTGCCATACCCACTTGAAGAGTGTGAAATTCATAAATTTTGTTAATTGAATGCAGGCATATGTTTGTATGTTTGTATGTCAGCGTTCTGTATGACACATGTCAACTAGTTTGACTTCTCAATCTTACACTGTCGTTCAATAAAATAGGTACGAGACATTTCCTTATGCATTATTTCGTTTTGGACCGCGAAAAAAAATTTCAACACAGTGTTATCTCTCTCTTGTTTATATTCGCTGCATGAATCATAATTTATGAATTTTTTTCTTTCTTTTTTTTTTTTGAATTTATTCATATTTAATTTGTTGACTGTTGGTGTTGATGATGTGCGCAGAGCATTTCCTTGAATTCTCGTTTTAAAGGCCAATGAACGTTGTTGTGCGCTGCAAACAAAGTAATGTCTCTGATATCAAGGAGTAAGTAAATTGATTATATGGGACCTTGTGCGTGTTCACAAAGAACATACGAGTAATTGAAAGCAATTGAAAAGAAAGTGACTTGTTTTGCTTTTGGGTCAGCTAAGGTGGCAAGTGTTTATTTAAATTGACATTAACGGCCTTATTCCGGTGTGGTAACATACTTTACTTTACTGGTTAAATAAAGAATCTGGTACTTTAAACACTCTTTTCGTATTCTGGCAGCAGAAAATTAAGTTACCACCTCAATACGTGGTAACATTTTGTTACCATTTTCAGCCCGATTCCATTCCGTTCGTATGGAAATGCTTTGACAGCGTTACCATTTGTGCCAGAATACCAATTGAAAAGACGGTAACAATTTTCAGCAACATAAATTACCAGTAAAGTAATTTTCCGGTAACGCTCGGAATAGCAGTGTAAAAAGATAAATAAATAAATCTAAAGTTATGCTAACACTTTCCAGTAAACATTGTTGCAAATTTTCGCAAATGGTCTGCGATATGTGAGATGAATAACAAACGGAGAACGCACTTACATATGTACAAACAAACTTAGTTTTTCAATACTCCTGGTATATTGGAAGTCGTTGACTGAGTGTAAGAAACTCTTACTAAGGATCATACTGGCCTGGGTTTCAAGCCATAGAGGAATAGAGAGCAATGAGCAGGCACAGTCTGGACAGTCTAGCCAGGCATGTGGCGACTTCCAAACCAATAGAACCTGAGCCATTCATAGCAATAGGCCCAAATACTATCAGGAATCAGCTCAGAAAGGAGGAAAGTAAGTTAAGGGAACAGTACTGGCGCCAAACCGTTGGAATGCGGCAGGCAAAAGCACTAATGGGATGGTATAACCAGTGGCGGATCCACGGGGGGGGGGGGGGTTTTGGGGGTTCAAACCCCCCCCCCTTGTGGTTTAGCATAGATCCCAAATTAATACCTTTATAGATTCTGCGCCCAAATTTCCCAAACTGATCAAGGAAAACTCTACCATTCCAAAAGCAATGGTTGGATGGGTTAAGCTGTCCAAAGAAAAACTCGACATTTATTTTCAGATTATATTTTATATGCACATATACATATGTGTGAAAAGACAATTGCGCACTTGTCGTCCATCCAAAAAGATGCGAGCATAGTAGGTAGTTGAAAGAAATACAATTAAAGTACAGCGTATGACATGCACAATGTAAATGGCTCGTTGGCGTAGCTGTAGCGCCTTTGATTCGCATTTTGTCGATCGCGGTTCGAATCCTGCCTGTGGCTTGTATTTTTTTGTTTTTTTTTTTCATTTATTTAAAAATTAAAAAAATATTTAAAAATGAATAAAAAAATATATATTTTATTCATGTTTACTGGGCACACCACATAACATCCAAAATATGTACCTACATGCGAAAAAAGTTCATGTAGGTACCTTTGGACGCATGTGCATAAAATCAAATTTGTCAAATGCTATTCGCAAATTGCCAAATCGCAAATTTATTTTCTTTTCTTTCTTATCCCTATTTTTATCGTGATTGTACAGAATTAATTTGGTCAGAAATGTCTGAATCGTTGGAGAAATTGCCTTTTTCAGAGACATTTCGCAATTCTTGTTTAAATAAATCTTTTAAAAATTTGAGTATATAAACACAATAACTTCAATAAAGTAAAAATTCTATTAACAAGTAAGGAAGCCTAAGTTCGAGTGCAATCGAACATTAGATACTCAGCTGTATGCTTTCATTGTTTGTTTGCGTTTGTTCGATATAGGGTGTATTTTATATGAAACGAGTGCTGCATAAACAGGGCGCAGCCACGCCCATTTTCAAAATTTATATCAATCATCCAAATAAGCATACAAATATTATTGTTAGTGCAAAATTTCATCCCTCTATGACTTTTAGTTACAAAGACTTCACGTTACAAATTCCAAAAGGGTGTTCCAGAAATATCTTTGTTAAAAAGTAGGCGTGGTCATAAACCGATTTCAATACATTTTTGCGTGTCTATTAACACATGTTATAAAAGTGTATAAACCAAGTTTCGTCATAATATCTCAATTATTTGTCGAGTTAAAGGCTAAGAAATCTCATATATCCCTTTGTCTAAAAAGAGGCGGTGCCACGCCCATTTTCCAAACTTTTTTATTTTTTGTTTCCGGTCTATTGTAAAACTCATGTCACAAAATTTCAATGAATTATCTTTATATTTCACATAGATATCGCTTAAAATGGTTTTATTAGGTCACTTTATAATACACATATATAAAAGTGGGCGCGGTCGTCAACCGATTTTGGTAATTTTTCGTCCACACATTTGGCTAAGTAAATATATCACGCGTACCAGATTTCATCGATATATCTTTAACGGTTTCTGAGTTATGGCTTATTAAACTTTCAATATTCGCTCCTTAATAAGTGGGCGTGGCACCGCCCATTTTCCAAAATTTTTGTAGTTTTTGTTTTATGTCCATAGTTGGACTCCTGCCACAAAATCTCAGTGATTGATCTTTATATTTGACAGAGATATCGCTTAAAATGTTTTTATTAGGCCCCCTTATATTTCCTATATATAAAAGTGGGCGTGGCCGTCAACCGATTTTGATAATTTTTCGCCAAAACATTTGACTAAGTAATTATATTACGCGTACCGAATTTCATCGATATATCTTCAACGGTTTCTGAGTTATGACTCATAAAACTTTCAATGTCTGCCCCTTAATAAGTGGGCGTGGCACCGCCCATATTCCAAAATTTTTGTGTTTTTTGTTTTATGTCCATAGTTGGACTCATGCGACAAAATTTCAATGATAGATCTTTATATTTGACAGAGATATCGCTTAAAATGGTTTTATTAGGTCACTTTATAATACACATATATAAAAGTGGGCGTGGCCGTAAACCGATTTTGATAATTTTTCGTCAAAACATTTGTCTATGTAAGCAAATTACGCGTACCAAATTTCATCGATATATCTTCAACGGTTTCTGAGTTATGACATATAAAACTTTCAATGTTTGACCCTTAATAAGTGGGCGTGGCACCGCCCATTTTCCAAAACTTCATCAAATTTCTTCATAAGGGCCCGAGCTCAATACGTGGGTAAAATTTTAAAACTCTAGCTATATTAGTGGCTGAGATACCAAATTTCCGATTTTTTCTATATAGGAAAAGTGGGCGTGGTCATGGTCCGATTTCGCCCATTTTCAATACCAACCGTCCCAGTCTCGATACCAACTTGCGTTCCAAATTTCATCAAAATATCTCAATTTTTGCGCGAGTTAGAGTGTTTACAGACGGACGGACGGACGGACGGACGGACAGACGGACGGACGGACGGACGGACGGACGGACGGACGGACGGACGGACATGGCTCAATCGATTTCTCTTTTCACCCTGATCATTTTGATATATATAAGTCTATATCTATCTCGATTATTTCATTCTGTTACAATCCACCGTTATGTGATTAAAACTATAATACTCTGTGTACTAGTACAGCTGAGTATAAAAATATAAATATAACCAAAAAGTACTACATCAGGGCTGCTCACCTCATAGGCACTCAAAGCACCATTGTTTTTGTTTTGTTCCGAATCATAGGCACATATACATATTTTCACTTCTAATATGAAAATAAAATTTTCTTTGCACTCCCATAAGCACTTAGATATTAAAAAATTTGATATGTATGTGCCTATGATTCATATTGAATGAGCAGAGCAAAGGCACTTTGTAAAGGAGCACGAGCACTGCCGTAAGAAATCGAAATTTACAATAACAAATGTGTAATGAAAAAAAAAAAATTCAAAAAATGAAAGCACTGTAAAAAATTTGTATTCAAAAAATTTTCATGTAAAAAACAAAAAAAATTTGTATGTATGTGATACTACCATTTGAAAATAAATTCTAAAATATTTTATTGGAATTCATAAAAAAATTTAAATGAGCAAAAATATTTTTCAGTGCATATACAAAATTTGTAGATATATTGAGTTTTGTACTTTCAATACGAGAGCGTTGAGCAGCCCTGGTCTACATCTATTCCAAATTGCTTGTTTAATGCAAAATTTTAATATTTTGAGTTAAAAGTCGATTTTATTGAAAAATATATATAGTGAATCCAAAAAAAAATCATACGCCAAAGTTTTTAAATTTATTTCAAAGAGTTCTGTCTAAAATTTTACTCTCTTATTTTAGTTTAAAAATATAGAAAATTTTTCAATAAAAATCGCAGGATTTCTGAGCTTATGGAAAAAATCTGAAAAATCGTAGAAATTTCTGAAAGTGGATTAAAAATTTCAAAGCAAGGCCATAATTTATAGAAGATTTTGAGGAGATTTCTAAGTATAATGTTATGTAGCCAACCAATTTTAGTGTAAAAAGTGTAATTCTCAATGCTGTGAAAAATTCCGTCAATTTTAGAAGTTTTTTTCTGTAGGGTGTAGGGTGAGACCGTTCCAATTAAAATTTCCGAAAAGCCAATGAAAATTTTCAAAAAGTTGAATGTTGCATATTGTTATATTAAAATTGAATGAGCTGCAAAATTGCATACTCAAAACTCTTCTAAAAAATGTAGCTTTAGGATTCTTAGCCCCTTTTTATGATACGTATTTCCTTGACTTTGAAAAATCGGAAATACTAAAAATACGAAAGCAGGTAATTTTCCAAATAGGCCAATTTTTAATCCATTGTTGATAATTTCTGGCTTTGCATTTTTCCGTATAAAAATTGACGGGTAATCGATCGGAGGCGATAATATAACTAAAATGCTTTTGAATTAAAAAATTAACAATATTTTTTCAAGAAAGGCCAATATGCTTAAAAGCTTAAAAATGGTGGGTCTTTTATTATGCTAGGTTGACGATTTCTTCAATAAATAATGATATTTACCTGAAGCACTCGAATCCATGATATTTACTTTGATAACTGTCTTAAAACTGAAAATATTGACGTTTAAAAATGGGTTACTTAAAATACGTAAAAAATAAAAAGTCGAAAAGTGGGAGAATAATAAGTTTCGACTAGCGGCAGGGACACCCCCGTTGTCTCTAAAAGCCGAGAAAACCGGTTTATTATCGCCCGGTCTATTATAAACGTAGATCGATTTTGGATTTTGTATTTGCACCAATTTTAAAATTTTCAATTTTGGCCGCATAAATTCGTAAAATCTACCTATGTGCAGCGTCTGCCCTTAAAAAACATCTTCCAAAAAAACAAATTTTCAAAACCCCCCCCTTGCCGAAATCCTGGATCCGCGCCTGGGTATAACATAATATAACATATAATGTAAGTCGATTCAAAGGGCTTCGGAAGCTCTCTAAGAATAAACTGAGAATGTTGACGGGAATTCTCTAAGGGCATTGCAGTCTGTGTTGCTTCTGTGACAGGGAAGATGAGTCTGCAGAGCATATGCATTCTGGTCGATGCTGCAATGCCATTGCAAGGAAGCGTGAAAGATTCCTGGGCACGCCTTGGCCAGGTCAGGGGCACATTCAGTCCCTAACGCCGAGCGATTTCCCTCGATTTCTGGAGGAGTTCGGGTTAGATGAGATAATGTGATCGAGCAGAGGGTACAATAGACCTAGTGGTCGTAGTACAATACTCAACGAAATCTATCTATCTATATACTAAGAATGTCCTATTTACTCGTAAAAAAATATTTAATAAGAACATCAACTGAAAATTTGGTTCAATAACGCCCCATTTCAAAGTCTACTGTCTCAAAGGGCGTGCACCGTCATCACTGAAGTCCAAATTTAAAAAGCAAAACACAAAAAAAAACCTTCACTTAATAAGCGCCATTCAATAATTCCACAAATAACTTCCGCCAGCTACTTATATACATATGTATATACATTACGGTGGTCTCCAAATGTATGGAGTTCAGTTGTATATCATATTCCTTCAACATAACCTCCTAGGTCGATCGTAATATAGTCGAAGATGCCACGTATAAATTTGTATCCCGATCGGATACTGGAAAACTTAAAATAAATGTCGCACCGGGGTCGACAAGCTGGATTTGTTTTACACAGAAGAGGAAACCGGAAGGTCCCAACCTAACGGTGTTTAGAGCTGTAAACCTAATTCTTTCCGAAGAGGTAAAATATTTAGGTAGTGATTCTAGATAAGAAACTTACCTGGAAAGCTCATGTCGATGTGAAGGTAAACAAGCCACTGAAAGCTTTCGGACAGCGAATAAAGATCCAGCGGCTGCGTTCGGCAGGTCATGTCGTGAGAATGGATGAAGGCGCTCCGGCCAAGAAAGTATTTCTATCGAAACCCGATGAACGCAAAATAAAAGGGAGATCTCAACTGCGTTGGGAAAATCAGGTGGACACTGTCTCCCTAGTTGTTCCCAAGTGGCGCCATGCTACACGAAACAGAAGCAACTGGCGCGCTCTGTTGGACTCGGCAAGAAAGACTCTAGTCTAGACGTTTAAGTGCCAACTAAGAAAAAGAAGAAGAACCTTCAGCAAGACCTGCTGTCTGAGAGCAGCAATAGTGAAGTCGGATTTACACAGTTTTGCTCACACCAATTATCACGTACTACGCTGTAGTGTGTTGGCGTAAGACCATTGTTTAGTTCACGGTTAATAAGCGCTGAACAATGCAATGAGTACAACATCAGATGCCACGCTTAATGCTCTATTGAACCTGCTCCCTCTGGAGTTGGTGATGCAAGAGGAGGCTATGAGAATCTGGGAAGTTTGCAGAGGATTTCTGATTCCACTATCCCGCCTTTTCCCCTACATTCATTGTGATCCTATCTAAAGGTCTTAGGTGTAATGGGCAAATATGCCCGAGTGCTTGGGAGAAACATAGTTTTCCCGACATACCACAATTCCATTCTAATTTATTCGCACAGCAGTCACATATGGTAATATAAACTTTGAGGTATTCCTACCCTGTCGGAAAAACAAGCAACCAAAAAGTAATAAACTTTGACCCCTATACGACACCCCTTGACCGTTTCCAATCGGGATCAAAATTTATATTTAATAGTTTTGACTGTGCTGTTACCGATGTAAGGGGGGTGAGACCGAAGATCACCTCTAATTTAATTTGTTTTAAGAACCACCCTACTGTACATACATACACCCATACAGGAACGCAATTTAATTTTGTCTGGCGAAAAATTACGCCCCCCTAGACTAAATGTTGTTGCAGATACATATGTACATGCGCCGCCGACAATTAGCCAAATCTGCAGCAGACGAATTACGATTTTTTATTAATGGGAAAGTCGCTTTTTTTGTTTCCGTCAAGTGCATTTGGCTTGTGCTTAAATTTAAAAAATTATATGCATATCTACATTTGTACATAAATATGCATGTGCTTTGTACGTAAATACATACTATGTATGTACATAATTTTCTTATCAGCAGACGTCGCTATTTTTTTAGTTTTTTTTTTTAATAAAACGCAGATTCCAGCACTTTATAAGCTTGCATGTAAAAACGTTTATTGTAACAGTTCAATTTCAAGTTCAGTGAGGGCAGGAACTTGTGTTATTTATTACGTACATACACAACAGTAAAATTTATTTTAATCAATTATTTTTCTTAATAAGTAAGCGTGTTATTTAGTAAGCGCTAACAAAGCAAAGCTCTAAGGAAATAAATTGCGCGAGTGTTAAGAAAGTGTTACATACATACGTTTAATTTTGAATTGTTGAAATCGACTGACTTTACTTAATCAACTGGTACTATTTGATCGGGTAAGTGTTGCAGTGTTTGCAATTTAAACTGTGAATAGAACAGTTTTTTTCAAGTTTAACTACGCTAGTTTCCAGCAAAGTGGGACCTTCATTTTCCTATGAATTTTCTAAATGCTCGTAGCGAAACGAAATTTTAGTAAAAATTAGTGGCGGTTTTATCTTAAAATTCATTAGATGTGGTTCTATTTTTTTTTTTGTTTTCAAGTTAACTAAACCTACGAGTAGGTATACCAATAGTAGGATTCTCCATTCCATTCCATTCTCCAGCCTGGAAGATTGATTATGGCCAAAAAAATCGTTCGCACGACACTCGGGCTAGTGCCAGAAGGGACTAGTATCCAAGCGTACCGGATTTATCCGGCAAAGGACTTTCACATCCCCTACACTCCCCAAAACCTTCGTGGAGTGTCTTGGTGGCTACAACAACAACAACAACAAAAACAACAACGACAACAACAACAAAATGCATTTTATTCCTTCCGCCAGACACCTCGAACCATGGCTGAGGCCGCCTCGCACCTACCTGCTGGCTCGCGCCTTGAGGGGACCCACACGACCTAACCAAAAGCCTTTGCTAGCCCTCAGCGGTCTCCCCCCGCAGTCTGCCGTGGCAAAAGCACCACGAACAGGCATCGGGGAGGGGACACGGAGTTCCATTGCCCAGGCAGCAACCTCTTGGAGGTTTCAGCCGAGGATTTTTGCCGCCGCTCCATTATCAAGGCAAACAAACCAAACGCAGCTGGGTATAAAAAGTCGAAAAAAACACATTTTGGGCAAGTGATAACAATACATTGAGTTACCACAAAAGCAGAGTTACTCCTTCTCTTTAAACCACTTTGTGAGCTTGATTTATGTTAGGTTGATTTTCGTGATTAAGATAGGCTCTTCATATCCCCAACGATCACAATTTAGCATCCCTCGAAGCTGGGCTGTTGTATTTAATCGATTCTATGTATCTCTACCAAATCATCTCCCCAATTAAGAAGTTCCCTGTGGGTACAACTATGAAAGCAGAAATTCCTTCTCTCCTTATGTGAAAAATCCAACTGACACACTTGCTCTTCATGTCTGTTGTGCGCCCAATAATGCACAACGGAGTTCTGGTCTCGTGGACGGCACTTGATAAAAATACGTACATATGCAAAGAAGCTAGAGGGTGTACAGAGGCTCTCTGGTCTATGTAAAACAGGAGCGCTACGCACAACCCCCTCAGCAGCGCTTAATAAGATACTCAGCCTGCACTTCGAGGATCTTGTGGCTAAAAGAGTAGCTGAAAAAACGGCGCTAAGGCTTAGAGTAACAGGACAAACCGATCCCAATACTGGGCTACAGGTAGTAATAGAACAGCACGGATGAAAGAAAGTACTACGAACCAATCGCCATACGTTCTACTTATTTACAGATGGATCAAAGATGAACGCCAGAGTGGGAGCTGCAGTATTTTGTCAGGAGCTTGGCATACAAAAATCTTTTAGACTCCCGGACTACTGCAGTATCTTTCAAGCTGAGGTTTATGCTGCCTCAAAAGCGGCGGAACTTGCAGCTGAACTAACGTTCTCAAACTCTCGTGTAAACATTTTCATCGACAACCAGACGACAATCAAAGCGACCGCGGCAGCGACAAACATCTCTATGTGTAGAGTCGATTTATGTGAAATCCATGCGAATAGACGCGTTACTACCTACCGCGTACCTGGAGACCAGGGAATCAAGGGAAATACACAAAATATTAAAACTTGCGAAGTCTAGCATTCGAAGTTTAATATAACGGCTCCAATATGCTGTTGGCATCATCAAACCTATGTGGTCTATATGAGGGATCACTGGATCTCAACGTAATCTAACCTTCCCTCCTTATGGCTTTTGATTCCATATCAACTATGATGCGCTAGTTTATCATTAGTTTACATGTGGTTATGGACATACCTAACGGTCTTATTTTAGGAAAAACCTGCTGTGTTCGTTTATCATAAAATTTTCCTCGATGTCTCCAAGTGCCAGATTTTCCTGTATATCCTTAGCTCAATTTCTGCAACGGGAAACCCCTATCAAAATAAGTCACGCCTGTACACTTCGTCGAAAATATCATACACAATCCAATAAAAAGCTAATAAATTTTCACAATTTTTTAAATAGAAAATTGCATTTCCATAAAAGCTGCGAGAGCACCAAACGAAAATTCAATTAAACAGGAACGCGTAAGGAAACAAAAAATGTCAACGCATACCTACGCACCAAAAGACTAAAATATTCCACAATACCTAAAGTCAAAAGCAAATAGAAGAAGCATCACGACAAAGCTGAAACATGCTAAATATGTACGTTTATTAAATTATTCATCAATTCTATTGTACGAGTGCGCTTTTCATACCAAATGATTATTATAATTTCTTTGTTTTTATTCAATTGCTTCAAGTACTTATTTACATACAAACATTTGTATGCATGCTTAGCTTTAAATGTGCTATAAATGTACATACCTACCAGCGTTGCCGTTTTCAATTCTTGAGATTACCCAAAAAAATATTCAAATTACCCAAAATTGCCCGAAATTCCCCATACAAATTTTCAAATTACACTACTCAACAAAATTTTGATATCCTCGACGTTTTATACATCTTGTATTTAACTTATTTTTTGCATAAAAACAAATGTTTGTTCGCCAAAATTCCGTCAGTTTAACGTCGATTTTAATTATTTTTATTTTGTTGGAAAGGGTATTTCATCCTCTCAAAATGATATGAAATAACATAAAACCCAAGACGGTAATGGCGGAGATATTGACAGATAAGTAATCCTGGTTTTTTTCTTAGCTCAAAAACTGAAATTTCAAAATATCTCCAAAACTGGTCTACTTTTGAGCCATTTGAGTACATATTTGGAATCAGCAGCAAATTCTACATTGGAATCAAATATCAAATGTCGAGGATATTTTTTTTTGTCGGGTCGTGTTATCAAGAGATTTCCAATAAATTAGTATTTTCAAATATATTTTACTTCGTAACGGTTTGTATTACTTTTAAATTCATGTGCATATAATGTGTGGTTAAAAAAAGGTTATAAAGAAACATAAAACAAGTAAAAGCGCGGCTGTTTTCGGCCATACCTTTTATGAATGGGGAAATGAAATATTAAATAGTCCGATTTTCTTTAATTTATAGGTACTTCCAATTCTGTGGGTTGTTTATGCAAATATTTATTATAAACAATATTGTAATGATCTTAGCTATTTAGGTGGAGATATTTTACCCCAAAATGTATGGTTGGTTGTATGGGAGCTATATGCTATAATGGTCCAATTTGGCCGATTCCGACAAACGATCAGCTTATCAGCTTATCTTAACAACTGAGGAACTAGCTCATGATTCTGATCATATCGGTATATATTTTGGAGCGTCTAATTTTTCTCCTACTGGTACTTTCGACAAACCTGTTTTGGCTCAGTGTTATAATACCATTTCATGTTCATGAAAGGCATAAAAATTGCTTTTTATTTCCTAGCTAACTTCTTACTTTAATGGGCTTATGAAATTTTCAGGATTGTACACATACGACCAGCTGGTAATTCAAAATTAAATAAATGCTGCAAAAACTCATGCACACTCTCACACAATGCAAATGTAATAGAAACTCATAAAAATAATAAATTTTTTTATATTATTATTCATATATAGGCGCATTTCTGTCGTACCCAAGCATGAAAAGAATACTCGCTTATGCATCAAATTACCTTCAAAGCAACAACACCAACTCGACTATTTTAAAAATAGTCGAGTTGGTGTTGTTGCTTTGAAGGTAATTTTATGAATAAGCGAGTATTCTTTTCATGCTTGGGTACGACAGAAATGCGCCTTATGTAAAACTATTAAAAGGCGAATTCCCCAAAATTACCCAAATCATAGCGTTCCCCAAAAATTACCCAAATATTAGAAAATTCCCCAAATTTGGGGAATTACCCACAAAACGGCAAGGCTGATACCTACGTACTACGTACGCGTGCATTGCGCCAAGTAATATGTACATATGTATGTACATATGTAGCTTTTAGTTTTGTTTTTTCTTTTGTCTGGCTTTTTGCTTTCTACCAACGTTATGTATGCGCCCACATACCTCCATACATACAAAACGCCAATTCAATTTTACAGTTGGTCTCATTTGAAGTGAAGTCCAAAGCGGTGACAATTGTCGTCTAACCAAGCCATTATTTTTGGGTTTCACAGCGCACACCGCACAACAAACAGTAAAAGGAAGCCATCAAAAAAGCATTTCTAAAAGATATGTATGAGCATAAAACGCATACAAAGCACAGCAAAAGTTATTTAAAATGCATGAATAAAAATAAAATAATAAAACACAGATATTTATATGTACATACTTACATACATATAATTTAACTAGAAAGAAACAGACGCCGCTTAGTAGGTACCAGGCAGTGCGTGTGCTTTTTGAGTGTTTGACAGTGAAAAAAGTCTGTTTTGTTTTATTTTTTTCGTGCTTTGGCGGTGTGGGCGGAACGTGACAGCTACGCCGCGTTTACATACATACATTAGGGTGGAACTTAGATTAGGTTAGATAATAGTGACTGCATTCCATTTGTCCAAACACATCAACTCGTCGCTGGCCAACTTTTGTTCATTATGTTTTGTTCTGGCATTCTTCGAACGCTCTGATTGGTCACTATGTGTGCCTCCATATTGGACGAACGGATACAGTCGCCGCCCCTCAGAGAAAGATTAGACGTCTATAAAACTGAACCACCTCGTTCGTTTCATATAGCGCAGGCTGTCAGATACCTTTGCGTTTTCAAGCTCATCCAGACATCCAAATGGGTGTCTGTGAAGGCAAGGATACCTTTGCGTCTTCGAGCTCCTCCAGACATCCAAAGGAGTGTCTGTGGAGGCAATCGTACCTGAAGTTAGACAGCGCGGTAGTGTTCTACGCTTTCCGCCTACTTCTCATCCCTGCAGCTACGACAGAAGTCGGTTGTAAGGAGCACCCTGCGAGTTCCATGGATGCCAGTGGCGTAGTAATGGGGGGGGGTTTGGGGACAAAACCCCCCCCCCCCCCGAAAGATTCGTTTTGACCATAAAACCATCTTTGACTTTATTAGCATGCATTTCTTTTTCAGGAAAAAATCAATGAGAATAGTAATTTTTCGAAATTGGTAATTCGAAATTTAGCGCTTTTTCACGAAGTATTACTTATAATTCTAGCGTTTGTTGAGCCGTAGGAAAGTGCAAATTTGAATGTTGCATATTATTATATTACAATTGAATGAGCTGCAAAATTGCATACTCAATAATCTTCTAAAAAATGTAGCTTTATAATTCTTAGCCCCTTTTTATCATAAGTACTTCCTTAACTTTGAAAAATTGGAAATACTAAAAATACTGCCTAAAAAGTTAACAATAATCGCTGCTAAATATCTGGGCTACTTTCGAGCATCACCTACATTAACCAAGATATGCGTTAGAAATATAAACATTAAAATTAAATATAAGGCACAAAAAGAAAATTATTGTAGGTACATATGAAAAACCCTGTATCTAGTAGTGAAGTGCGGCTTTGTGCGACGTAATTTTTTGTCGGCTAGCCACTAATTGTACTAGATATCATGTCCGAGGGTTAATTTGACTGAGTCTGACAGAGCAACATAACAAAACCAATTTTTAACATGAAAAAGAGTGATAATTTTTTTTTTAAATATCCCAACTTTAAAAGCTTAAAACTATAAACTTAGAATTATTGGAAACCAGGATATTATTGAAAAGTGTTAATAATTACTTGAACCTTTAGGATTCATCACGATTACTTAAATGAAATGATTTAAATAATAAATATTCAAGTTGAAACTAGCACTTAAAAATATGTAAGAAAAAAACAAAAAAATTAACTTCAGATATGCTAAGTTACGACCATCTGGGGCAAGTGCAGAGTATGGGGTCGGGAAAAAAGCGATGAATTATTGTTCCCCATTCTATTTCCAATTTGTGGGTATGTTTTTTTCTGTAATTGTAACAATTTTACAAAATTCAATTTTGGGCGCATAAAACTTGAAAATCTACCTATGCGCGTAGATTTCCAGAAGAGAATATGAGACTTACTTTTGAAGTATAGTTAAAAGCCCTTGGCAACTGACAATCTGGCATGTCAAGCAGTGTGTATGTGTGAGTTTTTTGTGTGTGTTAGTGCAATCGGCAGTCGTCGCGCTACACGTTCTTGTTCGGGCTCGCGTTGATGAGAATCAAATCTTTTAGATATTTGCGTCAATCACCCGACACTCACACATATGTATACACTTCTTAACATTCCAGATTTTAAGTGGCCAAAGGCCTTAAGAGTTTGATATATGTATTATAAGCGATATTTGTGTACTATAATGTTAAATTATAGTCTGAAAAAATTAAATTTCGCTAGCTTAGAGTGCAAAATGTGTAAGTCCACTTTTATGAAAAAGTGTATTTTTATGTAGAACGCTAGAAAAACAGAATACGCACCGCTCTAAACAAGTCTGAGATACTTGTCATATTTCTACTCGTTGTTATTCAGTGATACGCAAATTGTGTAAGTCCAAAAAGCGGAAAAAAATTGTGTAAGTCCAAAATATTTATATGAACAGAAATTTTTTTTTCATTGCGAATTTTTTTTTCTTTCTTGTTTTTTGTCTCTCCTACAAAGTTTTAAAAAAGGACTTACACAATTTGCATTCTAAGCGAGCGATTTTTATCATTTGTAAATAAAATTGTAGTTTTTTTTTGGTAATTTTAATTTTGGTAAATTTTTTACATTGGCTGTGACCCCCCCCCCCCCCCCCCCCCCCCCCGAAAAATTCTCTAGCTACGCCACTGATGGATTTCCTGTTGTTATACCAAGCAGAGGGCCAATGTAGGACCGACTGAGAAGAGTCACTGATCTAGACCCTTCCGGGTCCAGTCTTGCCATATCTGTCTGTAAATCAAGCAAGCGGATTCTCTAGCCCAGCTGGCATTTGCTTGTTTTAAAAAGTAAGATCGTAGATAGTTTTACATGTGTTAAGAGCGGAGGCCATCCAGCTGTTGGCCGTCGTTGTCTCCAGATGTGTTCCTTACCTTGCCAACTTGTCTGTGACCCCCGATGCGGAGTTACCGCATTGCAGAGATTGTATGGCCGCTTATGGCTGTCGAAAAAAAATAGTGACTGTTTTCCCTAATTGCAATTTTTTAGAAGGCGGGATACCTCGCAGATAGTAATTACTTCCTCCTGCGCTCAGTTTGAAGTCTTGCGAGAAGAGTTCACTGCATACCTTGTCATTTCGTTTAGAGCCGTCGGTGAAAATTGATGAATTGTGAGATAAAGGTCCAATCAGGTTCTCCCATGCTCCTCTCAGGGATTCTTGTACAGAACTTGTTGTTCCAGCATATAACAGTGGATGTGTAGTCTAAATCAGAGAAGTTTTTTGAGACTGTTTTCAGTATTTGGGTGTGCCCAAATCGCCAGTCCCTAAAGGGGTTGATGGCGTTCAGCTTGGCTGCATTGCAACTGGCGATGTATGTAATTACTTGCCATACAGATCGGTTGGAGAAGAAAATTAATATTTTCGAGAGCTCTAGTCTAGGGTGTAGATGGAAGGGCGCCACTTATGAGCATCATCGCTAGGCGCTGTAGGATGGTCCTTAAAATCAAATAAAAATGTTTTCAGTTTCATTCGTTAAATCGGTAAAAGTGCGGTCAGAGATAACACATATAAATTTTGGTTCTAATCGGAGTTGGATAAATGGTTTCGCACAGGGGTCCAAGTTCAGATTAACATATGGGACCTCTGTGCGACACCGTTTAACCATCGGAAAAATGTATATTTGGTATCTTCGACTACCTATATTAGCAGCGAACTACTTGATGAGGCTGAAAAATATGCTATAAAATGTGTCTCCATACATTTGGGGACCACCCTAAAGTACATACATACACACATACACAAACATTTTTCAAACTGACATACATATTCACATAATTTTCTATCCACAAATTTATTTTATTGCTGCTGTTTCAAATTAATATTCGCGAAGGTAGATAATACATGCATATACAGAAAAGTAAATGAAAGGCGCCAAAGGTGAACAAACGTGCTGCTGATTTCTCTGAAAAACAAAATACAAATGAGAATAAAAAAAATAATTTTTTCGGCGCGTAGAAATTGTTTTTTTTTTTTATTTAAATTTTGTTCTAAAATTTGTAGGTGAAAAATAGAACAAATTGATGGTTTTTAGTCTACCATTTTTTTCACAGTGTGCTAGTTAGGTATGTCTGTATGAAAATGGTCCCATCAATTAGCATACATAGATAATGAATTTGTGTCAGCACAAACAATTAGCGCCAGTTTTTTTTTTTCAATTTTGAAGTAACAAAAAATGCTAACATACAGTTTTTAATTAAATACGCCCGCTTTTAAAGTGTGCTCAGCCAGCTGTTTTGTTTTTTATACCCAGCGCTTGTTAGCCCTGCTAGAATTGTGTGACCGAAAGTACTAACACTATTACAAAAATATAATATTACCAACACATTTGCACTCGTATGTGTTCTATCCAAGTTCAAAACCAATGAGATAGATAAGGATAGAATGGAATTTGAATCTATCTCATTGGTTTTGAACATGGCTAGAACACATACGAGTGCAAATGTGTTGGTAATATTATATTTTTGTAATAGTGTTAGTACTTTCGGTCACACAATTCTAGCAGGGCACATATGTATGTATTTAGCTCAGATGATAGCTTCCCCATTTTGCGATATCGATAAAGAAATTTAGAGAAAAAACTGTTAAATTTTTAACAAATTTTAAAGAGAACAATAGTTTTCGGAGTATGTATTGAAGTCACTCGTTAGGTCAAGAATAAGTGTAGATACTCGTCATCGAAGTCATCTAATGTAAGATACAAAAATCGTGTAGTTTCGTCGAAATTAAACCAGTGAAGGAAGGGGTGTTGAATGAGTTGGTTTAATATGTACATGCGAAAATTTGTAGCCTTAGTTCCTCTTCACTACAGGTGGATGAGATTGGTTGTTGCGCAACAGACAAAAGGCAACTGTCCGTCTGTAAATTTTCGCTAAAGATTGCCTGAATATCGCTTACTTGAAGGTCGTTTAATAAGTTTTTTTTGGCTTCACTGAGGCTTGACAGCTTTAATTAGGCGCTTGTTGGCATGACTCCTATAATAGTTTCATCAGGAACTGTAGGTATTGAGCATTGTGCCAAGCGCTATTAGAAAACACTCCGTGGCATTTCTGAAAGCTACAATCCCACAAGAGCGGAATAACTCATAGTTTCCGCGACAACGGCTGTAATTTCGATTGAAAATTATTTAGTTCGACGTAGAATTTGTCTTAAGCCTGTTATTTTTCTATTCATCATTCCTACTGATGTATGAAGGTACTTATGGAAGTATGTTTTTGGTGAAATAAATTTTATTTTTAATGAACTTTTGTTAGTTCCCACGCGCTTAGTATAATATAACTAAGTTTACCACATATGTATGTATATGTGTGTATGTATACATATAAATTAGTTATCCAATCCCTCACGGAAAAAAAAGTTAGTTGCAAAAATAAATATATTAAAAAGTGATTTATATTCAACTAATTTTAAAGTAGCTTTAAACAAATGCAGCGCGGGACAGTTTCTTGTATATGTACATATTTATATGTAAACACATGTTTTCAGATCTAAGTATGCCAAGATTGTTTTTTCCATTTTTTGGTTACCGTTTTTCAGCTTCACTTCCCATTAAACACTGAAAACGAAATTCTCAAACGGAGAAAATATTGTTTCATATTTATCATTTGAAAATTAACATAAATTCAATTGTTTCTCAAATATTGTTTATCAACTTGAGAACGATTTGCGAAATTTGAGGAAAATTTTGTTTCGCATTTGTACCATTTCTTGAATTTCGACATCAAATGCAGGATTAAGTTATTTATATTAAACTACAAATAAAGTAGTTGAAAAGAAACTCAAGATAAAGTTATTTATTTTAAACTACTAGTAAAGTAGTTGAAAACAAATGCAGGATAGGGCAATTGCCCAGCAAACACAGTCTCTAACGTTAGAAATTTTGTCGAGATTACCTTAGATAACTAGTGTAATTCTCTATATATTCTCAAATCGATAACTAGGGTTGAAAACTACACTAGAATTCGATTAGCGTGTGATTAGAGAAGGAGCCAAATCTCACGCCTTTTATCAATATATTTCTGTGATATATTGAATATACATACATATATTGAAATTAGATACTAAAAAATGGTAAAGTTAATATTACCGTAGTACAATGTTTTCCATTAAAAAGTACAAGAAGTACCTTTAATTTAAATAATAAGACTGAATTTTGTTTAAATTTCAGTTCTTATAAATGTGGTAAACATATACATGTCAATATATATAATCATATGCAATTTAGGCACATATTGCGTTAATAAAATCTAAACAATGAAAAAATCGTGTAAAAGGAGACAAAGCTTTGTTTTTCATTTCAATTGGAAGTATTTGCAAATTCCGATTAGAATCTCATTAGAGAACTACATTAGAATTCGATTCGGGAATTATAATTTTCTCGATTTGAGAATTAGGTACTCTGAAAAAAATACCCGTAGTTAAATCAACAACTTTCCGCTGTTGAATCTCCGTATTTGATTCAACAGCAAAAGTATTTGTTTTAACGGCAAAGTTTTTGATTCAACAAATTTCCGTAGTTAATTCAAAGACGTGCGTTGTTGATTCAAAAACTTGCTTGCTGTTAAACATTTTTTAAGTAAAAAGAAAGAAGGATTTGAAAGAAAAAATAAAAAAATAAACAAAATTTTTCAAATTCGTTAAATTTGTTTCAATTTTAAAATAAAATAAAGAAAGTAATATACATACATACATACATACATAAATAAAAAAGATTAATTAAACAAAAACTAATATCTATTCATAAACTCGGCTTTTTTTGATGTCGTGAGAGTTGTCTGCAGATGTACTGATGCGTTTGGAAATGGTGAATGGATGAATGACTAAAGTTCGTTTGGTGACGGCGGGCCTTAGTATTAATATTACTACATATCGAGCGCTAACCGTGTAAAGATTATCCAACAAAAATTAAATTTTACAGGAGGTTTTTTTTTTATTTTCTTTTCATACAGTTGGTAATCAGCCTTGAAATTTATTTATGACCGGTTTCACAATCTGCGGTTAATTTAATCGCTGGTTAGTTTGACGTAAATTGTATGGCGAGCTGTCAAATAAATTGGTTCACCGGGCAAAAATCTCTGGTTAAGTGCTTAACCGGAGGTGGTGAAACCGGCCCTAAGTCTATGAAATTGTCGGAGTGATTAAAAATGCTAAAATCGATAATTTTGTTGGATACACTTTATGGCGGTTAGGGCTCGATAAGTAAACATACATACATACATATATTATATGTATAAAAAAATAAAATAAAATAATATCTATTATATTAAAAAAAATATTATTTTTACAATTTTTTGAGGTTAACTTAAATGCGTAAGTATTTGCTTCAATGGTGCCCGTTTTTCGACCAAAAACTTTTGCGGTTAATTCAAAAGCAAAAGTTGTTAGCTTAAATACGAACAGTATTTGAATCAACAGTGCTCGCTTTTGGACTAAAATTTTTTTGCTGTTAATTCAAAAGCAAAAACTGTTAACTTAAATTTAAAAGTATTTCATTCAACAGTTTCCGTTGTTAACTTAAATACGAAAAGTATTTGAATCAAAAACGCTCGCATCTTTGAAACAACAACGGAGCGTTGTTGGGCACATTTCAACTGCGGAAAGTTGTTCATTTAACTGCAAAAGTCTTTGTATTTACAACGTTTTTTTTTCAGAGTACCCTTTTGTTTGAGAACGCTATGATTCTCGATAGATTTTCGAGTCGTCCTCTAACGTTAGAGATTTGAGAATGAGACTAGTTCTCGAGTCATTCTCAAATCGATAACTAACCTCAGTGTTTGCTGGGTGACTGCTTGCTATGACATCGCCGTGTTAAAAAAGTCAGTTCATTGCAAAGGAAAAAGTCACATTTTCAATTAGTTGTTATTGAAAATAAAGTAGTTTATAAAGTGATTTAAAATTAATTAAATTTCCTACAGGGATGTATTAATATAAACTAATATAATACATAATACATACTATGTACATACATATGTATATACATTTAAGTGTTTGCTTATATGTAGATATATCTATTAGAGATGGCCGCTCTCGTGAATTTTGAGGAACGGAGTGATTCGTGACTGTGACTTTTTAGTCACTGTGACTTTTTTCAGTGACAGTGACTTTTAGGTTTCCTAATAGAAACCAAGACCTTTATTCACTTTCTAATAAAATTAAATAAATGTGTTTAATCGAATTATATTTTTCAAGTCCAGTAATAATAGCTAAGCTTGTCCAGACGCTTTTCTAGTGTAAAATTAAAATCTTTCTTAATAAAACAAAACAAAAATTGATATAAATTGGAAAATAACTGCATTTTACTTAAGTAGTTCACTAAAAATGCGTTTGCAAATCTTTAACAAAATCAATTGAAGTAAATTTAAAACATTATTTAAAAATTAAAAATTAAAAAGAAAAAAGAAACGAAAAACTATAAATTTTTAAAAACTGAAATTTTCATAATTTCAGAATACGTGATTATGTCACCGTGATTTTGGAAATCAGTCACTGCAGTGACCAATGGCTTTTGAGGAACGGTGACAGAATCAAAGTTACGCCCAATATTTGCCATTTCTAATATGTATACACATACAGTGACTCACACTTAATCACGCGCTACTATACTTTTTTTTAAATAAATTTGAGTCACTTTTAAATATAAAATTGCTTTAATTTTCTACAATAAGCATTGGAACCGAAACCATTGAAGTCAAGTTTATACGCAAATTCGATTAAGTAACTTTACGAATAAAAGTCTATAAAATTTCGAAATTTTAGACCAGAGGTGCTTGAAGTGTTCTACGATATGAATTTTCTTTGAGAACTGTTTATAATAAAGGAATTTCATAATCATAAATTATTAAATTTTAATTGGAAAACGTTACTAATTACATGAAACAGGTTTGAGGCACTGTATTGTAGTTACTACAATGTGGAGTATGCTGTCTATAACAAAAAAAAAAAATTAAAATTATTTCTCAACGGCCTCACTCACACCCATTTCTACACCCTATCTATACACGAATTGTCGGCATTATTTCTATTATCGTTCTAAAAAAGAATTGCGTTGTTTTGCAATTCTGCTTTTGTATTGCCTCCCATGTCGTCTTCATATGTTATAGCTAGCGCTAGACGTTGCGCTCTCAAACAGAAAATAAAAGCGTGCAAATGATTTTTATACCTTTCATGAAATTGAAATGGTATTATAACTTTGTACCAAAGCAGATTTGTCGAAAGTACCAGAAGTAGGCGTGACTCAGCAAATATATAGCGAAAGGGTCCGTATAGTGAGCTTAGTCGATTAAGCCATGTCCATCTATCCGTCAGGCCGTCTATGTGAGCGCAAATTAGTCTTTCATTTTTTGAGATACCTGAATGAAATTTGGTATACGGCTGAGTTTTTAATTGCAATTGATCATTTGTCGGAATCGGCCGAATTGGACCACTAAGTATAGCTGCCGTATAACCGATTGCTGAGATATAGACATTTTGGGGGTATAACTTCTTTAAATAGCTAAGATCGTGTCACTATTTTCTCTAATAAATAATAATTACCCACAGAACTGCAGGTAAATCAGACTAAGTATGCAACTTTTCATTTTCCCATTCATGAAAGGTATCAAATCGTCGGTACGGCCGAGGACAGCCGCGCTCTTACTTGTTTGTATTGTTTGACGTTAACCTCGCGCAATTCACAACTTCGTGAGTCATATTTTTTTCTCTTTAACATAAACAAGATTTAGATTAGTATAAAAAATAAAAATATTAGCTGAGTAAAAAGATATAAAAATATATTCAAGTACTCAGCAGCGCTGGCATGATTGTGTGTGAACGCAATTTAGTACCTACCGTATAAGACGCAGGGCTGCATTTGTTTGGTATTAAAATTTAAATTTTATTACTTTTACGTGTTCTTTTTATTATATCAAATTATAGTTAAATTGTTTGTAGTTTTCGTTTCTTCCTTTTCATAATTCTCTCATGTGTTCGCTCTCTCAAATGCATGTATTTTCTTTGATGTGAATGCAACCCCAATGATTTTGACATTTGCGGCTCCACGTTGTGCGCAGCTACTCGTGACAATTCAGAGGCGTAGTTAAATTAGTTTGCGCTTGGTGTGAAATATGAGAAAAGCAGAAAATGAAATTAAAATTGTTATGAAATCAAATTTGGTGCAAGAAAAATCAATAAAGAAAGGGTGTGGATATGTATCATGAGAATATGTAGATGGTGGTGATCCTTTAGCATGCAATATTTTTATACTCAGCTGTACTAGTACACAGAGTATTATAGTTTTGATTTCCTAACGGTGGATTGTAACAGAATGAAATAATCGAGATAGATATAGACTTATATATATCAAAATGATCAGGGTGAAAAGAGAAATCGATTGAACCATGTCCGTCCGTCTGTCCGTCTGTGAGCACGATAACTCGCGCAAAAATTGAGATATTTTGATGAAATTTGAAATGTAAGTTGGTATCAAGACAGGAACGGATGGTATTGAAAATGGGCGAAATCGGACCATGACCACGCCCACCTCCCCTATATAGTAAAAATCGGAAATTTTGTATCTCAGTCACTAATAGAGCTAGAGTGATAAAATTTCACACACGTATTGAGCTCAGGCCCTTATGAAGAAATATGGTAAAATTTTGGAAAATGGGCGGTGCCACGCCCACTTATTAAGGGTCAAACATGGAAAGTTGTATATGTCATAACTCAGAAACGGTTGAAGATATATCGATGAAATTTGGTAGGCGTGATATACTTACTTAGGCAAATGTTTCGACGAAAAATTGCCAAAATCGGTTGACGACCACGCCCACTTTTATATATGGGTATTATAAAGTGACCTAATAAAAACATTTTAAGCGATATCTCTGTCAAATATAAAGATATATCATTGAAATTTTATGGAAGGTGTCCAACTATGGACATAAAACAAAAAATACAAAAATTTTGGGAAAATGGGCGTGGCACCGCCTCCTTTTAGAAGCAGGAATATACGAGATTTCTGAGCCCATAACTCGACAAACAATCGATATATTATGACGAAACTTGGTGTATACACTTTCACTACTTGTAGTAATACATGTTCAAAATTTTAGCGAAATCGGTTGACGACCACGCCCACTTTTATATATGGGTATTTTAAAGTGGCCTAATAAAAACATTTTAAGCGATATCTTTGTCAAATATAAAGATAATTCATTGAAATTTTGTGGCATGAGTTCTACAATAGATCGGAAACAAAAAATAGAAAAATTTCGGAAAATGGGCGTGGCACCGCCTCTTTTCAGACAAAGGAATCAACGAGATTTCGGAGCCCATAACTAGACAAATAATTGAGATATTATGACGAAACTTGGTTTATACACTTTTATAACTTGTGTTAATAGACACGCAAAAATTTATTGAAATCGGTTTATGACCACGCCTACTTTTCAACAAAGATATTTCTGGAACACCCTTTGGGAATTTGTAACGTGACATCTTTGTAACAGGAAGTCATAAAGTGATGAAATTTTGCACAAAGAATAATATTCATAAGCTTAGTTGGATGACTGATAAAAATTTAGAAAATGGGCGTGGCTACGCCCACTTTATGCAGCACTCGCTTTATATAAAGTACACCGTGTTTCCATCAAACGCAAACAAACATTTAAAGCATACAGCTGAGTATATAATGTTCGATTCCACTCGAACTTAGGCTTCCTTACTTGTTAATATGACAGGTGTAATATATGTAGGCTCTCTAGCTGATGACAGCGTACTCTGGTTTGTAATGTATAAGAGAAGTAACAAGTCATTTTAGAGTTTACGGATGATTTAAATAAGCGCTGATCAGCGAGCAGCGTTTCTGTAGTCTAAGTGACTACCAAAGCTGTGGCATTGTGATTATTGCTGATCAAACAGTAAATGGATGAGAAGTATACACTTCATGGCTTCGCTGGTCTTATGGAAACATCAAAAATTCCAACAAAACCATCTGTTTGGTTTTTTGACTAATTTGTATACTGTAATGAAAACGCTTCCCGCAAGAACCCGTCTAAACGGACTGTATGTAGATTCATTAATTTTCTAAGAAAGAACCCAGTAGTAGAAGCTCGAGTTTGAAGATATGTTGATTCATTCGATTCCTAGGAAAAAACTAAGAAGCAGAAGCTCGAGTTTGAAAACCGATTTTATATAGATTCATTCCATTACTAAAAAAAAAACTAAGAAGCAGAAGCTGGAGTTTAAAGTCAGAAGAACCCGTCTGAACTGACACTCTGTAGATTAATTAGACTTTTATGAAAAAACTAAGAATCATAAGCTGGAGTTTGAAGACACAAGCACCCGTCTGAACTGATTTTATGTAGAGACATTCGATTTCTATGAAAAAACTAAGAAGTAGAAACCCGAGTTTGAAGACAGAAGAACCCATCTGAACCGACTGTATGTAGATTCATTCAACTTCAATGACAAA
This sequence comes from Urophora cardui, assembly GCA_960531455.1. Lineage (NCBI taxonomy): Eukaryota > Metazoa > Arthropoda > Insecta > Diptera > Tephritidae > Urophora > Urophora cardui. The sequence continues at coordinate 13,849,914 of OY482674.1, forward strand.
ACTAAGAAGCAGAAGCTCGGGTTTGAAGACTTATATTCGCGCCTTCGTATTCTACTATTACAGTTGAGCATTTTGCCCGAGAGGGTACAGCTAACCACGCCACTGCCGTCACTGATGGCTGTCACGAAATGTCGAAATGACACAGTAAGAAAACGAAGCAAAAGGCAAAAGAAAATAAACAAAAATAACAGAAGTAATGAAAATGACAAACAAGCAAGATTGCTTGAAAATTAATACTCCACGTTTCGTTACATGCATGCCTCTACTATTCATATGGCATTGCTGACGTTCGAATATATTATAGGTTATTTGGCACACTATCTTTTCACATGCATACGTTTCTAAAAACGCGCAAATGCAACACTTCGTAAGTGCGCTCACCACAAAAAATGTACATATTCTCTCAACACGCCAGCAAAAATAGAAGCAAAAGCAGTTCAGCCGCTTTTTTCATCGTTGTATGCGTTGAAAGAATTTAGTGTGTATGGAAACAGTTGATGAAGTGAAACGTTTGTGCCAGTTGAACTCGCTGCTATCGATTTAATGTGAATTTCATAAAGAACAAAAAGGAAAAAGCAAAAAAATATAAAAATAATATAGAATTCAATTAATTTATTAAAAAAAAACGAGAAGAAATGTTCGATCCGCGTAATTATTTTCCAAAAAACTACCATTCCACCGGAATCGGTTTAGTGAATTTAGCCGCATTGGGTTATAATAAAAACGAACGCAGTGATAGTGACGCACCCAAAACGGGTCTATATCCGGCTTTGCCATATCCCACAGCGCCACCAAATCCAGATGCAGCACGTATGAGCTATGGCATGCCGCAAGCACCAGGCCCATCAGCGCCATATCCCCCAGCATCACCATCAGCTGCATCGGCGCCATATCCAACACGAGGATCACTCTATCCGACCTTGGGAGCGCAGCAGCAGTCACAGCCTAATGTGCCCTATCCAATGGGCGGTGGTATGCCACAACCATATGGTGGTGGCTCAACGACGCCATATCCGTCTGCCGGCGGTATGCCATATCCGTCTGCTGGTGGAGTGCCATATCCGTCTGCTGGCGGTGGAGCGCCTTACCCGTCAACGACGCCATATCCGCCCGCAGGCGGCGCAGCACCCTACCCCTCAACGGTGCCCTATCCCATGATGCCAACTGGTATGCCATTGCCATATAGTGTGCCACCGGCATCACCATCCACTCTCTATCCAACCATACCGACGCTGCCAGATGGTGCGATGCCAACTTATGGTGGTGGTGGCGGTTGTGTTGTTAGTGAGTCAGCTAACGAAGAGCTGCCATCGCAAGATGAAGAACCATCAGTGGGTGTGCCAGAGATACCGTTTGCCGCTGTTAAAGTACCTGAAAATGAGAATATGTTTTGGATGAAAGAGAAAACGCGCGCCGATCGCGGCTCACACGATGAATCACATGTGCCATTCGAAACGTTGCGCAGCAGTTGCATAGACAATGGCACACTCTTCGAAGATCCCGACTTTCCAGCGAATAACGATTCGTTGATGTTCTCGCGACGACCCGATCGTTACATTGAATGGTTGCGTCCGCATGAGATAGCCGATGATCCGCAATTCTTTGTGGACGGCTACTCACGTTTCGATGTGCAGCAAGGCGAGTTGGGCGATTGCTGGTTGTTGGCTGCCGCAGCCAATCTCACTTCGGATCCGAATTTGTTCTTCCGCGTCGTGCCACCAGATCAAAATTTGGAAGAGAATTATGCAGGCATATTTCATTTTTGTTTCTGGCAATATGGCAAATGGGTGGAGGTTGTGGTTGACGATCGTTTGCCCACATATCGTGGTGAACTGCTCTATATGCATTCGACGGAGCGTAATGAGTTTTGGAGCGCTTTGCTGGAGAAGGCATATGCCAAGCTGCATGGTTCATATGAGGCGCTGAAAGGTGGCACCACTTGTGAGGCTATGGAAGATTTTACAGGCGGTGTAACGGAATGGTATGACTTGAAAGAGGCGCCACCAAATCTATTCAATATACTCGACAAGGCTATGAAACGTAATTCGCTAATGGGTTGCTCTTTGGAACCCGATCCGAATGTGTTTGAGGCAGAGACGCCACAGGGGCTCATACGTGGTCACGCATATTCAATATCGCGCGTCGCCATGATTGATATACATACGCCCAATCGCCAAGGCAAGCTACCAATGATACGTATGCGTAATCCTTGGGGTAATGAGGCGGAATGGAATGGTCCATTTAGCGATAATTCGCCCGAATGGCGTTACATACCCGAGTCGCAGAAGCAGGAGCTGGGTTTGACTTTCGATGCCGATGGCGAATTTTGGATGCCCTTCCAAGAGTTTCTCAACAATTTCGATCGTGTTGAAATTTGCAATCTCTCACCCGATTCGCTAACCGAAGATCAGCGCCATGACGGCAAGCGTAAATGGGAAATGCAAATGTTTGAGGGCGAATGGACCGCAGGTGTCACAGCGGGTGGTTGTCGTAATTTCCTCGAGACCTTCTGGCATAATCCGCAGTATGTTATAACGCTTAGCGATCCCGATGAGGATGACGATGATGGCAAGTGTACTGTTATAGTGGCGCTGATGCAAAAGAATCGCCGCTCGAAACGTAATCGCGGCATGGAATGTTTGACCATCGGCTTTGCCATTTACCATCTAACTGATCGTGATATGGAGACGCGTCCACAAGGTTTGAATTTCTTCAAATATCGCGCCTCAGTTGCGCGCTCGCCACACTTCATTAATACGCGTGAGGTGTGTGCGCGTTTCAAGTTACCACCCGGTAATTATCTCATTGTACCCTCCACCTTTGATCCCAACGAGGAGGGTGAGTACATAATACGTGTATTCTCCGAAACGGCCAACAGCATGGATGAGAATGATGATTCAGTGGGTTATTGTGATGTCGACGATCGAATCAAACCGAATATACCGCCACCGCGTGAGGAAGATCCACAACGTGAGAATTTGCGCAGACTCTTCAAGAGCATTGCCGGTAGTGACATGGAGGTGGATTGGATGGAGCTGAAGCGCATACTCGATCACTCGCTGCGCGATGTCATGATTGAGGGTAATACATTTTCGAAAGATGCTTGCCGTTCAATGATCGGCATGATGGACAAGGATCAAACGGGTAATTTGAGTTTCGATGAATTTGAAGCGTTACTCACCGATATTGCCAAATGGAAGGCCGTCTTTAAATTCTATGATCGTCATCATAGTGGCGAAATTGAGAGTTTCCAATTGCGTGACGCACTCAATTCGGCTGGCTATCGCTTGAATAATCGTGTGCTGAATGCTTTGGGTCGCCGCTATACGTCACGCGAAGGTAAAATCACATTTGATGATTTCTTAATGTGTGCGGTCAAGACGAAAATGTATATTGACATATTCCGCGAACGCGACACCGATGATTTGAATCGGGCGACATTTAGCATGGATGAGTGGCTGGAGCGTACCGCCTACGCGTAAGAAGAGAAATTGAGAGAGAAGTTGGCTGCGGTTGAACTGCGTGTGAAAACGGTGATGCGGCGTTTATTGTCGCTGCTGCGCTGTTGCTGCTGTTACATATGTACGCTAGAGGCGAGCGCTGCTGACGTTCACACAGGGTGCTTACAAATTGCAGTTTTTATGCTCAGCTGTACTAGTTTATTTTACTTTTTTTATTCAGCGTTACCTCTTTATGTATTCTTGTTGTTGTAGCATTTTACATAAATATGTATGTTTGTATGTATAGATTTTTTGTATTTCATCATTTACTTATCACGAACTTATGAGTAATTCATAAAAGGTATGAAAATAACTACTAAACTGGAATGTAACAATACAATAAAAAATAAAGGAAAAAAACCAGTCTTCAATGCTCATTAGCAGCAATCATCATCTATATATATAAAAATCTCATGTAACATTCTTTGTGCGGGATAAACTTTTAAACTGCTGAACCAATTTTGATAATATTTGGTAGTAACAGGTAATTGTGCTCCGATTGAGTAGTCAAATAGTTTTTATTTAAATTTTTGGTCAAACAGCGTAAATTTATGTAAAAATGTGTAAAAAACCAACCAAAATTAGTTTTATACGGCCATAAATCAAAACCGGATCAACCGATTTAAATATTTCTTCTTGGAAATGAAACTTTGAACCTTTTACTAAAGTTCTGCATTCAAAAAAATAATAAATTCTCTTTTTAAATAACAAAAATTTATAAAGAATAGTATCAATTTTTGAAAAAAGGGTCATGCGCATGGTTGGTCGCCACAAGCAATCGGTAAAGCAGAAGACAAAACAACGAGAACAATACATACCTACGTACATAAGCAAAGAAATGACACGAAGATTCGACAATTCGTTTAAATGATCCAAACGGATTCGATTCGTATTTCGGAATTTGTTTCAATAACGTCCTATTTCAGACAGTTATTCAAAAACGTCCTATTTCATAGAAATATATATGGAATTTTCTCTGAAATAGGGCGTTTTTGAAGCAAAATCTGAAATAGGACGTTATTGAAAAAATTTTCAAATAGGGCGTTTTTGAAGCAAAATCTGAAATAGGACGTTATTCAAACAATTTTTGGAATAGGGCGTTTTTGAAAAAATTTGTGAAATAGGGTGATGTTATTCTGAGCCGTCGGTATATTCTCTACAGGCCCATGTATGTATATATTTCATTTTGCTCCGGGGCTACTAGGTTAATTATATTCATATAAAGGAAAGATATACATAAGTAGGTATGTATCTATGTAAGAAATACCACTTACAGCTCGATTCTGAGCGTTACTTCAATATTATTTTACTGGTAATTTACTTTGCTGAAAAGTTTTACCATCTTCTCAATGGGTATTCTCGAACAAATGGTAACACTATCAAAGAGATTCCATACGAATGGAATGGAATCGGACTCAAAATGGTAACAAATTGTTATCACTTATTGAGGTGGAATAGAATACGAGAAAGGTGTTCAAAGGACAAGTCTTCACTTTAGCGGTAAAGTAAATTATGTTACCCCGCGGAATAAGGCCGTTAGAGGATTTCAAATATGTTCTGATATTTTGCCGTAAATAGAAATAGAACACAACAGCGACACCGCAGTAAATTCATGAATTTTATCGTTGCGTGACTCAAATCCTTTTTGATTTCATATAATGAATCAATTTTATTTCTGATTTCGTTCTTCATCCAAATCCAGACAACTTTTTATTTGTGATTTCATTTTCAGTCAAATCAAAGAATATCGTGTATTTCATTTTTTGAAAATAGAAACCTTTCCTGTAATAAAAAATATCGCTAGCTTAGAGTGCAAATTATGTAAGTCCATTTTTCAAACTTTGTAGGAGAGACAAAAAACACAAAATAAAAAAATTTCAAATTGAAAAAAAATTTTCTGTTCATATAAAAATTTTGGACTTACACAAATTTCTTCTCTTTTTGGACTTACACAATTTGCTTATCACTGAATAACAACGAGTAGAAATATGACAAGTATCACAGACTTGTTTAGCGTGGTGCGTATATAATTTTTCTAGCTTTCTACACTTAAAAACACTTTTTCATAAAAATGGACTTACACAGTTTGCACTCTAAGCTAGCGATATGTTTTATCAGGATGGCGAAACAGATCACAAAATAAAAGTATCTTTTATTTTGAATATCAAATCACTAATAAGATGATGATGACTGTTGATAACTGAAAGCCAATGCGAAGCTTGGCCGGGTATGCTAGTCTATATATATAAAAATTATTTGGTATTTAATTGTAACGCTAAAACTTGAAAACGGCTGAACCAAATCAAATACTTCCTTAGGGGGGTTTTTTGTTGTTACTCCGCCAAGGTTTAGTCGAAGAAAAAATTTAAAAATGTTAGGGGGGCGTGGCGCCTCTCATACAACCTTAATTTTTAAAGCTGATTATCTCTAAAATAGTTCAAGGTAGGGAGCTGAAAATTGGTATAGAGGTAGGTGATATCAAACCCCTTCTCGCTCAGAAAAGTGGGTGTTATCAGAAAAGGGGGCGTGGCACCTCCCATACAACCTTCATTTTTAAAGATGATTATCTCTAAAACAGTTCAAGGTAGGGAGCTGAAAATTGGTGTAGAGCTAAATGATATCAAAACCATTCCCACGCATAAAAGTGGGGGTTATCGGAAAAAGGGGCGTGGCACCTCCCATACAAACTTAATTTTTCATGCTGAATATCTCTAAAATTGTTTACGCTAGGGGCTTGGAAATTGGTGTGGAGATAAACGATAACAATTCTATATTAACGCAAAATAATAGGAGTTATAAGAAAAGGGGGCGTGGCACTTCCCAACAACACTTAATTTTTTAAGCTGAATATCTTTAAAAGGATTTAAGTTAGGAACCTGGAAATTGGTACAGAGCTATATGATATCAAAACAATTTTTGCGCATAAAAGTGTAGGTTATCGGAAAAGGGGGCGTGGCACCTCCCCAAACTTAATTTTTCAAGCTGAATATCTATAAAAGCGTTTAAGGTTGGGACCTGAAAATTGATCAGGAGATTAACGATATCAATAGCTTGCTTATGAAAAAAAGAGTAGTTTTGGGAAAAGGGGGCGTGGCACCTCCCATGCGCTCTTAATTTTTAAGGCTAAATATCCTTAAAAGCGTTCATGGCATGTACATAGAAATCACTATGCAGATATACGATATCAATACCATGTTCACCCAAAAAAAAAAGATTTATCGAAAAATGGGGCATTGCACCTCCCATACGTACTAAATCTTTGAGGCTGAATATATCTAAAAGGTTTGGAGGAGGGGCCAGAAAACCATTATGGAGGTATACTATATCAATCCTCTTACTTACTAAGTGAAAATAAATATCCGGAACAGAAAACTAAAAATGTTGTGTATCGTGCAGCCTTAAACTGAATACTAAAATTATATATTTTTGAACTTGTATACACAATGAAGTGGTGAAAAATCGTTAATTTTCTATTCAAAATAATACCGGAGTAATAACAATTTTTGAAATGAAATTAATAAAAAAATCTATTTTGGGCAGAACGAAGTTTGCCGGGTCAGCTAGTTTACTTATAAATGTACAATATAAACTTAACAAAGCGAGTGCAAACTTAAAGACTTTTAGCAAAGCAACAAAAACACTTTAAAGATGATGTATTTTAGTTTATAAACCAAAAAGCTATTAAGTAAATAAAACCAGTTTTCTTTTATGTACATAAATAACTATGTAATTGCTGTGTGTATTTAAGTATTTAACGTTATGAATGAGTTTAATTGTACTTTCGCGGCTCTAGGAACTTGATTTTTTGCCATTTACCTTTGCTTAAACATTTATGTACTTACATACATAAGTATTATGTTTTTTATAATCAGTTATGGTGAGCAGTTAAATTATCGTGTAGCCACTAGGAAAGCCAACTTGTTCAAAGTTCTACACTAAAAATTTTTTCAGTCTCTGGGACATGACAAAAGTTTAACATTTTCTATACTTGTTTAAAGTGAAATTGTTGTTACTATTGTTCTTGAAACCACTTGGAGATATTGATGAAGGTTTCCAGGTCCTATACATAGTGTTCTAGGCTTGAAACAATCTGTCCATAATAAAAGAGACCCCCCAGTGATCACAGTGTGGTGAATGACTGATCGTCTCCGCAACTTATGCAGCATCTGCGGTTAGGCGCTCCTACCTTCTCAGCGTGTCTTTCAAATGAGGCAGTTTCGCTCATTAGGCTACCCACATTTTCTTGTTTGTAGATTTGCTCCTCCGTTCGTTATGGGAAAGAACCAGCTTTATTGTTGGTTGGTTGGTTGGTTGGTTGGTTTTAGTGGCGAGTCCCACAGACTCCAATTAGCGCCGAAACGGCGTTTTGATATCACGACTCGTGACTAAAGAACCAGAGAATACGGTAAAAGAGAATAACAATTCGGAGAATACAGCAGAAGAGAATATCAATTCCGAAATCAGAGAATATCAATTCATACGCTCTATATCCATACTGTTAAGTTTAAGTATCTTAGAAGTCCATAAGGCCTAACGTCCTTGAGTTGCGAGAGGTTGACGAATAAAGGCTTGCGAAGGAATTTCATTTCGTCTACTCCGTACGAGGAATATTACAACTGCGACACGGAGTGCTGTAGTCCAAACGCAATCGGGTCGCGTGGATACCAATAGCCTAATGTCCTTTGAATACCGCTGAGGATCGCATATAATGAGGCCACAGACTTGTGCAGACCCTGCAGGTTTTCAACCGCTTAGCCTTCGCGAACCAGTGCCGGGAGATTCGGCTCTTGATGAAACCCAGGGACGGAAGAACCTATCAGCCATTTCGTTTCCCTGAATGAACGGTGTCCCGGCATCCAGATCAAAGATACGCTATGTCCCTAGACTGACCGACCAGGCTTGCTGAAACCCTTGCAGATCCCAGAGCCCTCATAGCTGCCTGACTATGCGAAAAACTTCCTATCCTGTTTCGAACCTCTGAGCTATTTTATCATCTGCCCAGTCCTCCCTGGATCTCATCTCATAGCGTGTCTTATTGTACTCTGTCTTGCAAGTTCGTCTGCCATATAATTTTCATCGATGGAGGTGCAAACAGTTCCTGTACAGCTCGTCGGCAATTTAGCTTTAGTTTATGTATAATTAAACTAGTAAGAGCTATAAGCTTTTATGGCGGCTTGGCTGTCGCTCCTCGAACAAATCAGTTGTGAATGTTTGGCGTTCGAAACAATAAACCCCAATTTGGTATATTGACTTTGGCTCTTTAATTACTTCATTATCTTGAACACAACTCTTAAAAGGTCTTTATTAAATAGAGCCATATAAAGAGTGTGCCCCGAATATTTTGTGTGTGGGTTGTTGAAGACAATTTGTAAGCATTTTGTTTGGTGTTTTTATTTTATTTCTTGCTTTTTGGCTCTCTTTTGGCAATCAGCTGTTTCGAACAAGGCTCATTCCAAATGTACGTATACATAGGCGGGATGTGAGATAAGATAATAAAAAAACTGGCTCATGGATATTAATGTTGCAGTTTTTTTTTTAATTTGCATTGTGTGATTCATTGCGGATTCTACCGGCACTCTCTTAATGAGTTAAAATACCACGATAAATCGAACGGTAGGTAGATATTTTTAGAACTATCTCGCTGGCAGCGCCAGCTGACCCGGCAAATTTCGTTCTGCCCAAAATAGATTTTTTTTATTAATTTCATTTCAAAAATTGTTATTACACCGGTATTATTTTTAATAGAAAATTAACGATTTTTCACTACTTCATTGTGTATACAACTTCAAAAATATATAATTTTAGTATTCAGTTTAAGGCTGCACGATACACAACATTTTTAGTTTTCTGTTCCGGATATTTATTTTCACTGAGTATTGGCTATTTTCACTAAGTAAGTAAGAGGATTGATATAGTATACCTCCATAATGGTTTTCAGGCCCCTCCTCCAACCCTTTTAGATATATTCAGCCTCAAAAGTTTAGTACGTATGGGAGGTGCAATGCCCCATTTTTCGAAAAATTTTTTTTTTGGGTGAACATGGTATCGTCGTATATCTGCATAGTGATTTCTATGTACATGCCATGAACGCTTTTAGGGATATTTAGCCTTAAAAATTAAGAACGAATGGGAGGTTGCACGCCCCCTTTTCCCAAAACTACTGTTTTTTTCATAAGCATGCTACTGATATCATTAATCTCCTGATCAATTTTCAGGTCCCAACCTTAAACGCTTTTATAGATATTCAGCTTGAAAAATTAAGGTTGTATGGGAGGTGCCACGCCCCCTTTTCTGATAACCCCCACTTTTCTGAGTGAGAAGGGTTTTGATATCACCTACCTCTATACCAATTTTCAGATCCCTACCTTGAACTGTTTTAGAGATAATCAGCTTTAAAAATTAAGGTTGTATGGGAGGTGCCACGCCCCCTTTTCTGATAACCCCCAATTTTCTGAATGAGAAGGGTTTTGATATCACCTACCTCTATACCAATTTTCAGCTCCCTACCTTGAACTGTTTTAGAGATATTCAGCTTGAAAAATTAAGGTTGTATGGGAGGTGCCACGCCCCCTTTTCTGATAACCCCCACTTTTCTGAGTGAGAAGGGTTTTGATATCACCTACCTCTATACCAATTTTCAGATCCCTACCTTGAACTGTTTTAGAGATAATCAGCTTTAAAAATTAAGGTTGTATGGGAGGTGCCACGCCCCCTTTTCTGATAACCCCCAATTTTCTGAATGAGAAGGGTTTTGATATCACCTACCTCTATACCAATTTTTAGCTCCCTACCTTGAACTGTTTTAGAGATAATCAGCTTTAAAAATTAAGGTTGTATGGGAGGTGCCACGCTCCCTTTTCTAACAACCCCCACTTTTCTGAGTGAGAAGGGTTTTGATATCACCTACCTCTATACCAATTTTCAGTTCCCTACCTTGAACTGTTTTAGAGATAATCAGCTTTAAAAATTAAGGTTGTATGGGAGGTGCCACGCCCCCTTTTCTGATAACCCCCAATTTTATGAGTGAGAAGGGTTTTGATATCACCTACCTCTATACCAATTTTCACCTCCCTACCTTAAACTGTTTTAGAGATAATCAGCTTTAAAAATTAAGGTTGTATGGGAGGTGCCACGCCCCCTTTTCTGATAACCCCCACTTTTCTGAGTGAGAAGTGTTTTGATATCACCTACCTCTATACCAATTTTCAGATCCATACCTTGAACTGTTTTAGAGATAATCAGCTTTAAAAATTAAGGTTGTATGGGAGGTGCCACGCCCCCTTTTCTGATAACCCCCACTTTTCTGAGTGAGAAGTGTTTTGATATCACCTACCTCTATACCAATTTTCAGATCCATACCTTGAACTGTTTTAGAGATAATCAGCTTTAAAAATTAAGTTTGTATGGGAGGTGCCACGCCCCCTTTTCTAACAACCCCCACTTTTCTGAGTGAGAAGGGTTTTGATATCACCTACCTCTATACCAATTTTCAGATCCCTACCTTGAACTGTTTTAGAGATAATCAGCTTTAAAAATTAAGGTTGTATGGGAGGTGCCACGCCCCCTTTTCTGATAACCCCCAATTTTCTGAATGAGAAGGGTTTTGATATCACCTACCTCTATACCAATTTTCAGCTCCCTACCTTGAACTCTTTTAGAGATAATCAGCTTTAAAAATTAAGGTTGTATGGGAGGTGCCACGGCCCCTTTTCTGATAACCCCCACTTTTCTGAGTGAGAAGGGTTTTGATATCACCTACCTCTATACCAATTTTCAGATCCCTACCTTGAACTGTTTTAGAGATAATCAGCTTTAAAAATTAAGGTTGTATGGGAGGTGCCACGCCCCCCTAACATTTTTTAATTTTTCTTCGACTAAACCTTCGCGGGGTAACAACAAACAAACCCACCTAAGGAAGTATTTGATTTGGTTCAGCCGTTTTCAAGTTTTAGCGTTACAATTAAATACCAAATCATTTTTATATATCTTTAAATATACACAATCTCTGTTCTTATGTGTCACTTATAATTTCAAGCTCAATTGTTGTTAAACCATGATCCTGCACTTGGTCACATAAGCAATAAATTGCTGCTTAAATAGAGAAGGTTCGTTATGAATTCATTAATCAAACGCCCCTTGTAAATACAACTGAATTTTATATACCCTGCAGGGAACTCAATAACTAGTGAGCAAAATTTCTAGTTCCGAACTAACGAAAAGGTGTCAAAAGGGAACTAGATCAATTGTAGTTAGACCCTCACCAGTTCAGAAGGAGTGAAGTGAGTAACCATTATAAGACACACTTTGATTTGTATGCAATTTCGAAGTGACAAAAATTCTATGAAAATTTTTCGTTCGTTCAATTGCCGTCGGCTTTGTATATTTCTGCAATTCTCAGATGTTTAGTGAAGCATTTTATATAAAGAGTTTTCTATTTCCATCTTGTATGAAATGAAATGTTCCCCTAATTATGCTTTTCCGATCCCTCAGGCTTATTTTTAATTTTCTTTTATTTTATTACTTTTTAAATATTATTGTAAATTTTTATTAAATAAATAAATAAAAAAAATATTAGTTAAAAAAAATTTAAAAAAAAAATATCATCCACCTTGACACCGACAGGATTCGAACCCGCGCCCCTCAGATTGAAAGGCACATGCGTTAGCCAGTCGGCCATCGCGCCACTTGCATGAAGTATGTTAAAGGCTGCACTTAAGCGACAGATGTAAAACTGTAGAATTTGTAGGTACTTGTAGCTAGTTCAGAACTATCGAAATGGTGCCAATAAACGAACTAGTGTAAACTGTAGAATTTAGTACTAGTTCGGAACTATCGAAAATGTAGTGCAGAGAGTGACAATTGACACCGCCTAGGACATCGCCGTGTTAAATTCGCCAGTTGATAACATGCAAAAGAGATTTAGCTCGCACTAGTAGTGTCGAAAAATGCACTAGAAGCGACCTAGATCGGAACTAGAGATTTTCCCTACAGGGTAAATACGAGCATGCGTGCGTATGTATTAAGTATTACTCGTTGATGAGCACACAGCTGATTGAATTTACATACATATTTTTTCCGGCGCTTATATACCTACTTTTGTACATATTTGTTTGGGGTTTTGTTATGTTGTATTTTGTTGGAGTTAAAGATCTTGTATCGGCCGGAGCCTAGTACAAAATACGTCCATTTGCACATGTGTATGTATAATAATATGTATGTATATTTACTTTATTTGCCGACAATATGGTTTGCTTTTTCGTACGTACATTCATATATACTAAGTAGATAGTTACTTGCACTAATGACGTTGCCCCAAGCTTCAATGATCATCATTAAGCTCGTTATGAATGCTGGAAAAGCCCAAAATGAGATGTTTTCTTCTTTTCCGTTTTGTGCTTTGATATCAGCCGCTTTTTGTTTGTTCATTTTTCAGCTCGAAAATTAACTTTAATAATGAATTAAACTTGTTAGTGATGCTCAAAATGGATAACTATAATTATGATCAAGATTTTTCTGTTTGCGTAATGATTCGATGTAGTAATATAGTACATATTATAAGTTCCAGATAAGCATTCTTCCTCTTCCTGTTAATTGGCGCGTAACCATCTACATGATTTTGGTGGGTCCAAGAGGGCGCACCACTCATTGGAAATACCAAGCGAGGATGAGTCACCCTTCACCTGTTAATCCCAACGCATTGGAGGTCTAACTTTTCTTTCGCCTTTTGCGGGTTTCGATAGAATTACTTTCTTAGCCGGAGCACCTTCATCCATTCTTACGTCATGATCTGCCCAACTCAGTCGCTGGATTTTTATTCGTTGAACTATGTCGATGTCTGCGTAAAGCTCGAACAGCCGATCTTTAAATATCCTTGGACATTCGCCGTCGCTAACGCGTAAAGGTCCATAAATCTGCCGAAGAACTTTTCTCTCGATTTTGATATCGTTCATGCTTCTGCGCCGTACATCAGGACGGGAACGGCCAGTGTCTTGTAGAGCGTGATTTTGTGTGATTATGGGAGATGATTCCTCTTGTCTTCGTAGACCTCCAAATCCATTTTCAAACCTTCTTTTTCTAGCTTAGCGAGACCAGAACATGCTGCGTGATTACACTGGATCACAAAATTAAATTTGTTGTCTGTTCGTGTATAACATGCGCGACTTGGCCGTATTTACTTGATCGCCTATAACTTTTCCATTTTACCATGGATTTTCTTCGTTGATAGCTTATCTTTTTCCCAATAGAATGGGTGACATTGAAGGTGATACACATTGGCCAAATAACGGTAAATTGCCGATATCTCAAAACCCTCACCATAGAATTAAAACTGAACCCGATTTTCGGAATCAGCGACCGATTTTATACATTGGTAGGATGGTCGCGTTTAGAGTATTTTTTTGCTGTAGAGCAGTGTTATTAGTGCCAATGATATCAATATCATCGGCACTATAATAAGCAGACTTGTTTAACAGAAGCGGACACGATCTCAGTTCGACGTTCATGTCATATGGAAGATCGTGTTCGAACCTTGTATACAGTGCACAATGCTCGTTATATCATCAGCAGTTGGAACTGGTTGCGATAAAACATCGTTGCTTTAAAAGCCAGAAATGTTATCGTCTTCTTCTCTAGCTAACCTAAGATTTCAGTTATCGCCTAGGTATGTACCTATGTATGTACCTACATTGTTGTTGCTTTCACTTCCGTTTACTGATTCTCGGCATTTCATTAAATCGCTACCATTTCATTTCTCTTCGTTTTTGTTTATTTTTGATTACAGTTTATATTTGTTAGTTTTATATTGTTGTTATTTCACACGAGGATTGTTTTTATTCACATTAATGAGACTATTTTATTGCAGAATTTTAAATACTTTCAGCGTGTTGTATACACATATGTATGTAGGTACATATATAGTTTTGCTTTTGCGCTATAAAACTTTCTTTTGTTTACTTTAGCGCGCCATTTCCGTAAACTCAAGAATAACAAAAACGGAAAACACAAAGGAAAACAAGAACTTAAGTTAAAATTTTCAGGGTCGTGACGTCTGTTGCAAGTTCTTTTAGACTTTATAAGTAAACAGTAAGGAAGTCTTAAGTTTAAGCGCCCTATAACCACTGTGAGTGCTTCATCCAACTTTATCCAGTGTTTTTTGCTGTATTTAAGGTTGAGCATTGCTTCTCTTTATTCACTCACTAGCCCTTCACTTGTTCCTTCAGTCTGATTGTTAATTCCTTATGCTGCAAACATATCAAGTCTTGTTTCGCTCTCAGCCACTATACTTCAACTATACAATAAGTCTTACTGTGTAACCTAAATCAAACGCAAGTCGTCAATTTAACGCACGCACGCAAATTTTTCATATGCGTTGAACCGAAATTGACTTGCGTGCTTGTTCAGATAAAGAAATAGAAAAATACAGAAAATCAGAGAAAATCTTGTTATTTTGTGGAATATGTACCTAACAGACACGATATCAAAAGCAAGTGTCAATTTTTTTGCAAACAATCACCCACAATGCTTAATTTCAACTGTCACGCAAAACAAAAATTGGGCGTCGAATTTGCTTTTTACGCACGCCGTTCAATTTCGGTTACTCCCATACAAGTTGTATGGGCATGAGAAATTTTTGACAGTAAATTGACGGCGTGCGTTTGATTTAGGTTACACAGTTATGCTCTTTAGGCGATCTAAATGACTTCCATATGTTTGACCTAAATCATGCTCCACACACATGCCATGCAGTGAACACATGGAACACATGTGTAACTGAAATCACAAATTACAGCTGCCTTTGTTGTAATTGGCATTGAATGCATGACTGCTCAGCTAAATGTCACAAAACTACTGACAAAACAGTAGTTAATTGCGTCTATTCCCATTGCAATGCACCCAAGTGCCGGCGGAGTGTAATTGAATGTAATCTAAAAGTGAATTTAGTTGCTTTGTATTTGTTAGTATCGGTTTATATGTATAAGTGCATTCACTGTAGCCTTCTAATGAAATTATATTTACTTAAATAAACGCTTTGCTATATGGGTAAGTCCGTAGAGTGATAACTATGTATGTACCAATAGGGATATAGGGATTGCAAAGGTCGAACCCTTCGCACTGTGTGAAACTTGGCATTGCCTTAAGGCGGATTGGTTCCAACTCAAAATCATCCAACTATTCTTGCACTGTGATATAAATTATGTTTGCCATTTGGAAACACTTAAGAGAGGCCAAGTCATTCTCTACATGATCTATTCAACGCCTCGCTTTTCCTCTGCTGTCACTGCTATTCACTCTCATATCATGATCTAGCCAGCGTGGCTGCTGAATTTTTATACATCGAACTATGTCCATGTTCGTGTTGAGGTCGTAATCTGTATATAATCGCCCTATCTTCTTTGATACTCGCCATCAACAACACAAAGGTCCAAAATCTTGCGAAGAACTTTTATGGAATACTCCAAGGAGGATAGCTATCGTTTAGAGAATGATTCGAGCACTAGCACTTTTCTCAAATATCTAACGTTTGAGGACGACTCGAGAAACAGTAGAGAATTATGACGTTCTCGAAACAAAAGGGAACAAACTATTTATCTGCCAAACAGAGAAAATTATAATTCCAGCATCAAATTCTCTCTCTGTCTCTGGTTCCCAAAAATTAAGAACAATCTATAAATATAAAATTGTAGGATTTTTTTTTCGGAAATGGCTCAAAAACTACTGAATGCATTTTTGCCAAATTTGACAGTTTATTCTTTAGATAAGTCCCCTCGATATAGGCTATATTTTTCTCCGCTAGATGCTGGTGAAGTCGCTATATTCGCAAAATCCGTATTTATAATCCGATTCTGTTGGGTTTTGACACTTCCATATGTTTGTTTATTATGTAATGAAGAACTCGGTAAAAAAATTGAACCCGCTAGAGAATTTAGACCATATTTAATTCCGGTATCTCAACCCCTTCCCGAGATATAGGCCAATACATGGACCCAGATGGCCCCGAAATATTTTTGAGCAATATTGGCATCAAATTAAGGGTTTAAAGCAGAGCTTCAATAGAAAGTTCACTGCATTCCAACTCTCAAGTGGGTTCTCCATATAGAGACCACGTGAACCTGGATGGCCCCAAAATACTTTTGAGCAATATTGGTATCAAATTAAAGGAGCCGATCAGGATTTTCATATATAGTTTATGCTATGTGGATACCTCAATCGGTTCCCGAGATATCTGAACCGATTAAAGTGATATAGACCGATATGTGGACCCGGATGGACACGGAATGTTGTTGAAAGGGAACGGGAGAGGAAGAGAGAGAAAGGGTGTAGTATAGGGCGAGAAAGAGATAGCGGGAACGGGAGATGGAGAGTGATAGGGAGATTAACAGGCAGTGGTATAGTGCGATTTTTCGCAGCAAGCGGAACAGGTATTTTCTATTCATTCAAATAAAGCGAAATCAGCTGGGACTTGGTTTTGCATTTTGCGCTAACTTTTTAAGCTCCACTGTATTTTTCATACATACTCACATAAATACATCAGCACCTAATTGTCTGCAGTGTATGCAAATGCCCGTATGCACATTTATAGTCTACATTTATTTATGGCAATGAAATTGAATGAATTTTTACCGCTTTTGTTTTAGTTGTTGCTTAAAATAAATTTCCACACTACTTACATAAAAACATACGTTTGTAAATACATAAATTCAGCATACCCACTTTGGTAACCACAAATTACGCTGCAACTGTAAATGTAACTAAAAACAAAAAAAAAAAAAATATATAAAAGCAAAATCTACTCGTAAATCTAACATTAGACTTTCACTTTCTTTTAAACATGAGTGGTTTTGGTATACGCGGTTATTAGCCATGGGTAATGGCGCAATTTTTTTGGCGCTGATACAATAACGCCAGCGCCAACCGTGGCGCCAACTCACGGTACTGGCGCAATAACACCTTTAGCGCAATTGTCATCGAATAATCGATAAATAACATTTTTTCGCTTGTTACTGTTTACCATCCCCGTTTTATTTCTTTTGGCGCAATTCTGCTTACATATACGATAGCCATGGGTAATGGCGCAATTTTTTTGGCGCTGATACAATAACGCCAGCGCCAACTGTGGCGCCAACTCACGGTACTGGCGCAATAACACCTTTAGCGCAATTGTCATCGAATAATCGATAAATAACATTTTTTCGCTTGTTACTGTTTACCATCCCCGTTTAATTTCTTTTGGCGCAATTCTGCTTACATATACGAGGGCACAATTAATTTTAATTTTCATAATCATTTGGAAAAATATTCCGTATATATGTGAAAATATGCTGGAAATTAGAGTCACTATCAAGCACACATAATTGTGACGTTGTCATACGTATACATATACTATGATGCTGTTATTGGCGTTGTGGTTGCGCCATTTCACACTAGCGCTATATTGGAGCTGGTGTTAGCGCACGAAATTGAGTCAGTGTTATATTGCAGTAGCGCATCATTGAGTTGGCGCTACATTGAGTTGGCGCTATACTGAGTTGGCGCTACATTGAGTTGGCGCTATATTGAGTTGGCGCTATATTGAGTTGGCGCATTTCCCAAATCGGAGTTAGCGCAATAACACCAGGGTTGGTGTCAGCGCAATTGCGCCGCGCAGCGCAGTGTTACCCATGCCTAGCGGTTATACGCTCAACAAAGCAAAGTCTGATTCGTTGCGTTGTTACTTTTGAATTTTCTCTTTTCGTACTTGAATTATTTTTTTGTTTCGTTTTCGTTTGTGCTTTTTTCTTTGTACTCGTACTTACAAATTGCATACTTTTTATTGTTACTAGGTGCACTTTAAGGTAGATTGTAAGTGTATCTGTAAATGCAGCAATTTCGTTGATTGCTCATGCAGATGTACATATGTTTCATGAAAAAGTAGCTTTTCAATTTTCATTGTGGTTTTGGTGAATAAGCATATTTCAATACGCTTACATAGGGATGAGGTTTTGTTATAACGATTGTGGTTTAAGCTAATTCGGATCTTGACCTTTTTATCAATCGCACAGCTGGAATTTAGTAGTGATATAATTGCACTTTGATCGGGATTTTCATCTAAAATAGCGCTTTCTTCGCTAAGCTTGTTTGTAAGATTTATTTCTTCGTGATACTTATTTCTTATTAGATTCAGACTCGGAAAGCACCATCCGATATTAGGCATGGAATGGAAAGGAATGTTAGGCCGGGATAAATATGTATTTACATATCGACGGCTGAGAATAAGTCCTATTTGAAAAATTGTTTCAATAAAGTCCTATTTCAGATTTTGCTTCAAAAACGCCCTATTTCAGAAAAATTCCATATATATGTACCTATTTCTCTGAAATAGGGTGTTTTTGAATAATTGTCTGAAATAGAACGTTATTGAAACAAATTCTGAAATAGGGCGTTTTTGAAGCCAAATCTGAAATAGGACGTTATTCAAACAATTTTTGGAATAGGGTGTTTTTGAAACAATTTTTGAAATAGGGCGATCTTATTCTCAGACGTCGCTATGTCCTTCCCAAGCACTCAGGCAGGTCCATTGTACCTACTTAATACCTCTAAAAAGGATCAAGATGTAGGGAAAGGGTGGGATAGTGGAACCAGAACCCGTCGCCATTGTACCTAAAGCATAATGGCACCTGAAATTGGCCTAGGGGTGCCAACCGTATATAGTACCATATTCTGTTTTTGATCCGTCTGGGTAGATGATTTTCTTCGATCTTCATAGCAGAGACATTAGCTTTGTCTACAAAAAAGCATAGCGATCACTTTTCGACAGTGGTCTACAAACACTCGCAGTGCATTTTTGCTATAACAAAGCTTCTACCTCTCTGAATCGGCCTAAAATTGTACAAGCACCAAATTTGTGGAAGAAATGAAAGAGAAACCTGAGAATTTGAAAATACACTAGGTTTAAATCAGAACAGATATGTACGCCTTAAATTGCTTGCCTTGCCGAAACCGGAACACAATAGAACTATCATTAGTCCCCACAAGCAGACACAAGCGGTCATGCTCGTAATCAATTTATCTTGATAACGAGCAAAGTGAGAGGAAAATTTCTGTTTTTTTTATAGACGAAATTATAGTAAATTACTGCAATTGCGAATTTTCGCTAGTTTTCTTGGAATAGGTTTATTTATGTGCCGAGATACATTATTTATACATAAAAATGTACATATTTATGATTTCTTCTTATTTTTCATACATTGCATGCGATAGAATAATCCTTTATGTGCACGAGTACTTGTTTCGTTGCCGGTGAACAATTTTTCAGTGGCAGATCTGGTCTGCCTCCAAATTAAATGTTTGTTATTATTTATGTACAAATTTTATATACCTACAATGGTATCTATAGCACGTTTGTAAAACATAAATGGTAAATGTACATATGTATGTACATAAATATTTGCCGAGTTTGGTTAAAGTTCACAAACTCTTTTATTGTTTGTTTATCTTTCTTATCGTTTTTATTATCGTTTTTTCGCGTAGTGTTTGTTACCGGTTTTTTGTGTGTTTGCAATTGTTAACACCTGTAATGAGACAAGGTAGTACATGCAAATACCTACATATACAAATATACATTAGGTAAGTAGACATACAAACATTTTATCACAATTGCTTTTTCATCAACATTTGTCACGTAACATCTTTGGCCATTAAAAGTTAATTTTAAATTACTTTTTTATTACTTTTTTATTAACGTTGCTGTTATGCAATTCGGCGTTAATTATCACTTGTGATATAAACAAATTCCAATTACCCCAAAAAGGAAATGAGGTAAGCATTTCCAAAATTGAAAAAAAAAAAAAAAAGAGTGGAGGTAAATTGCCCATTATTAAGATTCTTTGAATCTATTTCAAGGTTAGTTAGATTGGAAAAGGGATCTCCACGAGAACACTTTTTACCTTCGAAAATGAATGTGGATGGATTGTTATTCGATACAAGAATTACTTGATTCTGAAGCCAAACAGAACCTTCGTTATTTGCTGTATTTTCCCTTCACTATCTATTATATAAAAATGAATGTGTGTGTCATATATTATGGACTTCAAAAGTAATAAACCGAAGGTAAAGGTAAACGTAAAGGTAAAGGTAGAGGTTAAGGTAAAGGTAAAATTAAAGGTAAAAGTAAATGTAAAGGGAAATGGGAAAAACGTTTTTCGTCGCTGCGAAGAGGGACGGGTATTTTCTAGTATAGTAAAAATGCAGCCCATCCTCTAGGGAAAATTTAAGTGCGATAGTGGTTGTCTTTCAATACATCGATTTTCCTTTGTTCCCATAGTAATATACATACATATAGTTCTCACTATTATTCGAATTGATAGTAGGAATATGATGTATTTACTTATATTGGAACGATTTTCTGTCATCATCTGTCAATTCTGTTGTTGAGACAAACCGGTTTCGGCAATGTACCACATTAAGTGTCGCCTATTGAACATCCCTTGCATGTCTTATCTTTTTTTTTTTCTTTTCTCTTTTCATTGAAATAATTTTTCTTTGGGTCATAGTCCATATAAGTGCGTACATTTTAGTATATACTTATAAGTACATTTACATATATCATGTATGTGTGTACGAATAAAAGATTTAATTGCATGTACATATATTTATGCACTTTAATGCCACATTTTTATTCTTATGCCTTATTTTTATTTCGTCTCCAAGTGCAGCCATAATATATTAACCTAATTATTGCGTGGGTGTAATGTGCATTCAAATTTGTTTCCGTCCGAACAATATCGAATCGATCGTAAATCATTTTGCACTGTTCTTTGTTCCTTCAGCGTTTTATGGACCAATGCACATATGTACATACGTATTTAGACTTGACGATGCGTGTAACAAATGGAAAATTATAAATTTACAGCAGACACACTGACATCTTGAAAAATGTATAAGCTCCAAAATGAGGTTATAAGAAAATGCGTTATTTTTATTCCTTATTTGAAAGCAGCCTAAAATAGGTTGAGGACAAATATATACATACATATGTATGTATGTATGTCGTTCAGATATGTCTGAGAAGAGCGCTATTAAATTGCATAGCGAATAATTTTCTAGCACATTTTAACCCTATGAAAATACTTTTTTTTTTCGGACTTTCTAAGATAGCGTTCAAAACGACCGCTTCGTGGAGGTGTTAGCGGATTAAAGTATTCTACGAAATTAAAGCTCGTGCAATTTTACTGTATGTTTTCTAACAAAACATTTCTTTACGATATGTATTTTAATCCATTTTTTTCCTTTATTCAAAAATCACTCAGATGAAATTTTGCAATTTAAAATGTCAATAAAAAAAATGTGATCTCAGTGAGCAAAATGGTTTGGTGGTTTTACTATATGGATGGTAGTCTTTCGTTCTGTGAAGGATTTATTCCGCCACCAGAGAACAATCCTCAATTCGTACCACAGTGTTCTCTATCTACTCCACTGTTCGACGTCGGAGTCAGCCTCTGAGTCCACCGTTATTGCGCTGAGACTTGCTTTCATTTTCCTGCCACATTA
The DNA here is from genome assembly GCA_960531455.1 of Urophora cardui. NCBI lineage: Eukaryota > Metazoa > Arthropoda > Insecta > Diptera > Tephritidae > Urophora > Urophora cardui. The sequence continues at coordinate 13,871,939 of OY482674.1, forward strand.
GACTACTTCGTTTCTTTTCTTTGGACTTTCTTGAGTTCATTACTAGCATGACTGTCGTGCGACATGCCTTGTGACTCAGCTTGTGATAAGCTCTTCATTTATCTCTCTGCTCTACATTCTATTTTTGTGCCTTGAATGAAAGTATACAAAGTATTATTACATTTTCATTGCATTTCCATTTCAACTTATGTAGCATTTTACGCAGCTGCTTGAGCATGCCACATGAAGACTCTCAAACTAAGCTCGCACTCGTACTTGAAATTCGTAGCCATTCAACTATCAACATTACAATTACATTGTCATTGAAGTGCAAGCATATCCTGCGAATTAAAGGAAGAAGTGAACACACACAAGTAGTTATTCCAAGTGCCAAATGCTGTTCTAGTAATTTTTGCGTTTGTTTGTTTATTTCTGTTTGTAACATGTCGCTAGTTTATTTGGCCAAGTGCCCACATTAGTTGGCAGCATGGTTAACCTGATTGTGACGTGTTGGCTGTATGTACATATGTATGTATGTATGCCGTTTGAAAAGAAAATACGCCGGTTTAACAACAGCGAGAACAGTAGTTACTGAGAAGGTTAAATCAGCAAGCCAGCAATGGCATGATGTGCAATGCACCGTTTGATTACCCACTTCCATGGCAAGTTCTTCTTACAAGTGTATGTACATATGTATGTGTGCGCTGAATGAACTGAATTCTGCAATGCATATGCATTGCGCTGCCTGCCGGCAAGTTTTGGACGAGTGATTGTACGTGCTCTTACGACAACTGGTATGTGCTCCTGCTGCTAGCAAAGCTTACTTGCATACATACCCTGCAGTGAACTCGAATAACTAGTGAGCAAAATTTCTAAGTCCGAACTAACGAAAAGGTGTCAAAAAGGAACCAGTTGAATTGTAGTTAGACTGTCAGCAGCTCAGAAGGAGTACCCACTATAATAAAATACACTTTCAAAGTGACAAAAATTCTATGAAAACGTTTCATTTATTCAATTGCCGCCGGCTTTGTATATTGCTGCAATTCTCAGATGGTTAGTGAAGCGAGCTACATATACATATGTATGTTTGCATCTTCACTAATATGCAATGAAATTTTAACCATTGCTTGAGCAAGTCATGGGAAAATACTAGTTTTTCCGAATCCCAGTAATATTTTTCCGATTTCTTTAACTTTTAAATATTTTTTATATCTTTATTCAATAAAAAAAATAAAAAATTGAAAGCGAACGGAATCCAACCGCGGTCTCCCGATTCCAAGTTAGACGCGTTAGCCACTGTGCTATCGAGCCACTTGCATTAAGCATGTATGTAAAATGCTGCACTTAAGTGGAAGATGTAAGACTGTAGAATTTGTAGGATCTTGCAGCTATTCAGAACTATCCAAATTGTGTCAATAAACAAACTACACCTTTTCCAGGTTAAGTTCAAAAAGTTACAATTGATGTTCAGAAAATTACAATTAATGTTCAGAATTTCCAATTGAAGTTCAGAATTTCTAAAGGAGCTTCAATTGTAATTTTCTGAACTTCAATTGGAGATTCTGAACTTCAATTGTAATTTTGTGAACTTCAATTGTAATTTTCTGAATTTAAACTGGAAAAGGTGTAGTGCAAACTATAGAATTTAGTACTAAGTAGTTAGGAGCTATCGAAAATGTAGTGCAAAGGATGACCATTGACACCGCCTAGGACATCGCCGTGTTAAATTCGCCGGTTGATGACATGCACCTATATCGAGAATCGCTAATGAGATGAATAGAATATATCAAAAATTAGATCTTGATTTCGCCATGCCTCGATCTCAATTTATCTCTAAGATATCTTCATACTATCAGTGACTCGGGTCTTTGAATTTTGTTGAACAAAAATTATTTATTATATACGTACAAATTAACAAAAATTATTAAAACAGCGTCAATATTAATTTTTGACTGGGTCCCTTCTGGCCCAATATGTATTAAAATAGTGTCAAATTTAATTTTTGACTGGGTCCTTTCTGGCCATTACTGTCCTCTAAGGCACACTCGCCCCTTACTGGGTATATCACTCCCTACTGAGTGAGTCTAATTTTGTATTTTATTGCAAAAATATATATGCATATTTTTGTACATTTATGTGTTCACTTAATATTAAAAAAAAAAAAAAACAAAAAGAAAATAAAACTTGTATTTAAAATTGTATCTAATCTGTAAGATTTTTTGTAATCATAGGCTTAATAAATTGAAATTGAAAAACACATTTAGTAGTTGCGAAAAATGCAGTGGAAGCCACCTGGTTCGGAACTAGAGATTTTCCCTACAGGGTATTTACATACAGTTGTACACACTTGTATTCGTACAAGTGCATAAATATGTTTTTAACTGCATACGAATGTTATAAACCTGAAGAGAAATAATTTTGTGGAAAAGTGATTCACAGTTGAAGGGGATTTCATGAACAAAACTGGTCTCCTCTGGTGAGCAGAAAAAAATTCTAGAGAGGTTCCCAAAAGCTACATGTCTATGATACTTCGAACAAGTACTGTGATTTCGTGAATTGAAATAAATATTTGTTATTGTCATTCACCAGCTGATTACAAGCGTAATTATTTATCTGCAACGCCGTTGGTGGAGAGGGCAGCAAATGTTGTCCTTTCGCATTTTTGTAGGTTAGGGTCTTTGGAAAAAAATAAGTGATGCCAACTTCTGCCGTTTTACTCATTTGACAAAAGAACATGTAACTATTTTTCGGGCGCATTTTTTTCTACAAACACAACTGATACCAGTCTATAACTATACTTTGTAGGTGCCTACTTGATCTTTCCAAGAAAATTTCCTAGCTGGTTTATCGTACTAGGTAAGATATATGTACATACATACATTGGCAATCATATTTAGAATCGGAGTAATACAATCGTGCTAGTTTTTCGTTCACGTTCACACTGGCATCGCATGCTGTAACACTTTTTCTGCCTTCATTTGTTTTTGTTTTTGCTAGTTTTCTTTCTGTTTTTTTTAGTTGGGATGTTTGCAACGCCGCGCAGCCTTGACATATGCCCGTTGCAGCCAGATTAGATTACTAATCGATTTGTCTGGCGATTGGTTTTCATATGCGGCATATGTAACTAGAAATTCATTTTGCCATTTTTGCTGTGTAAGGTTGTGAATTTAATATTTATTTGATAGCATTTTTATGCTTTTTGTGCTAGGATGCCGACGGAGATGTGACCTAGTGATTACCGGCTGTGCTGTGTATTTTCAACTAGAACATTCTTGTAAAATTCTCGCTTTAATTGGGGATAGGTACGCAAATGCATTTAGTGGAAAAAATCATCAATAGATTGAAATTCAGACACTAAATTCTAATAAACACGAGGCTCGTTTAACAGTTTGAAAATGATTGAAGAACGAATAAATTTCTCGAGTCTCAGCTTCGCTAGGTTAGGCTAGGTTAAGCTGGCTGGCCATTAATGGCCTCACATAGACTAGGTAAGTCCGTAGTGTTACCAGAAGAGTTCTTGAACATGAACACCTCTACATTAAAAGCCTAGACTCAAACTGAAGAACAACCCCCGCCTGGTCCATCATATGTATGTACATAGTACCTATTCTTAATTTCGCTGAGTGGCATCGCAACTTACATGGAGTGTTCTACTCCGAGTTCTGCAACCATTTTCGCCAGCTCATCAGCTTTCTCATACCCGTCTATCTCCTTGTGGCCTGGTATCCAGTATAGATGAACATTAGTACTAGTTCTGCATATTGCCCTTAAGGCTTCCTTGCAGTCCGCCACACATAACTTCGCTAATAAATGGGGAAAATGTTGTTAGTTGATACCGAAACTACATCGAAAACGAAACATTCATTAGCCAGGAGTATTTTCCCTTCGTTATGAATTTGAAATCAAGCAAATTCTCGGAGAGAAAATTTAATGCGCCACTTTTTCTTTTGTTACTATAGTAACATCTGATTCCCATTTTTTCGAACTCATTTCTAAGTAGTTGAGCTGGCATAACATAGTCTTATAAATTTTCTGTTTTTTTTTTACTTTCTATTCTTCAACCAACCTTTCACTGAAGCCTTTTTTTCTTCTATTTAGATTTATTGATCTACATTTTGCAGAGTACATTTGTAAAGCGATAAATTTTGCTTACCAAGCTAATTCGCCAGTGGCTAGTGGCATTACCAAAAACCAAAAAGTTGTAAATGTTTTACAAAAAGTTACATAAAAAGTAAAAGTGTTTTCTGAAGCACGTCGTTTTAAAATGCCGGCATTAAAAGTGCAATTTAGCAAAAGCAGTTAAAGCCGTAATAGTACCTTGCAATTTAAGTGGCACAAGTTTATTACATATATATATGTATGTATTTATATGTTTATATTTCGTATACAAATTTATACATATGTATGTACATATATAAGATTTTCATTTTTTGTTTGGTATGCATATAATATGCTTAATACGTAACTTTATATACTAAAATTACTTAATACTAAATCTGATAGCCGGCCTTGAACTTCAATATTGTTTAGATATAATTTTTTTAAAACACAAACATATGTTATACATATGTATATATGTAAATATATACATATAAAAAGTGTGCAATACATGCATAATTAAATATATAGATAAACAATTATTGGTAATTGTTTATTTGCTTGGTTAAGTTTTTATATCATTGCTATGTTGTTGACGTCAATACTAGTTGGCCAATAAACGGACACAAATATTTTGATTTTGCGCAAGAAAAAGCAAACTAACACCATTGTTGCACTAAGTGTAAATTGGTTAAGTAAGCTTCAGTTTGCCTGTATGTATATATAAGCAATTTTTGCTTAAGTTATATACACAAGTCTACAAGCCTTAAGGCACATCCAGACGACGCAAGAAATTACTTTCTTAAAAAAAAAAACAAATACAAAAATTTGAATTTTTCACATTCTTAGAGCTTTAAGTTTGCTAAACATAAATTGGACCTGCCGACTATTTTGCCTCACACAAAAAGGTTACTGACATACATAAGCCATTCAGCCGCACAGTGCACATTTAGTTTTTTGGGGATAAAAAATTACACTACTCGACAAATTTTGATCAACTTTAACCACCAAAAATGAAATAATACTTTTCTAAAGCGAAATTTTACGCTGATTCCGAATATCATCTCCAATTTTTTGTGGCAGACCCAGTTTTTGAGATATTGGTAAAAATGTGGAAAAAGCCATATATGCAAGACATTGCATCACATAAGTGCATCAAAAAGTTTTATTAGACATCGTGGCAATTTGACATCTAGGAAGATCTGGTAGAGGGAGCTCCAACAAACATTTTTTGCCTTCACACTCCAAAATTGGTCAAGTAGTTTGGTTACAATGGCCAAAATAATGAAAACAAAATTTGAAAAAAATCGAATATTTTTAAAGAAATTTCAGATTCGACTGTCCTAAAATCAGAAAATCCTATAGAGATTTTAATTGTGAACATTTTAAGACTAATTGTGTAATAATCGGATGTACCGTTATTTATATTTATCTATTTTTATTGAAAGTCCTTAACCAAAAATTTTCCGGAAGAGTAAAATTTCAACAACAAAATTGGGTTTATTCATAAAACCTTATTAAGGGGTAATACTCAAGATTATTTCATTCCATTTATTACGTGTTTTGAAGTGCACAATATCTCTCAAAACAGCGATTAATAGGAAAAAGAATTAATTGAATAAAAAAATATCTGCATTTCGCCATTTTAAAGAGAGGATAAATAATGAACGACGTGACTAAGTACTTTTGTTATTCTTTGGTGATTTTCTGCACAAGTTACACGTATGATTGTCCAAAAAATAGTCTCCCATCATATCCTCGTACCAAGACGCTTGATATCGCCATTCAAAAACTATTAAGTCCTGATGAAATTTAGGCGGTATATTACTTTCCTTGCTATATAGTTTTGTAATAAAGCAGATTTTTGTTAACTAGAAATCCACAAACAGAACAAAAGTTCTAACTATTTCACGATAGATCGTGTGCTTTTTGTTACTGCTTGTAGCAGTTTTTAACAAACTGTTTGTGGATTTCTAGGTAAGAAAAAGTTACTTTATTGCAAAAGATTGTAATATGCCGACTAAAATTCCTTCACATTTTCATAATTCCCTACAAACTTAGGTGCTGAATGTGCTGAACAGGGTTAGAGATTTCATCAGGACTTAATAGTTTTTGAATGGCGATATCAAGGATCTTGGTACGAGGATATGATGGGAGACTATTTTTTGTACAAATTATACGTGTGATTTATGCCGAAAATCACCAAAGAATAACAAAAGTACTTAGTCACATCGCTCATTATCTATCCTCTCTTTAAAATGGCGAAATGCAGATATTTTTTTATTCAATTAATTTTTTCTCCCTATTAATCGCTGTTTTAGAGATATTGTGCACTTCAAAACACGCAATAAATGGAATGAAATAATCTTGAGTATTACCCCTTAATAAAGTTTTATGAATAAACCCATTGTTGATGAAATTTTACTCTTCCGGAAAATTTTTGGTTAAGGGCTTTCAATAAAAATAGATAAATATAAATAACGGTACATCCGATTATTACACAATTAGTCTTAAAATGTTCACAATTAAATTCTCTATAGGATAGGGGGGCTAACTTTTTGTCCCCCATACAATTTTTCTGATTTTAGGACAGTCGAATCTGAAATTTCTTTAAAAATATTCGATTTTTTTCAAATGTTTTTTCATTATTTTGGCCATTGTAACCAAACTACTTGACCAATTTTGGAGTGTGAAGGCAAAAAATGTTTGTTGGAGCTCACTCTACCAGATCTTCCTAGATGTCAAATTGCCACGATGTCTAATAAAACTTTTTGATGCACTTATGTGATGCAATGTCTTGCATATATGGCTTTTTCCACATTTTTACCAATATCTCAAAAACTGGGTCTGCCACAAAGATATGGAGATGATATTCGGAATCAGGGTAAAATTTCGCTTTAGAAAAGTATTATTTTATTCTTGGTGATTTTTGGTGTCGATTAATGTTATCGTATCCATGCCTTCTGGATTTTAGTTTGAACAAAAGGTGTCGACTGATTTACGATGCCTGGCGGACATTGCCATCAAGCCGCTCGCCAAGCGATTACATTCAAGGTGTGTTCTCGGTGGTGGTTCATAAAGGCGGTGGGGTCGCATGGACTTTGGTGGCACTTTTCTAGTCTTATTTTCTGCTGGAGCTAAATTTAAGTATTACTTATTACCTTTCGGGTATAGCTAAAATATATAGATACATACATATACATATGAATGTATGTACATATGTACATATCTATGGACTTAAAAACATTTTGGCATGGAATATCTACTGCAACCTCTTCTATTTAAGGCAAAGCGCATTGCAGTGGATGTACATAGGTATGTACGGGTATGTACATATGTACCTATCTAAGCCTGATAGCGCTATGCACCAACAAATTTACATTATACATACATGCATACATATATATATGCATACATATTTATTGTCGCAGGTGCATATGCAAGTCAACTAACACCAAACCAAGGTGCTACAAGCATTTTCTTTTTATGAAGCACTAGCTGTACCCGGCCAAGCTTTGCTTTGGCCCACTTCCAATTATAGGTACTTGAAGCGAAAAACGGCATACTTTAAAATATGTTGGAAGTATCTAGAAACCGAAATTACCTCGGGCTGCAGAGCTCGGGCTGCAGAGCTCGGGCTGCAGAGCTCGGCACAATTCATATAAGTTTAAAAAAAGTGAAGGAAAAAATTGATATTTTCAAAAGTTTGCCCTCTTCATGTTCTTATCCCATTTTTCTTCGTATTAGTCTCCAACTGCCTTCCCTCTACTTTACTATTTCTCTTTCCCTTTCATTTATCTTTCCTTTTCCTTTCTTTTTCCTTTTTTCCGTTTCCTTTTTCCTTTCCGATCACATTTCCGCTTCCCCTTCTCTACCGCTCTTTCTTACCTCTCCTTTTCTGTCTTTCTCCTTTTTATTCCCCCCTCTTATTCCTTCACTAATTACCTGTCTTCCTGTCTCTCTCCCATCCTCTTCATTCCATTTTTATTATATTCTCCCTCTCCTTTTCCGTCCCTTTGCCTTTCCCAGTCTCATTACTCTTCCTCTTTCTCTAGGGAACTGGGTTTAGCATAATATACCATGCATTCCACTTCTCATTTCATACCATCATTGCTTAGAAACATTCCGTGGCGTCCGAATCGTCTCTTTTACCATTAATTGGGTATCGGGACTAAGAATCACTATGAAAATATCTCTATATAGCAGACCCGGTCAACACTTTCATTTCATATCAGTATTGCTCAGAAGCATCCCGAGCTCATTTGGGTCCACTTATTGGCCCACATCTGGGAACTTGACCTAGGAACCATAATGGGTACGGTATCTGGAGACTTGACCAAGAAATCGTAATGGGTACGGCCCTACATGAGAGTCCGCTCAACACCTTTCATTTGGTACCAATATCCCTAAGATATATCCCGGTGTTATCCGGGTCCACATATTGACCCATACCTTGGGATCCCACCTAGGAATCGTCATGCGCCGTTATTAAATAACAATATCGCTGAGAAATTATCCGGGGTCATCCGGATCCACATTTTGACCCACATTTAGGTTTATCTCTGTGTAAAGGCGCTGCTCAGCACTTTTCATTTGGTACCAATATCCCTGAGAAATATCCCGGTGTTATCCGGGTCCGCGTGTTGACCAACACCTTGGAACCCGACCTAGGGATCGTAATGAGTTCAGTTCTATGTAAAATCCCTGCTCAAAACCCTTCATTTGATACCAATATCACTGAAACATTTTCCGGGGTCATCCGAGTCCACGTTTTGACCCATATATGGGGACCCGTCCTAGGCATCACAAATAAAATAGATAGTTCTATGTAAATTCTCTGCTCAATACCTTTCATTTGATACCAATATCGCTCAAAAACATGCGAAGGTCGTCCGGGTCCACGTTGTGACCTATATCTGGAGACCCCGGCTAGGCATCACAATTATAATAGTTCTGTGCTGAAGTCCTCATCAAGACTTTTCATTTGATACCAATATCGCTTGGAAACATTCGAAGGTCACAAAGTTCCATGTTTTGACCCATGGAGAGCCGATCTAGGAATCACAATGAGTACTATTCTATGTAAATTCTCTGCTCAAAACCTTTCATTTGATACTAATATCGCTCAGAAACATTCGAGGGTCATCCGGGTCCACGTTTTGACCCATATCTGGAGACCCGACATAGGAATCACAATGAGTACTATTCTATGTAAATTCTCTGCTCAACACCTTTCATTTGATACCAATATCGTCCAAAAATATTCAGGGAAAAGCCGGATCCACGTTTTGACCATTTGACCTATATCTCGGGAACCGACTTCCGGATTTGAAAAGAATATGTATATAAACCATCTAGGGCAAGGTACTAAGCTTGTGTGTAAATTTGGCCAAAATCCCTCCACGCGTTTGGGCGAAAGCCGGCGACAAAGAAATGGGCTTGATTTTTATATATATACTAGCAGATACCCGTCACGCTTCGCAGCGACGAAAAAATTTGTATGTTATAATGAGGGTTTCCCTCTACATTTCCCTTTCTCTTTATTTTCCTTTAATTTTACCTTTACCTTTACCTTTACCTTTAACTTTACTTTTACCTTTACCTTTACCTTTACCATTACCTTTACCTTTACCTTTACCTTTACCTTTACCTTTACCTTTACCTTTACCTTTACCTTTACCTTTACCTTTACCTTTACCTTTACCTTTACCTTTACCTTTACCTTTACCTTTACCTTTACCTTTACCTTTACCTTACCTTTACCTTTACCTTTACCTTTACCTTTACCTTTACCTTTACCTTTACCTTTACCTTTACCTTTACCTTTACTTTACCTTTACCTTTACCTTTACCTTTACCTTTACCTTTACCTTTACCTTTACCTTTACCTTTACCTTTACCTTTACCTTTACCTTTACATTTACCTTTACATTTACCGTTACCTTTACCTTTACCTTTACCTTTACCTTTACCTTTACCTTTACCTTTAACTTTACCTTTACCTTTACCTTTATCTTTACATTACCGAGACCATCCATCACCATCTGGGCCCACTATTTGAGCATTTCTGGGAAAGCTGTAGGTTGAAGCCCTGCTCAACGCCTTTCATTTGCTACCAATATCGCTCGGAAGCATTCAGGGGTCATTCCGGTTCATGCTTTGACCCATATCTTGGAGAGCAGCCTAGGTGTAACAATTTAAAGAGCTTTTTGTTGAAGTCCTCCTCAACAGCTTTCCTTTGCTACCAATATCGCTCGGAAATATTCAGGGGTCATCCGGGCCACGTTTTGACCCATATCTCGGGACCCGGCCTAGGCATCGCAATGAAAATAACTCTATGTTGAAGGCCTGCTCAGCACCTTTCATTTGATACCAATATTGCTCAAAGATTTCCTGGGTCACTCTGGGTCCACATTTGGGCCCATATTCCGGAAAGTTCCCACTTTTCCGAAAGTCTGTATACCCTATCACCAGCGCATTTACCATATGAATCTACTGTGAAAATTTCATAAAGGTCGGTTGATTACTTTGGGAGTCCATAAATAACACACACACACACACACACACATACACACACACATTCATTTTTATATAATAGATAGATAATATTCGTTTGTAGGTATATAAATTGTTTTCGCGAACTGCATGTATAGATATGTACATGCAACCATACATATGAACAATACTAGATATACATATAGTGCATCTATATAAATAAAAATAAACGCAAATAGTGCAAAATAAATATTCAAGGTCATTTCGATCTCCAGCGGCACGTGTAAATGTGTTTCTGTGCTGGCTGGTGTAGATTATACATAGTATGTACTAGATACATACATACATATGTACATCATGCAAGTTCTTGACTAAAAAACCATTTGCACTCTTATACAAAATGCACCATTTCGTCTATGAATAACTAATTTGGCAGAATAAGCAACAAAACCAGGTGTTATTTAAACTGAAATGTGGGTAGCGAAAAAAGGTAAAAGTTAAAAAAAAAACCAAAACCGCTATTTCAAAGTAAAGCAAAAAAAAGAGACCGCCAACAAGGTTTTTCATGTTTTGGTTGTAAAAAAATTGCGGTGTCTTATTTTTGGGCTATTTTTTGCCTTGAATGCAGTTCTGATGATTTTTTTATGATACAATTGTGTAGGTATAGTACAAATATGAATTGAATATGGAGCTCATCTTCCACTATACAGACAGTATTCAATGGAGAGCACAAAACTTTTAATGTTGAAATTACATGTATTAGCTAGAATCTGACTGAAAACTTATTCATGCCTTAATCAAACTGTATGACAAGTAGTTTGAAGTCTCTAACTGTGTTAGTAGAAAAGTAATTTGGTTAACACAAACATAAAACTTTCAAGTTATGGCCGTAAAACCATAGATATCGTATTTGCATACCTACATACATAATGTGCATACTATGCAGGTGTCTATACACACGTTCATACAAATATATGTACATACACTGAAAAAACAACTTACTCAGATTATGGAAAAGTGGGAATGATTCGGCGCTAAAGACATATTTCCATATTTTGATGTACGATTTTCTTCAAATCAAGGAATAAAAACCACGTTGTAAAGAAAATTGTACATCAAAATATGGAAATATGTCTTTAGCGCCGAATCATTCCCATTTTTCCATAATCTGAGTAATTTTTTTTTTTTTGAGTGTACATACATACATACCTACATATGCAATTAGTTTCTAACGTGATCTATGAAATAGTGCATAGCAAATACATATTCATTTATTATGGCATTGGTCATTAGCACACATTTCAAATGCGTAGCAGGTACCGTAGGCACATTTCTACATATATACACCGAGAGAAAAGATGCTGGTAGATCAACGGGATTACGGGTTAAAACAACAGATTCCATAGTCAAATCACATCCAAAAGATTTATATGTTAAATTGACAGGCGTTCTTTTGTTTTAACAGTTTTATTGTTGAACTAACTGCTCTGAAAACAAAAAAACGCTGTGAATCTAAACAGTTTTGCTGTTAAATCAACAACTTTCCGCAGTTGAAATTTAGTCACTTAAAAATAAATCCCTTTGTGTTTTATATGGCCGTTTATTTCTAACAATTACTTTATAATGTGTATTTTTAGATCTTTTTTAAATCTTTTGATTGCATTTTTCTCTTCATCCTCCCTCCGTTCGGTTTCCAAGTACAAATATGTAGCTTCATCTTCGCTTGTTTTCTATTGCTGCACCTTCTTCGTTTTCACTGCTTGCTATATTGTGTTCTCTATTTTATATTCTCCTCCGATTTCAAACCATTACATCAACCTGAAATTAAATCCAACGGCATCATATGTATGTATAGTACGACATTCAACATTATATTGAATATTGAACTTTAGTTATACTATTTATACTTACCTTTATTCGAAAAAGCATTCGTGATTTACAACTCACTCACGTAAGCAAAGCAACAAGTAACAACAGAGAAAGCCGGAAAAATAAACACTTTCTCTTGATAGTCAACAGAAATGATTTGTTGAATCAACAAATAAATATACTTAAAGGTTACAAGAACAGATATTAGGGTTAAGCTAACAGTGACTCAGTTATTTCAACAAAAATTTCTGTTAATAATTGACAGATCAGTTCTGTTGAACTACCAAATAGCTTTTAATTGATATACTTGTTAAAGAATAATATTTTTTCGTTTATATAACTCTAAATGTGTCTACTTAAACTTTATTCTGTTAATTTAACGAATTTACGGATTAACAGAAGAAAACTATTGATACTACTGTGATTATTTTTCTGAGTGTACATAGGTAGATACATAATATGTTCATATGCCATTACAAAAGAATATACATATATATAACTAAGTTGACTGGTGCTGCCCATATTTTTTCTTACAACACATGATGTGATGTGCACACTTTTTGCTTTATATTTTTCCCATTGAAGTAGACATTTGCATACATTAGGGTGTTCCACTTTTTAGATGCTCCGGAAAATCTGCGTAAAATGTAAAAAATCTATGGATGTTGAAGAAAAGTATATATACGTATGTACCCAGATAAATGCACACCCTAATGTACGCATGACTTCTTTGTGCCACTTTTTTCCCTTTGCCCACAGCAATACTCAGTTCCTCTCGCTTTTGTTTCGTTGGTTGGGTTGGTAATGACTTTGTGCTGGCGTTCAAAAACTGTTTTTCTTCTTTTATCTAGATTCTAGAATGAAAAAAAGTCGAAAGACGATTTCTTTTATATTTTTGCTGAATGCGAAGCATATTTAGCGTTTTCTTAAAACCATATATACAAAAGTATATACGTACATATGTACATATGTATGACTGCACAGACATATTTATTTTTATACTCAGCTGTACTAGTACACAGAGTATTAAGGCGGATTCATCGTTCGAGTTCAGAACTAAAGTTGAATTTGAGTTAACTAATAAAAACAGTTCAGAACTTTTCGGAATTCCTCTCACACTCCGAAAACACAACAACAACCACATGGCAAAAAAGTTCTGAACTTGAACGATGAATCCGCCTTTATAGTTTTAATCACATAACGGTGGATTGTAACACCACAAAATAATCGAGATAGATATTGACTTATATATATCAAACTAGCAAATACCCGTCCCGCTTCGCAGCGACGAAAAATGTTTTTATGTTGTAATGAGGGTTTCCATCTACATTTCCCTCTCTCTTTCTTTTTCCTTTACCTTTATCTTTACATTTACCTTTATCTTTACCTTTACCTTTACCTTTACCTTTACCTTTACCTTTACCTTTACCTTTACCTTTACCTTTACCTTTACCTTTACCTTTACCTTTACCTTTACCTTTACCTTTACCTTTACCTTTACCTTTACCTTTACCTTTACCTTTACCTTTACCTTTACCTTTACCTTTACCTTTACCTTTACCTTTACCTTTACTTTACCTTTACCTTTACCTTTACCTTTACCTTTACCTTTACCTTTACCTTAACCTTTACCTTTACTTTTACCTTTACCTTTACCTTTACCTTTACCTTTACCTTTACCATCTATCACCATCCGGGCCCACTACTTGAACCATCCCTGAGAAACCGACTTAAAAAATAACAATGAAAATATCTGTATGTTGAAGCCCTGCTCGACACCTTTCATTTGCTACCAATATCGCTCGGAAATATTCAGGGGTCATCCGGGTCCACGTTTTGACCCATATCTCGGGACCCGGCCTCTGGGTCCACATTTGGGCCTATATTCCGGGAAGTTCCCACTTTTCGGAAAGTCTGTATACCCTATCACCAGCGCATATACCATATGAATCTACTGTGAAAATTTCATAAAGATCGGTTGATTACTTTGGGAGTCCATAAATAACACACACACACACACACACATTCATTTTTATATAATAGATTGATCAGGGTGAAAAAAGAAATCGATTGAGCCATGTCCGTCCGTCTGTCTGTCTGTACGCACGATAACTCGCGCACAAATTGAAATATTTTGATGAAATTTGGAATACAAGTTGGTATCAAGACTGGAACGGATGGTATTGAAAATGGGCGAAATCGGACCATGACCACGCCCACTTCCCCTATATAGTAAAAATCGGAAATTTTGTATCTCAGTCACTAATAGAGCTAGAGTGATAAAATTTCACCCACGTGTAGAGCTCAGGCCCATATGAAGAAATTTGGTGAAATTTTGAAAAATGGGCGGTGCCACGCCTACTTATTAAGGGCCAAACATAGAAAGTTGTATAAGCCATAACTCAGAAACCGTAGGAGATATATCGATGAAATTTGGTACGCGTGATTTACTTACTTAGGCAAATGTTTGGACGAAAAATTGTCAAAATCGGTTGACGACCACGCCTACTTTTATATATTGGTATTATAAAGTGACCTAATAAAAACATTTTAAGCGATATCTCTGTCAAATATAAAGATATATCATTGAAATTTTATGGCAGCAGTCCAACTATGGACATAAAACAAAAAACACAAAAATTTTGGAAAATGGGCGTTTCACCGCCTCCTTTTAGAAGCAGGAATATACGAGATTTCTTAGCCTATAACTCGAGAAATAATTGATATATTATGACGAAACTTGGTTTATACACTTTTATTATTTGTAGTAATACATGTTCAAAATTTTAGCGGAATCGGTTGACGACCACGCCCACTTTTATATATGTGTATTATAAAGTGACCTAATAAAAACATTTTAAGCGATATCTTTGTCAAATATAAAGATAATTCTTTGAAATTTTGTGGCGTGAGTTCTGTGATAGACCGGAAACAAAAAATAGAAACATTTTGGGAAATGGGCGTGGCACCGCCTCTTTTTAGACAAAGGAATCTACGAGATTTCTTAGCCTATAACTCGACAAATAATTGAGATATTATGACGAAACTTGGTTTATGCACTTTTATAACTCCTGTTAATACACACGCAAAAATTTATTGAAATCGGTTTATGACCACGCCTACTTTTTAACAAAGATATTTCTGGAACACCCTGTGGGAATTTGTAACGTGACATCTTTGTAACTAGAAGTCATAAAGGAATGAAATTTTGCACAAAGAATAATATTCATATGCTTAGTTGGATGACTGATGAAAATTTTGAAAATGGGCGTGGCTACGCCCACTTTATGCAGCACTCGCTTTATATAAAATACACCGTGTTTCCGTCAAACGCAAACAAACAATGAAACATACAGCTGAGTATCTAATGTTCGATTCCACTCGAACTTAGGCTTCCTTACTTGTCAGTTAAGGGAACTGTGTCAAGATCAGCCCATACTTAGAACTGGGTAATATGAATAGTGCTGGCTAAATAAATGCACGTACATATGCAGGTATGTACATATGTATATCGTATTATATGAATGCATACTGGACATAAAAGTGCTCACAAATGCATAACTAGCCCGTATGGCTGAGATAAAGTTCTATTCTCTTATTCTCCACTGTTTTCTAATAGAAAGATTACTTCTAATGCACTCAAAGTAGATATTATTCATTTAAAAATCAAATAACACGTGTACATGCATTCAATCTATGCAAATGCGTTCGATATCACTCAAATATTAACGGCATTCAACTGTGTTGACCGTATTTTGTGAGGTTGTTGCCCGTTTGGTATCGTAAATATTTTATTTACCGTTACAGTGGAAAAGTCGCACACAAATGCTTGGCTGCGTTGTGTTGCCGTTACTTTTACAGACCGAAGCATACCTACATATTACAAATTTAAGTGCATATCAATATGTGCATACATACATATACCTTTTATAAACTACCATGCACCAGCCGTAATTACTATAACCAATTGACCAGACGACAAGTCTTAACAACAACAACCAACCCAACGACCTCCCCAACAGTTACGATCTTTGTGGTCTTGTCTGACGGGCATAATATAAACGTACACAACTATATTATTTTCTTAAGAAAGACTTACATATGTACTATGTATCCATTACAGACCTAAATTTTCAATAGCGTTTTTCAAGAAATTTGTAATAATACATTTTTGGTAGGCGGTGCTTACTATAGCTTTGTTCAACAACTTTACTTGCAACAAGAGCACCAGTGACAAATTAAGAGTAAAAACGAGTAAAAGACAAAATTATCAACCAAAGTTATTGAACACAAAATCGTAAACATTTGCAAGTAAACATCTGATGCGCTGTTTTCACAATTTGATTTTTAGGTTAGGTTGTAATTGAAATGTTTGAAATTGAAAATGAATGTAAATATCTGAATTAGGAAGACGAAAATCTACTTTGGATATTCCACAACATCGTCAAGATTCCTTTTTGCGCTAATTTATTTAGTATGCAATTAGAAATTTGCGATTAAAATGTTGGCATATTTCCAATTGCAATTTTTATGATCATATGTTTTTGACGCTTCTATTTTTTTAAAGCTGCAAGTAGTTGCAAGTGAAAATTTTACTTGCAACTATTTTCAACTCTCTCGAAGTCTTACTCTCCCAATTTGGGTCTCTTTTGCAAATTTTTTGGGTTATTGAACATAAAATTCGTAACTATTTGTAAAAGCAATTAAAAACTTTGAGTTATTGAACAAAGCTTATGTACCTACATACATATCTAGTATGTAGATTGCATTATATTTTAAGGTATGCTTGTACGTACAAAAACTTAAAGGCGCTGTACTGCATATTATGTTGTACCGTATTTAGGTAAGACTTTGTCGGCAGAATTTTACTCAAGCGGCAAGCTGAGTTTCCGTAAGATATAAAGACTTCCTGCTGTTAACGATTCGCATGCAGCTAACCTCTATATCCTACATACAAACACATAACCAGCAATACCAGTGACACAAGCATTTTCAATTAAACAAAGGTATAGTATTATTCTACTAGGCATTATACTACTGCCAATTTACTCCTAACAAGCAGATATTTATGTACATATTTATGTATGTATGCATCTGTTTAAGTATTATTGTTTTACCGAAATTTAAAAATAGAATTGAGTAGGTATTCCACTTTCAAAAGTGTCTATATGGAATTTTTTTCGATATTAAGTTTCTGATAGATTGTATACCAGGTGCACAATGCCCATTAAAAATTTATTGCAAAATCCTTCCTCAGTCTGAAAAAAAACATTAAATAAAAAAAATACTCTTTCAAAAGTCTATAGATATATAAAATAGGTCACTCATACGCCTTGGCACACATTGGTGTTGCCTCATATAAACGTTCCAATTTCAAAACTAGCTATGTGAAAAATACTGTCTCAAGACTAGCTATGAATGTATGTGAAATATTTAACATTGAATGTGCAAAAATCTGTTATATTGCGGTTTTATTTTTTTCAGATCCCTTAATTCCTTATGGGCTAAGCTTTCAGATAATAACAAAAAATATTCAAATAAAATCGAGCTTGAGGACGTAGTGGTTTTTTTGTAATTTCTAACTTAATATGAAAAATTCACAGAGCCACTTTTGAGTGTGGACTACTCAGTTATGAATTGTGCTCAAACTTGTTTTATTTTTTCACCTGTAAGTTCATAATAAAAATTCTTGTTTTTTTTACGTTGAAATACATACATACATATGTAATGCCGCATAAAGTAAATAAATCTGCCATTCAATTATTCTGTGTTTGGTTATTACGACACACCCGCGCACTTATGTCTGTATGTATCTACAGTGTATAGTATATATGTATGTGCGACACGCAATTAACAATTAACAATTTGATTTTTTTTTTTACCGACCAGATCTTTCTTTGAATGCTCTGGAGAACAAAGATAACTGAGTTGAATGATTTTACACACGGTAGGCAGGAAGCGACGATAGGTTGCATGAAAATGTCGAGAAAAAAGGAAAGTGGGGTTGTGTTATGTGATGTTTATAGATGAAACATCCGTTGAAATTAAAATCCGAGCTGCTCCTTTTTCAAGGATATCCACATTTTTTGTTTTTTTTGAAAGGATCAAATATTGAGGAAATCGAATATTCGCCACCGTCCAAATTTTTCCGATTTCAATACATTATTTGGTCGCTAAGGGATACAAAAAAAGGTATTAAAAAGAAAACAGGACACCTGTAGTGGAAAAATCCAATGTGAACAGGACCTAAAGGATAACCACTGAAATATAAAATAACACAAAAAGTACCCACTTTAATTTGCGTATAACTCCTAACATTTTAACTCTACGTGAAAATTCCTTATAATATGTTTCATTCAGAATAAATAAAGGAATATTTCTTTGATATACAATTTTGATGTATCTGCAGTGGTTATGGCACTTTGGTCCATCTAAAGTGAAAATTTCAATAAAAGTACGTTTTTTTTATGGTGCTATTTTAAGTTCAAATATTTTTCTAGTTTATGTAAATATTTTAATCTAATGATCCAACTCTCATTCCTACATATCTCTACGTTAATACTAAAAAAGAGTTAGAGCTGAGATACGCGCTAGCTGTGCACGGTGGGCGGGAAGCAACAATAGGTTGCATGGGAATATCGTAAAAATGATGGCCCAACGAATATGTGCCTAGCTGTGTGCTGGTACTAATTTTCGTTTAAAAAAAATGTTGGAGATTTTATTCACGCTTGCTGTGTGTTTATGAAGTATATTAGAATATCATTTTACGTAAGTGTTTAGCCGGCGATCGTTTTTTCGATATTTTCATGCAACCTATTGTTGCTTACCGCCCACCGTGCACAGCTAGCGCGTATTTCAGCTCTAATTCTTTTTAATATTAACGCATAGATATGTAAGAATGAGAATTGGATCATTAGATTAAAATATTTACATAAACTAGAAAAATATTTGAACTTAAAATAGCACCATAAAAAAAACGTACTTTTATTGAAATTTTCACTTTAGATGCACCAAAGTGCCATAACCACTGCAGATACATCAAAATTGTATATCAAAGAAATATTCCTTTATTTATTCTGAATGAAACATATTATAAGGAATTTTCACGTAGAGTTAAAATGTTAGGAGTTATACGCAAATTAAAGTGGGTACTTTTTGTGTTATTTTATATTTCAGTGGTTATCCTTTAGGTCCTGTTCACATTGGATTTTTCCACTACAGGTGTCCTGTTTTCTTTTTAATACCTTTTTTTGTATCCCTTAGCGACCAAATAATGTATTGAAATCGGAAAAATTTGGACGGTGGCGAATATTCGATTTCCTCAATATTTGATCCTTTCAAAAAAAACAAAAAATGTGGATATCCTTGAAAAAGGAGCAGCTCGGATTTTAATTTCAACGGATGTTTCATCTATAAACATCACATAACACAACCCCACTTTCCTTTTTTCTCGACATTTTCATGCAACCTATCGTCGCTTCCTGCCTACCGTGTACAGTGTTTCAAGGTAACTGATATGTATAAAAAGGAAGCAAAATACAACAAGAAAAAGTAAGGAAGCCTAAGTTCGAGTGGAATCGAACATTAGATACTCAGCCGTATGCTTTCATTGCTTGTTTGCGTTTGACGGAAACACGGTGTACTTTATATAATACCATGTCTCCACATAACGTGTTTCGCTCTTTTTTTCTGCATTTTCTCTCAATCTTGTTTCGACACGGAAACCAGTGCCGAAACTCGCCAATTTCCATACAAATTTCTGAGAGCGAGTGAAGATTGAAACACTGTTTCATTCTGAATCATCTTGCCAACCTCGATGATATCGATGTCTTCTCTAATTTTGTATCGAAAATCTATCGAAATCTAACACAAACCATAACAAAGACGCAAAAATAAGCAAACATACAAACATTTAAGAAGAACAAGAAAGAAAAATGTCAAACTGAATCACGATTAGGCACGTGGAGACGGGTTACTGAGCGAGATATTTTGCTACATGTTTCTCTGGTGAATCAAGTTATGTGGAGACGGGCTTTAAAGCGAGTGCCGCATAAAGTGGGCGTGGCCACGCCCATTTTCAACATTTTTATCAGTCATCCAACTAAGCATATGAATATTATTATTTGTGCAAAATTTCATTCCTTTATGACTTCTAGTTACAAAGATGTCACGTTACAAATTCCCAAAGGGTGTTCCAGAACTATCTTTGTTAAAAAGTAGGCGTGGTCATAACCGATTTCAATAAATATTTGCGTGTCTATTAACACAAGTTATAAAAGTGTATAAACCAAGTTTCGTTATAATATCTCAATTATTTGTCGAGTTATGGCTAAGAAATCTCGTATATTCCTTTGTCTAAAAAGAGGCGGTGCCACGCCCATTTCCCAAATTTTTCTATTTTTTGTTTCCGGTCTATTGTGGAACTCATGCCACAAAATTTGAATGAATTATCTTTATATTTGACAAAGATATCGCTTAAAATATTTTTATTAGGCCCCTTTATAGTTCCCATATATAAAAGTGGGCATGGTCGCCAACCGATTTCGCTAAAATTTTGAACATGTATTACCACAACTAATAAAAGTGTACACACCAAGTTTCGTCATTATATTTAAATTATTTGTCGAGTTATGGGCTCAGAAATCTCGTATATTCCTGCTTCTAAAAAGAGGCGGTGCCACGCCCATTTTCCAAAATTTTTGTGCTTTTCGTTTTATATCCGCAGTTGGACTCCTGCCATAAAATTTCAATGATATACCTTTATATTTGACAGAGATATCGCTTAAAATGTTTTTATTAGGCCACTTTATAATACCCATATATAAAAGTGGGCGTGGTCGTTAACCGATTTTGGCAATTTTCCGTCCAAATGTTTGTCTAAGTAAGTAAAGCACGCGTACCAAATTTCATCGATATATCCTCAATAGTTTCTGAGTTATGACATATAAAGCTTTCAATGTTTGACCCTTAATAAGTGGGCGTGGCACCGCCCATTTTTCAAAATCTCACCAAATTTCTTCATAAGGGCCTGAGCTCCACACGTGGGTGAAATTTTATCACTCTAGCTCTATTAGTGACTGAGATACAAAATTTCCGATTTTTACTATATAGGGGAAGTGGGCGTGGTCATGGTCCGATTTGGCCCATTTTCAATACCATCCGTTCCAGTCTTGATGCCAACTTGCATTCCAAATTTCATCAAAATATCTCAATTTTTGCGCGAGTGAGAGTATTTACAGACAGACAGACGGACAGACGGACGGACATGGCTCAATCGATTTCTTTTTTCACCCTGATCAATTTGATATATATAAGTCAATATCTATCTCGATTATTTTATGGTGTTACAATCCACCGTTATGTGATTAAAACTATAATACTCTGTGTACTAGTACAGCTGAGTATAAAAAGGAAGCAAAATACAACAAGAACAAGTGAAGAACTGTGTGAAATCACAAAGACAAAAAACAAAACTAGATACGAAACTCTTTGTTTCGTGAGAGCGCTGAAAAATGCGCATTTTTTATAACTTTTCCATTGGTGCCACTGCGTAAAAAAGTGAATGTGGGTATTTTAAAATAAAATTTGGGGGTATTTCGTTATTTCTTGCAAATGAATAATATTACGTAATTTTTGCTGCAAAATATGACAGTGACTTCGCAATTATACTTTAAATTTGATCTAAAGTATAATCTTGAGTATTTAAGATCATGTAAAATGGTTTATATGTTATTAAACCAGTTAATAAAATGCACGCAAGTATTTCATTCAAATTTTGTTTCCAGGCTAAAAAGGAAAATAATATTGTGTTTTCATTGAGAAATCAATTAATATAGCATTAATTTTAAGGCAAATATTTTATATTTATAGTATATCCTACTTCCCATATCTAGATATTTGTTACATATTTTTGATTCAAAAAGGTAAATATGCAAACAATTCCATTCTCACCCCTTTTCAAACTTTATTATACATTTTTAATTCACTTCTCGATTAATATAATAAGTAATAAAGTAATTTCATGAAATGGTGGCAAATATCCAAAATCCCTCATTTGTTTATTATTTATGGTGGATTTGATCTGGTTTGTGGTATCAGCTGATTTTGCTGTCAGCTGATCCCCCTGATTCGTCAGTGTTTGAAAGTGAAAAGACAGTTCAGGACCGCGTGAGAGCAGATAAATTTGAGAGTCTCGTATCTAGTTATCTTTGACAAAAAATATGGTTTGAAATAACCAAGAATCTCATCTGCTTTGTCATGAGCATATGTATATGTTTTTTGTTTCTGTATTCTTTTAGATTCTTTGTACAACGATTTTGTCTAGTGAAATTTTATGGCGAATAATTTTCTAGAACATTTCAACCCTCTAGCGATCTTCCAAAACTATTTTTTGGGACTTTCTAACAAATAGGTCAGCCGACCTCTTCGTTAAGGCCTTAGAGGGTTAAAGTATTTTACGAAATTACTGATCGCACAATTTTACTATACATATGTTTCCTAACAACATATTTCTATACGATATGTAGTTCCACCCTTTTTTCCATTTATTTAAAATAAAACGGAGACGAAATTTTGCAAATTTAAAATGGAAATAAAAAAACTTTTTTTGATCAAATGAGGCAAAACTGTTTCGAGGTTTTACTATGTGATATTATAAGCAAATACTTTTTGGTTGTTTGTTGTATATAGCTATTTTGGCATTCGCAAGTCAATTTACCTGCCTGTTTAATGAGGATACAAAAATAGATTCACATACCTAAACGCACAGACTCGCACGCACGCACGTATGCACGTCGCCCGAACGCACGAATGCACGAACACACGAACGCGAAGTACGTGACCAAACGATGGAAGTCAGTTACTATAAGTACTATCGAACTTACACAAAATAACTCAGAACGAAAAAAGACACTGAAGATGGCGCATATTAGCCGAAACCGGTTTGTCTCCAAACCAAACTTGACAAGGGATGACGGAGGATCGTTCCACAATACATGATATTATAAGCCTTTAAATACTGTTACATAATCCATCAAAAACTCAATATCGGAAAAATTGTACATATCCAGTTTTGAGACTTGACTACTCACTTGTTATTTTCTATAAAGTTTTGGGAGAAATATGGGAAATTTTTTTTACAATAAGATGTGGTATGATCCCCTTTTCCATTGGACAGAATCTCAGTTGTTGCGTGACATCACTATAATCGGATTTGTCACAGAAATAATCTGAGCCCAAATCTACTGTATAATTATACATTTTACTCTTTGAAATCCATTGAAAGTGAATCTTTAGTTTTTCACAGAGCGATATTGAATATTTTCAGAGCTTTAAAACTTGTTTTGTATAATCCAATTCTTATAGCTAATTATAATTACTCTTTGTTTGTTTTTTTTTTACAGTCGCGGCCTAACTCCTCCACATCGTGTGAAATCGATTTCCATGGCAACATTTACACAAGACGATGTCGACTTTCTAAAAAGCCACGGTAACGACGAATGCGCCAAAACTTGGCTGGCTCTTTGGGACCCCAAGCGAATCATACATCAAGATCATCGCGAATTGATGATTGACAAATATGAGCGCAAGCGTTATTACTTGGAACCGGGTAGTCCATTGAAATCGTTAACAAATGCACACTCACTTAAAAATGGCGCAACCGCGACCACAACAACAGGAGTAACGGCAAGCTCAGCAACAACAACAAATGGCAGCTCGAGCAGCAACAGCAACAGCAGCGGCCGTAAGAGCAGTAATGGTACAAATGGACATGCGGACATGGCACACATTACAAATGGATTTGCTCATAATAATACTAACAACAACAGCAACAACAACAAACATCAACGTCAACATAATGGCAATAATGGTGAACGCAGTTTCCAATTGACACCGCCCAGCACGCAGCGCACCACAATGAACGGCTTGCATAAGGGGAACGGGGCAGTGGGAGCATCGGCAATAAGCCGGCCACAACAGCAGAATGGTTATAGTCAAAGTTTACGAGATGCTTTCATGCGAAAAGGCAACAATAGCAACAACAACAACAATAATAGCAACAGCAGCAGCAGCAACAGCAACACCACAACAAGTGTGAATGGATTTGGCTCTGATGCGGATTTTGTTGCTGATTTTGGCTCAGCGAATATATTTGATGCAACAACAACAACAGCAGGCGGCGGTCGTAATGGTAAAATGGGTGCAGCAGCGTTGCAGAATGGTGGTATTGGTGTTGGTGCGATATCCAGTAATGGTTATGCACGGATACAACCGTTGAAGAAACAACAACAACAGCAGCAGCAAGCGCAAGCCTATGAACTGTTGAATGGTCATGGCCGTCAGTTGAATGGCAATTCACAGCCGAATGGTGAATCCACATCGGAGAATTTTGCTGATTTCGAACATGCGCCCATCTTTAATGCGGCTGGTGAGTAGAATTTTTACTTTTATGTTTTTGATTTGTTTTAGCTATGAGACAAAAACTTAATTAAAGTATTTGCGCTTTATTCTTAATTGGCTATATGACATTTATTAAATCAATATTTATACACATGCTATCTCTACTTGATCGCATTGGATATGGTGTCAAATTAAAAGGAAATAAATAAATAAAAGATCAGGTGTAAAGTTTTGCTTAGAGATTTCGAACAGTAATTAGAATTCTTTATTGCATCAACTACCAGAGAACGTTTTTTTTTGGGGGGTCTTAAGCTCTCTCAAGAAACAGAATGAAGTAGTAGTAAAGACTGAAGATTGAAGAGGCAGCATTGGAGCCACCAGCGGAGTCACATGAGAGTAACAAGCTGGCAATTAATAGTCAATTAAATTAAAAAATTATAAAAAATAATAGCCATTTAAAAAGTAATCAAAAACAATCATGTAATCAAATAGTTTTTTTTAATTTTATGATTACTTTTACTTGCTTAATTATTTTTCATTGGCTGATTATTTTTAATTATATGATTGCTTTCAATTGTTTGATTATTTCTTTTTATAAGATTATTTTTAATTATTTTTTCGTACGAAACAACATGTTGTATAAGTAACATTTTCGGACAAAAATAAATATAATTTATCGATTAATTAATTAATTATGCAATTAAAATAATCACAAATAATTGAAAATATTCAAATAATTATGCAATTACAATTAATTAATTGATTAATTAATGAACTTTTTTAATTTAATTAATGGCGTTTTCGATTCTGGCATAAAATGTTGCCCTTTAATATCTCAATTATGAAATTACGTAACCTGTCTTCGTTTTAAATGGCTGGTTTTGTAGATAATGATGCCCTCTGACTTAGCTAGAGGTCAATATTCGCTGAAATTACCACACAAGCTTACAATATGGCTCAGAAAATCAAGCAGGGCAAGATTTTTTCCAGAAACGAAAACGGCATAACATTCTACCTTTAAAAAGTGACAGTAATCGTATTTAATCCTTATAATATATTAAAATAATTATTCGATTAATTAATTAATCAAGCAATTTAAAAGAATCAAAAATAATTGAAAATAATTCAAATAATCATGCAATTAAAATTAATTAATTGATTAATTAATGTACTTTTTATAATTTAATTAACTTTTAATCTTTAAAAAGGTAAAAGTAACCATAGTTAATCATTAAAGAGTTACAAAAACAAAACATACCTTAACTACATATCATTAAAATTTTTAATCATCAAACAGCTCTGATTCAAGCTAACAGCTCTGATTCAATGAACCTTAAGATTTTCTGTTTTGAGCAAATCGTTAAAATCACCGAGCTAGGGGAACTCCAAAAATCCAAGCCTCAAAAACCAAAGTTATTCACACAATAGGTGTTTTACAGTTTCCTCGTCCCTGCTGCTCCTATAGAAGTCCTTAAGACTGTTGGGTGTTTAGATACTTGTTAGAAGACCAAATTGAGAGGTATTTCCTGCTTAAAAGAAACAACCGCTCAATAGTGGGTACACATCCGCAAGCTAGCTCGGTCACACGAGTCTTGAATAAGCTTGCATGTGGCGAGCGTCCACATTTTCAAACCTCCTTGTGGATAAGTTCGTCTGCCATATCAATACATCGATTATTTCAGTGTGCAATCAGACATGCTAGCGCGTAAAAATTCTCCACTGTTCTGCAGTTTCAAGAGGCTGACGCTATAACTGTAGTTAGTGTTGTTGTATCAGAGGAAGATGCTACAATGCTTCGGTAGGTTGAAGAACAGTTCCAGTGCCATCTGAGTCGTAAAAACTTCTCCACTTACCTTTCCATTCAGCGACTTGAGCCATCGGCTTGGCTAGAAAATAGTTTACGTGTATTTCCCTAAAAAACTCAGAAATTTGTTTTTTAAACAGTTTAGTGGTTTTTAATGCTACACAAAGGGGGTGCCGGGAGGCTGTCCTTCAATTTTATTTTGGATTACATATTAGAAAAAAAAATTTAATTCGATTTTTCTTCATTTTCGTTTGCATTTTTAAATTTTGTTTATGTTCTTAATTTATGTGAACGAACTTACTTTTCTGATCCAACTCACTCAAATCATATTTCCCCCCTACACGCATATAGCAAATTATCAATTTGTTAGAAAAAATGTTATAAAAAGATATACTGGTGGTCAACAAACAGATAATGAAACTTGTAATTGCACCGCTTCAAAACAAAAATTTCCAGTACAACGCACAGAGGCGAGCAGTGCGACTGAAAGACCTACTACAGCACCCATACCACCGCCAAAGCCACGGCGAAAGAGTAACGATTCCCCACAACCGCCGCTAGATGGCGCTGTGTCAATGGAGTTTTCATTAGATTTAGATAAAAATTTATATGCGGACATAAGGCAAGCCACAATTCAAGCTGGACAACAACAGGGAAATGAGAGCAGCATTGCAAATATGACAACGACAACAACGCCTCCACTTCCACCACCACCACCGCCGCCACTTCCACCACCAACAACACTTCGTACACCCGGCATGGAAACAACCAATAAAGCAACAACACAGCGTGTTATCGATGAGTTAATATGTCAATTGAATAGTTCACAAGCGTGCACTTTTGTGCCGCAAGCAACAGCACAAGCTGACGTGTATTTGGTGCAAGATGGAACTGGCGATCAAGGTAGTAGCTCTTCGACGGAATACGAATGGATGCAATATGCAAATAATGCACAATGTTTTGCAACTGATGGCATGCAAGTTAATGCAGGAGTTATAGCAGCGCTGTTAACACAGGCTGGCGAGCCATATCAACAACTGCAACAGCAACAACAACAATATCAACAACAACAACAACAATATCAACAACAACAACAACAACATCAACAACAACAAATGTTTTCACCAACATATGCTATGCCAACTCAATTCTGTCACCAGCCATCGCCGCCGCCATCATCCAACTCGCCAAGAGGCTTTTCTCCTCTGCCAACGCTTTACTCAACTCCGTATGATGCTCAAAACTCAGCAGATTGCGCCACTATCGCCGGCTTAAGTTATTGTCCCATACCGGCACAGACTGTTATGAGCACAGTACAGAATCGTGTGCGTAATGTTAGGCAGGGTAGTCCAGTTGAAAGATGCCTAGTGGAAGCACAACCATCATATAGTACGCTGTATAGTCGTTCCTACTGTCAACCGCCTATTTCGGCATATCCAACAAATCCATTCTTACAACAGCAACAACAAGAACAAACAATGGTGCCCATGGCAGTTGCTACCAGCACAACCTGCGCCAATTGTTTTAATCCTTTTCATCCCCATTGCAATTCAGACTGTTTTCCAAGGTGTTACGATATTTCGACAAATAATAATCATGCGATAGTTGTGGGTGATCCTATAGTAGATTCATCATCATATGATCATAATTGTTACTGTGATACTGATGGCTGTAAGTTTGGTTATTCTGATTTTTTTTTTTTTATCAGTTTGAGTTTCAATTTTGTTTGTTTTCATTGTTGCCGTTCTTTCTTACTTCTGTTGTTTCCTTACTTGCATTTTTGTTATGTTGCTTAATAATTTTTTGCTGCTCGTAGTTCTTTGATTGTTGTTTTTTATTGCTTTTTTCATATTCATATTTTGGCGCTTTTGTTATGTAGTTTGTTATAAAATTTTACAAGCTTGAAGTATCTCTGAATGCCTAAGTTGCTTTCACTAAAAAATAATATCGTTGTGCTTTACACGAAACTAAAGCAATTAAATTTGTGATGCACATCGGAGCTGTATGATGTTGCTCGACTCCCATCAATATCAGTTGTGTTGATGTAAAGTTTACATTGTAAACCACTAGTTGAAGTCAGCAATGTAATATGCACTGTGAAGTCACTGTTCCCTTAACTAATCTCATCGCCTTAGCTGGGCTAGCAATGTTGGATATTCAGACAAACATGAGTGAATTGGGATTATAAGCGACCTCTTCACTTGCGTTATCCTGAAGAGGTAAGAAATCACTTGCTTGGTAAGCCTAATCACTGGGCACTGCCTTTTTGGGAAGCATGCAGACTGGACTGTAGATGCCTCACCGCAAATGCTTCAGAAGTTGCAGAGACAATGAGGAGGAGGAGGAATCGTTCATGAAATTCATTTGCAAGAACCCGGGTTTTAGTGTCTCTAGAGCAGGGATTATCACACTAATACTTTCGAACATTGTGCATGTGTTAAAAGCACAAAAGCTCTTGGCTACACCCAAAAGAAACTCAATCATTGTCGAAAACTAAAATTTGTAATTGCAAATGTATAGTATTTTTGTTATTAACTTCACAAAAAATCACAAACAAAAAAAGAAAATAAAAAAATATGAGACGAAATGCAAAATCATGATTCCTAATGCTGTGGTTATGGTATGCTGATTGCCAATCAAACTCGGAAACATTGCGTGATTGGTGAGAGGTGGTTATGCTTACATTGATGATTGGAGCGCACATACACAACATAACACATGATTATTACTGAGCACATACACAACATAACACATTATTACCCCCAAAACCTCGGCTGCTGGCTACCTGTTTCACACAGCAAATTTGCTGGATGTGAGAGTCCGAAAATTCTCTCACCGTCGGAGTGCACAACAACAATTACACGATGCTCGACCAGCAGCATTGGTACCATAACCAGCCCATAATAAAAATATTACGGAAAAAAATGTAAATAAAAAAACCACCCCTAACACACAATCATTTACAAGCATTCAGAGACTGCTCGAGCAACACAACCTGCTAGCTCAACAGCTCAATGCTGACTGAATAGAAGTTTGCAAAATTTCTGTGCGTGAATGAAGTGCTTTGACTTGTCGATGTGAGGCTGTCGGCGTGAAAGCTATAAAAAGCTCCTGCACGCGTGCATAGGAAAATCAAACACTGCTCTAGAGTCTAGACCATTGTGAATGGATACAAGTGACTTGACTCTGGGATGTGTGTTAAAAAGGTCGAACAGCTGTGCTCAGCTGATTTCAGGGTTGCTGTTATGGCCCAATAACGATGGTGAAAGCAATAGAAGTTGCTCTTCTTCTTTCTGTTTTGTAGGTTGTTGATTTTACATTCTTGGATATGTTATTCGTGGAATAGCTGGCGTTTACGCTATCACCGGGAATTGCGTTTTAGGAACTCAGCCTTAAATTCTTTTCGGAATTATGAATTGGTTTTTTCAATTCCCAATTCCGGAATTGCGTTTCTGTCTTGATTGCTACGACCTTGTCATTATGGTCCCTTTTCTTACAACAACCACATCCGGCCGCCATACCAATCTGTACCCCCGGAAGTCGCCGCCATACCAATCTGTCCCCGATTTTGACATTTTTCGATGACTTATCGTCTTTTTTTTTATCGAATTTCGACTACGCATCCCAGAGCCATTTCACTGTATGCTATACACTATGGTCTAGACTACGATGTCTGCGGCTTCCTTTTCTGAGTCGCGCAAATCGACGTAGAAAACTTGGTAACCCTTATTCAAGGCTCTCCAAGTGCTTTCAAAAGGATTAGTATCAATCTAACGTTTTGTGGTATAACAGTGGACCTCTGATACTGCTCTATGTATGTATGCTGCTACTGTGACAGTCACTTTACTCTTGTCCTTCGCCACACATCCAGAATCGTCTTCGGATCTCAGTTCAGATATGTGCAGACTCTTCGACTAATATTGGTGCAGAAATTTACGTCTACGAAATTTGATCATGCTTGACTCAAATTCTTATAAAACCCATTCCCTGAAGCATTAGGTACACTCGAAAAGAAGATTATTATACGCTCCCAGCGGGTTAGAGAGCTTAGAATATACCCATGTGGTAAGGAATGCTTTCGGAAGAGGCGACTAAAATCGTCCGGCCTAGAAAATTGATGATGGCCAAAAAAAATCGTTCGCATGATAGTCGTGTTAGTGTCAGAAGAGACTAGTATCCGCGTTTACCGGATTTGGCCGGCAAAGGATTGTTACTTCCCCTACACTCCCCAAAACCATCGTGGAGTGTCTTGGTGGCTACAACACCAACAAAAGAAGTTTATATTTATAAATAAAAAATATATGACAAAGCATATAAAAATCGTTGCATACTTCAAGGCGTCATATTTGATTTTCTGTTGCATATATAAAGGCGGCGTATATGTTTTTTATTTTCTATGATCTTTTATATTCAATATTAGTGCGAGAATACGCCTAGTATAATTTCACATTAAACAATTTTCTAGAACATTTTAACCCTCTAGCGATATCTCGAATTTTACTTTATTTGGATTGTACAAAAAAGAAGTCAAAATGTATGTGCCTTCGTTAGGGAGCTTATGCATAGAAATATTCTGCAATATAAATTCTCATGCAATATTTATTATTGTTTGGTTAGACATTGTGTTTAGGTACGATCTGATTTGTAACCCTTCGTTGCATTTGTTTCCAAAGTGCACATACTGAAAAAAAATATGTATTGCAAATTAAAAAAAAATTAAAAATTTTTGGCTTGGTATGCAAAAAAATTTCAACCTTAGAGGAAATATAGATCAGTTATCAGACCGTTAACCCGAAATTGCTGCACCGTGTAATTTGGTAATTTTTTGTTTTAGTTGAAACCAGTTGGTAATGGCATTTGAAGTACATTTAGTTATTGTATGCTTCGCTTATAAACTAGAATATTGTTTCTGATCGAAAAAATAGATTAGCTTTTCCTTTCGTCATCATCTGCCACTACTTTACTTTTGGGTCAGAATTTTTCAAATCAGCACAAAAAATTTTTTTTCTTTGATTTTTATGATTCGCGTCTTAATCGATAGCTCTCCGTGTCAAGAATTAGTTCCCGAAATATTTTTGCAAAATGAACATTTTTGCAATAGTTATTCGCCAAGAAAGTTTTACATCAACTTCTTTAAAAAAAATTATTGTTAATCGACGGTACAATTAAATTTAACGCGAACTACGTCAAATGGTAGGTAATTATGTATATTTTAAAAAAGTTTTTGAAAAAAATTAAAAAAAAATTTTATGTATCCTTTTTAAGGATAATTGTTGTTATCAATGTTCTCCGCCTAGGAACAATTCGGAAAAAATATTGTAGATGTAATGATGCATCGTAAGCTGAATTCCGAAGAAAAAAAGATGGGGACTCTTACCGTTTAAATGCAAAATGCGATTGAACGATTCCCCTCTTCAGCTTAGTAACATTACACTACTCTAAAATTATTAATTTGAAATAATTCAAAGAGATTCAGGTATAGGGGAGTTGGTCCGGTCGTCCTGATCTCAAAAATTGTTTTCTTTATATTTTGTATGGTTAGTTTTCGAGATAACGGTAAATTTTTGCAGTTTTGGGTATCACTACATTCAAACCTATTTTTCGCTAAGGTTGCAAGTGCAATAACCGCAAGCAGTACCTTGTTAGAAACATAATTAAAATACGCTTCTAACGACATGCAACTTGCAGTGATTGAACAAACCCTTGCTCGTCAAAATCAGAATTTTGTTGGATTTTCTGATTCATTTTTTTATTCAAATATTTATCGGTGGTCGCTGTGGTGCAGTGGGTAGAGTGCTCGCCTGCTATGTCAGAGGTCTCGGGTTCAAACCACGGTCCGAGCCAAACAAATTTTTCTAATTAGTAAAAATCCAATTATTGGGTTTTTTAAGAGCAGCGGTCACCTCTCGGCAGTGGGCGGCATACCCTCCGAGAGTATTTCTGCCATGAAAAAGCTTCTCACAAAAAATGCATTCGCCGTTCGGAGCCGGCATAAAACTGTAGGTCCACCCAATTAGTAGGAAAAACAAAAAGGAGCACACCTCGAATTGGGAGAGAAGCTCGGCCATAAAACTCGTCAGAGTTATAATAGCGCCGTTGTATTATATTATTATATTATATCGTTTTTATAAAAAGGATTATGCACAGTATGCACAGTAGATTCTCTACATTACAAAGTTTTTGCAACGGTTGGTATGAACGAGTGGTACGATCGAGTTCCAACTATGGTCACAGTTGATAGTAAGTAGATCGTAAAAGGATAAATGAAAAAAGTGAGCCAGAAAATGTAAAAAAGTGGTAGGTAATTAAATGCTCACTAGAGGAGCATAAATCGAAAAGAATGCTTTAAGCACTCGTTTCTAGTAAACCATGACCTTAGTTGGAACTCGATCGTACCACTCGTTCATACCAACCGTTGCAAAAACTTTGTAATGTAGAGAATCTACTGTGTATACTGTGCATAATCCTTTTTATAAAAACGATAAATATTTGAATAAAAAAATGAATCAGAAAATCCAACAAAATTCTGATTTTGACGAGCAAGGGTTTGTTCAATCACTGCAAGTTGCATGTCGTTAGAAGCGTATTTTAATTATGTTTCTAACAAGGTACTGCTTGCGGTTATCGCACTTGCAACCTTAGCGAAAAATAGGTTTGAATGTAGTGATACCCAAAACTGCAAAAATTTACCGTTATCTCGAAAACTAACCATACAAAATATAAAGAAAACAATTTTTGAGATCAGGAAGACCGGACCAACTCCCCTATACCTGAATCTCTTGGAATTATTTCAAATTAATAATTTTAGAGTAGTGTAATGTTACTAAGCTGAAGAGGGGAATCGTTCAATCGCATTTTGCATTTAAACGGTAAGAGTCCCCATCTTTTTTTCTTCGGAATTCAGCTTACGATGCATCATTACATCTACAATATTTTTTCCGAATTTTTCCTAGGCGGAGAACATTGATAACAACAATTATCCTTAAAAAGGATACAGAAAATTTTTTTTTTAATTTTTTTCAAAAACTATTTTAAAATATACATAATTACCTAAAATTTGGCGTAGTTCGCGTTGAATTTAATCGTACCGTCGATTAACAGTAATTTTTTTTAAAGAAGTTGATGTAAAACTTTCTTGGCGAATAACTATTGCAAAAATGTTCATTTTGCAAAAATATTTCGGGAACTAATTCTTGACACGGAGACCTATCGATTAAGACACGAATCATAAAAATCAAAGAAAAAAAATTTTTTTGTGCTGATTTGAAAAATTCTGACCCTTTTCTACTTTCTATAGGCTCACCAAATCAATATTATGATGACGGCAATGTGTATTGGAGCAATTACAGCAATTACAATTACTGTTGAATAACTCAAAAAAATCTAAAAGCAAATACTAAAACCTGATTTGTATAAAACAAAAAGATTTGCATATATTTAACGTTTTATTCGCAAGCACGAACTATTTTTGCTCGAAACTAAATACATACATACATATTTTTTAAGAAATTTCTGAGAAAAAAATTTTAAACGATGCACTTTTCGGTTGACAGGTCTCCCCATACCCAGCAACAACAACAACAGCTCAAGAACAATGAACAATCAAAATAACAATAACAACAATAAGCTCAGCTCAACACCCAGCGAGGATAGATATGCAGCGCTGAAAGATCTGGACGAGCAGTTACGTGAAAGCAAAGCCGCTACGGCAACAGCTGCGGCTGCGGCGTCCGTTGTTACGGCATATATGGATGCCTTTGGCAATAGTAAGTAAATGGGAATATGTAATACCAGTACCCGGATTCTAGAAATCGCCATCGCCAAATGAGATCGTCAAAAAATCGCTAAATTTATATGAGACGCGCCTAAAAATATGCAATATCCGGTCAAATATCTGACGTACAAAACTGACTGATCAATGCTGCCAGCATATCGTGTGCTTGAGACGATATAAATAAATAAAAGTAGTGCATGCTTTTAGACGGTCTGATATAAATTTAGCAATTTTTGACGGTCTCATTTAGCGATGGGATTTCTAGACTCCTGGTTTTTGTTGAAAATTTGTGCTATTTGTTGTGGTTAATTTATGTTCCTTAATAAGCGCCTAAAAGTATGCAATGTTCCACTAAAAGCGTTACCTAGTACACATTTTAAAAGAATTAACTAGAGCTAGACATTAATTCCAGAGTTTTATTACATCAAAAAAACTAAATTCTTTTTCAGTCGTCAATCCATTCAACCATCAACAACAACAACAACAAGTAAATCCGTTCCAAGCTGCCAGCGGCACATCGCCTGCAACAGCACATCAAAACTATTTTGGTCAAATGACAGTGATAACTAATGGCAATGGCGTTGCTATGACGCCACCAACGTCTCAGCAGCAACAACAACAACAACAACAATTTTATAATTACACAAATGGCTTTGGCAATGGCACAGCCGTAACAGCGAACGGCGGCGCTGCAGCGACTTCAATGTTTGCACAACACACTGTGATGGCAGCGGCTGCTGGCCCGAACGCTTGTGGCTTTGGTTTGGGTGCATTGCAGCCAACGGCGATTGCCGCCACAGGCGCTGGCGGTGGTGGTGGTGTTGGCGTTGGCGCATTCAACAATCCATTTTCGGTATGTTTTTTTTTTGAATATTTCTTAGATAATATTCGTGCTTAAGACTAAATTCTAATTTTTTCTACCTTTTTAACAGGTAACTGGCACAATGAATGCGAATAATCCTTTCTTATGAGTTAGTAATAATAATACTTGGAGCTCCAATAAACGTTTTGAATTGGAGCTAAAGCGCAGTCCTTACTAATTACAACAAAAAAGAAAACGAGAATAAATACTACATAATAAGCAGGCGCGTGCACGACGAAACATGTTCTGACAAACAGCCAAGCGATAATTTAAAAGTAGCTGAAAAGTAAGCTGAGAAGGAAACTGGAAAAAGTAGTCGCCAAGTGAACTAAAAAAAAGCAAACTAATGCCGCAAGTGTAGAGCTGTTGCTGCTGGCATTCATTGTTTATTAAACCAAATTTAAATATTTCCAATTACATAGTTTTAAATTAAATATTAAAATAAAAAAAATAAAATATAACTGCATGTACATACACTCACACATATACAACTAGCTATGTACATACATATAAACAAATGTAAAGAAAAAACAACTTTAACGGCGATAACTTTCATAACAAACAACCAAAAAAAAAAACAAGAAAAAATCAAATGTTACTAAATATGACTTAACTCGTCTTGCTCTAACGTGCTCTCGCTCTATTTCGCTCACTCTTTCTCTCTATCAATATTTTTACTGTAAACTGAGAACATATGTATATAACTTAGCTGATAGCATGAGATTCATCAAGAAAAAGTTGCAGCGATATATGTACATATGTGCGTATATATATAAAATATTTAGTTCAAAAAAGAAGTGCAAGATAGAAAGGCAGAAAGGAAATGATTCAGTCCATTTTATATGCAAAATAAAATGAAAATGAGTCAACTTAAAAAAAAACTACAAACGCTTGAATACAAACATACATACCTACGTGCACTCCAAACAACAGTGAAAAATACTATCAAGTAGGATTCACGACTACCAAGGCCAACCTATAGAGGTCGTCTTATGTGAAGGAGAATATGTGATTAGCGTTAGACGGCCTTTTTCACAAATGTCAAAAGCAGAAAAAACGCCATCGAACACACAACCGAATACAGAAGCTATTTCCACGAAAAACACTTGTAAGAATGCAAAATCAAAACAGAAGCCGATAGTTTGACATAAGCTGCAAACAGGAAGAAGTAGAGCGACTCTTCCTTGCATGGACCTTCTATAGTTAGGTTATGACTAATACCACTCCGAAACCGCTCATTTAGGAGTACTAAAATAAACCTTTTTTTTCATAAATTTTGAAAGGCACTGTTCTCCGTTGAAGAAAGGCTTCCTAGATGGTTAAACGCTTCATGCAGTAAGTCGTAATGGATCAACTTGCTTCGGACTGCTGTGGTTAGTACAGATAGAAAGAAAAAGCATGCAACACAGCAAACATCTAAATTTAAATATAAAGCGCTTTTTGCCACTCCCAGTGTTCCCAGGAGGAAACTCTTCCTAGATTTTGAAAAATATTTAAACGAAATTTATGTAGTACTAGCAAAAGCCCGTTCCGCTTCTCTGCGACAAATCATACAATGCCACTGCCTATCAGTCTCCTTACTACTCTCATCTAACATTCCCTATATCTATTCCTTACCCTATACTACTCTCTTTCTCCTACCGTTCCCTTTCAACAACATTCTGTGGCCAACCGGTTTCACATATCGGTCTATATCATTTGAATCGGTTCAAATAGCTCCGGAGCAGATTGGGATAGCTACATAGTATGAACTATATATGAAATCGCTGATCGTCGCCTTTAATTTGATACCAATATTGCTCAAAGATATTTCGGGGCCCCCGAAAGCCCCGGGAGGGGGTTGAGATACCGAAATAAAGTACGGTCTAAATTCTCTAGAAAGGCTCAATTTTTGTAACCTGCCAAAAATGAACAGAATCGGATCATAAATACAAATATACCGACTCCAGCGCCATCTAGCGATTAAAATATAGCCTGCATATGTCCAGAGGACTCATTTAAAAAAATGTGGCAAAAATCTGTTCAGATGTTTTTGAGCCATTTCCTCAGATAAAATTATATACAAAATGCTGTGTGAATTTCGTAGCCACTCATTTTTTATGTTATCCATTTGTTTAGTCCAGCTGCATAGAGGCGTGTATGTACGATGTATGTTTGTATGCAACTAAATAAATACTAAACTATAAAACAATCTCGTATTTCAATATTTCGTCCATATTTGTAATTAGCGCATGAAAAAAACAGAATAAACAAAAAACAAAAACAGAAAAAAGAAAAAACAAATTGCAGCGCAAAAACTTAAAATACTAGCTTAATAGCGCTATTCTGGCAACAGTCTTGCAAAAGACGAGGAAAATAAAAATTTTCCCACAGTTGCCAGAAAAGCCTAGTAAATCTCATAAATTTATTCTCTTAACGTTTTCTGCCGCGAAACGCGAAAAACAGTGTTAAAAAAAAATAATAAATTAATGTAAAATAACTTAGCTGAAAAAAAAGAACAAAAAATGCAACAAAAATGCTTTAAAATTTACATGCATGCATATTTTACAAGTTTAAATATACATACATAATAAATAATATGAAAAATGCAAACAAAATCAAAATGGATTTTAAATGTTATAAAAAAATGGTAAAGGAAAAAAAGAACAACAAATTTTATGTGCAGCATATTAAAATTATATGTATGTATGTATGTAAATTTAAAAAATAACATTATAAATAATAATTTGATTATTTATTAAAACTATCAACTGCATACATACATGCTAGATAGTTAGCAACATTACATAAATATGCATTGTGTTGTTAAGAAGATACGCTATAAACATTTGACTTGTTGAACAATTCGAAAATGTTTAGAAAATTATTCTCTTTTTCAAGCCTTACTTGAGTCTGCTAATGAATGCAAGTAGTAATAGATTGGTATTCGAACCGAGAACTAACTCACTCGCCAGCAAAACGGAAAAGGGTATTTTTTTTTTCAATTTCATAAACATTTCGTGTGTATTTCCAATTAACTATGCATTTGGAAAACTATGGCTGGTTTTCAATTCGTTCTCAGTTCGTTATTTATATTAGCTAACGAGTAATTTTCACACGTTCGCTCGCCACAACGCTTATTAGGGTATGAAGAGAGATGTATGTACATTAGATCGTATCGCAAAAAAAGCCCAAGTCCAAAAGTCTTTTTGGAAAATATTTCCGGAAAAAAAAAATTTTTTTTTGACGCCGCTGGATTTAGCTCAAAAAAATTGTTTTCATATCTTCGGCATTTATAATACGATACACCAATGAGTTTGGCCTGAGCGGAAGGCTTCGACTGTATAATCACATTAACCCTACGTATGCCATTGGAGTCACTACCACCCAGTGCTTAGTTTATACCACCTTAATGTACATTTTTTCTTGCATGTTAAACGTTGTCAAAAATTATTAATCCTTTACAAAAGAAAATTTTATATGTATATCGATGACTTCAGTAGAATCCGAAATAAAACACATTCAACTTTCAGGCGAATATATCGCACCCTAAATCATAAAGTGACACAACTCAAAATTCAAAATTCTTCAGGAGAGCCAAAAAACTTGTTTTCTTTACAAGCAATCGTATGGCAAAAGGCCACGTATAATGCTTATTTTTCGGTCAAAAGAGACACTTATTGAAAAGTTTTTTTTTTGTTAATCGCTAGAGATATGTTCTGTGCACGCGTTTATGGAAAAAATCGATTTCAAAAAATTTTGAGTTGTGTCACTTTATGATTTAGGGTGCGATATGTTTTTGGCTTCATGTGGTCTTTTAGATTAGTTTCACAAATATTTTTTCTGAAGAAACCCGTATTGAAATTTTATGCCGAGTAATTTTCCAGAATTTATTAACCCTCTAGCACCCCCAAAAAAAGTGTTAAATTTACCCATTTTTTATAAAGTTAGTAAAGAATAGTATTTAAAAAATTTTTGTTTCGGAAATGTTTTCGTTTCGGTAGACTTTTTTTTGGTCCATTAAGGCGAGACGGCCTAATGTATGTACATTGTATGCTAGTATAAAAATTTCGTAAGGAGAGAGCAGCGGGCAGTTTCATTCATCAAGATGTGCATGTAAAGAATTTGAAAATTACGCAAATGCTTTATTAGAAAAAAACTGTTTTAGTTAGTGCTTTAATACTGTATTTTGTTTCAGCAAGCTGTGTATGAATAATTATTTTTGTTTGTTCTTTTTTAAGTGCTTCTGAAACGCTACTTGCAATAACATTAATATTTAATATTAATTAAGCGCAGAACAAATGTGAATGCGATTGGTTGTAAACATTTTCAAAAACTACAAGCCCAAACAATATTCGAAATTTGTAAAAGCAAAAAATTTAATTGCATTCATTTTGGGTTTTTTTTTTTGTTTAATCATATGAACTTTTATTTTTTCTATGTAGTAAGCAATTAGCTGTAAATTCTGCCTTTATTGTTTATGTTTAATATATATGTATGTTTATAAATGTATATGTATATGCTTTAATCTGTAGTTACTTATTATTATTATTACTTTTTTTTAACTATTATAAATATGTTTTTCAATGCTTAAATTTATGCAATTACTTTTATACGAACTTAAACACATACATATTTATCATTTTGAACGAGTAAAACGACTCGGTGGTATTTTCTTTTCGTTAATAAAAATCATAATTTAAAAAATAAAAATAAATGTGTTTTTGTTTCTTTGTATACTTACATATACTGTACGTATTTTTTTGTTATAAATAACTACGCAGCTCAACGCATAGCCACAGTTTACGCTCAGATCAAAATCAACGCGGTCAAATACACTTCTTCTCTCATTTTACGATTTTTACTCTCTGTGAGAGATTGGCTGCACTTTGATTCGGTGTCAGCGCCGAATCTCGGTCAAAATTGTGTGCTCTCCCACTCTCTCTTTCATTTTTCGCTTTAATGGAACAGCAATAGGAGATATTTGACCGCCTTGATTTTGATCTGAGCCTAAACTGGGCCATAGCGACTGTAATTGAGGGTGAAAACAGAACCGGGACGTAACGACACGACAGCCTCTTAACGTAAAAATGTCGGTGCGAAGCCAGCGACTGAAACATAATAAATGCGGCAACGACCGCCCCTACAGAAGGCTCGTTGCTGCCACATTACAGTTTTTCATTCACAGCTAAAAAGTTTTTTGTTCAGATCGTAATTTTTTAATGTAAAAAAATAAATGAAATAGTTAAATTTATTAATTTAATACTGATTTCAGACAGAAAATTAATGTAGTACATAACATTTATAATTTAACAATAAATTTTTATGTTTCACACACACTCAATTAACAAGGAGATTTCACTTTTCATAAAATAATTTTTTGTTATTGACAAGAATTTTTGAATAAATAATCCCAGCAAACATTCGGATCCATAAAGGAGTCAGAAAGGAATCCTAAACCGGAGCATTCACACTCATTATGAGTTCATTTTGGAGTCCGAATTGTATGTATTTCTGTTCTTAAGGTGGTCCGCTGATATGAGCCAAATTTCATACATTATATGAGCCTGAATAAGTAGTAAAACAAAAAAAAAATTCTTTTGTTTTCGCATTTTCCTTCCCCTGACCCAATTCTCTTCATCCTCTCTCTCCATTCACCCTAGCTTATTCTCCTCTTCTCTCATTGGTCGCGTTCAGAAGTCGCAACTGCTGAGCAAAACTGTTGTGTAGATATCACTCATCGGAAAGTGATATAATTTACGCCTTCTGAACGAGCTGATACAGAAATTAAATTAGTGTTATAATTACATATCCCCAACATAATCGGCAATAATTTTGCTGCTTTATATTTTTGTACATACATATGTCAAAATCGTAAGCACAACATGTTGTCCGAAGTGAGCATAAAAAAAGTATGATGCGTTCTGAAGATAAAAACACAACTGTTGCGCAGTCGCTGCGACTTCTTATAGCAACCATTGTGGAACCTTCATTACTTACTTGCTTTATAGTAGGTGAGTTCCTGTGGAAGTGATCCATATCTGTATAAAATTTTGTATGCAAATGCAACAATTTTGTGATCCTGATATTTATCCGGATCCGTATAGATTGTAACAGATATTTTTTATCCAGATAAATATAAGGATTACAAAATTGTTGTTGCATTTGCATACAAAATTTTTATCCGGATCTGGATTACTGCCACGGGAACTCAGCTAGCGTTGTCTATTTATATTTTCCTCCGGATTCGAACCTGAAATTCAATCCAGCGCCATCATATAGTGGAGATTCAACATAATATTGAACTTTAGTGATACTTTTATACCTACTTAACGATTTTCGAAACAGCATACATGAATTACAATTGTGATTTTAAAAAATAAACAAAAAAAGATTATAAAAAAAATATCCGACTCCAAATTATGAGTGCTCTGAGAATGTTTGCTGGGATAATAAATTCATGCCAAAACTAATTGACGGTTGACACTGAAAATTTCAGAATTAAAAAAACGAACTTACCTCCCAGAGTTGTATTGGATTTTTATTCGATTAAAAATTCAATTAATTAGTAATGGATCCATTAATAATTGAACTTCTGTATGGAAAATTAAGCTTCATTATTGACTTAATGAAGAAAATGTGGATAATTAATCCATTAACTGCCTGTGTGAAATCAGTATAATGCTTTAAACTGTTATTACATTTGGTTGTGTATAAATACTTCTACTTTTTTTTTGTAAAGTTTCGTTAGATTTATTGAGTTGTCAAAATATTCATATTTCATAATGCAGTGGCAACTCGTCGTCCGCTCGTCGTCGTCACCAAAATTAGAAATCGGTCTAAGTTGGCGACAACGTAATTTTGTCGGTGGACGACGTCGTGCCGCGTCGTCTTTATTATAATTGCTTTCATAAGAACGCATGGGTTTTAATTTTGACAGACTGTCGTTGTCGCAACGTCATGTCGTTACGTCCCGATTCTGTTTTCACCCTGAATCGTTGAGAATAAGAGCAGTACAAGTCCGCGTTAGTTATTTTATTTTTAATTCTAAACACGCGTAAAATTATACACTAAACTTTACCGTTTTTTTTTTCATTTAACCAAAACTGTAACATTGGGACTTGTGCTGTTCTTATTCTCACCGTTTCAATTACTTATTAGTTACTTACATACTAGTTATCTAACATGCAGTTTTTCTGACAGCAGCAAATCTTCGATTTCCGTCCATTGTTACTGGCGTTATTTTGAGGTTAGGGTATGAAAAAAGTTATTTTTTTTTTCTATGCTTAGCTTAAAAAAATATTCGAAAACGTTACGTGATCGTGCTTAAAAATAGCTCAAATAAATGCGTTTGAATATTAAGTATGTATATTGCCAAAAATAAAAATAAATTTAAAAATCTATTTGTGTATATAGATATATACAGCTG
The DNA here is from genome assembly GCA_960531455.1 of Urophora cardui. Lineage (NCBI taxonomy): Eukaryota > Metazoa > Arthropoda > Insecta > Diptera > Tephritidae > Urophora > Urophora cardui. Next base: position 13,914,627 of record OY482674.1, read on the forward strand.
TAAAAATATTAAAAAAATAAAGTACATATGTACATATATACAAAATATATATAACAAAATGTACTACTTAGGTATGTATTCGTCTGCGCATGCCAACTCGAACTCTAACAACTTGCAAGTGATTCATATATTTGTCCGACCAAAAAAAAAAAAACTTTAACACGTAACGTAAACTAAACGTAACGCCTTTACATACATATATTTATACATTTGAAAAAAAAAAACAACAAAAAAAGAAACAATCACTCTTTTCAACTATGCCCATACATAATTATTACTGTATATACTTTATGCATTTCAAACAAATACGATTTAAATAAAAAAATTATATGTATACAAAAAAGGAAATAAATAAATATACATACTTACAGATTTACAGTTTTACTCGAATATATAAAAATGTGTGCGGTATTTGGTAAAAAAATAAAAAATTAAATTAAAAATAAAAAAATTAAAGAGATTTCATAAAAGGAATCTAAAGAAGTTAAGATTGACTGGAACCAAAGTGGGCTGAGAATAAACTACAGAGTCTCGGAAACAAGACAAGCAAAGAAAGATTCACTTTAGGGTGCAAATGATAATTTGTCAATGCCAATGGGTATATGAAACATGAATGAAAAAAAATATATATATATCGCGATATGATAGTGATGGGTGAGTTCTAGAGAGAATCGCCATCGTTGCAAAATCACAATCGAGTCAAAAGTTTACTCGCCTCTCCGCTAAAAAAAAAACGAAATATTTTTGCGGTAGTTTTGAGTCTGAGGGATGTTTCGATTATAGTGATGGACGAGTCTGAGATGTCTTAGCTATTACTTTGAAAGCGAGAAGACTTCTTCACGGGTTCAAGATTTTTTGGTATTGATGCTTGTGGTTTCGTAAATGCTCCGTAGATGCCACTAACGAATTTCATATTCAGCCCTATTCTGCACTTCCATAACGTTCTCGAATTCCGCTCCGCATCAATTGGAATTTGGTATTGTGACTTAAGCTGGGATTATAGATACTTTAAGTAGCATGCAACAAATGGAGAAACCGCTTCTGATCCCTTTCTTACATCTTTTGCTTACCACCTCATCGATTTTTCACCTTCTTTTGCTTAAAGAAAAATCGAGCAAATAAAACACTTCGAAATTATTTTCATATGTATGTATTTTGCATTTTTATTCTTTATTATTTATTATTATTCATAATCCCATTTCGGTTTAAAGACTGCATACATTTTTTTTCACTAAGTATGTATGTATATAGTTTTTTTAGCTCACCCCACCACATTACTGCTCTGCATATTTGCATATGTATGTATATCATTAGTAGAATTGTTTTAACGCAGCTCGCTGACTTCTAATATTATTTTGTAATCGTTTTTCTGCTTTTTTATGTTTTGTTTCATTTTTTTTATTTAATTTTTTTGTTCTACACTTTTTGTTTGCGTTTCGTACTTTTTTATGGTAAAAAATTGCGCATATTAAATAAGTAGAAAAAAGATACAACTACACATTGGTACTAATTCGGATTTATATACATACATACTCGTGTGTATGCATATCATATTTTCATATTTTTTAGTTTATAATATTTTATTATAATTTTTTTTGTTGTGTTTTTCTTTGTATTCATATTTGTTGTTACACATTTTTTCAACCTTGTTTTCTTTTAAGTAAATTTAAATAAAACTATTTTTTACAATACTTACATAAAATAAATTTAATTCAATTTTTTAATTTCATATTTAAGTGTTTTTTTTTTAGTGAAAGCAAAAGCGTAAGCAAGAGCTATATTTGCAGCTACATAGATTGCTGTACATATATTAATTTACATACATAAATATGTAAATGTATGCATTTAAATATGTATAAGTTTATGTGAAAATTTGGTTTTTTTTATTTTCTTATGCGTCAATGAGTTGAGTGAAAAAAAAATTAAAAAAAAAAATTAAAAATATTCATAAAAAAACTAACAACTAAACAATCATAAAAGGCTAAGTGAAAAGCAAATTGGTCTAAGGCATGATTAATTTGTTAAAAAATAACTACATTTTTTTCTTTTTTATTTTATTTATTATTATTTTTTTTTTCAAATATAAAATTTAAAAAATAATTAAAAAATTTGTTTTATTAACTAATGCATATTTTCATATTAAAATGACTATAAAACGCTGTTGTGAACACAGTTTACACACTAAACTAAGAATAACAGCAAAACTAAGAATAACAGCAAATTATAGGTAATAATCAAATTATAAAAAAAAATTTAAAAAATATTTAAAAAATAAGAATAAAAATTAAAAAATTAAAATAAAAATGACGAAATGAAACGAAAAAATAATATATCTAATTTTTTAATAAAAACAAATAAATATTAAAAAATATAAATAAAAATAAAAATGAAATACGAGAAGAAATAAAATATCTAATTTTTTTAATAAAAAAAAATAAATATTACAAAACATTAAAATAAACAAAAAATAAAAATGAAAAACGAAAAAAATTAAATATCAAATTTTTTTAATAAAAAAAATTAAATATCCAATTTTTTTAATAAAAAAATTAAATATCTAATTTTTTTAATAAAAAAAAATTAAATATCTTATGTTTTTAATAAAACAAATTAAGATTAAAAAAATAAATATTAAAAAAAAAATAAAAATAAAAAACGAAAATAAATAAAATAACTAATTTTTTTAATAAAAAAAACTAAAGAAAATACCTAATTTTGTTTAATAAAAAAAAACAAAATAAAAATATCTATTTTTTTTCTCAACTGAAATTTGTTAAATTTGTTCATATTCATAGTTCTTCTTTTCAACTCACTGCGTCTGAGTGTACTATACACAGTCCAAATTTGCATCACTTGGCTGCTGTTGCTAATCTTTTTTATTTTATGATTTTTTATTTAATTTAATTTTTTTATGATTTTTTATTTAATTTTATTTTATTTTTTTTTTTTTTAATTTTTAATTTTTTTTTCAATTTAAATTTTTTAATTCATAAATTTAATTTGTTTAAGAATTAAACTATATGTATGTATGTATGTATGTATACTCGCAAGTGGGACTTTTAGAATATTTATAGTTTAGTTTATTGAGTTTTTTTTTCTTTCATGTTTATATTTATAGTATGTATATAATTTATTACATTTAATATTAGTAATAATAATTATAATTATATGTAATATTAATAATAAAAGAAAGCAGCTGGGCTGGTTTAAAAGTTTATGTATGTATGTATGCATTTGCCATTTAGAGGTTAATAAAGTTTGAAGCAGTTCTGTTTTTATTTTTATTTCCTTTTTTTTTTTTTTAATTTTGGTTCGCTTCGTTGTTGTTGTTTAGTGCTAATTAAAATAAATAGTTTTGACTACAGAGTACTTGAGACCAACACACACACATGTATGCATATATCGCCGTTTAAACTTCATAAACGCCCAAGTGAGAATCATAAGGACGATATGTATCTGTATAGTGTGCACTCTATTTAGTTTGTGTTTTTGTGATAGCTTAAATGCAGTTATTCATACACATACATATGTTATATTTCTTTTTAGCATGAACATTTTTTAATTTCTATATATATTTTTTTCACAACTGTCTTTCATTTTATATTATTAATCACTCTGTAGTAAGTCTGCATTGCATGTGCCTGTTATTTTCTGCTGGTAAGCATTCTTTCTGTGCATTCTTCTGTGTAGAGCAATCAGGCTCACGACTCTGAAACTACAGCTTTTCCAAAAGTACTTTCGAATATACCAATTAATGCTGAAGATGAAGAAAAGAATTGGAGTTAACGAACAGAAACGAACGTCAACTTGGCGCAACTAAGTTCAGGGTAGTGTAATAGATTTAACGCTTGATTCCGACATAGCCAACGTACATATCGCACACTAAATCAAAAAGCGTTACAACTCAAAATTCAAAAATTTTCATGAGGCAAAAAACTTTTTAATTTTTATATGCAATGATATGGGAAAAGGCTGCGTATAATAGTTATTTCTCAGTTAAAAAAGACTCTGATGGAAAAGATTTTTTGGCAGCCGCTAGAGATATATTCTGTGTACCAATTTATGGAAGAAACCCGATTTCGAAAAATTTTGAGTTGTGACGCTTTTTGATTTAGTGTGCGATATGTCCGACATGGGGAGAGACTGTAGAAGAAACAATGAAGTTATATATCGATTATAGAAAATGAGAGAATGACTCGAGAACTAAGCCTTTCCTTTTACGTTAAAGTCGATAATGATGTTTAACCGAGAATAAGGTTAACCGGAGGTTAAGAATGCGGGACTTAGGGCCGGTTTCACCATCTCCGGTTAAGCACTTAACCAGAGATTTTTGCCCGGTTAAGCAATTTATTTGACAGCTCGCCATACAATTTATGTCAAACTAACCAGCGATTAAATTAACCAGAGATGGTGAAACCGGCCCTTAGTAAGTGTTGTTATAGCAACAACATCAATAGCAACATATCAGTTCAATTTAAAAAAGCGTTAGAAAATATCATGCAGGATTTAGATTCGTCAAATTTACTTTGGAAAGCATCAAAGGTGCTCTAGAAAATAACATTTGATATTGCCGAAGGTTGATTTAACGTTTGATAAAGTACTGCTGGAAAAGGTGTAGTCTTATTATAAATTTTTTATTTATTTTTGAAATTTATATCATCGTTTAAAGTTAATATTTATATAGAGGTGCTATACTAAGCCTACATACATATATGTATATTCATTCATTAAAAGCTTTGCAGTATTTTACGGCTTCTACACATTTTAATTTGCTAGCATCAAATATTTTTATATGTATGCATTTTTATTTTTATTCATATTTTTTTTTAGTAAAAAAAAAATCTGAAAAAAAATAATGAAGCGCAAAATTTAGAACTTCAAATTTTATGTGTTGCAACAAGAAGTAATGAAAAATAAGAGAAATTTGTGGTAAAGAAAATTAGTGCTGTGTCAAGAGATAACCGATCACTACTAATGCAAAAGTATGTTCAAGAAAAAAAAAAAAATTACAAAATATCAACATTTAGAGAATATGTCAAAACGGTAAAAGGTAGTGCTTAGTATATTGCCGCAGCGCTAATAACTGCAGTCAGCTATAGTGGTTATTAAAACCAGCTAGCTCTCTTTGCTATTTACGCTACTAACGCTGCTCTAAAGTAAGCACACAATAGCTTTAATGGCTATAGACGTTATTTAAGTCGTATATTTCTTTGCTAAATTTCCCCAAATTGAGTATTAAACAGTTTATAAAAATTCATTAAAAAAAAATTACACTTACTGGCAGCAATTCGAAAAACCAAACCTAAAAAATTCATAAATAATGCTATTAACAGCAAGTCTTAGAAAGAGAAATGTGTACTTAAATGCTTTTACTAACCATTAATGCTTATACAAGTAATATATTAAGAAATAAATATAATTTTGTCTTCGAATATAGTTGATATGAGTAAATGCTAGTGAAGAGAGCGTACTGCTATGTAGTTGAAAATGATATGAAGTTTTACCTACGCAAAGTTTTCTAACATAACCTAGAGAGAGTAGTAATTCAACGATTGAGATTTTATGCTGCCAAAACAGCATTTTTGCTTACACACAAATGGATACATAACATATTATGTATGCTTGTTTATGCATTTGTTATAATGAAATTCTGTTAATGCATTAAATTAAACTTTACATCGTTAATAAACCCGCTTTTATCCGTACTTGTCTGCAACGTAGCAGAACAGTCTAAAATTATAACTATAATACAATATTATTATAAATATAAAATTAATATACTTACATATACATATGTACCTAATAAAACTAACTTATTTCATATAATTATAATGAAAATAAAAACTAATGTTAATAATGTACAAAGTAGTATTGAGAGGCATGTGTGTAACTTGCTTTTTTTGTATGCGCTTTTTCATATTACATACATTTTTTTTTAATTTATTTAATTAATTAAATATTTTTTTTTTTTGCATTATGTATTTATGTGTACACGTACATACATATTTACGTAAGTTGACTTCATATACATTTAATTTAATTTAATTTTACGTAGTCGTAGCTTTTTGGTAATCGCTTTACTTTTTCTTTTTTTTTTGTAATTTTATAATTATCATGTCTGTATGTATGTATGTATGTAGTTTTGTATTTCGCACTAAATTTGTGTGTGATAATTTGACGATATTTACGTTTTGACGTTTACGTTTACGTTGACGTGTATTAATTGTTAAGTTAGCATATTTTTGTTTGTTTATATACGTTTACTCCACCTCCTCAATGCTCGTTTAGTCGCTTTGCTTTACTAGGTAATAGCTCACCATTTATACATTTATATTTTAGTTATTAATAATATCATATTTTGCATTATATATGTATGTAGCTATATATATATATATATATATATATATATATATATGTGTTTTTATGTATATATATCAGTAAAATTATATATATTTCATAATAAACTAATTTTGTATGAAAATACTGCTTCCCAAACAGTAAGCAGTCGGTTAAGCAACAGCAGCGTTAGTTTGCCTGTCTTCTGCGGCCGTAAATTAAAAGAACAAAAGCTTTTCTTCATTAAAAACGAAAAAAAAAAAAAAACAATAAAAACTACTGAAGAACTGTTACATTGATGTGGTGAGTTTACGCACGCTATTCACCACGCCTATGTAGCTCACTAGCCCACATTTATGGCTTAGTTTTGTAGTTGTGTATTCGCATATACTTTTGCGTTTGTTCGATTTTTGTTTTTTTAGATTTTTTGTTGTTTTTATTTTGTTGTTTTTTCTCTCTCTCTCTATTTCTCTTTTGTTTAAAGCATTAAGGCATAGCTATAAACTATGCTCCTAGCTGCTGTCGCCGCAATTTTTTTTTTTTTTTTGTTTAATTTGCTTACGTACCATTGGCCTTTGGCAACGGTCGTACCAAATATAATTTTTCACCTTGTTTATTTGTATAGATCGGTGCTCTTTGGTAATGATCCACTAATTGATCGAGCGTATGAAATTTACGTTGACCAATGCAATACATATTATTTTCAACATGCACACGAAAGTGTTTATTACGGCCAGGCGCTTTAAGCGAAACCGAATAATCGCCCATCTAAAATGTGAGAGAGCAGAAAAATTTTTCAGAAATTCAAATTTGCAAATTCTTTCAATCACTTACATTAGTCTCACTATCTCGTATTAGAAAATCACCATCGTGTCCATGCTGATTTAGCACCGTATCGCATTGACTACGCGTTATGGCGCCATAATACCATGATTTACCCGCCAAATTTGGTCGTTCCATTGCTGCCATCGGCGGTGATGATTGCGCTGACATGCCATCATTGCGTCGATCTATGGAATCGCCACCACTGCTACCGCCACCGCCACCACCGCCGCCGCCAACACCCCCAACACCAACGCCGCCATTGCCATTGTTGCCGACGACGCTATTGTTGCGGAACGGTGTTGCCAGATAATCATTTAACTCTTGCAAATAATTGCGTGGAACTAAACCGACTTGACCCTGATTATTTCTAGCCTTATACCAATCTGGATCGGATGCGGGACGATCGACAATTTCGAGTCGATCGCCTTTTTCGAAGGACAACTCTTGATCGTTATTCGATGAGAAACTATAGAGCGCGACCTAAAGTTAAAAGATGAGAAATACAAAAAATAAAATTAATATACATATACTCAATTCCAATTAATTTAAGTTTTTTACGCACCACAATATCCAACACATTCTCAGCCATGGCATATGTATGTATTTCACCATCATTATCACAATCCTCGGTTGTGTAATTGCTTGGAAACCAACCAACGGCATTACCACTCTGTCCACGCCACCAGCCATCATTCGATTTCTCCAATATGAGTATGCGTGTACCTTTACTCAAGGACAATTCATCCGGCTGTTGTGCCTGATAATTATATTTAACAATCGCTGTGCCAATCGCTTCGGCTGGATCGGGTGGCAAACGTCGTGACATTGTTGGACTTTCAATTTGTCTTGAGGGCGAGCAGTTGGGTAAGGTTTTCGAACCCGAGCCTTTTTTCACTTTTTTCTTAATGCTGCAAGAAAAATAACTTTTATTTAATGGTGGGTTAATTGAAAATTTTTTTAAATGAAATATTAAGAATCATAAATGTTGAACACAGACCTGTTATTTAATGATTAAAAATTTTAATGATTATTAATTAAAGCATGTTTTGTTGTTGTAACTCTTTAATGATTAATTACGATTATTTTCACCTTTTTAATGATTAAAAGTTAATTAAATTATATAAAAAAAATAATTAATCGATTAATTATTTTTAATTGCATGATTATTTAGATTATTTTCAATTATTTTTAATTGCATGATTAACACAATTACTTGATTATTTTCAATTATTTTAGATTGTTTTTAATTGGATGAGTAATACAATTATTTGATTATTTCAAATTATCTATGATTTTTTTAATTGCATGATTAATTAATTAATCGATTAATTATTTTTAATTTTTTGTTTTTTTTTTTTTTTTTTTTCAAATTTGCTTGTGAACAAAACATACATACATATGCACATCCATACATACATGTGCTGAGAGTATGCTGTGCGTTTATACCCGTATCGGATGGGGGCGCACTATTAATTGCCAGTCTATACCCTATAGACATACTACTTAGCAAAAGAAGCTGCAATTATTGCACAGAACGATGTCGATCGTTCCGTCGCGAGAGAGGCAAGCATGCATAGCTGGCAGCTTAGATGGGGTAACTCGACGAAGGGACGCTGGACCCATAGATGTATACCAGATTTGAGATACTGGTTGGAAAGAGCACACGGCGAAGTCGATTTATACCTGACGCAGTTCCTATCTCGACACGGTTGTTTCAAGGCCCATCTCTTTTGCTTTAAGCACGAGTCGAACCCAACGTGCGATCACTGCGGGAGCAAGCAATAGACGATGCATACCACGTATTCTTTGAGTGTACAAGATTTTACGAATCTAGAAACAAGCTCCGTAGAATATTTGGAGGAGACTATACACCTGAGTCGTTCGTGAAGCATATGCTAGAAAGCAAGGCAAAATGACCACCTCAAGTGGAACGGATACGTACAGGAGCTCGGCTTCCTGCATGCATTATTGCGCGTGGTACGGAGCTTTGGCCTCCACAGACCACCTAACACTGACCACATTTATAAAAAATAAATGGGTGAAACATTTTAAGGCAGACTGAAGGCAATAACGCCATTATTACGGACTTTCGAGCCTAGTGCTCAACCCACCTCCCGACGGTAGCCTGACGGCAGTACCGCGGGGTTCGGTACGATGCCAGTAGGAGGTTTAGTGCGGTTAGAGTCCCGCACTGACGTGGTAAAGGCTTTCGATGCTTCCTCCTTGTTAAAAAAAAAAAAAACAAAAAAAACATACATGCATACACATTAGAGCTCCAGATTTTTTTTTGAACATTTTCGAGTAGCCCGAACAAATGTTGTTCAAATGCTCGAACAGTTGTTTGTTTGTTTATTACCCGTATGTTTGTACGGGCATTTGAACAAATCGGGCATTTTGAAGTTTGTTTTTTTCTTTTGTTTATTATTTTTTTTCTTCTTCATATGTAGTTGTTTTTATTTTTGTTTTTCCGATACACATTTTTTTTGTTTGTAAGCTCGAATGCTCGAATGTTTGTACGGGCATTTGAACAACAAACGGGCTTCAAACAAAAACGATCAGATCGAATTGCTCGATACCAGGGTATCTAGAGCCCTAATACACATATTCATGCACACATACATGCATATATATATGAACATATCTATACATACCTATTTTCAAAAATAATTTAAAATAATCATATCAAAAGAAAATAATCGAGCAATTAAAAATAATCATACAATTAAAAATAATTGAGCAATTAAAAATAATCATACAATTAAAAATAATTGGGGAATTAAAAATAATCACGCGATTAAAAAAAATTTTGTGATTATATGATTATTTCCGATTATTTCTTTAATGGTTAGTATTCATGATTTTTTTTACAATTTTTTTAATTTAATCGATTATTAATTGTCCGGTTAATGTAAGACAATTAAAATAATCATTAAAATTAAAAAATCCAAAAAAATTAATCATTATTAATTTTAATCGGAATTTAACAGGTCTGGTTGAACATAGTGTATCTTGTAAAGTTGTATGTATGAAATTATTAATCGATTAGATATAAGAAACGCTTGTTTAATTTCTTAAAAATGACAATTATTTAATACAAATGTTTGCTTTCTTAAAATATTTGATTAGGTGTTTTATAGTATTTTCAGGCCAAATGAAACCTTTTTCAAGCCAATGTAAACTTCTTTCAAGTCAGGTTTCCAAAGGTTTCACTTGACTTGAAAAAGGTTTAATTTGACCTGAAAATGCTATCAGTTTAACGTGTAAAATTAGTCGAGGCCTTTTTTGCCAAGCGGATTTCCTGGCCACAAATAACAATTACCCTCCACAATGATGGCTATATTTCTTATGACAGTTGAATTCGTATATTAAACATATCATACAATAAAAAAATACGTTGGCATATATATTTGTAAGTAGTTTTAGGATCAGCTTCTCATCCATTTAGGAGCGTTTTCCCTAATTTTAATTTTACCTACAGTTTTATACCGAATCCTAACAGTAGATGAAGTTTTTTTTTAACACTTTTTTAATCATGGGAGATATACAGTCGGAGGACCACTTCCGAAGTGTGGCAGAACTGCGCTCATACAAAAAGGGTTCATAAAGGAAGAAATCCCGTTGATATTGGACGGTACCTACATATGTATTAAGGTGGAGTGAAAACTTTTTTTTGGAAATTCAATTTGTTCCGAAGCCAGAACGGCACCTTTCTAGCCCAGAAATCTGCCTGTAAAATTTTATTGACCTACTCGCATGTTTAGAGGTGCCCCCAGCCCCACAAAGTTGAAAAAATAGCACGATCGGATACAAATGTAAAATCTCTAAAATTATAAAATCAAAAAACGAAGTATGAGGATTGATAAACATGGCTAAGTTGAGCATTAACGTGAATTTTTTTTTTTTTGGAAACAACAACAACAAAAGTTAATAAAGGTCAAAGTTTATATGTATTATGCTTTTTGATGTGTAAACATCTTTGTTGTAGCTACGAGTAATTTCGAAAAACAGGTAAAGTTTACGCGTAAACATGTAAATGCGTAAACCGTAAATGACCTTGGCATTGTCAGCGGTAGGTACGTAGCTAAGCATGTACTTACAAATGCTTGCATGCATAGTCGTGCAAATGCAAATATCAGCAACAACAGCAACGAAGCGAAGCGAAGTTGTTGTTGTTGTTTTCTGCAACAATGCGACAAATAGGCAAAATAAAAAGGACCAACCTGTTTGAAATGTATGGATATGCATACCTACATCTACCTATCTAATTTTCTGAGCAATATTGGTATCAAATGAATGGTCTTGAGCAGGACTTCGATATGAGGCACCATTAATTGTGACCCCTAGGCCGGGTCTGCAGATATAGGTCAAAACGTGGACCCGGATGACCCATAATATTTCTGAGCAATATTGGTATCAAATGAAAGGTTTTGAGCAGGGCTTCTACATGGAGCTATATTCTTTATGATTTCTAAGTCGAGTCCTGAGATATGGGTCAAAACGTGGGCCCGGATGATCCTTGAATGTTTCTGAGAAATATTGGTATCAAATGAAAGCCAAAACAAAACAAAAATAAAAGCAAAAACAAAAACAAGAGCAAAAAAAAAAATAAAATAAAAAAAAACAACAAAATAGTAAATAGCAGTGACAATTACAACAAAAAATTAAAAAAATAGTCGCATTCTAATCCAAAGAAAACCAGAAAGGGAATAGAAATCCTATTTCGAAATTGTTTACACATCAACGTTCATGAATACTCGTTATTCACGCTTTAATTTTTTTAAATTGCAATTACTTTAAAACTACTGAACCGATTTCGAATACTTTTATACCATTCGATAGGTATTTAGATTCCCTTTAATTTGATGTACATTTTATGTGGGTTCCATAACACCACCCTGTGGGCGTCTACCATCCTTTTACCACCCAACTTTTCATTGCTGGTACGTTCAAAAAAAGAACAAAAAAAATCTCCATATGTTTTCACTCCACCTTAATATGTATGTATATCTGTGAAGAAAAGCTGAATTTATTTTTCACGCCGTTACAATGATGATGATGAAGAGTGGATAATTCTTCTCGTATAAAAAGAAATTTTCATTAGGCCGTCTCGCCTTATATGGACCAAAAAAAAAGTCCACCATACGCCCACATATGATGTCTTTTTGAAAAAAATTTCCTGAAAAAAGTTGTATTTCTTTTTGCACGCCGATAGATGTCGCTAAGATACATTTTTTTATAACTTCGGTATTTACAGTCCGATCTCTAAGTTTATTATACCAATGCAATGTCTCCTGCCTGAGAAGAAGGTTTCGACTATATAATCGTATTAACCCTATGTTTGCCATTGGGGTCACTACAACCCAGTACTTAGTTTATACCACCTTAATATGCCTTCTTTTGCTTGCATGTTAAACGTCGTGAAAAATTATTAATATTTTGCAAGACTATTCGCTGGCTTCAGTGGAATCCCAAATCAAACACGTTCTTTTAGGTTAATTGTGACAAGATTTTTTTCTGAGGAGACGCCTACTGAAATTTTATGGCGAACAATTTTCTAGAACATTTTAAGCCTCCAGCACCCCCACGAAAGGGTTATTTTTGTCACTTTTTAGAAATTCAGGAAAGAATAGCATTTTTAAGGTCGCTAGAGGGTTAAAATTTTCTAGAAAATTAATGGTGCTCTCGTCTATAAAAAAACTGACGAGTGTTTCAGCCATCACAACAACAACAATGACAACAAGAAAAAATACGTATTTGTTTTACACAACTTACAAAAAAACGTGTTTATATAAAGAGCCTTGAGCACGAAGAGTTGAGCCAACAAGTATTAGGTCCAAAGTAAATGAATACATCATAAAATTATAGCAAATATTTGCCAAAATTACCATTGCAAAAGGATAAGGGATTGTTGGTTTTGGGATCAAGGACTGGGCTAGATTTGCCTATTTGTCCAACACTTATTTAAAACGGCTGTTTGGACTCAACTAATGGGACAGCTCGGTTGTCAGAAGATGAAAAGTAAAGTACAAGTTTAGTGCTAGTCATTCAATTTCTGTTTTATTCAATCAGCTTGGTTGTGAAGTGACCAATCAGAAAAGTGCAAGCTAGCAGCGTATGACACGTCAGTCAAATATTCTGCTTGCGCAGTGACAACGTCACTTCAATGCAACGGATCTTAAAATTTGCTTTTCTAATTCAAATATGCGTTGATCAAATTTGTGTCAGTACCAAGTTTGGAAATATGAAAACCATAGTAATAAAAGAAAAATAAGAGCAAAACCTCTCTGTAATTAATATGTATGTGAATTCATTCCTCTTCAAAAATGGGCTAGATTTCGTATTCAAGGAAAATGCATTGGATAACGAAGGTTTCCTTTTTCATGGGGAATGGCATGGTTGTCGAATATAATACAAACCACTGTACACACTCCCTGAGAGAAAGGATTCATTTTTCAAACGTTTTCTTATTGTCAACCAACCACTCAACCACTTAAAATCCTTAAATATATATTTGCTGTGTAAAAATTAGTGTATATGTGTTTCTGCAAGCAATACGCAAGCGAACTACTACAAACTTAAAAAGAAAAAAATAATTATTTGTTCAAAGCCAAATAAGCACACTAAAGAAACGATTTATGTAGTACAGAAAAAAAAGTGTACAAATTAAGTGAAGCATTCATAAAAAAGCAAATAAAGCCAAAGAAAGTATAGAAAGATAATCCACAAATACATATGTAGCAAAAGTAAGTACTTAGTGTGTGTAATTTTAGCTTAAATAAGCAGCATAGTTACATTTCCTTTCTATACATACTACTTAGTTACGACTTAAAAAGTGCTACTTAAGGAGCCGACATGACAAGCCAACAACTCACCTATCGAATAACGACGGTTTCTCCTTCTTTACATAGTTACTAGGTACATAACCCGACTGATTGCGATTATTTTGCACACGCCACCAATGTTTTGAGTCATCTAATAGTAGATAGCGTTCATTTTTTCGCAAATCTAACTCTTGTGCTCCTTGCGCTGCATAATCGTATTTAGCTACAACGTAGCAAACGTCTTCTTGTGATTTGCCTGTAAAAAAAAATGAAAAAGAAAGGAAAATGGAGAATAAGAAGAAGAAGAAAAGAAGCCAAAAGATTAATATTACATGTCACTTTTTTTTTGTTTTGCTTCAACAAATATTTGATGTACAATGTCAAACAGTCGGTGAGGTGGAAAACATTTGTTTAAGCAAAGAAAACTTAAATGTTGAAACTTATACTAAACTAAGTTAGAATCGAAGCCGGTCCACATACTGAAAGACGTTTTTGAAAAGAGTTTATGGGTTTTTTGGTAAGCTTACGAAAAGGGGTATACATATATATATATCAAATTGTTATACAAAAAAAGTACATAACCCCTCTTATAAATTAAAAAAAAATTTTTTACGTTTGTATTTATATGGCTGTTTTAATTCTAATAATTATTTTATGTGAATTTTAAATGAGCTATTGGCCATTTTTTTTAATGAAGAAAAATTGAAAAAATTTTTTTTGGTAGAAGTTATGGATCCATTTCGGAGACCACCACATCCCCTCATCAGACTGTTGTTGGTATGTGGATTGTAATGGAGGGAAAATTGAAATTTAAGCGAAACAAAGCTGACGGCGGTGGTAGCTCAATGGGAGAGACATGTGACTACCAATCGAACGACTTAAGTTCGATTCTCGGTTGAGGCCGCTTGGAAAAAATTCAACAATTTTTTGAATATGAAGAATTAAATTAAATTTTTGTATGACTTACAGAGGGGTATTTTGAGTCATTTTACAATCGAAATAGAAAAAATTAAATGCATCGTACGAACTCTCATAAAATAAAAAAAAATTAAAAAATTTTGGAAAAAATTCAACGTTTTTTTGAAGATGAAGAATTAAATTAAATTTTTGTATGACTCTCAGAGGGGTATTTTGAGTGATTTCACGATCGAAATAGAAAAAAAAATGAAATTCATCGTACGAACTCGACTTTAGTATCATTAGAATAGTATCACGAGAATAAAATTCTGCATCACCGATAATAAAAAATTACTATCCTATGTTGACTGTGAGGTAATATATGTATTTGCCTTCACAACAACAAAAACAACCTTAACCAAAATTTACTTTGTAGTATTGTGCTTTTTTAAGCTTTCATTTACTCTGAAATACTTTTATGTGGACGATTTTGGCACTTACTGTATGGACAAAGTTGCAAAATTACTTGAATGAAAGACAGTAGCATTAGCGTGAATTGCAAAAATGTTCATACAACTTAACCTCACTTTTTTTTAATTTATGAGAAGATGCAAGACTAGACAATACTTAAGCACTTAGACGCTGCTGGCATATGGGAATACTTTTTCAATACCTCCATTGTGTATTTGTATTATAAAAAAAGTTTAAATTAAGTAATGCTTTTTTTTAACTTGTCTACAGCTGCAGTTATTAGGGTGCTCCTTAACAAATCTACTACTTTTTTTACTAATCAACTTTTTTATTTTGCTTTATTTTTTTATTTTTGTTTTTATACCCACCGTGTTTCATGTTGCCCGCCATTGATTGTTGACCGCAACTGGAATTACCGCTGCTACTGCCGCCGCTATAATCGCCTCCTCCGTAACCGGCCGTCACTTGACCACCAAAGGTCACACTCTTGTGCTGTGCACTACAACTCGAAGCGGTCGACAGGGTGCGTTGGTGTTGTTGTTGTTGTTGCTGTGACGTCGAACGTTTTTGTTGTTGGTATATGGCGTTTGCTGGCACAATTGTTGTTGTTGCTGCGACGTGCGTATGTCGCGACTGATGAGCTGGCGAGCCGGGCGTTATAGCTGCTGGATATGGCTGCGGTGGATGAGGATGTGTATGTGGATGCGGATGCTGATGCTGATGATATTGTTGTTGGTGGAAGTGGGCACCAACTAAGCCACCACCACTACTGCTACTACTACCAGTGCCAACACCAATCAATGCGTGTGAGTGTTGTTGTTGTTGTTGCTGCTGATGATGATTATGTTGATTGTGATGATGTAATTGTTGTTGTTGTTGTTGCTGTTGTTGTTGCGCTAACGGAACGTTATTCGCCGTTGAGGAATCGGGGATATTGCGTGGCGTATAGCGTTGGGGATATTCCAACATTCCAAGTAGTGCTCCTCTGCGTGCTGCGTGACGGAGGAGTCGGCGCGTTGATTTCTATTGCGTTCGATCACAAGCGATCTTGTTTAGTTGCTTGTGTTATATTCACAACAGAGTTGACGTTGTTGTTGTTGTTGTTGATGTTGATGACAGCAACTCAGTTCCTGAGAGTAAGTTAAAATAGTAATGTTGTCAATGTTGTTGTTGTTGTTATTGTTGTTGCTATAGCCCTCGTTTAATTTGACTTTTTGCCACCAAATGAATTCATTCATATTGCTACATAGAAATGTGTATGCATGTGCGTTTGTACGTGATAACAACCGATATTAGCAACAACAGCAACAAACAAATATGTAAACATAGGCGAGTGCGTTTGATTTACATACAGTTAAGTATGCGTGGTGTTTGTTGATGAATGATGATGGTGTGTGCAACCCAAAAATGCAGAATGCAGTCGCAAAACGAAAATGAAAGAGAAGAGAAAGAAAAAAAAATAAAATATGATAAAAAAGCCATTCACAAGCAGTTTTATGAATTAAATAAATTGTATATAGTTTATACATATTTTATACATACATACATATGCCTTAGCACTATAATAATAAAAATGCAAAAAATTCAAAACATGTTTAGCAAAATTCATAGTAAAGCTGTATATGAGCAAATGAATGTGTATGCAGGGGCGATAAACAATGCATATGAATGTACATATCTATTTAGTATGTGCACGTAGTAAGCAACATTTTTTTTTATGAATTACTAAGTTATCTAACATAAAGAAAAAAAAAAAGAAAAAAACTAAGTAAATGTGTTGGGTATGAATTTTCATAAGATCGATCTTGAAGCAAAATAAAATACACAACCCAACAGACCAGGAAGTAAGCGAAATGTAATAGGACTTGAGAACAAGCTTATAACAATTGTCCATTGTAAGCTTATTGCAATACAGTTTTTATAAGCTTAATTGTAAGCTTATTCACAAGCACGATTGTAATAATTGGGGAACACAAGCTTGAAAACAATATTACAATAAGCTTACTTTACACTTGCAATGAAAGCTTCAAAAACTATTAATATTAAGATTGTTTAAGCTTGCTGTAAAATTTTTTTAAATTTTGGTTTTACATTGATACAAAAAAAATTATTATTCCTCTTTCGGAAAAGGGAAGTATAAAAGGCTCAATAAAATTCTATATAATGTTGAATATCCTACTATATGATACCGTTCAGGTTGATGTCATGGTTCGAAACAGGAGGAGAATATAAAATAAAGAACATTGCAGTAAAGGTGAAGAAGGAAAGAAAATGAAAAGAAAAATGCAAATAAAAATTTATTTTTTTCTTTTTTCAACTATTTATACATACAATTGTATTTATAAGCTTACAACAAGCTTTCACAAGTAATATTTTTCTACAATTACATTTGTAAGCTTATAAAAAGGGTGCCGTTTTGATTTTTCTACAATTATTCTTAAGTCTTTTTCAATACTTTACACAAGCATTCCTCAAGCTTAACGCTTATATTTGTAAGCTTGTTATAATATTATTCTCAAGCCTTTTGGTTTATTGGGAAGATTTATGGACTAAACAAACTAAAAAAATATGTATGTAGTATATGGAACATGGTGAGATTTTTTTTTTACTTTATTGATAACAATATTTAACTAAAGAGTCGAATCCTAAAGCATTCATCTAACAGGAGAACCTGTTAACTAGCTTTTTGGTCAGGGTTTAGAAGAAGAATGGGGCTTGAGGGGAAATGTGAAGATGTGTTAATGCTGTCGTGGAGGTATTTTCCGGTAGCAGTTGCGACAGCTGAAGAATACAGAACGAAATATTGTTAGTTTTATCATCGTTTCACGAGGCAATTCAGTTACTCTTTAGCTACAGACAGATACGATAGAGATCGAGAATGGATCTCAACATGAATATTTAGACATGAAAAGGCTATCCGCGCGAGTGCTGCCGCGATTGCTTACACTCGATAATAAGCGTAATCGGGTAACAAATTGAAAGGAGTGTTTGACGCAATCCCAACCAAATTTTGGGCCGTTTTGTTACCGTAGATGAAACTTGGATCCAACACACCACACCAGAAACTAAGGAACAATCAAAACAGTGAGGTTCTCCGCTGTACGTGCTCCAAAGAAGCCCAAAGTGGGTATGTCGGCCAATAACGTAATGACCACAATTTTTTGGCATGCACGAGGTGTCATTTACATCGATTAAGTATCTGGAATAGGATAAAACAATTACCGCCGAATACTACTCAGAGCTTTTGCGCAGATTCGAACTTAATTTAAAGCAAAAACGACCGCATTTGGCAAGAAAAAAGTTATGTTTCATCGTGACAATGCACGACAAGGTACACGTTTGTATTCACCATGGCAAAAGTTCATAAATTGGGTTACGAATTACTACCTCACCCACCATATTCTCCAGATTTAATCCCCTCCGATTATTTCTTGTTTCCAAACCCTAAGAAATCGCTGGTTAGTATGAGATTTGGGTCAAATAGGAAGAGGTCATCACAGAAACAAATATGTATGTACCTATTTTGAGATCCTTGAAAAATCCATTTTTCGTACGGAATAAAAAAATTGAAAAATAATATTTATTTTTGCCGAAAAAAATTATTTCTTAGTCAAAATGCCATGGACTTATCAAGCAACCCTCGTTGGGTTAGGGTTTCTTTATAACATGGATCGATACAGCTGGCGATAGGAGTTAAAGTTTGGAAAGTCTTAATTTTGGCATAGGCTACTATGAAAGTTTCACTTAGGCGGTAATGAAGTTGAAACGACGACAAGCTGATACAATATTTACTTTATGTAATTGCACCTTTTAAATTACTTTCGTTGAGCTTCTCTTTTTTTGTCGTATTCAAAATGTTCTACTTAATAGTACATAGTCTTCCAAAATCCAATATTAGCTTATTCCCAAACTTGTTTTCAACGGCGAAAAACTATTTACTTACTTTTACTAAGTAACGTTTTTGTTTGTATGAAGATAGTATAAAAATTTAGAAAAAATCCATGTTTAAGTAATAAAAAGTAGCTAATAATTATTGTTGGCTATTCATAATTGCATGTGGTGGCGCTTGTTATGCTTCAACTGAATAAACTAGCGCCATGACAAGATAAAACAAACATGCAAACAAACGAAAGCAAGTGAAAGTTTTGGCATAATAGCAACAGCTAAACTTTCAACAACAAAAAGCAACAGCGTTGACGACACCAACAATAACAACAGCAACAATAACAACAGCAACAATAACAACAGCAACAACAACAACAACAACAACAACAACAACAACAACAACAACAACAACAACAACAACAACAACAACAACAACAAAAATAATAACAACAACAGCAATAACATAATAACAACAACAACAACCAATTAACAACAGTTGCAAGTGTTTGCTTAAGTACTACTAACAACAATTAGATATTGTTTAAAGGTGATGGATATCGAAAACATATTCTTTGCCAACTGTCAAGTCAAAGCCAAACAAACAGTAAAGCTAATAAGTAGGCAGTATTTATATATGTACATATGTATGAAAGTAGGTGGATGTGTATATACATAAATTAAATAAATATTGAAATGTACGGATCTTTACATTTCGAATACTTTCGATATTAAATCAAATGCGGTAATCTAGGAAAAAAGTTGAAACCAGCAACGTGACATTGGAAAAAGACATACATACATACGTATGTACATAAATTGCAGCAAATTAAAGTCACATGGCTTTATTTCAATTTGGCGGACTGTTCAGAAGTTAATAATGGTGAAAGCATTAAGCAAGTTGTCAGATCATCAAGAATGTGATTAGATGAATGACGAGATGGTAATTTTGGAACTTGGATATGGAATGTTATTTTCGAATGTTTTTTACAATAATTTTAATTCTTTGTCATCGCATATCTTCCGGAAAAAGTGGATCACTGTAGACTGATTATCGGGTCCTCACAGGCCTTCTAGTATCGCATGCGTCCAAAATGCGACTAGTTGGTGATAGTCTATGCAGGGGTTGCGAATTACATATAGAGACTGTAAGGCATGTTCTCTGCTCGTTTCCTGCGTATTCTATGCTTCGACTACTAGGGGAAGTATTATTTTATAATCTTGAATGAGTAACCAAATTAAAGGTAAAGAAACTCTTGGTATTGGAGACCGCCACTAGACAGCCAGTCTGACCTAACCTATAAAAATAAGTTTCTATAAAGAAAAAATTATAACTAATAACTTTGAAGAAGAGCATATATTTATAAATTCTAAAAAAAAACAAAAAAAATAAATATTATTCCAATTAGAATTCAGTCATCAAAGTAGTTTTTATTATTATTATAAGTTATTCTCTACAGCATGTGTTTTACTCCGCTCTATAGAAATAAGCACTTCTTTATCTCCAAATATCACGGACTAGGGCAGTTATGAGTGCTTTGCTTTGAACTGATGCTGCTTTAAGAAATATTTATTTATATAGCACTTTAAACTATAAAAATTTCGGCGGTTTATTTTTATTTTTCTTCTTACATGAGCTAAAAATACTTTTCCTTTGACCTATGCAACAACTGATAAGCAAACTGTAACTTCAAAGTACACACATACGTTGTACATATGTAAGTATGTGCTACATATGCAACGCCTCCTAAAGATGAATGCTGCTCTTTGAAAGTTAAAGAAAATATGTAAATACGGATGTTTATGAAATTTTATGTTGCAGACTTTTTTCTTTTTTTATGTTAATTGAGTGTGTAAGAATATTGAATGACGGGCTAGTGTCAAAACAACGAGGGCAGTGTTACTGAACCAAACACATTTGTACTTACATGTAATGTATGAATGCATGTACATTAGAGTGCGTTTAAAATTCAAATTAACGATATTTTACTGTATCGCCCCCTCAATCTGTAGTAAGATGGTCAGAGATATCACACATAAATTTTGGTCCCGATTGGTGGCGGTTAAGGCGTGGCGCATTGAGGTCAAAGTTCAGAAAACTCTATGAAGGGTCAAAAAATCAAAATATTTTTTTTAATTATCTAATACCCAAAATTAATACTTCTATACCCAAGGATAACAAATATAAATTTTGGTTCCGATTGATGGCGGTTTAGTGGTGTTTTAAGGGGGTCAATGTTCACATTGCCATAGAAGACTTACATTTTTAGTGTCGCATATGGTAATCTGAGCTTTGACCCCCTTAAAACACCAGTAAACCGTCATTAATCGGGACTAAAATTTATATTTGTTATCCTTGGGTATAGAAGTATTAATTTTGGGTATTAGATAATTAAAAAAAATATTTTGATTTTTTGACCCTTCATAGAGTTTTCTGAACTTTGACCTCAATGCGCCACGCCTTAACCGCCACCAATCGGGACCAAAATTTATGTGTGATATCTTTGACCATGTTACTACAGATTGAGGGGGCGATACAGTCTTTTTATGAACTTTTAAATTTTTCATACAAATTAAAAGCACCCTAATGTACATGTGTACATGTATTTACCCTGTAGGGAAAATCTCTAGTTCCGAACTAGGTCGCTTCTAGTGCATTTTTCGACACTACTAGTGCGAGCTAAATCTCTTTTGCATGTTATCAACTGACGAATTTAACACAGCGATGTCCTAGGCGGTGTCAATTGTCACTCTCTGCACTACATTTTCGATAGTTCCGAACTAGTGCTAAATTCTACAGTTTACACTAGTTCGTTTATTGGCACAATTTCGATAGTTCTGAACTAGCTACAAGTACCTACAAATTCTACAGTTTTACATCTGCCGCTTAAGTGCAGTATTTGACACACTTCATGCAAGTGGCGCGATGGCCGACTGGCTAACGCATGTGCCATTCAATCTGAGGGGCGCGGGTTCGAATCCTGTCAGTGTCAAGGTGGATGATCATTTTTTTTTTTGACTAATATTTTTTTATTTATTTATTTAATAAAATTTACAGTAATATTTAAAAAGAATAAGTTAAGATGCAAATAGAAAACTCTTTATATGAAACGCTTCACTAAACATCTGAGAATTGCAGAAATATACAAAGCCGACGGAAATTGAACGAACGAAAAATTTTCATAGAATTTTTGTCACTTCGAAATTGCATACAAATCAAAGTGTTTCTTATAATGGTCACTCAATTCACTCCTCCTGAACTGGTGAGGGTCTAACTACAATTGATCTAGTTCCCTTTTGACACCTTTTCGCTAGTTCGGAACTAGAAATTTTGCTCACTAGTTATTGAGTTCCCTGCAGGGTATGTACATATTTTATTAACAAAGCTATCATAACATACTTATTTAGTATATAGTTCGGTTTTATACAATCTTCTTCCAACTCGCTTTAAATTTTCGTAATTTTGCGCCGGTTATCGGACAAGTTTAGATTTTGTAAGCATGAAATATTACTGAGTTTACGGTACTTACAAGAAAAACTTGTGAAAAAATCGCATAACCTCATACATGGGCCTAGTGGCTAGTGATGGGCGAGTCCGAGATGTTTAGACAATCGAGAGAATCGCCATCGTTGCAAAATCACAATCGAGTCAAAAGTTGACTCGCTCCTCGACTACACAATCGAGATGTTTTTGCGATTGTTCCGAGTCAACGAGTCGGAGGTTGTTTCGATGACATCTCGACTACACAACCGAGATGTTTTTGCGATTGTTCCGAGTCAGCGAGTCGGAGGTTGTTTCGATTACATCTCGACTACACAACCGAGATGTTTTTGCGATTGTTCCGAGTCGGCGAGTCGGAGGTTGTTTCGATGACATCTCGACTACACAAGCGAGATGTTTTTGCGACTGTTCCGAGTCGGGGGACCGGCTGTTGTTTTGATGATTTGTTTTAGTTGATAAAATAAACTGAATGAGTGTTGTTGATGAAGAAAGTAGGATTGTTAATGGAAGTGAGGCAAATACATATGTAAATAAATTAACCAAATTGAAAAATATGCTATATATAGACGCTGCATTTTTGCAATCACAATTAAAGAGTGTCGTGCGTAATAAATACAATTAATTATTTAAACATTAATACATTAATAAATTTTCTTAAGTGAGACGCTTACGAAACAAATTAATTTTACGAGCAGTAACAACGGCAATAGATTTGTACCACTGTATACTTTTTTAAGCAATTTTGATATTCAAGCGGCAACAACAAATGTTATGTATTTTTTGCAGCGAGTCCGAAATGTAGGGTTGCTTTGAAAACGAGAGGAATCATTGGCGAGTCGGAGATGTTTTAGCGATTGTTTCGACTGACGGCTATTTACGACTTGACTCGAATACGAATGAAAACCATCGAGAGCATTCGAGATGTTTCAACAATCGAGAGAATCGAATAAAACATCTCGGACTCGCCCATCACTACTAGTGGCATTATACTTGCATACTTATACGTGTACATACATATTTTTTCACTTTGTAAACGAATTTCGCAAAGCGACATTACACATAACTCAGCATGACAAAATCCACCACCTTCAAAGGTAGTAGCTTAAGGCAAATTTTGGCTTTCATTTCAATCAATAAAACGCTTTCCTCCAAAAACTGAAGTGATTGCTTTGTGTTAAGAAGAAATGGCTTTTCAATGCAAAATTGCAAAAAATGCAAAAAAACAAACATTTTTTTACTTTTAGAAGTGCTGTAAGTACGCACATTGGTACATGCCAGCTTGTACATATATACAAAACAACTTTTGCACGTTTAATCTACGTGTACGATGAATATTTTTACAGCAAATGACTTAAGTAAGGGCTTACACAAGTGTAATCATTATTTCAAAAGTCATCACCAAAAATGTGTGTTTGAAAGCGTAAATTAATACTGTGGAGTACTTATATGTATGTATGTGTATCACCCCGCAATTTGAAAAATATGTATTTGCATGCGTCAGTGCCACAAGTAATTAAAAAATAACCAGTTTGAACTTCAATATACAATAACAAAATTTTAAATAAGTAAAAAAATTGTCAGCAACAAATGCGTAATCTTTAAAATAAACCGTGACTTTCAAGTAAACTTTTATACCATTGTGCACACACGCTAATACGCCCACATATGTATGTATGTAAGGTAAATGTACATAATTCCGTGATGCTAAGGACTTTTCTGAATTGCAGGATTTTTGGAGCTTAAACTATAGACCGCAAACTGAAAAACAAATATGTTACAAATAAATTGATGCATTGAGGCTCATTCTCAATTGCTAAAAAATTAAAATAACTATAATTACTATTTATTTTAATTAAATTTTAATTTGATGTACATGCAAATGTCCCTAATTCCGTGACAAAAATTGTCTCATGTGCCTAATTCCGTGAATAAATGTACCTAATTCCGGCCTTGTAACAAATTGCATAGAAATAATTTTTCAAATCATTATATTACATATATATTAGACTTAAATATTTATTTTATATTTTTTTATGAAATTGAAATTTGTGTTTATTAACAAAATAAATTTAAAGAAAAAAAAAATTATTAAAAATTTTTTTCTTTATAAAAATTCAGATACTAATTAAAAAAGGGCAAAATATTTTTTTTCATTAAAATTTGTGTAATGTTAAAGAATTACATTTAGATACAAACTTAAGCGAAAGACAAAGAAAGTACAAAAAAAACATAAAACGTAAATGTGCGATATATGTATCACGGAATAAGGAACAGTATGAAGACCCTAATTGCGTGATAGTATCGCCAGTCACTTATAAGTTGAATATTAGCGAATAGGTTAAAAAATCTATATCACGGAATTAGGCCAAGAACTTCTCTAGGATTTTATTTAATGGAAAAATGTTGTATTACCATTGGTTCTTTACAAAAAAGCTATTTAAAAGAAGAAAGAATTAAGTACTAAAATTTCCTAATTCCGTGATAGTCACGGAATTATGTACATGGGGAAATGAAAGATGTCCCTAATTCCGTGATAAAGAAAATTTACTTTTAAGAAAAAAATAACTATTGAAATAAGGTTGAAAGTTACAAAAACAAATGCCAGATGCCTATTGAATCATAAAATATAATAATATTGATAAAAATCTTAACCAGTAAATTTTTGTAGCCTTAAGAAAATACTCGACGCTCCTTAACCATTTGCTTAGGAAATTTCCTGGATTATGCTAATTTTCGGACCTTTCAGTTTTAAAGTGGTTTTATTAAATCAGTAAGCTCTAAAATTACACCAAACTTATAAATTAATATACTTTGAAGTTAAAATAATATGATATAATATTTTGTTTGATTAAATATTGTACCAATTCCTTATTTTAACGAATATAAACGATTATCACGGAATAATGTACTATCACGGAATTATGTACACTTACCTTATGTACATATTAATAATCAACTCAAGCACCAATAAACTGTTAATCAACACAATGATGAAATAAATCAAGATTTTTTTTATTAAACCATTGTATTGTGCTTGCTGATATCTCTGATATATTCAAACAGGGTGTTGCGTAATAATAAGCAGTTAACACTTCAGCATAAACAACTCTAGAAACATTGCAAACATTGAATTTGCATTTGGAAGGACTTTAACCAAAACTTAAATCACCTTTGTATTAAAATACTTTGCAGAAAACAAATAAGTAGGCAAAATAGTGCTTGAGTTAAATGTTGTTTTGTCAAGCATTTCCCTGTCGGTGTCCTATTTTCGTATACCCCTTGTTGGTATCAAAACCTTTGTCAGTATTAAAGATCTGCTGCAACAAACAAAGACTCTGTATTATCTATCAATGGCATTGTATGAATCATAGTACCTTTATGCTTCGAGTTAAATGGTCTACTTTTTTGTTTGCAAATCGTTTATTCAAAGTCTAGCAAAAGAAAAAGGTAAAACGGAACTTATGGATATTCATACATATGCTTATAAGCCGGCTTTATTTAGACGCAATTTGCTGTATAGGTACATATGTACATATGTAAGTACAAATGTATGCAAAATTGTATGTACACATATGTATGTATCTACCTCCATGTATACATAAATATTATCTATTTCATTGAATTTCGCTATGGTACGACCACGTCATGTTTCAACGAAACCTTAAATGGAAAACACAAACGCCAAAGGTGAAGGTCGTAATGGAAACACATTTATGGTTTAATTACTATTAACGCACGGGTGTGTGTGTCTATAAACATTTGTTAATGTATTACATAACAATAGTAGATAGCATTAGAAGCAACCTTTAGCAGATACATAAGTACATATTTAAAATGAACTTAGAAATATGGAGCTATCAATTGTTGTTGGCCTGATTACATCACTATTGCCAGACATGCTGAGAGACTGGGCATTCCTTTTCATGACTTCTGTGAGCGCTGCAGAGATGAGTAGCCTAAAACTATAAAAAATGTGCTGTGTAAATGTCTCGCACTGCGGTTTAATAGGCTGAATATACTGGGGGCGCCCGACTTTTCTGACCTCGCTGACTTGGCTGAGATGCAGCCTGTAAAATTCTTAAGATTCGCTGAATACACTTTTGATTCGTGTAGGGGTTTAGATCCTCATGGTAACGCAATGGAACCTTTTGGGCCTGAGTGTGTTGGTGTTACACCAACAGCCACTATTACCTAACCTAACCCTACTTCTTTTTGCACCTCGAAAATGGGCTGGTTTTCGAATTCTTAACGAAGAAAAATACATTGGATAGCGATTCAGTTCTAGGATTGAAATATCAATCTAATTTCGCGTGTTTTATCGAAGTTGTAAATACCTGAAAAATCAACTCGTTTCCAATCGTTTCTAACTGTTAACCATGGAACTGTTTTTTGTTTGGTTCTTTAAAATGTGGTGCATGCATATTAATCAATAAATATTGGGTGCATGTACTCAATTACAGATATGTAAATATACATACATACATACATATCGTCGGTCTCCTGCCAGAAACACGAATGTGAAAATTTTTTTAAGCACGATATCTGCTCTTTATCGGGTATAAATTGATGTAATAGCAATTAATATTTGTATAAATTCTTGTGTAAAGATACACACATAATATGTACTTGTATGTACATAAGCACATATACAAATATTAATTGTTATTATATCAATATATACCCGATAATGAGCAGACATCGCACTTAAAAAAAATTTCACATTCGTGTTTCTGGCAGGAGACCGACGATATATACATACATAAGTACATACAGTTGCGGTCAAAATCTTAGTAGTGCACCCACCGTAGATAAAAAATCTAAAAAAAGTTGGATTTTTTATACTAAATGTTTATTTTGGATTTTATTACAATAAACTACTACTAATAACAGATACATCATGCAGAAGAACTTAGTAAGTTAATTATTTGTACGGTTTTAAAATAACATTTTATACCTTGCCCTCAAAATATCAACGGTCAAAATCTTAGTAGTGCGATTTTCTTTAATAAAAATATAGTTGAACTAACTATTTATTCAAATGATTTTAATTGTGGATTAATAATAAAACTATAATAAAGTGTTTAGTACATCGTAGCGTATCCTTTATTAGATATAACAGGAGCGCAACGCCGATGCATCGAGTTTACGAGTGTTTCCCATTGTTCGCTAGGAATTGCTTTCCATGCCCGCTCTTCCGTTTCCCAAAGTTGATTGTTATTTGTGGGATTGCACTGGGCTACTCTCTGCTTTACGTCGCACCATAATTTTTAAATTGAATTGAGGTCTGGAGACTGTGCAGGCCCTTCCATGACATCAACCCTATTTCTTTCAAACCATTGTTTCACTGATTTGCTCGTGTGCTTTGGATAATTATCTTGCTGGAAAATCCAAAGCAGCGCCATTTCATCCCGGGCATATGATAGCATAACCCCCTCCATGATTCCAACATACACTGTGCGATCCATGATCTCCTTAATACAATATATTGGCCCAACTCCATATAACGAAAAGCAATGCAAATCATAATACTTAATCTTCCATGTAAACTATGGACGGATGAATCTAAAATCATGTTGTGTGGGACCAGAGGAGCGAGCCAATATGTAAGACGGCCTATTAACTCGGTATAACCCAAAACACACTAATAAGACAATTAAACAAGTATTATGATTTGCATTGCTTTTCGTTCTATGGAGTTGGGCCAATATATTGTATTAAGGAGATCATGGATCGCACAGTGTATGTTGGAATCATGGAGGGGGTTATGCTACCATATGCCCGGGATGAAATGGCGCTGCTTTGGGTCTTCCAGCAAGATAATTATCCAAAGCACACGAGCAAATCAGTGAAACAATGGTTTGAAAGAAATAGGGTTGAGGTCATGGAAGGGCCTGCACAGTCTCCAGACCGCAATTCAGTTTAAAATTTATGGTGCGACGTAAAGCAGAGAGTAGCCCAGTGCAATCCCACAAATAACAATCAACTTCGGGAAACGGAAGAGCGGGCATGGAAAGCAATTCCTAGCGAACAATGGGAAACACTCGTAAACTCGATGCATCGGCGTTGCGCTCCTGTTATATCTAATAAAGGATACGCTACGATGTACTAAACACTTTATTATAGTTTTATTATTAATCCACAATTAAAATCTTTTGAATAAATAGTTAGTTCAACTATATTTTTATTAAAGAAAATCGCACTACTAAGATTTTGACCGTTGATATTTTGAGGGCAAAGTATAAAATGTTATTTTAAAACCGTACAAATAATTAACTTACTAAGTTCTTCTGCATGATGTATCTGTTATTAGTAGTAGTTTATTATAATAAAATCCAAAATAAACATTTAGTATAAAAAATCCAACTTTTTTTAGATTTTTTATCTACGGTGGGTGCACTACTAAGATTTTGACCGCAGCTGTATGTGCTACAGAAATAGAGCAAGAAAGCCAACTCACGAACACAACAAGAGCCAATATAGCACCTTAGTAATAATAACAACCCAATAAACATTAGGCCAAAAAATCTCAAACGTTTCAAATTGAGAATTAAGATTTTCTCAAAAATTTTTCTCTAACGTTTGAGAAAAATGTGACTTTTTGTTTGAGAATCAACGGCTATTTGAGATGCATTTGAGAACTAACGTTTGAGGTTTGAGAATAATGTTATTTCTCAAAAGCATCACAAGTTGAGAATTGACAAAAATGTTTATGTGGAAATGAGCAAATTATGCAGTCGACAGGGGCATTTCAGTTATTACATCTGGGTCTGGGTTAAGATAAATTTTTACTGAAACAATCCGGCTCATAATGAAAATTGGCTGCACTTGAAAAGAACTAAAAAGAAGAAGAAACATATACAATATATACCCAGCAGTAAAAATCTGAAATGAATCCTTTATGAATCACTGATGAAATTCATCATGAGGAGACATCAGTGAATGCTTTCATATAAAGGCTGCTGAATTTTTTCAAATAAATGGTTTGCTTTCCTCATGCCTATATGACTCCGTTCGGAGCCGGCATAAAACTGTCCAATGGTAGGAAAAACAAAAGGAGCACACCTCGAAATGTAAGAAAAGCTCGGCCATAAAACTCGTCAGAGTTATAATAGCGCAAAAACAATTCTTCTGTACGTTGAAAAGAGAGAAATACTCCCTCAAAAACAATTTGATTGACTTTAAACTTCAAACTAAATAAAAATAACTATTTCAAAAATAATTTTTTTTTGAAATTTGAATTTAAATTACTGAAATAAATTATGAAACTCAAATGGCGGGATAGTTATGTATTCCATGTTATAAGGAGAAGCCAGTGCGCAGTATAATTTTTCTTCCGGACTTCTTATTTCCCCTTACGGCCAAAGCAGAAGCTTACAAGAGGCAAATTTGAAATTTGTATTTGTACGTTTGAGGTTTGAGAATAATGTTATTTCTCAAAAGCATCACAAGTTGAGAATTGACAAAAATGTTTATGTGGAAATGAGCAAATTATGCAGTCGACAGGGGCATTTCAGTTATTACATCTGGGTCTGGGTTAAGATAAATTTTTACTGAAACAATCCGGCTCATAATGAAAATTGGCTGCACTTGAAAAGAACTAAAAAGAAGAAGAAACATATACAATATATACCCAGCAGTAAAAATCTGAAATGAATCCTTTATGAATCACTGATGAAATTCATCATGAGGAGACATCAGTGAATGCTTTCATATAAAGGCTGCTGAATTTTTTCAAATAAATGGTTTGCTTTCCTCATGCCTATATGACTCCGTTCGGAGCCGGCATAAAACTGTCCAATGGTAGGAAAAACAAAAGGAGCACACCTCGAAATGTAAGAAAAGCTCGGCCATAAAACTCGTCAGAGTTATAATAGCGCAAAAACAATTCTTCTGTACGTTGAAAAGAGAGAAATACTCCCTCAAAAACAATTTGATTGACTTTAAACTTCAAACTAAATAAAAATAACTATTTCAAAAATAATTTTTTTTTGAAATTTGAATTTAAATTACTGAAATAAATTATGAAACTCAAATGGCGGGATAGTTATGTATTCCATGTTATAAGGAGAAGCCAGTGCGCAGTATAATTTTTCTTCCGGACTTCTTATTTCCCCTTACGGCCAAAGCAGAAGCTTACAAGAGGCAAATTTGAAATTTGTATTTGTACGTTTGAGGTTTGAGAATAATGTTATTTCTCAAAAGCATCACAAGTTGAGAATTGACAAAAATGTTTATGTGGAAATGAGCAAATTATGCAGTCGACAGGGGCATTTCAGTTATTACATCTGGGTCTGGGTTAAGATAAATTTTTACTGAAACAATCCGGCTCATAATGAAAATTGGCTGCACTTGAAAAGAACTAAAAAGAAGAAGAAACATATACAATATATACCCAGCAGTAAAAATCTGAAATGAATCCTTTATGAATCACTGATGAAATTCATCATGAGGAGACATCAGTGAATGCTTTCATATAAAGGCTGCTGAATTTTTTCAAATAAATGGTTTGCTTTCCTCATGCCTATATGACTCCGTTCGGAGCCGGCATAAAACTGTCCAATGGTAGGAAAAACAAAAGGAGCACACCTCGAAATGTAAGAAAAGCTCGGCCATAAAACTCGTCAGAGTTATAATAGCGCAAAAACAATTCTTCTGTACGTTGAAAAGAGAGAAATACTCCCTCAAAAACAATTTGATTGACTTTAAACTTCAAACTAAATAAAAATAACTATTTCAAAAATAATTTTTTTTTGAAATTTGAATTTAAATTACTGAAATAAATTATGAAACTCAAATGGCGGGATAGTTATGTATTCCATGTTATAAGGAGAAGCCAGTGCGCAGTATAATTTTTCTTCCGGACTTCTTATTTCCCCTTACGGCCAAAGCAGAAGCTTACAAGAGGCAAATTTGAAATTTGTATTTGTACGTTTGAGGTTTGAGAATAATGTTATTTCTCAAAAGCATCACAAGTTGAGAATTGACAAAAATGTTTATGTGGAAATGAGCAAATTATGCAGTCGACAGGGGCATTTCAGTTATTACATCTGGGTCTGGGTTAAGATAAATTTTTACTGAAACAATCCGGCTCATAATGAAAATTGGCTGCACTTGAAAAGAACTAAAAAGAAGAAGAAACATATACAATATATACCCAGCAGTAAAAATCTGAAATGAATCCTTTATGAATCACTGATGAAATTCATCATGAGGAGACATCAGTGAATGCTTTCATATAAAGGCTGCTGAATTTTTTCAAATAAATGGTTTGCTTTCCTCATGCCTATATGACTCCGTTCGGAGCCGGCATAAAACTGTCCAATGGTAGGAAAAACAAAAGGAGCACACCTCGAAATGTAAGAAAAGCTCGGCCATAAAACTCGTCAGAGTTATAATAGCGCAAAAACAATTCTTCTGTACGTTGAAAAGAGAGAAATACTCCCTCAAAAACAATTTGATTGACTTTAAACTTCAAACTAAATAAAAATAACTATTTCAAAAATAATTTTTTTTTGAAATTTGAATTTAAATTACTGAAATAAATTATGAAACTCAAATGGCGGGATAGTTATGTATTCCATGTTATAAGGAGAAGCCAGTGCGCAGTATAATTTTTCTTCCGGACTTCTTATTTCCCCTTACGGCCAAAGCAGAAGCTTACAAGAGGCAAATTTGAAATTTGTATTTGTACGTTTGAGGTTTGAGAATAATGTTATTTCTCAAAAGCATCACAAGTTGAGAATTGACAAAAATGTTTATGTGGAAATGAGCAAATTATGCAGTCGACAGGGGCATTTCAGTTATTACATCTGGGTCTGGGTTAAGATAAATTTTTACTGAAACAATCCGGCTCATAATGAAAATTGGCTGCACTTGAAAAGAACTAAAAAGAAGAAGAAACATATACAATATATACCCAGCAGTAAAAATCTGAAATGAATCCTTTATGAATCACTGATGAAATTCATCATGAGGAGACATCAGTGAATGCTTTCATATAAAGGCTGCTGAATTTTTTCAAATAAATGGTTTGCTTTCCTCATGCCTATATGACTCCGTTCGGAGCCGGCATAAAACTGTCCAATGGTAGGAAAAACAAAAGGAGCACACCTCGAAATGTAAGAAAAGCTCGGCCATAAAACTCGTCAGAGTTATAATAGCGCAAAAACAATTCTTCTGTACGTTGAAAAGAGAGAAATACTCCCTCAAAAACAATTTGATTGACTTTAAACTTCAAACTAAATAAAAATAACTATTTCAAAAATAATTTTTTTTTGAAATTTGAATTTAAATTACTGAAATAAATTATGAAACTCAAATGGCGGGATAGTTATGTATTCCATGTTATAAGGAGAAGCCAGTGCGCAGTATAATTTTTCTTCCGGACTTCTTATTTCCCCTTACGGCCAAAGCAGAAGCTTACAAGAGGCAAATTTGAAATTTGTATTTGTACGTTTGAGGTTTGAGAATAATGTTATTTCTCAAAAGCATCACAAGTTGAGAATTGACAAAAATGTTTATGTGGAAATGAGCAAATTATGCAGTCGACAGGGGCATTTCAGTTATTACATCTGGGTCTGGGTTAAGATAAATTTTTACTGAAACAATCCGGCTCATAATGAAAATTGGCTGCACTTGAAAAGAACTAAAAAGAAGAAGAAACATATACAATATATACCCAGCAGTAAAAATCTGAAATGAATCCTTTATGAATCACTGATGAAATTCATCATGAGGAGACATCAGTGAATGCTTTCATATAAAGGCTGCTGAATTTTTTCAAATAAATGGTTTGCTTTCCTCATGCCTATATGACTCCGTTCGGAGCCGGCATAAAACTGTCCAATGGTAGGAAAAACAAAAGGAGCACACCTCGAAATGTAAGAAAAGCTCGGCCATAAAACTCGTCAGAGTTATAATAGCGCAAAAACAATTCTTCTGTACGTTGAAAAGAGAGAAATACTCCCTCAAAAACAATTTGATTGACTTTAAACTTCAAACTAAATAAAAATAACTATTTCAAAAATAATTTTTTTTTGAAATTTGAATTTAAATTACTGAAATAAATTATGAAACTCAAATGGCGGGATAGTTATGTATTCCATGTTATAAGGAGAAGCCAGTGCGCAGTATAATTTTTCTTCCGGACTTCTTATTTCCCCTTACGGCCAAAGCAGAAGCTTACAAGAGGCAAATTTGAAATTTGTATTTCCATATATTTTTATACTCAGCTGTACTAGTACACAGAGTATTATAATTTTGATTTCATAACGGTGGATTGTAACATAATGAAATAATCGAGATAGATATGGACTTATATATATCAAAATGATCAGGGTGAAAAGAGAAATCGATTGAGCCATGTCCGTCCGTCCGTCCGTCCGTCCGTCCGTCCGTCCGTCCGTCCGTCCGTCCGTCCGTCCGTCCGTCCGTACGCACGATAACTCGCGTAAAAATTGAGATATTTTGATGAAATTTGAAATGCAAGTTGGTATCGAGACTGGGACGGTTGGTATTGAAAATGGGCGAAATCGGACCATGACCACGCCCACTTTTCCTATATAGAAAAAATCGGATATTTGGTATCTCAGCCACTAATATAGCTAGAGTGATAAAATTTTACCCACGTATTGAGCTCAGGCCCTTATGAAGAAATTTGATGAAGTTCTGGAAAATGGGCGGTGCCACGCCCACTTATTAAGGGTCAAACATTGAAAGTTTTATATGTCATAACTCAGAAACCGTTGAAGATATATCGATGAAATTTGGTATGCGTAATATGCTTACTTAGGCAAATGTTTTGACGAAAAATTATCAAAATCGGTTGACGGCCACGCCCACTTTTATATATGGGAACTATAAAGGGGCCTAATAAAAACATTTTAAGCGATATCTCTGTCAAATATAAAGATCTATCACTGAAATTTTGTGGCAGGAGTCCAACTACGGACATAAAACAAAAAATACAAAAATTTTTGAAAATGGGCGGTGCCACGCCCACTTATTAAGGGTCAAACATTGAAAGTTTTATATGTCATAACTCAGAAACCGTTAAAGATATATCGATGAAATTTGGTACGCGTAATATATTTACTTAGCCAAATGTGTGGACGAAAAATTACCAAAATCTGTTGACGACCACGCCCACTTTTATATATGGGTATTATAAAGTGACCTAATGAAATCATTTTTAGCGATATCTCTGTGAAATATAAAGATAATTCATTGAAATTTTGTGATATGAGTTCTACAATAGACCGGAAACAAAAAATAAAAAAAGTTTATAAAATGGGCGTGGCACCGCCTCTTTTTATGCAAAGAAATCTACGAGCCTATTACTCGACAAATAACTGAGATATTATGACGAAACTTGGTTTATTCACTTTTATAACTTGTGTTAATAGACACGCAAAAATGTATTGAAATCGGTTTATGACCACGCCTACTTTTTAACAAAGATATTTCTGGAACACCCTTTTGGAATTTGTAACGTGAAGTCTTTGTAACTAAAAGTCATAGAGGGATGCAATTTTGCACTAACAATAATATTTATATGCTTATTTGGATGATTGATACAAATTTTGAAAATGGGCGTGGCTGCGCCCTGTATATGCAGCACTCGTTTCATATAAAATACACCCTATATCGAACAAACGCAAACAAACAATGAAAGCATACAGCTGAGTATCTAATGTTCGATTCCACTCGAACTTAGGCTTCCTTACTTGTTTATTTTAAATATAATTTGTTTTATAGTTGTCAAATTGAAAAATTTGTCAGAAAAGCTGCCGAATGTCAAAAAACCTACCGAAATACAAGCTGGCTCGTGGGTTTATAACCGCCTCGATGGTATTTCGTTTGGTTTTTTCAATATAGTTTGCACGCTTGTACCAACGCAAAACGACAGTGATGAGTATTCAACAAAGAATGATCAATGATCATTTAGCAGTGAAACAAATTTACTGCAGGGTATATGTATATATATGTATACATACACAAATGTCACTTTTCAGTTCTGCCAAATCAAAAAAGCACTGTGCTGCCAAATCAGCACGGAAAAAACAAATCGAACAGGGCGGATCAGAAATTGAACCAGCAATTTATCTGGTTTAATCGAGCTGAAATCTTTGTTGTTGCATTTATATGCAAAAATTTTTATCTGGGTTAGGATCACCGTATGTGAAACACGGCTGACATGTATGTACGAGGGTTTTTTGATAAGTCCGTGACATTTTGAATAAGAAATAATTTTTTCGGCAAAAATTGCATTGTGTATTGCACGTATTTCTCAACATAATATCATTTTAGCTCGAAACACTTAGACCAGAATTTTTTTTCAATTATTTGATTCCTTCGAAAAAATAGGATTTTCGAGGCTTTCAAAATAGGCATTTGTTTATGTGATGTCCTCTTCATTTGCCCCGAATCTCTTACCACCCAGTCAATTCTTCAGATTTGGACACAAGAAATAATCGTAAGGGGCTTTAAGTATATGGAGAATATGTTGAGTGAGGTAGCAATTCGTAACCCAATTTATGAGCTGACTACCCATGTGCGCCATCGTGCATTGTCATGATGAAACAGAATTAATTTCCTTGCCAAATGCGGTCGTTTTTGCTTTAAATCAAGTTCGAATCTGTCCAAAAGTTTTGAGTGGTATTCGCCGGTAAATATTTGACCCTTTTCAGAATAGTCGATGTGAATAACACCTCGTACATCACAAAAACTGTAACCACAACCTTATTGGCCGACAAAGCCACTTTGGCCTTATTTGTTGCATGTTCAGCCGGAGAAACCCACTGTTTTGATTGCTCCTTGGTTTCTGGTGTGATGTGATGGATCTAAATTTCATCTATTTTTTCCCATTTTTGTTAAAATACACGAGGTTTTCGGTTTTAAAAAGCTGTTAAACACAAACCTTATTGCGCAGTAGTCTTTTAGGAGATCGTAATTGACGTGTGCAGTCTTGAATTTAAATTTCGCGGACTTATCAAACAACTCTCGTATGCTCATATGTACCAACAAAATACACACTCAAAAAAGAGTGTTCTTGTTGTTATTTGTCTATTTTACTTAATTTACTTTTGCAACTGTGAAAGAAGCTTCTCATTTGGCGCTATGGGGACGACAACGGACTGCATTGCATTTATGCATTGGCCAATGAACTTCACTTTGAGTTTGGATATTTGTTTTGTGGCAGCACTTGCTTCGTCGTCGTTCTGCTCTGCATGCACAAAGATATTTAAGCAAGCATATAGGCATGTACATACATATGTACATATGTATGAGAATGTTTTGTATGTTAGTGAACATGTTCCCTGCTTTGGCATGATTATTATTCAAGTGTTTTATTTCTAAGTTTTAATTTTTTTGTTATTTACAACTCTTCACTCACGGTAGGCAGGAAGCGACGATAGGTTGCATGAAAATGTCGAGAAAAAAGGAAAGTGGGGTTGTGTTATGTGATGTTTATAGATGAAACATCCGTTGAAATTAAAATCCGAGCTGCTCCTTTTTCAAGGATATCCACATTTTTTGTTTTTTTGAAAGGATCAAATATTGAGGAAATCGAATATTCGCCACCGTCCAAATTTTTCCGATTTCAATACATTATTTGGTCGCTAAGGGATACAAAAAAAGGTAGTAAAAAGAAAACAGGACACCTGTAGTGGAAAAATCCAATGTGAACAGGACCTAAAGGATAACCACTGAAATATAAAATAACACAAAAAGTACCCACTTTAATTTGCGTATAACTCCTAACATTTTAACTCTACGTGAAAATTCCTTATAATATGTTTCATTCAGAATAAATAAAGGAATATTTCTTTGATATACAATTTTGATGTATCTGCAGTGGTTATGGCACTTTGGTCCATCTAAAGTGAAAATTTCAATAAAAGTACGTTTTTTTTATGGTGCTATTTTAAGTTCAAATATTTTTCTAGTTTATGTAAATATTTTAATCTAATGATCCAACTCTCATTCCTACATATCTCTACGTTAATACTAAAAAAGAGTTAGAGCTGAGATACGCGCTAGCTGTGCACGGTGGGCGGGAAGCAACAATAGGTTGCATGGGAATATCGTAAAAATGATGGCCCAACGAATATGTGCCTAGCTGTGTGCTGGTACTAATTTTCGTTTAAAAAAAATGTTGGAGATTTTATTCACGCTTGCTGTGTGTTTATGAAGTATATTAGAATATCATTTTACGTAAGTGTTTAGCCGGCGATCGTTTTTTCGATATTTTCATGCAACCTATTGTTGCTTACCGTGGCCGCTGTGGTGCAGTGGGTAGAGTGCTCGCCTGCTATGCCAGAGGTCTCGGGTTCAAACCACGGTCCGAGCCAAACAAATTTTTCTAATTAGTAAAAATCCAATTATTGGGTTTTTTAAGAGCAGCGGTCACCTCTCGGCAGTGGGCGGCATACCCTCCGAGAGTATTTCTGCCATGAAAAAGCTTCTCACAAAAAAAATGCATTCGCCGTTCGGAGCCGGCATAAAACTGTAGGTCCACCCAATTAGTAGGAAAAACAAAAAGGAGCACACCTCGAATTGGGAGAGAAGCTCGGCCATAAAAACTCGTCAGAGTTAAAATAGCGCCATTGTATTATATATATTATTGTTGCTTACCGCCCACCGTGCACAGCTAGCGCGTATTTCAGCTCTAATTCTTTTTAATATTAACGTATAGATATGTAAGAATGAGAATTGGATCATTAGATTAAAATATTTACATAAACTAGAAAAATATTTGAACTTAAAATAGCACCATAGAAAAAACGTACTTTTTTTGAAATTTTCACTTTAGATGGACCAAAGTGCATTAACCACTGCAGGTACATCAAAATTGTATATCAAAGAAATATTCCTTTATTTATTCTGAATGAAACATATTATAAGGAATTTTCACGTAGAGTTAACATCTTAGGAGTTATACGCAAATTAAAGTGGGTACTTTTTGTGTTATTTTATATTTCAGTGGTTATCCTTTAGGTCCTGTTCACATTGGATTTTTCCACTACAGGTGTCCTGTTTTCTTTTTAATACCTTTTTTTGTATCCCTTAGCGACCAAATAATGCATTGAAATCGGAAAAATTTGGACGGTGGCGAATTTTCGATTTTCTCAATATTTGATCTTTTCAAAAAAAACAAAAAATGTGGATATCCTTGAAAAAGGAGCAGCTCGGATTTTAATTTCAACGGATGTTCCATCTATAAACATCACATAACACAACCCCACTTTCCTTTTTTCTCGACATTTTCATGCAACCTATCGTCGCTTCCTGCCTACCGTGCACTAGACACTCTAGTTAGTGCTTTATGGCCACTTCATCCATACATACATACGTATATGCATATCTTAGTTTTTTGAATGGTTGCTATAAAGCAGGGACTGTAACGGTTATGAGTTATATCCAAAAAGTTGATTTTTAATCATTATTTGCTGTGTTCTATTTTCTGCTCACAAAATAAAAGTTATTTCTTGAGTTTTATTTTTCCCTCAGAAAATAAAAGTTATTTCTTGAGTTTTATTTTTCCATTAGAAAATAAGTAAAAGTTATTTTTGAGTTTTATTTTTCCCTCAGAAAATAAAAGTTATTTCTTGAGTTTTATTTTTCCATTAGAAAATAAGTAAAAGTTATTTTTTGAGTTTTATTTTTCCATTAGAAAATAAGTAAAAGTTATTTCTTGAGTTTTACTTTTCCCTCAGAAAATAAAAGTTATTTCTTGAGTTTTATTTTTCCATTAGAAAATAAGTAAAAGTTATTTTTGAGTTTTATTTTTCCCTCAGAAAATAAAAGTTATTTCTTGAGTTTTATTTTTCCATTAGAAAATAAGTAAAAGTTATTTTTTGAGTTTTATTTTTCCATTAGAAAATAAGTAAAAGTTATTTCTTGAGTTTTACTTTTCCCTCAGAAAATAAAAGTTATTTCTTGAGTTTTATTTTTCCATTAGAAAATAAGTAAAAGTTATTTTTGAGTTTTATTTTTCCCTCAGAAAATAAAAGTTATTTCCTGAGTTTTATTTTTTGCTCAGAGAATACAAGTTTTTCAGTTTAATTTTGGCTGCAATTGTAGATTTTGCCATATAAATAGGTAAAGTAGATAAATAAATTTTTAATTTTTTTAACTTATAAACTTTACCTATGTACGTGTTAATGTGGTAAAATCGACAGCTGCAGCTAAAATTAAACTGAAGAAACTTTTATTCTCTGAGCAAAAAGATAAAACTCAGAAAATAACTTTTATTTTGTGAGCAGAAAATAAAACTCAGAAAGTAATGATTAAAAATCATTTTTTTTTTTATAAAAA
Source organism: Urophora cardui (assembly GCA_960531455.1). NCBI lineage: Eukaryota > Metazoa > Arthropoda > Insecta > Diptera > Tephritidae > Urophora > Urophora cardui. The sequence goes on from OY482674.1 coordinate 13,954,680, forward strand.
TCGAAAAAATAAAAGTTAATGCACCTAGAGATAGTCTGCGTTACTGTGATTACATCTGTGTACTTCTTTTGCGTTTAGCATTTCTCCTTCAGTATGATTTTTTTAGTCAAAATTTAAAAAAATAACGATTATTTGCAATCCCTGCTAAGTATAAAGACATTCAGGCAGCCTAAGTAAGTATGTCTTCAGAGCAAAGCGAAAACACCGAAACCATTGCAGGCGTATGAAGACACGTTTTAGCAATGGTTTTGTTTTATGTACACAGAGTAATTTGCGAGTGACACAAAAATTTGTCAAATAACATGAAACATTCACGTATGTATGTAAATAGATTCACGCATTGGATAAACAGTATTGTACAAAGTGAAAGCAAAGCAACAAGGGGAGGGAGTTAATGCAGAATGAAATCCTTTTTGTGATTTAAAATCTAATTTACAGTCGAGTATAAATTTATCACCACTCTCAGTTTCAAGTACCGGTCAAAAGCCTTCGATAGAGGCTAATAAAAAAACTCGCTTGCATTGGTTTTCACTGGGCTATTCTCGACTGGTTTAAATCATACCTTTCCAATGGTCGTTCTTCTGTTGTTGTTAACAATGCCCGATCACATACCTTTATTGTTACTTCTGGCGTCCCCCAGGGTAGCATACTTGGCCCCTTGCTCTTCATTCTCTTTATTAATGATATTACTTCATGTTTCTCCTTTTCTAAGATACTACTCTATGCGAATGATCTTAAGATCTACTCAACTATTATTTGCCCAATGGACTCTCTTCTATTACAACTTGAACGGCCAATACCGTTGAAAGTTTGCAGTTTTCAATTGTAGGCAAGACCAACGAGTAGAAATTTTAGAGCAGCAGCGAAAGAGCGCCCGAAGAAAGTCTGCAGAAAGTTTGTTTGCCGAACAAACTTACATATCTATACATATTTAGGTAAAACATTATTTTTTGGAAATCACGTAGCCAAGAATACATTTCTTTCTTATTGCTTCTCTGACACGCACAAAGCAGCATTTTTTGTTTACAAATAAATTTAATGCAATTTAATATACGCGACTTAAGAATGAAATTCGAATTCGAATTCGAGATATAACTGAAATTCGTTCATGTTTTGAACAACCTACGCATATTGGAAATATATTTATATATACCTACATACCTAAGTACTTCCATTAAAAGTAAATGTTTCAAGGAGAAAACTTTGGTCATCATTAAACAACAATCCAATGCAAGCAATACTAGCTCACTTGCCGGAAATATGTTAAACCTGTCTGTACAATGTCGGTCTTAACGACTGCAGGTATATTAACAACTGGTAATTGGACATGGTCTCAACTTCCACGACATATACCATGACTTTTCTTATAAGTATCTTATATCAAAGCTTATTTTTTCCAAAATCCTTTTCCATTTTTTATATTTTTTGTGTAGTTGTTGTTGTTATTGGTTGTTGCAGCGTAGTTATCATTATAGCTTTGTTTGTTATTGGAACTCTATGCACATACAAACATACTTACATATTTACATATGTAGATATGTATGTATGTATGCATATTCACAGATATTTTATCTATGAAATTTATTTGTTGATTTTGTCTGATGATGTTGACTTGTTACTGAGACTAATTTAATGGAGATATGGCAGTGGATGGAGATACGTATTTGCATACGTTTAAGCGCATGCCAATTCAAACCAACTAACTTAACACCCTTGTCCCTCTGGACAAACCCAAAAGACACTGCAACATTATTGGGCCATCCGTTAAGTGAAATTTAGTACCGCTACAACCACAACAACAACAAAAACATATCGATGCCTTACTTTCTCAACCTCGTATCTTAAAAAAATGCGATTTTGAGATTTTCATATCAAACGATTCCTATTTTTCTGTTCTATAACTGCAACAAATTCCTATCTCAATAGATTGTGTCTATAGCAAAAAAAATAGGAATAAATATCTTGGTATCTCAATCAATGCTTTTTTCATAACTGCGTCAAACTCTTATCTTAATATACATGTATATTTAAAGGCGTATTAATCGTTTTGTCATCCCCCGTCCGTTCGCCTCTAAACACTCTAACTCGCGCAAAAATTGAGATATTTTGATGAAATTTGGAATGCAAGTTGGTATCGAGACTGGGACGGTTGGTATTGAAAATGGGCGAAATTGGACCATGACCACGCCCACTTTTCCTATATAGAAAAAGCCGGAAATTTGGTATCTCAGCCACTAATATAGCTAGAGTGATAAAATTTTACCCACGTATTGAGCTCTGGCCCTTATGAAAAAATTTGATGAAATTTTGGAAAATGTGCGGTGCCACGCCCACTTATTAAGTGGCAACTATTGAAAGTTTTACTGTAAAACTTTTACAAGCCCTAACTCGGAAACCGTAGCAGATATATCGATGAAATTTGGTATGCGTGATTTACTTACTTACACTGAAAAAACAACTTACTCAGATTATGGAAAAGTGGGAATGATTCGGCGCTAAAGACATATTTCCATATTTTGATGTACGATTTTCTTCAAATCAAGGAATAAAAACCACGTTTTAAAGAAAATTTTACATCAAAATATGGAAATGTTTGGACGAAAAATTGCCAAAATCGGTTGACGACCACGCCCACTTTTATATACATATGTGTATTATAAAGTGACCTAATAGAAACATTTTAAGCGATATCTCTGTCAAATATAAAGATATATCATTGAAATTTTATGGAAGGAGTCCAACTATGGACATAAAATAAAAAACACAAAAATTTTGGAAAATGGGCGTGGCACTGCCTACTTTTAGAAGCAGGAATATACGAGATTTCTGGGCCTATAAACCCTACAAATAATTGAGATTTTATGACGAAAATCAGTTTGTACACTTTAATAACTTGTGGTAATACATGCTCAAAAATTTAGCGAAATCGGTTTATGACCACGCCTACTTTTCAACAAAGATATTTGTGGAAAACCCTTTAGGAATTTGTAACGTGATATCTTTGTAACTAGAAGTCATAAAGGAATGAAATTTTGCACAAAGAATAATATTCATATACTTAGTTGGATGACTGAAGAAAATTTTGAAAATGGGCGTGGCTACGCCTATTTTGTGCAGCACTCGCTTTATATAAATCACATCGTATTTCCCTCAAACGCAAACAAACAATGAAAGCATACAGCTGAGTATCTAATGCTCGATTCCTCTCGAACTTAGGCTTCCTTACTTGTTTAAGCAAAATATTGTTTTTATTTAATAGTTTTGAAGTATCTTCGTTGTATGCATATAAGTGCAGCAAACGAGTAACTTATAAATCAAGTTTCAAAAATGAAATTATCGTTAATGCAGCAAACTCGTATCTTAAAAAATTCGTTTTATGCGTAAACGAACATAGATAAGTATATAATTTTTAATTGTGCACATAGTTATAATTCATGTCTTAATAATTGCATTAAAATTTTTACATAAAAACGACGGTAAAAAAAATAAACAGTTTTTTTGTTTCCTGAAAAATTTCCTTATTTAAGATACGAGGTTCAGAAAGTAAAGCATCGATATGGTACATCCAAATAAAGGCATGTTAGTTTGAAAGTTAATAGAAAAAGTACTGGAATATTACTTTTTAACCGAAAAAATTCCTCCCTCCTGGGTAATGAGTCTAAAACGAACTGTGCAAAGAAGTTTAAACAGTATTCAAGACAGTTCTGGGTTTTTAATAAGCCTTTTTATAATTGCCTACAACAAGAATATCACTTCTAAAACACTACATGTTCATTTTATAAAAAAAATTTATACTTGCATGCCCCTCAAAATGCTTGAGTATCCTCGGGCGGAAAATTGTTCCACAATACATCAAATTCCTACCCTGTTGGAAAATCAAGCAACCAAAAGTAATATGTAAGTATCCTCATTTAGGAATACTCTAATGTGCAAATCGTATGTAGGTGGACATCATGAAATGTAAAAACTATACAGCACTAAAAGTACGCCCACATAGGTATCTGCGAGCTTAACAAGTGTTGAACGTGTATTAGCAGGATGCTGCAGACTGGACACTGGTATGCAAAATGCGAGAGGATAGCTAAACGAACACAGCCTTCAGTGTGAAAAGTAAACTAATGACAAATGAATACATGGCAATATGTAATGACAGTCGTTTCAAATAGGACAAATATATGTACATAACAAATGAACAAGAGCACGTAAATATTTGGCGTGTAAACATTAATTTGAACAGAAAACCAGTTAAATAGTTGGTAGGCGAGTTGAGGTGAATGCAAAACTGACCAGGAAAATGGGGTGGATTATATGTATGTATGTATGTATTTTTGTACGATTTTGAAATAAAATATTTTGTATGAAAATGGGGACGTTTACTTACGTTTACAAATGACAAAGGTTAAGTTGCTGGTGTAAAAGAAAACGCAGGGCAAGTTATTTAGCATGCAATGCGACACCTAGTACATACATATGTACACAAGTATGTACTTATATAAGTACATAATATACATACATACAAAGCCAATGATACATAAATAGAAAATGTTTTTCGAGCCGAATGCCACTTTTCAATAAGCAGTTGAAACAAATGGTTATTGTAAATTTAATTAAGATTATGGGGATTTTTGAGAGTTTAATATTTCGAGCAAATGAGATTATTTATTTTTTCTTATCGATATGTATGTAAGTACTTCATTTCAAAGGATAACCTTAAACTACTTAAATGTGAGTGAAGCAGTCAAGAGTTTATCTGTTAAGAAAGGTGAAAATTACGTTGAAAGGAAATGTACTACTCTCTGAATGATGGGCAATGTAATAGGGGTTGAAGAGTATACATATGGTGGGTTGCAATATCAAAATACGTGTTTTTTTTTAGTTTTTCTAGCCCAAAAGGTCAATTTTTTTATTTTTAGATTTAAATAAATTATAAATTTGTATATGTAGTTCCAAATGTAAGGTATTTTCAACTGCAAATCTATAAACAAAAGTTGTGAAAGGTATTGTACCTACCTACATAAAAGGATACGCCTGTAAATTTTAGGTGTGGTGAGTTTCAAATGTATCCTTTTACACGAGCTATGCTGAGAGCAGAGTATGCCCTAAAAGCGAATACGATGCCGAACATGCAGATTTCCACCCCAGCTACAAGCCACCCACCTCATAGATATGTATACATACATATGTAAGTATAGAACAGGTATGGATGTATATGCAGGATAAAAACGTAACAGGAAGAATAAACATACGGTAACGATTATAAGAGGTATTTAAATATGTAGGTATGTATGCAGATATGTATATCCATCTGTATTCATGTAAAAACGTATCTAAGTATGCACATAAATGATATTAATGGTGACTTCCAATTGTATTAGGAATGGGATTGCTCCATGGCTTTTTTCTTTTCAATATTGCACAGGAACAGGAGCGCATATTGTTCACGAATGAATGAATATGGGTATATGGTGTGAGGTGTGTGTGCATGTACATAAGTATGTATGAGTATACATATGGAAAGGAGCAAAGATATAAAATGAATTTTTGTGTGTACCTACCGGAGACAATTTTCGGGCTTTTGATGGAAAAAAACCAATATCGCACAGTTGCAACCTTTTTTAAATTGGCTGCTGTTGCTGCTGCTTAACGATGATGCAATTAAAATTTTATACTTTTTTATTCATTATTCACTTTAAAAATATATTCAGATAAGATTTCAACAGCAATACTGTTTAACACTTCAATTTTGTAGGCGTCCTCCTGTCCAGTGATGATGGATGTGTATTTTGTACAAAAATTTGAGGGCGGCGCTCGCACTCGTCAATTTTCTATCACAAAAATTGCTCCTTCGCCGAGTGAAAAATTGATCGTCGTGCAAACACTTTTTTACCGGTAGTAAATATATAATTTTCCTTTTTACATGTATATTTTTTGCAAGTTTTATAAAATTGTCAATGAAAATGTTTGTTATTTGGTTATTCATTAATAGAACTATGTGTGTACGTATGTTTATAATTTGTTAAATATGTATTTTTCACTGCGATTTTCACTTTGCGACTTCGCCCATATCGTCGCTACCAATTTTCATTTAAGAATCACAATTACTAGATGCCATTTGGAGAAATATTTTGCTGCATTCAACTGCATTGAATATATATATTTCCTTTTTTAACTCTATTTAATTTTTTTTTTTATTAATTTTCACTGATTTTTCCATTTAATGCATCTACACAATTTCATTTGCACAACTCTTTTTCATCGCCATCTGTCTGCAATTGCTGTGAGAGTTGCTGTGACAATCAATTGCATAACCTAACTATAGAAGGTCCATGCAAGGGAGAGTAGCTCTTCTTACGCGAGTTTGTAGTTATGTCAAACTATTGTCTTTTGTTTTGATTTTGCATTCTTGCACGTGTTTTTCGTGGAAATAGCTTGTGTGTTCGGTTATGCGTTTGTGTGTTCGGTTGTGCGTTTGTGTGTTCGGTTGTGTGTTCGCTCGCGTTTTCTCTGCTCTTGACATTCTTGAAAGACGCCATCTAACTGTAATCACCTATTTTGCTTCACATAAGAGGACCTGTATAGATTGGTCTTGATCAATTGGAAAATTTTTCACCGTGCTGCCAGATGCATAACTCTCCATGCATAGACAGAACTATGTGCTATTACAATTTATCAGTGACTTCTGGTTGATAACACAGATGGCGCTAGCATAAGAAAATTTTGTTTGGAAAATAAGATATCCAGTTGTGAATTTCATTGGCATATGGGAGTTATTTGTTATTTTAATAAATAATGTGTTAATCGCTCTCGCAACCAGCATGCTTAAATTAATTCTTCATAGTTAATTAGTTCAAGAGTCAGCAGCGTTTCCGGGCGCACGCAATAAATTAATTAATTATTAACATTTTAATATTTGTGTGGTGTAACACATTATACTAATATACACATGTATCTGGTAAATATATATAGGGGCCGCCGGTTTTACCATCTCCGGTTAATTTAATCGCTGATTAGCTTGATGTAACTGTATAGCGAGCTGTCAAGTAAATTGCTTATCCGGTGATGGTGAAACCGGCCCTTCGTTTTGTTTCTTTTAAAACTAGCAGCTAGCTGTCAAGTGAAATTAAAAGAGAAGAACGGAAATGCTCATAAAGAGCGAAATGTACAGAAAACCAAGAAACGGAAAAGTGGTAAAAATTGGCCATTAATAATTTAATTGCTATTTTTTATTGTAATGGATATTTTTTTCTTAGAAAAAGATTTCATTTTCATTATTTCTATTATAAAAATCAGCAAATTTCAAAAGCAGAAAATCAAACAGCAATAACAGTTGCGGAGCAGCTTTGTCTTAGAAACTCACCCTTGCTTCATGCCATAACCTAACTATAGAAGGTTCATGCAAGGGAGAGTAGCTCTTCCTCAGCGTGTTTGTAGCTTATGTCAAATTATCGTCTTTTGTTTTGATTTTGCATTCTTGCACGTGTTTTTCGTCGAAATAGCTTGTGTGTTCGGTTGTGTGTTCGCTCGCGTTTTCTCTGCTTTTGACATTCTTGAAAGACGCCATCTAACTGTAATCACCTATTTTGCTTCACATAAGAGGACCTGTATAGATTGGTCTTGGTTGTGCGTTCGCTGTCATTTTCTCTGCTTTTGACATTTTTGAAAGAGGCCGTCTAACTGTAATCACCTATTCTCCTTCACATAAGACGACCTGTATATAGATTGGTCTTGCTTCATGCTCACACCCTGTTAGGCCGCTGTTACGCCATGATCGAAATTACCATGGTCAAATTTCTGCTATTGCTTTCCATTATAGCGAAAAATGAGAGAGAGAGCGGTAGAGCACACTCCCACTCTCAATTTTGACTATGATTGGGCGCTGACACCGAATCTACATGCAACCAATCTGTCACAGAGAATAAAAATCGAAATATGAGAGAAAAAGTGAATTTTCACTTTGGTCATTTTGATCATGGCGTAACAGCGGCTTATGTAAATCAGGTGGGCGCACAGCTGATTCATAACACAGATCAGCTGTGCATTTCTTCCTGTTTTTTGCCGGTTTGTGCTGTGGTTTTGTAAGAAATAATCCAAAATCGATTTTAAAGAAAATAAAAGAAAAATCAAAATGTTGCGAAGCCTACAAAAGATAATTCAAGCAACAACAAGACAATATACAACAAAAGCGAAGCGAAGTGTTTTAATGCAGGATAAAACCAAAATTTTGAGTAAGTTGAATTACAAGTGTAATGGCACCACCAAAATAGATTAACTATTTTTATTAATACTACTTTTCTATAGCTTATGCACCAAAAATGTCCGATCCAAATAAGCAACGCGTTTATGCTTGGGGCCTTCAGGAGACCGGTGCACTGGGACTTCAAACTGACGAGGAAAAAGCAAAGGCACACTTTGCAACCATCGTACAACATCCGACACGAATGCAATTCTCTGTGAATGTGGATATCACAGACATAGCAGCCGGATATGGCTTCTCTGCGTATGCCGTAAAACGTTCCGATGGACAAACGCTCTTCGGTTCCGGTTTAAATACCGATTCACAATTGGGGTACCAAGTAAAGGGCCTCATAAAAGATCCTAAAAAGTTGGATGTGCTAATATATCCAACAGCCATAAATCTACCACGTTTGGAACACGAAACCGATGAAGATATGCAGGTACGCTGCATGTCAGCTGGGCGTGCGCATTTAGTTGTGGTAACAAAAAATGGTACCATCTTTACAATGGGCAATAATGCGTATGGCCAATGTGGCCGAGCGATTATAGAGAATGAGGATTATCGTGGTAGTGCGTTAATACATCGAATTAGCGAACAAGATATATGTGAGCTGCCCGATGATGAAATTGTGGCTGTGGAATGTGGACAAGATCACACAATGCTGCTAACACGACACGGGCGCGTTTACACCTGTGGTTGGGGTGCAGACGGGCAAACGGGGAAGGGCGACTTTGAAACGAATGGCGTTATAGCAGCTGCCAAGGGTGATATAGCCAACGAACGTATAATCAAATTAGCATGCGCATCCGATTGCGTTTTAGCAATAAACGATAAGGGTGATGTGTTCGGTTGGGGTAATACCGAATATGGACAATTGGATGATGGTGAAGATGCCGTACCACAGATAAATACGCCACGTGCTTTGACCTTAACCAAGGGTATAGGCAAGGTGAAAGATGTCGCAGCGGGTGGTTCATTTTGCATGGCTTTAAATGAGAATGGCCATGTTTTTACATGGGGTTATGGTATTTTGGGTTTTGGTCCACAAGTTGAGCAAACATCCAAGCCAAAGCAACTGATGCCGCAGCTGTTTGGTCGCAATGATTTTAGCGATCAAATACATGTTGTCGCCATCGGTTGTGGTGTATTTCATATGGGTGCAATAAATTCTGATGGCGATTTGTTTATGTGGGGTAAAAATCGTGCGGGTAATTTGGGTTTGGGGCATAAAAAAGATCAATTTTTCCCATTCAAGACTGCAGTGAATGGCAAGGTTATTAAGGTGGCTTATGGTGTGGATCATTCGTTGGCGCTTTGTCGACCGTTTATGTAAATGTGATTTCGTTGTTTTCAGAGCTGCAATGTAAAATAGTGGATTTGTTGGTTTAAGAGTAGTTTACTTGTATGTACATATTTGCATTAGTTTTAAGAAAGTGAATTTAGTTGTAAAATAAATTTTAAAATAGAGAACGATTATTGCATTTTTTTTATAAATGCGAGGTATATTTTCAGGCGCATTTGCCTAGAAGAGGGAAAAAACAAAGAAAAAACAAAATTGCAAACGCTAAACAAATGTAGAGGTCGCTGCAAGCCACTCGTTGTCAGCACTCGTTAGTTATTTTCAAGCGGAAGTCCGTTGATTCAAATTGAATCCTGTCCTAATTTATAATATAATATAATATATAATATAATAATAATAATAATACAATGGCGCTATTATAACTCTGGCGAGTTTTATGGCCGAGCTTCTCTCCCAATTCGAGGTGTGCTCCTTTTTGTTTTTCCTACTAATTGGGTGGACCTACAGTTTTATGCCGACTCCGAACGGCGAATGCATTTTTTTTTTGTGAGAAGCTTTTTCATGGCAGAAATACTCTCGGAGGGTATGCCAACGACTGCCGAGAGGTGACCGCTGCTCTTAAAAAACCCAATAATTGGATTTTTACTAATTAGAAAAATTGTTTTTGGTGTTTTGCTCGGACCGTGATTTGAACCCGAGACCTCTGGCATAGCAGGCGAGCACTCTACCCACTGCACCACAGCGGCCAATTTACCCCGCCTAAACACAAAGCAGATAAAAAGTCCAAATATTAAGACTGAAAAGGGTTATCCTTTATTAACTATATTAATTATTTTTATTTAACATTGAAAAGTAGATTTTTTTAATGCATTGTGATACTAACACTTGATAATCACATTGATAAATGATCAATTGTTTGACAATCTTCTTTTTAGTATTGATATCGTGTTTTATTTTTAAATTTCTATTTTACCTTTTACATTTATATATGTATGTATGCATGTATATACGCGTTTGCACTCCCACTCTACGCGAAAAAAGTTTGTTCGTGTTTTCTTTGTTAAAAAAAAAGGCAAAAACGAAAAACGCGGAGAGATCGTTGGATATTTTTATGTTTGCGGATTAAAACGTTTACTTATAAAACAACAAAAAATATGTATATTAAAATGGAACTTTAAAATCACTATCACAAATTAATTTAATACTTGCGGAAACTAAATAAACATAGTGTTAGTTTTTTTTTTGAATTCTTTAAACACTTAAGAGCTTTTCTTTAAACAACAAAAATCGCCAATTGAGCTACACATGTATTTTGTACTAAGTTGATGATTCACGTAAAACAAATATAAACAGTAAAACATAAATGTATGTACCTAATTAATAAATTAGTAAACAGTGCGATAGCACAATGTGCCTTGTATGTGTATAGTACGTAATGCAGCGAAGATTCTGGACTTTGAGCAAAGGTTCAATTTACAAAAACAAACAAAAAATAAAGAAAACAAGTCGGGCAGTGCCTGAAGGCGAGTACATAATATCCTCGCACTCTAAATCATAAAAGTGGCACAAATCAACATTTTTTGAAATCGCTTTTTTTCCATAAACTGGCACACAAAACATATCGCTAGCGACTGCCAAAAAATCTTTTATATCAGTAACTCTTTTGATTGAAAAATAACCATTATGCGTGGCCATCTTGGCTCAGATTTCTATCTGCCAACCAAAAGGACCGGCTTTACATTAAGGAACCACGGTTCGAAAAAAATTACTTTTTCAGGGGGTAGGGATCTCAAAAATGAAATCAAAACTTGCCGGAGGCTTATAGTTTAAGAGATATTTGTTGGTAGTTGGTTGAGTCCATACCCTAGTAAGAGAATTCTGAAGGCTTGGGGTTATTTTTTTTTTTTAAAGGTGTTACATATATACATACATATGTGCGTGTTTTTATAAGGGCTTTTCCTGGGTAATAGTGCGCAGTTTTGGGATTTTGTTGGTCAATTTTACATACAACTTACAAACATTTCCGGTGGACGGGACCTTTGAATTTAGAGCCAGTAGGAGCTCCTCTACAACTCCTATTAACTCTTTCGTTTTAAGGCATGTTAACATATTGGAAAACTTTCCACCGTTTCTCATATGATTGCTTGTGAAGAAAAAAAGTTTATTGGCTCTCCTGAAATTTTTTAAAATTTGAGTTGTGTCACTTTAGGATTTAGTGTGTAATATATATGCATATTTAAAAAGTACTTGAACATGCAAGAAAAACAGGCCAAACGTTTGCATAGAAAGAACAGTGCTGAAAAAAAAATTATGCATTTTTTTCAAACTGCAATTGGAATGTGAAATCCGTACGCTTCGATTAACCCTTTGAAAGCCAAATAAGGAAAAGAAATGCGTTCGTCGCACTGTTTATTTTTTAATAGATGCATATAAGTGTACATATGTGTAAATATGTATGTATATAGGTATGTATGTATGAAAGTGTATACGCGTTTCTTTTTAATAGATAGATAGTATGTATTTGTCACAATTCTTTTTTTCGTTTTAGGTACATTTTTAATATTTTTTTATGCACAAAAAATTGATTGTAATTTTCGTTATGTACCAACATTCATTTCATTTTAAGTAATTACAACTGCTATTTAACACTTAACTAGCCGCCATAATGCTAAAAGGTATACATACATTTGTAGTTAAAAGCAGCATAGACCCAGTCCAGTGGGCGAACTATAGCTTACCGCAGATGATATGGAAAGTACGATAAAACAAATTTAAAATTTTTCTTCTTCTTTTTTGTATGACCAAGTTTCATTAAAGGGTAGTGAAGTGTTAAATGGCATGTAATTTTTCAAATTTTAAATACAAGTATTTTTCATTTCAGTTAACCAAAGTTGATTGCTTAACTTGATGTGCTTTTTACTTTTTTCTTTTGTTGTTGCTATTTTGATAATTAACATTTATTAAAAAAAGTCGTATAAAACAAAAGCAATTCAAATCCAATCCAATACATTGCAAATGTATGTATGTACGTATAATAAAATGCAGAAATAAGTAATAATTTTGTTACATAAGTATGTATGTATAGTTATATAATTAATACAAAAAAATCAAATGGAAATGCAAATTATCTACGTTAATAGCAGCATAAATTATTTATTATTATTGCACATATGCATGCATGTACATACATATGTTTAAACGTATAATTTTGCCTTCGAAAAAACAATAAAATCGTTAATTACCTTACATTTCAAAAAATTTTGCTATTTTTTGTTAATTCAGTTGACATCAAGTCCTACAATAATTGTCGTTTTCGATTCGCCATCACACATGCGAGGTCGGATCGAACAAAAATGTTTGAACCCATAATGAGTAGTAGCCATACTCGCTAACTGGTCGATAAAAATTTCCCTCTGCTCGCTAGCATTCACATATAAATTTGACAGAAGGAAATTTATAGCCAGCAGAGAAATTGTGAATCGAAAGCGGCTAATATAAACTACATGCTACCAAAAAAAAAAAAAGAAGTTGGAAAAATAAAATTTCGCTTGCAAGCACCGAAATTCTTAAATACAAAGTTTTTTTTTGTGTTTTACTTAGTTTGCACCTTTTTCGTTCATAGTGCAAATGATAATGGTAGTTGATAAATGAATAAAAATTAAAAAAATGTTTACTGTTGTTGCTTTTCGAAATGTTCGATATCATCAATATTCATTAAATCGAATTCGACAACACCTTTGCCCATGAATTCAGCAAATTTGCCAGAATCGGTTATGAGTCTAGCCTCGCGTTTGAATACTAAAAGAGAGACAAAAGAGAAAGGAAAAAAGGTAAATTATGAGTAAATATTATTTGTATATAGAAATGTATTAAAAGCCAGTTTATCTACTTAATTAATTATTAAGCAATTTAAGTAATTTATAAAATTTTTTGATGATCATTTAAAAAACAAAATAAAACAAGTAAAAGCGCGGCTGTCTTCGGCCGTACCGAAGACTTCATACCTTTCATGAGTGGGGAAATGAAAAGTTACCTATGTATGTACATAGCCGGATTAAGTTTAATTTATAATTTTAATTCTGTGGGTTATTTATGGAAAGATTTATTAGAAAAAATTGTGTCTTGGCTATTTAAATGGAGGAGTTATACACCAAAATGTCCATATCTGAACAATCGGTTGTAGGGGAGCTATATGTTATAGTGGTCCGATCTTGACAATTTTCGGTAACCCTGTTTGGGCCCATATGGGTACAAATACTTCAAAATTTCACGCCGTTAGCTGTTAAAATGGAGGAGTTATACACCAAAATGTCCATATCTGAACAATCGGTTGTAGGGGAGCTATATGTTATAGTGGTCCGATCTTGACAATTTTCGGTAACCCTGTTTGGGCCCATATGGGTACAAATACTTCAAAATTTCAGGCCGTTAGCTGTTAAAATGGAGGAGTTATACACCAAAATGTGTATATCTGATCAATCGGTTGTAGGGGAGCTATAGGTTATAGTGGTCCGATCTTAACAATTTTCGGCAATCCCGTTTGGGTCCATATGGGTACAAATACTTCAAAATTTCACGCCGTTATCTGTTAAAATGGAGGAGTTATACACCAAAATGTGTATATCTGATCAATCGGTTGTAGGGGAGCTATAGGTTATAGTGGTCCGATCTTAACAATTTTCGGCAATCCCGTTTGGGTCCATATGGGTACAAATACTTCAAAATTTCAGGCCGTTAGCTGTTAAAATGGAGGAGTTATACACCAAAATGTGTATATCTGAATAATCGGATGTTGTGGAACTATATGTTATAGTGGTCCGATCTTGACAATTTTCGATAACCTTGTTTGGGCCAAAATGGGCACGTCTACTTCAGAGTTTCATGTCCTTAGCTGTTTAAATGGGGAAGTTATGCACAAATTACATCCACAAATTTCATGTATATCTGAATAATCGGTTGTTTTCTATATGTTATAGTGGTCCGATTCGGCCGGTTCCGACAAATGATCAGCTGCATATAACAACATACCTGTATTCCGAATTTCATTCATATATCTCAAAAACTGAGGGACTAGTTTGCGTTCACACAGACGGACGGACGGACAGACAGACAGACGGACATGGCTTAATCGACTCAGCTCGTGATTCTGATCATATCGGTATATATTTTGGTGGGTCCCCCACGCTTCCTTCTGGTACTTTCGACAAAAATTTTTTGGCACTAAGTTATAATACCATTTCATTCTCATGAAGGGTATAAAAAGAAAAAAAAAATTTTTCATATACTAACCTCCCGATTGATATTTCTCCAACATGTACACCTTCATGTCATAACACTCATTAGCAATACGCTCTGAGATGGTCGATAAATCAGTAATGGGCGGTGTCACTACACGCATCTTGCGTCGCACACGTTCCGTATCGATATTATAATAACCCGAACCCATTTTTGTCATCAAATCAACAAAACTCCTGGGCGGCAATGTAATATCACGATCCAATGGCATAATGAAACAACGATTTGCTGTTGTATCAATAATAGCCGATTGATTCTCTTTGAAATCGTGCATAAAGCGTCCATGGCGACCATCCTTAAAATCGGGCACATCAATCTTGGCATAACTACCCTTATCACTCATGTCCAATTCGATTTCTTCACGGAAATAATCATCATCCAAATCATTGAAACCATTGAAATTTGTTAGGCGTGAGAAGAGATTACGCCAATCCAAATCATCGTTTTGCTCATACAAACGTGGTACGCTTATATTGCCGCTCGATTGCATATATGGTATGTCGCATAAAGCGCGATAATGCATATTTGCGGTATGGGCAGCAGGTACATACATGCGATACAGGGTGTAACCAGCCAAGATGCCCATCAACATAACGATAACAGCTATAAGCGATAGCAAGAATGTTTTGAAGCATGTGCCAGGTGGACGATTGAAAACCATTGATTCGGCATCGGCCTCGCTGTGGCAGGAGGAAGTTCTCTAAAAAAAAGTATATATAACTTTTGATTAAAAAGTGAGATAAAAGAGTTTAGCGGAAAGTGTTTCATTTCATTTGGTTTTAATTTAGATTCGAAGAATCGAAAGCTGAACAAAGGCATATCGAATTTTTTGTAAATATTTGTGAAATGAGTTCGCCCAGTAGAGCTTTTGCAAAAAACAAATTATGTACATACAACAACACATACATCGTCGCCCGGATAAATTAGTGTCGTATGTGAATTTTGGGCCGAATTGAGTTAATAATACAGTTATACTCAAGATCTTTCGAATGACGTTATCCGTTTTTTGCTCTCTTTTAGTTTAAGAGATATTGAGCAGAATTTTGTCGTTTGTGCAAGGTCGCAAGCGATTTCGTTTAATTTCCAATGTGCTTTTAATTGCTGTCAATTATTTAATTTATTTACTTTTATGAGAAATAAAATACAATATTTAACTAATTCAAAAAAATCTTTAATTTAGTTCAAATTGGGAGCACATTTTGTCGTACCTCATACAAATTTCCTGCAAAACTGTTGCTAAAGGTAACATACGACAAAATTTTACTGAAGAAAATCCTTTATAAATTCCAAAATATTAAACAATATATAACAAAATTAAAATAATTTAAGAATTTTGTGGCCTAGTAGTGTTCTGCTAGACTTTGGAGAAAAACTAATGAGACGTTTTGGAGAAATACAATTCCAAACTTCAAACCTGTTTTCCCAAAAGTCGTTAAATGCAACATACGACATTAATTTATCCGGGCGACGACATATGTACCTACATGATTTATTTTGAATTATAAGCATTTTTCCTTTGTTACAAAATAACCATACAAAGAGTGTTGAATTGCAAAAAGTGCTTATCTATCTATAATAAACCAAAGTGTATAGTAAAGAAAATATAAAACAAAACAAAGAGCGCAAAATGAAAATAAATTTAACGTATTTACCCAGCCAGCAAGGTACCGTACATTTTACGAACATTGCGATTTACGAGCTATTCTCGAATAAGAAAACAATAACAAAAGAAACTTTTTTCTATCATGTAAAAAAAAAAGAAAACGAAAAATTTCAAACTCAATATTTTAAAAGTAAGTATGTATCAGAGATTAACAGCGGTGCACCGCATTTTCTAAAGCACCGCAAAAATACTTATTTTTTAAGTGGCTCAAAAAATAAGTACCCAGAAAAAAAATTCACTGCCACCGCATTGATTGAAAACCTAAATGATATTGCGGTATTTAGTGTTGTTTACACCGCATACCGCAAACACCATATACCGCAAACACCGCATATCGCAAACACCGTATATCGCAAACACCGCATTTGTTTATTTGTATACTATTCAGTGTTGCCGGAAATTTTTCACACACTGCAAAGGTATAGGCAATTGAAAATTCATTTGTACATAAATTGTACAAGTATTTTTTTTTATTTTTGTGTGCTTTGTTTTTTGTGGCAGTTTTTTGAATAATAAAATATTTTTCAATAATGAAATAATCAAAAATTCAATTTTGAAATCCAATACGACTAATAGGGCCATCAGAATGAATACTTTTCCGTCAAACTAGCAATCCGTTTAATTGACAACATAGTTGAATTAAATGTATTTAAGTGACGATCGACACATTCAGTACTTCAGCTTTGCCGT
Organism: Urophora cardui; assembly: GCA_960531455.1. Classification (NCBI taxonomy): domain Eukaryota; kingdom Metazoa; phylum Arthropoda; class Insecta; order Diptera; family Tephritidae; genus Urophora; species Urophora cardui. The sequence goes on from OY482674.1 coordinate 13,971,864, forward strand.
AAAAAATACATATAATTCAACTATGTTTCTCAGTTAAACGAATTGCTAGATTGACGGAAAAGTATTCATTCCGACGGGCGCATAATAAAATGTATACAAATAAACATGTGTATTGTTGTTGCTCCAATAAAATGACAAAAACTTCGGTTTCAATCAATGTATCGTAGCCAATTTTGTCGATTGTGAAAATTGAATGAATGCCTCGTTGGAAAATAAAGAATTATGTCACAGAATAACAAAAATGTGTAAACAGAACTTATGTGTATTACTATGAAGCCATAAATGTGATTCAAGGATTTTAGGAAAAAACTCTATTTAATGTAAATAGGACATATTTTTATCTTGAAATTCATTAGTCAAATTATTTTGAATGTAAACAAACTCTAAATTTTAATGGCCCTTTCAATGAAAAAATTAAAAAAAAAACAATCCTGAGAGTTTTCCTGTATAGATATTCTTTGGTTAAAATCAAATTGTAATCGGTAGTATTTTTCATTAGAAATCCATAAGGTAAAAATTACAAACAAAAAATCACACTGGCAACATTGTAAATATCTCTATTTGGGAAATGCGGTGTTTGCGGTATGCGGTGTTTGCGATATGCGGTGTTTGCGATATGCGGTGTTTGCGGTATACGGTGTTTACGATATGCGGTGTTTGCGGTGTTGTGATATCCGTACTACCGCATACCGGAATTGATCAAGAAAATGCGGTACGGTGTTTATTATGATCGCATATTTTGCGGTTGCGGTCATACTCCCACCGCATTTTTTATGAGTATACTCTAAATCACAAAAAATGTATCGCATGCTGATCTCTGGTATGTATGTTTGTAAAATTTCTACATTTACGATAAAAAACGGACGTAAAAAGATTCATATACGAGTGCCTTTTCGATACATTTACGACACTCGTAGGCACTGAACATTTTAAAGCGAAACAGTATTCGTAGGCGAATCGTAAACGGATATCATAAACGATATTTTATTAGTTTTCTTCGTTTACGATGATTTTGCTGGCTGGGTAGGTATTTGCGTACACATACATACATATGTATGAATGTGTGTACATATATGTACGTTTGCCATAAATATGCACATATGTATGTACAAAGTACATATAGTCGTTTAAACTTCATAACAACCTAAGTGACACTTTCATAGCCGCCTATGCCAGTTAGGCGGCTATGAAGTTTAAACGACGATATGTACATATGTGCATTAACACTTTTTTGCTTGTATAAATGGGCGGTAATTGTTTAAAGTTATAATAAAAACGGCAACAACAATGCAGTGGTTCTAATTTCATAACGACGACGATGAGCTAGTTATGTACATACATACATATGTAGGTATATATGTATGTAATATTTTTTACTAACTAATAAAGTTCATGATAGCGTTATAAAATGCGAGTAATTAGGTAATTTACGAAATGATAACGAAAATTCTTCAACATGTAAATATGTACATATGCATGCGTGCTTTTGTCTTCAAACGTGAAATTTTCTATTCGAAGGGCGTTCTTTGTTCCGTGATGATAACGTGAGCGTAGATTTGTATGCATACGAGTTGACAGAATCGCTCCATGGTGTAATTTTTTTTACTTAGAACGAAAATATTACAGGTCAATCTACAATGCAAGTACGTTGCCTTGGTAATGATGTACTTTTAATTAGCAATTAGGATCGTTTTAGGGAGTGCAAGCATTGATGTATACATACGTACATATACATATTTGCCTGTCCAATTCTAATTACATATTTGAATTGGTTTTCACGACTTACCTTAGTAAGAACATCTATGTATATAACAACCAATAGCATTAAGATACAAATAAGACTCACTTAACATATATTCGCTCATACAGACGGGCCTGCAGACAGCCAGACAAACATTACTTATTCGACTCAGCTCATATCTCATTCAATTTTTCGTTTTCTGTTATATTTTTACTATGTATTTATTCAGATCATAAATTTATACTTATTTGTTATATTAAATTACGCTTAAATGTCTGTGTAAATATGAACTATTTTAGACATCAATAAATAAATAAATAATTCTAATCTTATCTTTATATGCTCCCCTTCCGGTAATTAAAAGTCGTATTTTCATTGAAGGTTATTTTTTTGTTTTGGTTTTTAGATTATCAGCAGTTCGGGAGTAATTGACTCAGCCCTTAATTCTAATCATATCATTATATACTCAATTTCAATTTATTCAATTCAATTTAATTGTACATTGAGAGTCTCAATTTGAGACAAGTCTCGTGTAGTACATCATGAAGTAGGTACGTATCTCTCCTTCCAGTACTTGAAAATCGTGTCTTCAACCAAGGTTATAATACAATTTCATGTTCATGATAGGGATAGGCACAGCTTTTACAGAAATTTTTTCGGCTCAGATTTTCATCTGTCTACCAAAAGGGCCGGCTTTACATTAAGGAACCACGGTACGAGAAAAACGAATTTTTTAGGGGGGTTGAGGGCATCTCACAGATCTCAAAACTGAAATCAAAATCTGCCGTAGGCTTATAGTTTAAGAGATTTTAGTTGGTAATTTGTTGGTAGCGGGATGGGTCCATAGATATTACCACAGAAAAAAAAATTCTATCGGCTGTTATTTTTTTTAAAGCGCGGCCAAAGGCCTCCAACGCAAAAAGGTGTTCTACACACATACTTATGTATGTATATACTGCGCGTTTATAAGTGTCTTTCCTCGGCAATAGTGCCCAGTTTTCGGGGTTTCTTTGGTAATTTTTACATCTTACAAACATCTCCGGTCAACGGGACTTTTGGATTTAAAATCAGAAGCACCTCTCCAACGCTCAATAACTCTTTTTTTCAACACGTGGTAGACTGTTAGAATATGTTCCCGTTCTTTCTCCATAATATTTTAAATAAGCCAGAAAGTGATATTCCAGCTGAGTATAACTTTTAAGTTGACCTGCATGTGGAAACCCAACAAATGAAAAATGTATATACGTTGGGTGAATGTGTGCAGTAAACTTTACAACGAAAATCTGTTAATTTGTATGTACATAAACTTATGTATATGCATGCTTGTATGTAGTACAAATATGTTTGCATGTTTCGGTGTCATTTAGAAATTTGTAGTTGTGCAATTGACGAAAAATCTATAATTCTAAATGCTTTAACTGAAAATTACGACTTTTGTACTTATTTATTTACGAATTTAAGGGCAATTAAATTGCATATTTCTTTTATTTTGACCCCCTCACGATTAAAAAATCAATATACACTATACACCTTTTCAAAAAGGACACAGAAACACATGCATATGCAAGTGGAAGGATGCACAATCGTGTAAACATACAAAATTACATAGTGCAATATGTATGTACCTACGTATGTATGTATATGGCTGCAAGGCTAATGTTTGCACTAGTTGTTGTTGCTTTTACAATGAAATTTAACACTAGTACAAGGTTGTTTGTAATAGAAATCACTTAAAATATGATATATCAAGATAATACCAAGGACATGATAAAATGAAAAAAATATACATATAAACTTACGCCCAAAAGAGTTGGATGAGCTACGCCACCACGAATTGATGATGTATCGTCGTGTCCACCCAATGCCAATGGTAGTGGCACCTTTTCCGATTTTTTATCATTTGCTGCTTTAGTTAAGATAGTCATCTTTTCAGCTCTTCAATTACTGCCTTTTCTTGAAATTTTGTTAATTCTTTAATCAATAGTTTGATTTTTCATCAAATTTTTTACAAAATTATTCTACGCGTCAATTTCCTTTCACTCGGCAAGAAAATTTTTTTTGTGAATAAAATGCTAGAAAAGGAAAACGAGAATAGCGATAACATGGCGCACGCAGGGTTGCCAAAGTGGATGAAAGAAAATTGGTACAGTGTTGTATTTGAAGCAGGGCAACATGTATTTGACGCACCGTGAAAAGTTGCTAGCAACATTTGCTGCCGTATGAAAATAAACTTCAAAACAAATGAATATAGGTTTTTAGAGGCATTTATAAAAAGAAATTTGCAAATTTTTATTGAAAAAGTGTTGTTAAACGTAATAAGATAACTATTTTCATTTCGTTAGACACTTTACTAAATTTACCAGTATTTGAAAGGTTTTGTGAACTTCTTGCACAAGGCCCAACATGTCGACTTTATTGATTGAAAAATATTGCTAACAAGTCCTGCGTTAGAGCGCTTTCACATTACTCGGTGTGGAATCGGATCGACATTTTTGGTTTTTACCGAAAGTATACCGAAACCTTGCCGACTACATGTATTTCAATTGGCACTTTCACATTAGTGTTGCATATATGAAATCGGAGCGGATTAATTTCGGTATACCGCAGCGCGGTAAGACCGGTCAGTAAAATTTGAGGAATTACTGCATACATTTTTGCGGCGCAATAAAAGAAGAAGAACAAAGTAAGTAAAAAACTCGTTTCGGCTATAAATGTAGCAAGTTATAAAGTCTTCGTCTTCGCTAGAAGACATTATTGTTATTATTGAGTGTTTTGTTGAAGTTAAAAATTTTGTTTTGCAAATTTTGATGTTTGTTTTCCTATTTACTGCCGATAACGCACCGAAAGTATTCCCACAAGTGTGAAAAACACAACGCGGAATCGTTTCGGTAAGCTGGAAATACCGAGGAAAAAATGTCGATCCGATGTCGTACCGAGTAATGTGAAAAGGCCCTTACTCCTTGCAGATTTTCATGAAGAATTGCGTGCTCTCTGTACTTTTTTAGCACAAGCTTATTAAAAATAAATTTATTTCAAATTTCTAAACATTGCTTAGTGTGCTCTCTATACTCTGAGCAACTCGATCGATACATCATCGCAAAAGCACAGCTGCGTTGCAAAACACATCTCTAACGCAATTTATCGATTTTTATGCTTTTCGTACCTTTTTTTGCTTTGTTTACAAAAAATCAATACATGTAAATTATGCGCAAACATGCAAATCAGCTGTTCTGGGTGACAAAGGGCACCAATGTTTAACAACTGTTTTTATGGGTGGAGTACATATAAAAAAATTTTAGCAAGTAAATGAAAAATTTCAATGGATGGAATTAATCAACAAGAACAACCCAAGTGATTTTAGAATATAATGCTACCAACCATAAACACAGCATACACGCGTTTGGATGGGACGAAACCTTTATTTCGCATACCATTTGGTAAAATTGCAGTTGCCGTTGTTAGTCTACCACTGTGTGGTTTCGTATTTTGTGTAATTTGGTCCATACTCTTCGAATTTGAACGCTCCACAGCAACACACTGTGATGTACGCAATTATTTACCCTCCATATCAGCAGCCATTGGTAATTATGAACCGCAGAGGACAATTTGGCGTTTGGCGATTATCACACAGTTGCCAGCGCGTATTGCCATTACGAAAATGTATATGCAATATTATAGGGATACCATAAGACGGAATCGACGTATTTACGCTGTGATTGCTTGCGCATTAAGTATGATTGAAAATTTTGCATTGCTCAGCTTGTCGCTGTGGACATCGTTGGATAATTATCCGATACATCGCAATGCCTTTGTTTGTTTCATTGCATGTAGTGAGATTTATATGCTCATTTCTTATTTCCTGATTAAGAATGGTCGTAAAATTGCACTGCTGCCAATGGAAGAGAAGTCGCTGTTGTACAAAAGAAATTTATTTACAGTAAATGTTTGTGCATTCTCATTGGCGGGCTACTGTTTTGTGCGGCATAATTCATATTGTGAGCCTGGCGGTAAGTTACATACTTAACAGGTTATATATTAAATAATTCTTAATCTTTCTTTTTCTTTCAGTTTACACATTCTTTGCTCTATTCGAGTATATTGTTGTGCTAACGAACATGGCTTATCATATGACAGCTTATTGGGACTTCTATGCAATGCATGTCACCTTTGACTGGGAGCGTGGACTATATTTATCACAATTTTAAATATTAATTAAGCTTGAAAACAATATGTATTTATATAGTATAGTTATTTATTAACTTTAATCGAAAAAACAACAATTTTATTATTAATTCTAATTATTCTAAGTCGACCATCTACTTAATTAACTTAACAAATGATACAAAACTTTTTTATTATGTACATAACTAAGCTAGCTTTAGCAAAAAAGGAATTACAATTTTAAACGCACACACACGCGCTAAGTATTATATATACATACATACATAATAGATATGTAACAACTCAAGAGCAACTATAAGTCGTGACTGTAAGCAGGTAGATAGCAAATGCAATAAAATTCTAATTTAAATTCTTTAATAAATTACTTTTTCTCATATACAATTGTACCTACATATTTACAAAATTGTGTCCCCTAATTTTATTATTGTTTGTATGTAAATGTATTAGATAAGGAATAGCGATAATTGGTTACAATTTCATGATAACCAAATTTGTACAATACCGGAGCTCAATGCCAGCACAGAAACGAATACACTCACTACTGGTTAAAAGTACTATTGAAAACCGGCGCAAGCTCTTTCGCAAACTGTAGGCAATCAACCCTATCATGAACTTCATGTGCAAAGCACTTAATATACTCACACACACTCCCTAGTTATAATTATGTTTCATAAATTCTAACCAAATCATCAATTCCTATCGGATAACCCGTTACAGGGCAAGTAGAGCGTGCCTTCAAATGTGTAACTATACATTTCCAGCAATAAACATAACCAGATACAGCACATGCTGTTGGCGTTACAATTTTCATCAAACATATAGGACAATCACCATTTGCTATCTCACCTCCTTCACCTAATGCGGCGGCTTTCTTTTTGTATGGTTCTGGATTTTTCAAAGTTCCACCAATTTGACGACGTTGATCATTGGAATACCACCATCGTATAAATTGCAGAAAGAATGCGAAAACTTCGAGCACTTTCAAAAATACATCCTTATCCTCTTTTGGTGGCTCTGCGGGATAACGCAATGTGAGACGTAGCGCGCGGAATATTGGAGAATGGCTTGACGCATACTTTATCAAATACATAAAAGTGTGCACGGCCTTGGAGGCATTGTAAGCATGCAGAATTTTCAATAGGTAACGTTCCCAGCTAGCTGTGTCTTCATGCTGTATGCTACGCGTACGCAGCTTGCGCTCCATATACGGTAATAGTGTTAGTATTGAAGCTGATATTGCTTGCTGACGGCGTGTTATGGGTTCTCCGGTATCGGTTATTGTGCGTTGCAGTCCATAAAAGCTCTCACCAAACGATGCGCCACGATTACGTAAATACATATATTGCAGCAGCCATGTCACCAATGGCGTTAACTCCTCTTGCAATCTGTATGTATTCCAAAGCTTAAAGTCCAACCGGATGTGCAAGTAGTCAAAAATTTTACTGAGTGCTGGATAAATTAATGAGTCTAGCGACTCGGCGGCAGTTATTTCAAATATTGATGGTATGTTTTGCAAATTCTGTCTCAAATTGGCACCCTCTGACATATTGTTTAATATTGATTTATGCACTTAAATTGTATAAAATTGTAAATTCGCAGCTCTTTATTTACTTTTTTTTTTAATTCTCTTATCAATTCAATCAGGTGTTATCATTTTCACCTCTTGTTATCGATAGGTTTTTAATACATGTCGATAAATGCAACTCCACCCGTAAATCGATTTTTTGCCATTATGGTGTGTTCAGATCGCTGGTGTGTTGAAAAACTGAAACGAAATTGAGCTTACTTAGCCATTTTTTTTTTTAGCAGATTGTAAAGTGTTAACTAACATAGAATAGATATTAATGATTAAAATTCATGGGTCTAAGTTTAGCGTGTCTTAAATAGTGGCATTTCACAACATTTTGCTTTTCTAGGTTGATGGCTTCGCAAATTGTCTAGAGACCTCGCTTCATATTCAATGGATCAAGGCTTTCAGAGCAGTGATATTAGCCCTGTTTTTATTCAAGCGCATATACATCTGCGCTTAAATTTTGTATGGATTTCTAAGCGCACATCTCTATCCGCGCTTAGTTGTCCATACAAAATTTAAGCGCAGATGTATATGCGCTTGAATATAAACACGGCTATTAACATTCAAGTTCAAAATGAGTCTCTACTATTTCAAAATAAAGTAGTTAAACTTATACATATATTAAACATAAATAATTCAGCTATTTTTAACTTCAAATTAATCTACGCGCAAGCCCGAACACACCTCGCATCGCTCGGCTAACGATTTCTATGTGCATAACCTAACTATAGAAGGTCCATGCAAGGGAGAGTAGCTCTTCTTACGCGAGTTGTAGCTTATGTCAAACTGTCGTCTTTTGTTTCGATTTTGCATTCTTGCACGTGTTTTTCGTGGAAATAGCTTGTGTGTTCGGTTGTGCGTTTGTGTGTTCGGTTGTGTGTTCGCTCGCGTTTTCTCTGCTTTTGGCATCCTTGAAAGACGCCATCTAACTGTAATCACCTATTTTGCTTCACATAAGAGGACCTGTATAGATTGGCCTTGTCTATGTGCGATAACACTGCTCTACAGCCAAAAAATACTCTGAACGCAACCATCCTTTCTATATGTAAAATCGGTCGCTGGTTCCGAAAATCGGGTTCATTTTTAATTCTATGGGAAGGTTTTTGAGATATCGGCAATTTACCGTTATTTGGCCAATGTGTCCACTTAATCCTGTATATCTCTTTAACACAGTGAGTTATATTCCTTAGGGTGACACCAAACGAAATAAAATTAAATTTCCTTTTCACGGCTCCTATAACATTTTTCTCTAACTCTTATAGTTTCTGAAATATTGACGATTAAATTTTAATTTTTTCGATTTTTTACGATTTTTTGAAGAAAAAATTGACTTTGTCAGGCAATATATTTAAAACCAATATTTTTACCTTCGGTTTTACTCCTTTTCATGAAGCTCCATTCTATTACCAAAAAAATAAGCTATCAACGATGAAAATCCATTGTAAAATGGAAAAGTTATAGGCGATCAAGTAAATACAGCCAGGTCGCGCAATGCCTCTGCACGCGTACATTCTATGCATATTGTACCAATACCTACACATCTGCAGTAGCAGCACATTGGCAGCGCGGTAGATACAAGCCCATTTACGGGTATAACATGCATAAAATATACCCGTGTAGAGGCATTGTGCGACTTGGCTGTATTTACTTGATCGCCTATAACTTTTCCATTTTACCATGGATTTTCTTCGTTGATAGCTTATTTTTTTGCTAATGGAATGGAGCTTCACGTAAAAGATTAAAACCGAAGGTGTAGACATTGGTTTTAAAGATATTGTCTGACAAAGTCAATTTTTTCTTCAAAAAATCGTAAAAAATCGAAAAAATTAAAATTTAATCGTCAATATTTCAGAAACTATAAGAGTTAGAGAAAAATGTTATAGGAGCCGTGAAAAGGAAATTTAATTTTCTTTCGTATGGTGTCACCCCAAAGAAGATAACTCACTGTGTTAAAGAGCTATACTGGATTAAGTGTACCCATTGGCCAAATAACGGTAAATTGCCGATATCTCAAAAACCTTCCCATAGAATTAAAAATGAACCCGATTTTCGGAATCAGCGACCGATTTTACATATAGATAGGATAGTCACGTCCAAAGTACAGACAAAAAATTTCATTTTGTGATCCAGTGTAACCAGTGTTTAAAAAACTGCAGTCGGAATTAGCAAAAGTCGTGAAATGTTTGATTTTATTTGATTTTGATATTTGTCGCTTTTTAAAATGACGATTTTGCCTGATTTTGATTTTGCGCTGATTTCATATTGCTCAAAATCAAAAGCGGCCTGATTTCAAAATGAACAATTTTGCCTGATTTTGATTTTGTGCTGATTTCATATTGCTCAAAATTAAAAGCGGCCTGATTTCAAAATGAACAATTTTGCCTGATTTTCATTTTGTGCTGATTTCATATTGCTCAAAATCAAAAGCGGCCTGATTTCAAAATGAACGATTTTACCTGATTTTCATTTTGTGCTAATTTTGATTTTATGCTGATTTCATATTGCTAAAATGAAAAGCTGCCAAATATCAAAATTAGCGATTTTGCCTGATTTTCATTTTGTGCTAATTTTGATTTTGTGCTGATTTCATATTGCTAAAATCAGAAGCAGCCAAATATCAAAATCAATGCTTTCACAGTTTTGCTATTTACGCTTACATGCGCATACTCGTACATACATATGTATGTATATAAACGTAATACAGAGGGTAAGAAATTATGTACATACACACATGTGTTCATGTAAGCGTAAATAGCAAAACTTTGAAAGCATTGATTTCGATATTATAATTATTATAATTATTATATGAAATCAGCACAAAATCAAAATTAGCACAAAATGAAAATCAGGCAAAATCGCTAATTTTGATATTTGGTTGCTTTTGATTTTGAGCAATATGAAATCAGCGCAAAATCAAATTCAGGCAAAATCGTTCATTTTGAAATCAGGTCGCTTTTGATTTTGAGCAATATGAAATCAGCGCAAAATCAAAATCAGGCAAAATCGTTCATTTTGAAATCGGGCCGCTTTTGATTTTGAGCAATATGAAATCAGCACAAAATCAAAATCAGGCAAAATTGTTCATTTTGAAATCAGGCCGCTTTTGATTTTGAGCAATATGAAATCAGCGCAAAATCAAAATCAGGCAAAATCGTTCATTTTCATATTTTTTCATATTGATTAACTGCGACTTCTGACTTTTTAAAAGCGGAATCAAAATCAAAATCAACAGAAATGAAACTTATTCCAGTTTTTTAAACACTGGCGATAACATATAGCGATTTTTCCACACTGTGGTGAATATATCCAAGTTATGAACTATCGAATTTCTCTTTTTCTTTATTTGTTAACTGAGTTTTGTTTATTCTCGAGAATATTAATCTTTGTTTTTGCACAAGTATAAACAAATTAACCTCATAATGAAGGCAAACAGTTCTAATTTACCGGAAGAGAGTGGTACTAAAGCACAAACGAGCAAATCCAATAAAAAGTCCACAAAATCACGTGCAAAAAAATTAGAATCCTCTGGCAGTAGCAGCAGCGCCAGTGCCAAAAACTCTTCAACCAACACCTTATTGAATAGCAGTAATCCATCTAATATGTACACTAATAATATTGGAACACCAACTCCAACAACACCTACAACCAGTAATCCCAGCGGCTTGTTCGATACACCTTCAAGTACAATAACAAACGGTGCCAGTGGGGGTGGTGGCGGAGGCAGCGGTGCTGATGTTGGTGCTAGTAGTTCAAGGGTAAGTGAAGTATTAAGCCATACTGGCGTTGATGCTTAAAAATTTGATATTTTGTTCTTTTTTTTCTTTGCTTAGAGTCATGCAAAAAGCTATGCCGGCTTGGACGGGCGCTCAGTGAAAATCATATGGGAGCAACATGATCAGACAGATGTGGAGCTATCGAATGAGGTGTGTGCGCGTGTAGCAGAGGATGTGTCATATAAATTGTGGGAATTGATGAATGTAAGTAGGAATGTAAAACATATTTACAACAACGAAAGCAACAACTATATAATATTTTTCTTTGCAGAATGTCAAAACGTATGCACGGCATTCGGGTGGTGTGGTAACTTACGATTTGGTAAATGAGGTGTTGGCCGATGCCGATGTGCCGCCAGCTTTGGGTGCAATGGACAGCGAATGGGATCGCATTGATTATGATGGCAGTTACTTTTTCTACTCGGTAGTTACCATGAGTTCTTATTTGCTTTGTTTTCTAATGAGTTTTGTTGCTTATTATAGGATAAAATTATTGAGCTGCGCGATGAGTATCAAAAAGAAGTTACCATGGAAATACCACATGGGCCAGATTACGAGTGTTCCTGGCCAATCGATGAAAAGCAGAGCGAACTGATAAAGAAGTTTATACCAAGTTTAATTAAGGGTAAGTGCTGCTGCTTTGGCTGTCATGTCCAATGTGCCAATGAAAATTAAAATCCTTGCTGTTCTTTTAGTTGTTTTATATGGCGATGATGATGAATTGGATATCGCTTTATCAGAGGCTGCATTTTCGCCACTACTCGGTGCCAGTTATCGTGTTCTCTTAGCCAAACTAATACAAATACTGGCTTTTAAACAAAATGAACAAACGAGTCTGCGTTGTTGGCGTTTACTGCGCGCTTGCGCCTGTAACTCACATGCGCGTTTGCAAAATGTACGCGCAGAATACTTTCATTTATCCGAAATATTGATCTCTCAGCTGCTTGCGCCCTACGAAAGCATAAAGGTGCATCCCAACAATACGAAAAATGAAACGCCAAGCAATCAAGTTGATGATGCGGGTAGCGTAAAGCCGGAATTGGCAGATAATAAAGCGGATGCAATGAAAGTGGAATTTATGGATCAAACAGATTTATTTAATATGCGCGCAAGTACGCAAGCAAATGCAGAAGTAGAAGAAAAAGTATTTAAATTGCAAAATTATTACGATGATAATGATGATGATGATGATGAGGACGATGGCGGCGGCGATGCTGACTGCATTGCTGGTGTTGGTGATGTTGAGCTGCGCACAGAATTCTCACCATATTTTGCTAGTCCAATCGATTGGCCATATGTCGATGATTTGTGTATAACAATTGGTCATTTGTCAGCAGCAAGTGGTTACTTTCAAAATGAGTGCATATTTCATATAATTAGAAGATTGCAGCGCTTTTCCGATGGGCGTAGCGTGGCGAGTGAAAGAGGTTAATAATACATGGTATATTTTGTAGAAACAATATACAATTTTAATGTGTCTCATTTCTTGGTTTTTCAGATTTCAAATACATTAGTCGCGCTGTGCGCGGTTTAGTGGCTTTGGGCGAATACGCATTTCGTGAATTCATACCCTTTATTTACAAATTCAATGTGGATTATGTGCCGGCGAGCATTTGGAATGATTTTGCTGTAAGCGCTGTTTTCATACACGGCGCCGATGATATATTTCTGTACGAATGGCTGGAGTACTTGTGTGGCGCCGATAAGTTGCAACCATTTTTAGTTTACTATGCGCGTAAGTAAGCATTTAATTTGCACAATTACACAAACAAAACGTTAATCATGAATTCAATCGCATGCTCCTTTTCCCTTACAGAGTACTTTGAAAAGTTCTTAACTGCACGTTTTCTGCGCCGCAAAGTAGGCACTTTCAAAATTTACTCTAAACCGGGTGTTCGTCGTTTGGAGTGGAATGCCTTGGCTGCGGCCATGTGTCATGGCGATGATCCCAATAAAGCATTAAAACCCAAAGCGAAAATCGAGGAGGTTTTCCCCGAATTGATTGCGCCGAATTTACGCCTGAATCGCGCTGGTAATATACGCTTCAAATTTGCTGGCTGTCGTCCGGTGATCATCAAATCCAAGACGCTTGCGAGCAATGCAAAATCACCTTACAATTCGGATGTCGCTGCGACGTCTATGCGTGGCGTTATGCCGAGTGGTCACAGCGATATATTGATAGCACGTCGCAAGTTATTTAAACCGCTGAGCAATGAGCGGCGTATAGTGCCATTAAGTAGTTATTATCATTTAAGAATATAAAATACTATTTTAATATAGATTTTAAGTTGTAATTGTGTTTTAATTGTTAAGTAAGCATATAACTAAAACAAGTACGATAGTGAAATAACTAATATATGGATTTAAGCAGAAGATTGGTAGTGCTTTCTTTGCCTCTATCTATACTACTTCTAGAACACTTCCTCCTCTGGCATTTTCTCCTCTGCCGTCTTCATACCCGCCTCCTCCATATCCTTCATTATACGTTTATTTATAATATTTTTAATATTCGCATTAACATCCGGCAGCAAGCCACCCGTGCGCGCTGCATGTTCGATACGTTGCACAACTTCCACCTCGCGCAATGACGATACGAAATTGGTAACAACAGCTGTTTGTAAATTACCTACACGCCCTATCCTGCCACAACGATGTATATAATCCGAGACGTGCAATGGAAAATCATAATTAATTACATGCCGTGCCTTTGTTGTATCCAAGCCGCGACTGGCAACATCCGTCGTCGAGAGTACATCATAATTGCCATCCTGAAACTCTTCAAAACGTCCAATGCGTATTTTCATTAACATATCACCATTCAAATTTACACTGCGTATGTTATTATTGTTAAGGAATATATCAACGAAATCACTGGTGGATGATTTGTTGCTAAATATGATGAGTGGTTGCTTTTTGGCAACACCTTTTTTCACCAATTTCAGCAAGTTGGCCGGTCTACTTTGTTTACGCATACGCAAGAAACGTTGCTCAATGTGTGGCATTAGCTTGTGTAGGCCGGTACTGGTAACCTCGTGCAGCGTTTGCACGTCTATGATATTCTCCAGTATTTCTCCAATGTTGGTAGGCATTGTCGCAGAAGCTAGAATCAGTTGAGTGCCCACTACCTTATCATCCTGCGTGTGATTTCTATGAAACTGTGCAAGTGGAAAAAAAGTTAGAAAAAAGAGTTATAGCATGAATGTCATACCTACCGGAAAGCGTCGCAGGTAATAGCTTAGCTTTTCAGTGAAAGAATCATCCAACAAAGTGTCCGCTTCATCTAGCACAACATGCCGCACCTTATTCATGCGATAAACCCCAGTTGTTACGAGTTTACTCAAAGCACCAAATGATGCCACCAATATATCAACCTTCGAAAACTCTGGGTTCACCATCATACGCTTGGTATTACCACCCAAAATGGTCTTGATCTGCAAATCTGTACCTTCACATAATTTCTCTGCTACTCTACTAATTTGCGCTGCCAACTCACGTCCCGGCGTAACTATAACAGCTAATGGTGTATTCAATTTTTCTGGCTTTCCTGCTGTCTCAGAATCAGACCCGCTCAACCTTTGTTTACGTTCCAATATACGCTGAACTATGGGCAGCATGTAGGCCAACGTTTTACCACAACCTGTTTCAGCAGCGATTATCACATGACTGCTGTCGTATATTTTGGGTATTGCTTTGACTTGTATGGCGGTAAGTGCATTTATACTCATTTCGTTTTTTAGATTTTTAATCAATTCTTCGTGCAAGTGAATATTAGCGCTGCCGGCGAATTCTTCAAGGCTCACCATTTCGGCTTCTATGTCTTTTTTACTTACGCTCGCATTGAAAATCATAAAATCATCTTTGGCTTTGTAATGTTTCCAACCACCGGATGCTAGCGGTATTGTGCCGAATTTGGTATCCTCTGGTGCTGGTACGTATAAATTGAATTGTGTGCGCTTGCATGATATCAATGGCTTTTGTCGTGGTTCCTGTGTATGATTTGTCTGCGTTGCTTTGAGCGCTGGTGCTGCTGTTGTTGCATATAAACGGAATATACCATAAATATTTGCCGGTTTAGTATTTTGCAGCATTTTGTACATTTAAATAACAGCGGTGGACAAAAAGGAGAACTACTAAAATCGCGTGCAACAAAATCAGCTGTTCGCACATATATATGTAATTCAAAGTTGCCAGCTTTGCGGCTAATCGTTAACAAAAATGTCGATATACGTGCTGTACATGCGTTATAAATATCGATATTGTGGGGTTATTTTAGTGGTGACTTTAACCGGAAAAAATTACAATTCTACGTTTAGCGCAGTTTTCGACTGCAATTTATTTAAAATTAATAGATATATGAATTCTGAATTAATTTAAGTATTTAGAGTATAACAGCTTAATTTGAAATATATTTACGCTTTTGGCGTGTGGTGTGTTTTACGCACACAGCGCTGGGTTGGTATGGTAAAATTGGAATTGGTTTACAACGGCAAAATTTCACTTATTCGTACAGTCACACAATGCATTTTTTTACACTTGAACAAATGTGAAAGTACATAATAAGTAAATATACAAACATGCATATAGCTATTAGAAGGCTGCACGAATGGATTCGAAACGGCCAACAAAATATTCGCGGCCGTCCAATTACAGTACCTACTTGTTGCTGTCGTTTTAGAATAAACGCAAGTAGAGCACAACCATAAACAGAACCAATACAATTACTTATTCGTAGCGACAATTACATGCCCTTAAAAAGGTTCTGCAAATAATGTACACTACTTGCGAATATTTCGAATATAATCGAAATATGTATATGTATGTATGTACATACATATTTTCATAAACACACATCCAGACGTTGTGTTCAGCAAAATTACGCTGCTAGTGTGAGTGTGTGTGTATGTGCATATGCATACACACTAGGGCGGGTCGATTGGTAGGGGCCAAAAAAAAAATTAACAGGGACACATCGCAATTATAAAAATTTGGGTAATTTCAAGCTTTTTTGCCCAAGAAACCATATGTCTAAAATAAATTTCGAACCAGAGCTCTTTACGATCGACATATTTCCAACTGTTCTATATATTTTAAAATAACTCGGTAACCAATACTTCGATTCTTTTGATTTTTTCGGCATTAGTTAGGAAATTTATTTGGCATATTAAGGTGGTTTTATGAAGGTACTAAAGTTCTCCCGACATTCGAGGAAGAACCCGATTTTCATGCGAATATAATACGGAAATCTATACCTAAAATTTTTCCTTAATATATTAAAATTTAGAGGTCGTGCAAATGCCTCCAAATTTCTTTCTCCTTTTATATCAGTGATGATACATAATTTTTTTCAAAGTCCTTAATGTACAAGAAAAACATTTCTTATCATTAAAAAATGGAACATATGTTTGTTGGGCTTTTATTTTTTGGTCCACCTTAATGCCATATGCACATTAAATAAACAAACAAACCAAAGAAGCAACAAGGTTTTGCGAATACTTCATAACATGGTTATTATTATGTTCTATTCTATCGTGGCGAATAGTGTACACTAATCGCTCCAACAGAGCAAATAGAAATAGTATTTGTATTCCAAATAAAAAGTATGGGTTATATTCGTATCTGCATTGAAATTGTGCTGTGACTAATTGTACAATGCATAGAGTATTCGCAAATATAGAAGAGGCAAATGGTATTGTGCAGAGGTCTAAGCGTTTCCTTATATAAATATGTATGTATGTATGTACATATTTATACGCGTAGTTATATGCATTTGTATGAATTTCTAAGCAAGCAAGTCTATTCTTGTAAATCAACATTTGCTTAAGAAAATTCCTTCATGTAAGCTTGCTTAGGTATGTATGTACATATATGTACAAATGCACGTACACAAACTCGTATACTCGTAAACATCACAATGAGGTGAACTTAAGTTGTAAACCAACAGAGATTGTGCCTTGCCTTCAGTCACTGTTCTTCAAGCTTACTTCAGTAGTTGTTGTTATTGTTATAACATTAAAAAAAAACACTTCACGGTGTGTTTGATAAGTGCAGCCATGTCATGCTGCAACTTTTTCCGTTTCCTAATAGCTGCTGTTGTTTTTGTTATTTTAAACACAGAAATAACGCTTATATATTTGTCTATCTATGCATATATGTACATATGTATAGAAGCATATTTATAATTCAAAATAACCCCTTTCATTTACCAGTTGAATTGAAAACATTTCTTGTTTTTGTGTTCTACAGTGTTTTTGTGCAACACGCTCTAAATTACCTCGTGAGAGTAGGTAGTAAGTTTTAAAAAGAAAAAGTGTTGCAAATTCTCGACCTCAGTGCATTGAAAGTAAACAAAGAATACATACATACATACATGTTTAAATACGTGTAGTACTTAGATATGTAGTTAACAGGTCAGTTAGTTTTGCAGTTTCCGCTCAACTCAACAATTTTGAATAACGAATAGTTTATTGATTTCCGTCTACTACATACACAAATACATATCTACATACATATGTACATTTGCATGTGCTGCTACGCTATTTACCATTTTATTTACACAAATCAATCATTCATTGCACATCGCACAAAAGCCGTGTTCAATATATATGTATGTACATATGTATGTATTTAAAATCAGTGCTACATATTTGCATGCATTGAACTAATTGAATTTACAGTTTGTCTGCAATTCATGTCCATTCAGGTTAGCAAGCACTCGCTATGGGAAAAGCGAGTCAACCAGTATGTACATATTTATGCATTAACAAACAAATGAAAACAGTGTTGCCATTCATTCATGTATGTACATAATAGTTATTTTATATGGGAGCTTATTTGAGAAAATCACCGTGTGTATGAGATTTTCCTTTAAAGGGCGTTTTCAGTAGACTTTTAACTAGCTATGTACCTACATACATTTTAAGACTATTCATATGTGATTATTTTTGCACATACATACATATGTATATATGTATTTTTTTTTTTTTTTTTTTTTTTTTTTTTTTTTTTTTAGTAGGGGGAAGCATCGAAAGCCGAAAAGTGCGAGACTTCAACCCGCTAAACCTAACCTACTCCCGCCCCAGACAATACTCCCACGGAACCACCGGACAAGGTATTACTTCCTGGGAGTGGGGATTAGACACTTAAGTCTACATATTTTTTAATTGCGGACGGACTGACGCCTACGTTGATCTGTCGAGCTCAGTTGGGTCATGATTGAGGCCGAAACCTCGCTAACTATATCCCATGTAGCAGAGGACTGACACATAAGTGCAGTCAAGTTTTCCACCGTGATAGCTGCTCCTGAAATACCCTGTATTCGCCTACGTTCTGCTAGGAAACGAGGACATTCAAAAAACACATGTTCTGCACTTTCTACCTTTCCTGGACATTCAGGGCAAAAGGGACTCTCTTCTAACTTAAACCTATAAAGGTAAGCTCTAAAACACCCATGCCCACTAAGGATCTGGGTGAGGTGGAAATTAGGTTCGCCGTGCTTTCTATCTACCCAACTGCTGATGTTCGGTATAAGCCTGTACGTCCATCTACCCTTCAATGAAGCTTGCCAACGTTGCTGCCACATTTGGCGACACTTTCCCTTTATCTGTGCTTTTTCGATACATGTGGCTGGCTTTGTTACATTATGTAAATCGCACACTTCTCGAGCTTGAATGTCGATTGGAGGCATGTTTGCTATGACTTCGGCAGCGTCGCTAGAGACAGTGCGAAATGCACTTATTACGCGAAGAGCGGCGAGTCGGTAAACCGATTGTATTTCTTTTATGTAAGTCTTACACTCGAGAGCTTCGATCCACACCGGGGCAGCATACAGTATGACTGAGCTAATTGCCTTTGAAATAAGATGCCTACGACTTGAACGTACACAACCCTTGTTCGCCATCATTCTTGAGAGTCCACCATACATTTTCATAGCTTTCTCTGCAGCTTGGTTAAGATGGTCTTTAAATGTAAGCTTGCCATCTAGTATTACCCCCAGGTATTTGAGAGTTGGCTGGGAGGTTATCTCGCAGTCCCCAACGGATATGCAAATTTTCTCTTGCACTTTCCTTGTACTTACGAGTAGTACCTCTGTTTTATTCTCTGCCAGGCTAAGATTTAATAACGAAAACCAGTGACGGATTCGACGTATAGCATCGTTACACAAGCGTTGGAGGTCTTTAAGGTGTTTGGCGACCCCTACAACTATTAAGTCATCTGCGTAAGCGATCAGTTTCAAGTTTGCTGACTGAGGGAGCTTTAGGACACCGTCATACATTACGTTCCATAGCAACGGACCTAGTACCGATCCTTGCGGGACTCCACTAGAAATAGCGTAATTCTTAACGCCTTCGTCGGAATCATAGATGAGAATTCTATCCGTAAAGTAGCTCAGAATAATGTTCATGAGATATTGCGGCACCTTGAATTTGCGTAATGCCCTTATTATGTGATACCATCCAGCCGAGTTAAAAGCGTTTTTTACATCTAGTGTAATTAGCGCGCAATACTTTTTTGAGCCACCTTTCCATCTTTTGCCACTAACGGCGGTTTTTGCTATTTTAATAACCTCTCTTGTGGCGTCAATCGTCGATTTGCCTTTTCGAAAACCAAATTGCCACTCCGAGAGTCCGCCGGCATTTTGGATAGCGGACTCCAGTCGGTTGCATATCAATTTCTCATATATTTTGCCAATCGAATCTAGCATGCAAATAGGCCGATAAGACGAAGGTTCATCTGGCGCTTTCTTAGGTTTAAGTATCAGAACTAAGCGTTGGATTTTCCATGGGGTGGGAAAAATACCCTCTGTTAGACATGCATTGTACATAGTCGCAAACATGCTTGTATTTGTATATAATGCCTCTTTTAGGGCTTTGTTGGGAATACCGTCCACACCCGGTGCTTTTTTATCCTGCAAACTTTTGGCTACCTCCAGGAGTTCTTCTTCTGTAATTAGTAAAGGCCGTTCTTTGACTTGACCGCGTGGTATTTTTAGTGGCTCGTGTCTTGGAAATAAGCTCTCGACTATCTTGAGAAGGAACATTGAACATGTAGGCGGCTGGGTTTCACGCTTGAACTTAGCCAGACATACTTTGTATGCTTTCCCCCATGGGTCGATGTTTGCTTCTTCACATAGTTTATTGAAACAGCTCTTCTTGCTTTGGGCAATGGCTTTTTTCAATGTTTTCTTGCACTTTTTGAAGCACTCTCGTAGTTCTAGTTCGTTACTCCCTCGCCTGTTTCTGTGGTATCTACGCCGTGCCGCAATACATAATTTTCTGAGCTTTGCTATCTCATCATTCCACCAGTAAACCGGTCTTCTATGTGGGTGAAAAGTGCCACGCCGCATTGTTGTATCGCAGGCTACAATCAACCTGTTTCCAATGTCAGACACTAGTCTCTCGGCGTTTCGATGTGCTGGAGGTGAAGTATCCCATGCCAGATTGAATAATTCAGTGTCGAAATCCCGCTTCCTCCAGGTGTATTTTTGGCATCTCGTGCCGACCCCTGGGTGGGGGTTAGAGGGTTGTGATACTTCGGCAATGATCGCCATATGGTCGCTATTTGTGTAGATTTCGGAAACATGCCACCTAATTCTAGGACTTAGCGAGTCGTTTGCAAACATTAGGTCTATTATAGATGATTTTTTCCCCTTTCTAAATGTGCTTTGTGATCCGCTATTTATTAGCGTAAGGTTCGCTTGGCTTAGGAACTCAAGTACGAGCTTTCCACGATGGTTGGTGCGAGTGCTTCCCCATGCTGTACACCAGGCATTAAAGTCACCAGCTATAATTATAGGGACTTTTCCTCTGGCTACTATTGTTAAGTTTAACAGCATACTTTCGAATTCTGTTGAGGAAGCACTAGGCGGAGCGTAACAGCTAACTATGTAAACACCAAATATTTGTGCCCACGTGAAGCCGTTACTTGTGTCTCTTGCAAAAGATTGAAAAGGGCGACCTTTGCAAGACCATATTTATGCTTTCCCGCTTGCGTCTGCAACCCAGGTGCAGTCGGGCCTCTGGGTATATTGCTCGCTAAGAATTGCTATGTCTATATTTTCTTCTATAACTGTTTGCTTCAGCAGATCTTGGGCTGCGGCACAGTGATTTAAATTTAGTTGTAGGATTTTCATTTTCTTACTACTTTTGTCATCTCAATATTTTTTGGGCATTTCCCACTGAGGGTAGAGTGAGCACCTGAACATAACATACATTTGTGGGTATTAGTGCAGTCTTTTGCCTTATGACCTGTGTTTCCACAACGCGTACACATCGATGACCTATCTATGTTACTAGTACACTGGCGCGCTAAATGCCCCAAGTTGAAGCATTTGAAGCAACGGTTAAGTGGGGTATGTTCCCTTATACGGCAGATTGACCAGCCAATTTTAACTTTGTTTGCACTAAGAGCTTTCTTTGCATCGTCAGCTGTCAGCCTTATAAGTGCAACTTGATTGCCGACTATAGTTTTCCGCATCGACACAACGCTCGTCACATCTATATTTTGCACTCCGCACTCTGCTTTAAACGCGGCACATACCTCTTCGGGGGTTGTGATTTCATCCAGGTCCTTACAAGCGATCATAATTGAATGCGTTTTTGGTTGAATAACTGCCATTCCACCAACGGGTTTTTCAAGAACCTCTTTAAAACTATTAGCTCGATTGTTTGGGTCGTTCTTGAGCTGGAGCAGTAGGTCACCTTTCATCGTTTTGCGGATATAAGTAACTTTCGTACCCAAATCGTCTAAACCGCGATCGTTTTTTATTTTACGCAATATATCGGCATACGATGCCCCTTCTTTTTTTGTTATGATGATAGCGTCTGGTTTCGCTTTGATTTTCCTCTCAGTTGGTTTATTCTTTTTAACAACATCAACCCACTTTTCCCTGTTTTCAGTATTTTCACCTGATTTACTTGGTGTGTTTATTTTTTCGGCTGACCTCGGATCGTTTTTGGTGATGTTTTTCATCTTTTTCGGCGATGGAGCTTGTGCGGCCAAATCGCTGGCTCTTTTTAACGATTTTTTTACGATCGGAGAAGTTTGGGTTGCTTTTCCGGCCGATTTCTTAATCTGGTTACCGACGCTATTTTCTTCTTGCTCGTATAGCGTCTTAATACCGCTCAACAGGTCTTTCATTGCCTGATTAATGTGCCTTTGCACTGACATCATGCTCTCCAGTTCTCTTATTTTTACTCCGAGCTGTTTGAAGGGAGAGATTTTGACGGTTTTGGTGTTTGCAGAGGCACCAGACTCGGATTCAGTACACATGTTTGTGACTGCAGAATTATCGCATTCTAATGCTGGTCCAGCAACGCTTGGCACCGAACTTTTGCTCTTTGGTGGTGTTCTTGTCACTTTCGAATTCCTTTTAAAAGGGTTCTCCGGTGTAGGCACGAAGTTATTTCCCGAGGCCATGCCTCGGTGAAAATGTTTGGGTCACCTAACACCTAACAAAATATATAACTCGTGCTTGAAGGGTTAAGAAAAATCAAGTTGTCAAAATGTATATATGGTTGGCAACGCGGGTATGCTCACTGACAGAACGAGTCAGCTGGATTGTAGGAATCAAGAGGAAGACTATTTATTTACAGAAGTTATTTATTTGTCCTTGTTTAACAATTTTGTTAAAAAAGGACAATAATCAGGAAAATTGGCGCAAAATTTATAAATTATGGGTAAGTATGTGTGTATGTGAGGATTTAAGCTGATGAAAAATATTGAATTAAAACTATAATACTTAGCTTTATGGCGGAAACCTGAAACTGCTCAGCTGCCGGGCCAAACGGGGCGGACACCTGTTCCAAAATCAGGACTATTAACGCACAGAAAACTATTTTAAAAACAAAATCTAACTTGATCCACTAAACTAACACTTCTAATGCACGACGCATGCATGCTATCATGTATGTACCAATGTATATATGTATGTACCAATGTCTATGTACGTAATTGTTGTTTAGAACAAATGAAAACGTATTTGCACGCTGTGAATTAAATTGAATGAAAATGCAAGCTTACTTTATCCATGTGTATGTAACTACATCCCAATAAACACAAAAGCGAGGATGATATCGTGGCGAATTCGAGATGAATTCGCGGAGGTGAATATAACTTTTCGGATTTGTATCGAGTTCGAGATGGACTCGAGAAAAATCAATTATCGCAATAGCATTTATTAATTTTATTAAATCTTGCTTTACACGAAGAAATTCCCTGTTGGACTTTAATTTACCATTTAAAACTCTACTCAAGCGACTGAAAAGCTCGGATGATATCGTGGCGAATTCGAGGCGGATTCGCAGAAGAAGATTTTCTAGAATGTATTCGCCAATGAGCCTAAATCTCGAATCGCCAACGATCCGAGAATATAAAAATGCGCGAATCGCTAATGAGGGGTGACTCCCCTGGGAATTCGGATTCGCCGATCTATTGTCGCGAACTATCACCGCGATAATATAATCAGAGAAGCGAACTCGTCTCGAATTCGAGGCGAATCTGTTGTGTTTATTGGGATGTCAGCTTTGCCAAAGAGTATAGCAAACCAATTATGTTGTTCCATAAGACCTCCTACGGGTTAAATGATGTTCAAAGATGTAAAATTTCTATTCGTATTCGTTACTTTGGGTTAAGCGCTTCATTCACGATTATAGATAAAGAAAACTAATGTTACTCATACGCCATGTCGAACAATTTTTCATTTACTGAAATTCAGTACAGAAAGGATTGCTGCAAACCCCATATATAACTAACTATTCCCTCGAAATTGTATTTTATTGGCACTATGCATATGAAAAATCCCCGTGCATGCCTTTCATGCCTCTCCTCCTGCTATACTCATCCGCTGGCTAAATGCAAATAAAAGCAGTTCTAAAAAAACATTGCACGTGTACTTGTTACATCAAACTCTTCACAATAGGCACAATTCAACAATTTGCAGTTATTCGGATAATGCAAAAGATATGTGAAGTAAAACAAGTGAAGCGCCAATCAAGCGAAAAATGTAAATATTTGTTTTACCTATAAACCAAGGAATTTACATATACATATACATACATACATATATGCATGCTTTTAACAAAAGTCAGTCTTTTAAATCATACAAATTCTTTAAGAATAAAATCCAAAATACTTATTTTGCATAAATCTATTCATGCAAAATAAATAATAATAAATATTTGTTAGTCCTAAAAATTACAATGATTTAAACACACTTTTAACTTCAAATTCTATAAACACAAATTCTATACAAATGACCCATTGATATTTATATAATATATTTACATATTATGTTTTGTGTGCATGCTCAAACAGTTACACGCGTAGATACACGTGTGTGTATTAACTAAAGAAACAACATATTCATATGCAAAATAGGGTTTCTATTATGAACTCATAATATATATATGTAGATATGTACAAAAGTGTGTTTATATGCACATACATCTGTATGTATGTAGGCACAATATGTACACGTACTTAATATAGAAATCAAATCACTTTAGAATCCACTGAACCTTGATTACAGCTTACGTTTGAACAATTTATGTATGTACATATGCTATTATGAAAGTGCCTGCCAAGGGCAGTGCCCCCTAATACCCAGCAATGTGTAGAGTAACAACAAATCGTCGCCTGAGAAAACGAATGTCGTATGTGAAAATCGACGATTTCTAGTTTTTGATGCAGATTAACTAAATCGGACCTAATCTTTTAATTTTTCCAATCCATTTTTTTCTATCTCTTTTAGTTTTTGAGTTATATAGTATGTATTTGCCGTATGTTACAAAATTACTACTATTTGGGTAAGCTTTTGTCGTATGTAACATACATACGACAAATTTCCATATAAATTCGTTTCTGTTTATTTTAAACATATGTCGTATGTGCCGCTGAGCTACTGAGAATAAACCAAAATATTGTATCGGAGCTATAGGTTATAGTGATCCGATCTGAATGATTTTCACTGACATATTTTATTGTAGTATAATACCAATTACTGCAAAGTTTAGTATAATTTGATCCTTAAATATGGAAGTTATACCCGAAAACAGCTATATCTGAACAATCGGTTGTATGGGAGCTATATTCTATAGTGGTTCGATATTGACAAATTTCGGTGACATTTATTAGGTCCATATGGGTACAAATACCTCAAAGTTTCATGCCCTTATCTGTTTACATGGAGAAGTTATATCTCAAAATGTCCATATCTGAACAATCAGTTGTATGGGAGCTATATGCTATAGTGGTCCGATCTTAACAAATTTTAGTGACATTTATTAGGTCCATATGGGTACAACTACTTCAAAGTTTCATATCCTTATCTCATCAAATAAAGAAGTTATACCCGAAAACAGCTATATCTGAACAATCAGTTGTATGGGAGCTATATCTTATATTAGTCCGATGTGGTGGATTCCGACAAGTGATCAAAGTATCATCAAAATATATGCAACTGCCAAATTTCAAGTCGATATCTCAAAAAATGTGAGCCTCATAACCATTCCGGTTTGAAAAAAGAGAAGAATTTTTGTCGTATGTACTATTATAAACACGTATTGGTGCTCAGACGTCACATCCGACAAATGCATACTGAATGAAAAGTCGTTTATCTCCCATAATTTTAAAGATATCCAACTTTTGCAAATTGCAAGTCAAAATATATAATACTCTCTACAGCTCGTCCAAATAACAGACAAATCTGTTGTACAGTTTTTGAGAATTTCCAATTTAAACTTCAAAGTCGATTTTCTCGAAACTATGTTTTGCTACATACGACATTCGTTTTCTCAGGCGACGAAATCGATTGACTTGAAACCCATGGTTGGACGTACATACATACATGTGTACAAACATAAATTCGACAATGAAAAGCTGAAGTGTGTGCAAAGAAAAGGTGAAGTGGGCAAAAGCATGTGTTCTGTATGTTGTAGGTAAGTAAATATGTATATGTACATATATGTATGTATGAACATTTTTTTCTTAGTGGAAATGAGCGTGAGTTACTTACAGTCATATACCCAAGCCTTTCAATTTTTGCATCAAAAGCCGTACAAAATTCTGCTTTCATTCATTTGGGTGCTAAGTACATTGTAATAGCGCATAGAACACTCTTGTTGCGCTCTTAGCCGAATATTGTGCGTTTAATGGTTGGTGGCGGTGGCGTATGAGTAACCTGTGGCACTACCCTGCAAAAAATGCGATTAATCCGGGGCGTGTCCGGGATCAATCGCAAGGGAGCATGCGACTAATACAATTTTACATCCCTTTATATGGAGTGAATTGATCGCATTTGTTCGAGCATGTCCTATGAAGAGACTAATTGTTCAACTTGTATACCCGAACGGGTACCAATGTAGATTAATCGCTTTCATCCCGAACGGGTACAAATGTAGATCAATCGCTTTTATCCCGAACGGGTACAAATGTAGATCAATCGCTTACATCCCGAACGGGTACAAATGTAGATTAATCGCTTTCATCCCCAATGGGTACAAATGTAGATCAATCGCTTTTATCCCGAACGGGTACAAATGTAGATCAATCGCTTACATCCCGAACGGGTACAAATGTAGATTAATCGCTTTCATCCCCAATGGATACAAATGTAGATCAATCGCTTCCAGCACGAACGGGTACAAATGTAGATTTTTGCAAGTTGTTCGCCAAGGCAATTTTTAATAACAATCTTTAAAAAATTGTAAATGTTCATACATATTTAAATAAAGATTATATAATGTTTTACTTATGAAAAAAAATCTCAATAAATAAATAAAAAAAATTGAAGTTTTGAGTATGCATTATATGAGCGTAATGTAAGGGATTTTTCATAGAATATTTTAGGCAACATTTTGTTAAAATTATTATTCATCATTGTTATTAAAAGAAAGGGTGTTCAATTCGTTTTACCGGTTGTTCTACAATTTTTTAAATACATTGCATATTTTTGTAAAATTTCTACATTTAAGGAATCTAGATTTGTACCCGTTCGGAATGAAAGCGATTAATCTACATTTGTACCCGTTCGGAATGAAAGCGATTAATCAACATTTGTACCCGTTCGGGATGAAAGCGATTAATCTACATTTATACCCGTTAGGGAACAATTAGTCTACATTTATACCCGTTCGGGAACAATTGGTCTACAATTAGTCTACATTTATGCCCGTACGGGAACAATCGGGGACTAATTGTGGACCGATTGTTCTCGAAAGAGATCAATCCGGGACAAATCTCTTTCGGGATGAATCGCACATTTTTTTGCAGGGTAACGCAGCGTAAACGAAAGTATGTATGCATGTATGCATGTAGGTTTGGTAGCATCTTGTAAGCAACATGTTTAACTGTACTTAGCATGTCTGCTGAAAGCATTGCCGGAAGCAAGGAAATGTGCATGTTTTTACACGTATACATATTCAGGTACATGTCGTTGTGCCGAGTCGGCAGAAAAATACTGAAAAAAGTATTCATCACGAATTTCATATAAAATATCGTTATCGATTCAGAAAAATTGCCTTAAATTCATCAGAGTTACATAGTATGTAGTACATACTTATATTACCTTCATAATGTCCATTAGTTTATAACACTCAGCCCTTACAATGTTGATAGCATATATAATTATTACAAACATAAATAAATTTTTAAGCACATAAGTGGCACAGTATTATGTCAATAAAACTGCAAATTTTACTACCAACAATAATCTTAATGTATGTATGTAACGCGAATAAAAATTCCAAATTCATATGCATGTAAGAATATGTCTGTAAATTTTAGTCACAACACGCGCATTTTATTTGCTCACAAATCTTTGAGTGTTATGTACTTTTTGGAAATAAAATTGGTAAAGTGTATGGTTTACACATGCATACACAGAGAAAAAAGTACTATTTTCACATGTCAAAAGAATCAATCAGATTCTTGGTAAATATTACAATGCTGTTTTTTTATATTAAAATTAAAGTATTGGAACATGACCTATGAATTATTTAACTGAACACAAACTTATTCCATATGAACCAATTTTGGGTAATTTTTTTTTTGTTTCTAAAACGAAATATTGCATAAAATCAGAAATTTTGTTTTAACTAAAACTCTGGTTGATTTTATTTCTAATATAAAATTAGTACTATTAACCAATTTTTGGTTGATTCTTTTCTCAGTGTACAAGCTTTCTCCACTGAATGATTGGCTTATCGGGAGTATTTGGTCTCTCGTATTCTCTTCTTGTCACCGAATAATGGAGTGTCGCTGTAATGATCGCATATCTAGGAGAAATCGCCTCACCATGGATATCTATCACCTCAAAAATTGTTTCTCCATATTCAGTTAACGCAGTTGCTCTTAACAGCCGTTTGTTTACTTTACCGTTTTAAATACTTTCCGTTATAAAATTCTTCATAACTTTTAGCCAAAGTGAAAAATTTAAGTATAAAAATTAAATAAATATTTATAAACCCAGCGCGAATAAACAAAGGAATAAATTATGATCTCAAATATGCTTAGAGCAGCGTAAGAAATGTTGTTGTATTCTCACTGCTTAAACCTAAGCACACTTCTTTGTTTTACTTTTTTTGTTTTACTTCTTTATCTTGCTGCTTATTCTTTTATATTTCGTTTAATTTTTTCGCATACTAACATTTTACTTTTCTCTCGCATCTCTCCGCTCTCCACTCCTATTTTGTGTTTTTTTTTTTCTATTAAGTTCGTGAATTATTCATGCTGAAATTTGAATAATCCTTTGCACAATAAAACGCCAGCAAAAATTTGGTTGCGGCGCCAAACCGCAACACATTGACCTAATGCCTTAACACGCCGCTAAACGATTTCGTTTCGGTTTGTGTTTTTTTTTTGCATTTTCAACTGACAGCAGGTGGTGAGGTTAAGTTGTTGGATAATACACCATCCACCATCCACCACACACAAATGCAACGGTTGGTTCTTGTTGGGTTTTTTGTGTGTTGCTGTTTTGTTTGTTGTTGCTTTTTTTCAGTTTCCCTGCCTGTGTTTTGTTGAAAATGAGCTGTTTTTTTGTGTAATTTAACATTCAGTGTTGTGATGTGTGAATGTTATTAAAAAAATAAGGTGTGAGCTGTTAATTAGTTGCCTCAAATGCGCATACCTTCAAATAACAAAACAAATATTTTGTTTTAGTTATTTTTTTCACTGCTATATTAAAAAATGTGTAGCTACGTTGGAAATTTTCTATGTAGCTTCTAATGTAACAACGGAAAATTATCATGCGAAATCTGCACACAGGAAATATTTACCTGCATAATTGCGGAAAACATTTGTGAAAATTCCAGTCGGTCTTCATGCAACATTAAACACTTTATTTTCGCTGAATTAATTTGAACTCATGTTTCATATGAAGAAACAAATACACCTGAACTTACCTACATACATACATATGCATGATCTCCATTAGCATCTGTAAACATCAAAGCACCGTTTCAAAGCTTATGCCCTCAATTAGTAAGAAACCAAAAATGTATTCCAGCACATTTCCCCAATCTCAGTTGTAGGTACACCACCTTACTAGCTCGAAAACATGCAAATGAAGGAAGTAAGCAATTGCCAGGTTATTTGAAGCGATTAAATTTCATTTTAAGTTATCACAAGAAAATGAAATTAAAGATGCGTACAATGGCTGTGCAGGAAATATGTATCTGACGAAGAAAAATTCTAAACATGTTCGCACACGCATGGTACTTATAATGTTATATTTGTGAATGTGTGTGTTCCAAATTTAGCATTATAAAGTACCATGCGTGCGCGAACATGTTTAGAATTGATTGTGTATTAATTTGTTGTACCCAAGTGTGCTAAAAGGCATTACATGTATGTGACTCCGTTGGCTATAAAACATACATTTTTATATTTTGCAAAGCAACCACGAGAAATATACCTAAATTAGACCTTTTTCGTATTTGGAAAGTGACATTATTTCTCTTTATTTGCATATACATGATAATACCTTAAGGTAATTTTAAAATGAAAATTATTGTTCCAGAATGCCACGCTTTTTTATGTATAGAGATGTTGCGGCATGCGATGGCAATATTATTTTGAATGGCTGCTAACCTCACAGCACAGTTTCGCTCGCCACATGCGTTTGTTTTGCCGCGAAATGTTGCTAGCAACCTTTTTTTTGGCCTTCGTATTTGCTGGTATTTGTACAAATGTAAATTAACAAATTTAGCAGCAAACTTTGTCAGAGAAAAGTATTTTAAACTAACATAAATATTTATAAAATAACTAATTTTATTCTTTTTGTACAGATTTTACTACACTAAGCTAGGGTTGCCAGATGAAAAATGGCGAAAGGGGGATCGACGAGACCAAAAAGGGGGATTTCGGGCTACAACTTAGAAAAAATGGGGTATTTTTGGGGGGGCCAAATAAAACAAAATGTATTAAACATAAAATTGGTTTATTCACTTATTTGACATAAAAACAAAGAGATCAAAAGTAAAAATTAAATACCGTTTGAACAAAAAAAATATTCTTATGTATGTTTAATCGCCGTACAGTACGAAAACTACCACCCGATTTTTTGTGTCTGACGAAAACTAGCACTTTAAATGTGTATTTGAAAAAGTAGCACTCGACTTTTGGCTGACGAAAACTAGCACTTAAAATTTTTAGAAAAGTAGCATTTTCGACTTTTGGCTGACAAATTGCATATAAAATTATTGCAACTTTCTCTCAGGCAAAAATTTAAAGTGCTACTTTTCGTGCAGAATTTTTAAATTACCGAGTTTTCGTAAGAAATTTTTTAAGTCGGGTTTTCTCTATAATAGATTTTATAATCTAGCGACTTCCCCAAATTCTTTCCCATAGGCTTTGCCTGGAAAACTAACGTTATACTCGTATGTGAATTCTCTCCATAGACTTTCTTGTAGACAAGACAAATTCATTCATATGGTAATGGTAAGTGAACAGTTGACTTCTTCTTCTTCTCGTTTTTAACTCGCCGTGTACAGAAGAATGTCAATCAAAGAAATATTTGACTTTGAGTTTGACATTCAGATGGACAAAAACTTAAAGCGAATCGAGGCGAATATTGCCGAATTCGTCCTGCCATTACCATATTATGAATTTGCCTTGTTTGTAAAGAAAAAGCATTTCATCGTTTAAAATTTTTGGATTTCGAGCTGTATCACTTTATGATTTAGAGTGCGATACATACATATGGATGATATAAACAATATCAATTAAAACTTTGTGCAAATATTGGGCAAACATTAAACAAATTTTCATTAAAGTTTTACTAAAATTTTTTGAATTTTCTGAGTATTCCGCTTCGTAGCTCAGTGACTTAAAATTCACTAAAAAAATTCCGAATTTTTGGCAATTTTGAAATTTCATCCATACAGACTTTTGAACGTACATATGTTTTACAAAAAGACTTCTAGTAAAAAAATTAGAATTTTCATGAAATTTCGTTTAATTTGCCTAATTTTGAAATTGAAGCAAAAATTAATATACACATTCATTTAATTACATAAATATATATGTATGTAAGTATGTATACAATATTTATGTTTCACTTATTTAGTCATATTGACACTGGTTTTCAAGCTTTTCAAAATATTTTTGCCAATATCATCATGTTCACTTAGCAAAAAATAAAATTTATAAGGATAATAGGAATATAGCGAAAAAGGGGTATCTACGGAGCCTTCCGTAGATAGGGGAACACCAAGTCAAAAAGGGGTAGAATCCCCCCAAAGGGGTACATCTGGCAACCCTACACTAAGCAGCATTTGGCGAATTTTGCAAGCTGGCGGCACGATTAGCAAACACGTTCATTTCAACGAATGTCACTAGGTACAAAAATGTTGCTGGCATCATATTGCTAGCATGTTGCTCGCTACTTAAACGGCATGTTTCACAGTTATGCAGTTCGTATGGACTTTCACAGCAGTTTCAGCTAAGGCACGAACTTTTGGCAAGGTTTAAGTTAAAAAAAATTATTTATAAAAACGATCATCCAATTTTCAAAGTTCGAATCTATTACTTAATAAAAAATTTCATACTCTTACTGTGAATCTCTATGGTTAAGCTGTATACAACAGTTAATGATGCGTTCACACGTCAAACATTTTCCACTTTTATTTGCCTAATCTATTTATACACAATTGAAAAAGCTGCTAAAGAAATAGATTTTATCTCACCTTCATCTGACAAAAAAATGTTAAATGCAAACATACAAAAGCAACAAATAAGTGTATGAAAAGCAACAAAATGTCTGCTCTACCGCCTACAGCGGCATATACATATGTACATAAAAAGCAGCAGCAATATCAAATTAAACTTTATTTCAATTATGTGCTATAAACATATATGTATTTATTTTAAAAGAGATTTCACATTCAAATCCGCTTTTTATGTATGTATGTAGAAGGGATCACAGACAACAACACAGCAGTGAAAAGTAGGCGCAACGAATACAGCTTGCCTTCCATAAAATTATTTATGTATCAAATAAGATGAACAAATCGTAAAGAAGCTTAAAATATATTTGCATATGCCAGATGACAATTTGTTAAATCAAATATGTATGTTGAAAGTGTGGAGCAAGTGGAAATAACAATAATTTGTAAGAGATAATATTTACATGCATGTGTATGAATGTATGTATGTATGTATGTGCTTTTATATGCATACATACCTAGCGCGTGCCTCCTTTTTGTAATGTGAGAATGAAGAATTTTCAATATTTGCTGTTAGGTACAAAATAGGACTGCTGAGCTTACATGTTTTTTTTTGTATGCATGTATGTTAGGGTGGGGCGATTTACTAACCTATATCGCGCTATAATTTGGATTCCTCTCATTTTTCTGAGTAGAAAACTTCTCCACGACATTTGTCTAAAATTAATTTTGATGTTCCGGAATTTGGTTTTTATGAACCAAGACAAATTTTTGAAAATAAAAATTGGGCAAAAATCGGCAAAAAATATATATATAGATATATAGCCTGATATCTGGTTATGGAGGCTGAATGCCCAAAATCGTATATTTTCGCTATTATATCTTGTTGTGTACAATACATCTTAATTTTTTTTTGCAAACTTGTTTAACATAAGTCAATTCAATATATGAACAGTATTTTAAAATATTATTTTATCTTCCGGTATAGGAAAACTAGAATGCACTCTTTTTTCCTTGGCCCAAAATCGCGGTAGGGGTTCTCTATGTTATAGTCATTTGATACCCATGATTTTCGTCGACAGATTGTGTGTACAATAAATTCTTCAAATCCAATGACGCAACAAGAGATAATAGCGAAAATATGCGATTTTGGGCATTCAGCCTCCATAACCGGAAATCAGGCTATATCTCGAAAACGGATCATTCGATTTTAATTCGGATTTTATATCTGGATTCAGCAAAAAATTCTTCTTTAATTCGATATGCATATTGGCCTGGATATTTTTTTGCCGATTTTTGCCCAATTTTTATTTTCAAAAATTCGTCTTGGTTCATAAAAACCAAATTCCGGAACATCAAAATTAATTTTAGACAAATGTCGTGGAGGAGTTTTCTACTCAGAAAAATGAGAGGAATCCGAATTTCGATGGCGCGGTATCGATTAATTTCCCTCCGTATAAATCGCCCACACTAATGTATATATATGTGCATGTGTATATGTACATAAAGATGGAAAGGCATGTGTTAATGTTAAATTAAATAGCTCAGAAATAAAATAGTATGTGTATTTGAGTTTAGGGTGTGCTCATGACAGAGCAAGTAGTAAAAATAAATGAAAGACGAAATTTCAAGGTAATACTACTCTAATTTCAGTTAAGGAAAATTCACCTTCATGCAAGCGTAATTCTAGGATCTCACGCTATTGAAAAAAAAAAACTAATCTAGCGCACGTAAACTTATAAAAAAATTATTCCAAGTAGACAGCTCACTACTAGCTTAGCAACATACATACATACATACTCGTACTACGTACGTCAATTGAGATTTAATTCTCTGAAGTCAATTTTGCTTTGAATTCTTTGAATTATGTCGCTTTTCGTGACGCACAACCCTTCTATTTATAGTTGTCTCTTGGTTTCTTAATTTTTGTTGTTGCGGCTTAAAAGTATGTAATTTTTTTTTCAATTTCTAAGCAATTTCAACGCCAACTGCAAGGTTTTCTCGAACATCGCTACCCTAATGCTTCACAGCAACATGTGTATGGCAGGATAAGTAAGTATATATCTAAGTAAGTGTAGATAAAATTTCCCTAAAATACGAGTGTATTTTGTGCCATTTTATGCATGACCGTGTCAGTGCTGTGTAATATTTTCAACGAAATTGATTTATATATTTACATATTTTGAAAGTTAGGCATGTAGATATTGACATATGTATCTACATATGTAGGTTCATATGTGAATATCTGTCCGTACGGATGGGCTTAGCCTTTTCGCAGGTGTGAAATTTATACTAAAGTAAACATGTTTATGTTTGCTTTAAATTTAGAATTCACAGGAAGAGCGTGGGTTTCTTTTATCAAAGCGATATATGTACATACATTCATATTAATTGATGTGAAACCCATTTAAATATGCCTAAAGCCATATTTCATTATGCACACAAACAAATTGATATTTAAGTATCCTCTCGTTTTTATTACAATTAATCTGCTTACATACATTTTTTTTTTGTATGTATGTATGTACTTTGTTAACTTCAATAGAATTGCTGACAGGCATTTTGTAAGCGGGGCATTTAATGACACGTACATAGGTAGATATATTCATAGGTAAATCTGATAAATATTTAAAAAGCGTTTAAATGGAAATGGAAAGTGTGAAAATTGTTTGGGAAAATTATTAATGGACATGTTTTTTGAAGAGTTATCTCGGTTTGTTGTGAACTTAAGTAGGGGTTTTATTATACTATGACACATTTTGAGGTTTGTTGTCTGGGGGCAGAATAATTTCTAAACAGAAAGAAAAAAGACAAAACTTCAAACCCACTTGCCGAATTTGGTACCATTTTTTTTATTGCAATTTTAAATTTGCAAAAATTTCGTCTGCTTTTTTTTTCTTTAATAAATGGAATAAAGGGTTAAAATACATACCGTATAGAAATATGCTGTTAGGAAACGTATAGCAAAATTGCATGAGCATTAATTTCGTAGAATACTTTAACGATTTAAAACGCCCGCTAAGGGGTTGTTTTGACCCATTTTTTAGAAAGTAGGAAAAAATTGTATTTTGAAAATCGCTAGAAGTTTAAAATGTTCCAGAACTTTATTCGCGATAAAATTTCACTAGGAGTCTCCACAGACAAAATCTTTAAATCTTATAAAATTTGCTGCATATTTGCAGGCGCCACATTTTTTTTCATTTACTGTGTTTTTGTACATTTTTTTGTGCAAAATTTTAATCTGAGGATAACTATGAGAAATTTTCCGACGAACAATTTTCTATAATATTTTAATATTTTAACCCTTTCACGACCACCTAATGCAACTTTATTCGCACTACTCCCAGAAAGAGGTCAAATGAAGCAGTTCTGAGAGAGCAAGTGGCTTTAAGTTTTCAACGAAATTAATGCTTCTATAATTTTACCATTATCTACTAAATATTGTATTTGGACCGATATGAGTTTCAACCCTTTTTTCCAAGTTTTTCTAGAGAACAAACTTGACATTTAAATAACCTATTTTACTAAAATGTTAATAAAATATCACAGTTTTTTATTTTTTATTTATTTTCCATTATTTACTTATATAACGAGAATTTAATTTTTTGTGCAATAAAAAGCTAATTTTTGTCTAACCAAAAAGTTTTCATTATCTCAATGCGCCTCCGCCGCCACAAAAGTAGGAAAGTAAAGGGAAGTGAATCAATTTACACAATAAAATGAAATAATTTATGAACAAAGCTACCATAAACCAATTCATGGCTTATCTTATGGCCTACCCAACCAACCATGGCTACCGCTACGGCTACAGCTAGGGCTTTTGCTATTAACCTTTTTTGTTGCCTTTTTTTGCATGTGGTAGAAGTTGTAGAAGCGCTGCAAATTGAATTCCAAATGAAGGAGGCGCACAACATGATGTACACTCAAAGGCTACAAAACGTCAAAGGTTGTTACAAACCTGCACATATGTACATACAAGCATGGTTAGTATACGTGTATTTATGTATGTATGTATGTAAGCATGTTGGTGTAACTGTTACTGGCAGCGAGATAGTGACAGCTCAGCTGGACACTTGACCACATCAGTAGATATGTTAACAAGCTTGGAAATAATACAATGCAGCACATAAACATGACTAACGGACTACATACATGCATATGTGCACAAACAAGCATACTCGTACGTATATAGATGTGCTTGCATGTGTTTGATGTTTTCACTTTTACCTATGATTACATTTACATATGAATAGAGCCCAGCGGGAGCATAAAAAAGTATATCAGTCTTTTATAGTTTTACTTTGGTGGTCTATTATGCCTTCTTTCTGTTGCTGCTTCTGCTTCTTCTTCTTTATCAAATTCTTTCTACCTACTTGAAAATGTATTAAAGCGCATGCAGTGTTGAATTTATGTAAATAATGTGTGATTAAATTGTTTTTCGTAGAATTTGTAAGACCTTATAGTAACAATGTTTTTCAGCCATTACTCTGATATTAAAGAAGAAAAACAACGAGTTGATAATTCAATGAAAGCATCTTGATTGAATGACCGCATCCCAAAGTAAAAGGATTTTTCTAAAAGGAATGCACTTTCTAAAAATTAATCAACAGTTCTTCAGACGTTTCAGATTTTGTCTGAACAGAAGAAAGAAATGATTAATGGACTTACAATCAGTTCAGCGGTCACTTGCTGAGGAAAATAACGAGCAGAGATGTACTCGTTATTTCATGAAAATTCGGTAGCGAGTGTACGATACTAACGATAGCTTGACTAACGTAGCAAACTGATTGTGTTGGCAGGCGAAAAACATTAAGAATTAAGTGACAGTTGATTATATAACAAAGTGAAAAAAAGAAAAGAAAATGATTACTAAATTAGAAAAATAGAGAAAATGATAAAAGTCAGATCAAACAGCGGATTTTGTAAAAG
The DNA here is from genome assembly GCA_960531455.1 of Urophora cardui. Lineage (NCBI taxonomy): Eukaryota > Metazoa > Arthropoda > Insecta > Diptera > Tephritidae > Urophora > Urophora cardui. Next base: position 14,009,223 of record OY482674.1, read on the forward strand.
TAGCAATAAGAGATTAACGCTTCACTATGAACTCTATTAGTTCGAATGCCACTAATACCCGATAATTCACAAAAATTCCATCATCCTTTCTAAATCGGCATAAATTTAAGGGTCTACCCAATTCGTTGGAAAAATTAAAGATCATACCCTGTCTTCGAAAGAAGCTTGATCTAAAACTCATTACAGTTATATTTACTCCAGTGTATTATTATTATATAAGGCAAAACACTCAGTTGTCATCTCTATTTGCGGTGATTTTGCAATCTTCAACTCGCTGTTGACTTTACTCGTTCCACTTCTTTACACAACCGCACGCATAAGTACTAGCAAAGTCTGCTTCATAGTAGCTTTGTTCGTTTACGGATATTTTTTGATGTTTTTCGAAAACCTTTAAAAACAAACACTTTGTCGCCGTTTTTTTACGCCAAATCTCCAACAGAAGAGAACCAACTGAGAGAGAAAACTGACATTTCATTTTGTGAGAAGCTGTTGAATTCTGTTGGACAAATTTTTGCCAACAGCAATTTTCCAACAGGAAAACAGCTGATCAAATAACAGCTGACTTGAATTTTTGCAAGTAACAAGATTTGCAAAATATACAAATCAATTATAAAATTGGAAAAATACACTAAATTGGCAACAAATATGGATAAATTAAATATGCAAAATAAGTTACATACTTTTTTCGAAGTATTTATATGCATATTATGTACCTTAGTAAATTGTAATCTCCTTTGCGGGAATATATATTAACGGGGCCGCTGTGGTGCAGTGGGGAGTGTTGTGGCCACTGTGGTGTGGCGGACAGTGGGTAGTCTGCCATACCAGAGGTCATGGGTTGGATCCCCAACTTGGATAGAGGGAAAAATTTGTATATAATGATCCACGATCCGATAACAATTAATTTTCCAGAGGGTAGGGGTGGTCTCACAGATCAAAAAAAAAAACAAAGTACTACCCTCCGGACGCTTATAGTTCAGGAGACATTCCTTGTTAAATTAATGTATGTATGTGTAGAACATCTTTCTGCGTTGGCGGCTTTTGGCTGCGCTTCAATAAAATTACCCTCAGCCGGCAGAATTCTCTTTCTGGATTAAAATCCATGGAGCAATCCACAGTTGTTTTGTATAGAACACCTTTTGCCTTCAGCCGCGCTTTACAAAAATAACCCTCAGCCGGGAGAATTCTATTTCTGGAGAACTTTAATATTATAATTTAATAATAGTTGAAAGTGCCGGGTGCATTAAATTGAAATCTCTTCTGCGGGGCAGCAGACGCGAAGACATACTGCGGTGGAAAACAGTATGGACATGGGTACAAAGAAAAGCAATTGTTAGTGTGATAATTATTACAATGAAATCCTATTTATTAGATAGTAACAGCGAACCCCAGCGGGTTAGGGGACCTAGAATATACCCGTTGTAAGGAACGCCTGTCGTAAGACGCGACTAAAATCCACCGGCCTAGAAGGTCGGGCTAGTGTCAGAAGGGACTAGTACCCGAGCGTACCGGATTTATCCGGCAAAGGACTGTCACATCCCCTACACTCCCCAAAACTTTCCAGGAGTGGCTTGGTGGCTACAACAACAACAACATGAAGTTAATTGTATTGCAGATACATACATATGTGCATATATCTCCACTGTTTTCAGGCAGAATTGTAACTCCATTAGCATTTATATAGAACAAACAGTGCCGATTTATTGTAAAAGAGAGTTCCGGATGCAGTTCCGAACTTCAAAAAACCTTTTTGCGAGCCTATGCGAACGATTTTTAGATTGAGGTTATCGCGAGGTGACAAAAGACTGACCAAAACGAAACCCAAAACGAATCAAAAGAAATTAAATAAGAACACAGTTTTTGTTTTATTTTATTATTTTTATGTTATATGTACATATATACATAATTAACAGCAATAATTTCCACCAATTTTATTATTTTAATTTTCATCCTTTTTATCCTTTGAATTTGGGGCTTGTGAATGTAAATAAAAATCAGCTGTTTGCCAAAGCTGTTGAACTCTGCAAATTTTGTGTTCGTTTACCTCTTACGATATTTTTCTCTTGTGAGAGGATAGGTGACATTTTTCTCCAACACCTGGCTGTTGGAGGCTGCTGAGTAAATGCTGTTGGAGAAAGTACGCGAACAAAGCTAGTAGCTTTGTTCAATAACTCAAAGTTTTTAATTGCTTTTACAAATAGTTACGAATTTTATGTTCAATAACCCAAAAAATTTGCAAAAGAGACCCAAATTGGGAGAGTGAGACTTCGAGAGAGTTGAAAATAGTTGCAAGTAAAATTTTCACTTGCAACTACTTGCAGCTTTAAAAAAAATAGAAGCGTCAAAAACATATGATCACGAAAATTGCAATTGGAAATATGTCAACATTTCAATCGCAAATTTCTAATTGCATACTAAATAAATTAGCGCAAAAAGGAATCTTGACGATGTTGTGGAATATCCAAAGTAGATTTTCGTCTTCCTAATTCAGTTATTTACATTCATTTTCAATTTCAAACATTTCAATTACAACCTAACCTAAAAATCAAATTGTGAAAACAGCGCATCAGCTGTTTACTTGCAAATGTTTACGATTTTGTGTTCAATAACTTTGGTTGATAATTTTCTCTTTTACTCGTTTTTACTCTTAATTTGTCACTGGTGCTCTTATTGCAAGTAAAGTTGTTGAACAAAGCTAGTAATATCAAAACTGTTTTTAAATACTTTAATCTCCTACTCCATTTTGTTATTCAAATTAAACAATACTTATCTAAACTTTTCAAGTTCATTTGCAAACCATTATTGCCTTAACTAATTTTTGCCACTTTATATGAAATCTAAATTTATTCGTTGACGCTCTCACTCGTTAATTAAATGCAGAGATTAGCGCTATTTACTGCCAAAACAAATTTACGTATAATTTGACAAATGTTATAATCACTTTCTATTTATTTATTTATTTTTTTTTTTTTTTGGCAATTTTAACTAAGAGGCTTTTGTGTGATTTTAATGCAAATATGTATGTGTAAACTGCAACTGACAAATGTAATTTGCGCAATCCAACCGAAAAATATTAAAGCCGTTTTCGCATTTTTTTTTCGAATTACTAAGCGTAATGAAATTAGTATTTCAAACTACATACATACGTATTTACAAACATACATGCCTTCGTTCCCGCTCATCACGCTAAATTCATTCAAATTTTATCGTATTATAGATTTTGTCGCATGTACGCTAATTCGAAATGCCGCAGCAGCTTGTCATTTGTTGGCGACATTTTGCAATCGGATTTGCAATCAATTTTTATTTTTCTCCATTAAAGTTGGCAGGAAATAATGTTGCGTTCGTCGACGCGATTCATTGTACTCGCAACTAGTTAGTTTATCAACTTTCAGTTCAGTTGAGCGGAAATGCAGCAATTCGTTGGCGTTGACAGTAGCGCAGCGGCGCAGCGCGGGTGCGTTGCGTTTGTTCTTGCGTTTTGCTTGTCAACCTTGAATTGAAAAATTATAAATGAAAGTTGAGTTTTTTTTTGTTCATGTAATAAGAGTACAAGTGAAAATTAAATAAAGAAGTGTTGTGTTTTCAAATTGGAATTGTTGAGTTTGTAATTGTGTTTTTTTTCTTTATTCTTTAGTGATGGTAAATTAGTGGGGAACAGTGAAAGGAAGATTGATGGTGGCAGGAAAGGAATAAACGAACTTAAGGCACTTGCAACTAACAATTGTTGTGACACTCATGTGCGGTTTATGGTTAGAGATATGCCAAATTAATTGAGTCAATTAAGCTTTAAATTGCATGCCTGAATAGTATATTCCAGCGAAGCACCAAAAGTGGGTACGATTCTTCTACTGAACCAATTTTAAAACTAAGATAACTATTGGAAAGGTATTTTTCTTAAATAGAACTGTGCCAGTTTTCATTAAAATTGGTTAGAAAGTGTGTCCCCATCATGTTGCTGCATGATTTTGAACACAACAGAGCTGTGTCTATGCATGCGCGGGCATGTTGGCGCGAGTTCTCCAAACTTAACATGCGGTTTTGAACATGTTTGGCTGCAAGTGGTGTAGAAACACAAAAAAGAAATAGAAACACAACAACAATAAACAACAACAACAGCAGCAACAACAAAAACAACAACTACAACTACAACAACAACATCAACATTAACATCAACATCAACATCAACATCAACATCAACATCAACATCAACATCAACATCAACATCAACATCAATATCAACATCAACATCAACATCAACATCAACATCAACATCAACATCATCATAAAAAAACATCAATAACAACAACAACAACCTAGAATCGTACCAAATAATTTCCTGTTAAATTTTTTATTGTTTGCTTCATACATCTAACACAAAAAAAACTTGTTCACTGTCAATAGCCCTTCATATTCACCTTCAATCACTTGAACATGAAAATAATACTCATAGGCAAGATGACATTTCTTTGGCTACATAAATTCATACATATGTACATATTTACCATAATGTGATGACCCCTAATAAGCAAAGTAATCTAGAGCAGAGCTGTGCGATAAGGATTACGATTACAAGATGATTACGATTACAGTAATCGTAATCTTAGAAATTTTGAAATTACGATTACTGTAATCGTAATCGTCGTTACAAAAATTACGATTACTGTAATCGTAATCGTTAAAAACTTGAAATTACAATTACTGTAATCGTAATCGTCGTTACAAAAATTACGATTACTGTAATCGTAATCGTAAGAAACTTAAAATTACGATTACTGTAATCGTAATCGTCGTTACAAAAATTACGATTACTGTAATCGTAATCGTAAGAAACTTGAAATTACGATTACTGTTCTCGTTTTCTGGGATTACAATGTGTAAAAAACAGTGATATACTTGCCCAACATCATTTTCCAAGAAATAATAATAATTTTTTCATACATGCATACATATGTGTTTATTTCTCACACATTAAGTAAACAAGTAAAACTGGGATGTGTATTAAGAAGAGAGAAAATTAGCGGAAATAATAAAGATACAAAATTAAGACTGCTGTTTGGGTAATTTACATTCAATAATATTCAATATTAGCCTTAAGCAGAACTAATTTTTCAAAAGAAACATCGGAAAGTGCATGGCATCGAGGACTGTTTATAATGCCCGCCAACGAAAATAGCCTTTCCACAGGTGCTGACGATGTAAGCGGGGTGCTGAATCTTAAAGATGCTTTCTTTATCAGAGGATATCTTTTAAAACAGCCATGGCTACTATCAGCATCGTTCAAATATTTAAAAAATTCTTCTCCTATAATGTTTGAGCCACTACCACTTCAGGTAAATCAGTGTTTTCTAAAGGTATTTTGAGTTTTAAATAAAATATATATTAAGTTGTTATATAGATATATGTTAGGTATTTACCGCCGAAGTCAAAAAAATCTTCATATAATATTGGCTTTTCATAGTTATGGCCATTTACATCTTCAAAGGTTGCAGTGGGGTTTTATTACTTTTTAATTTTGTTATGAGATAAACCTAAGTAATTTGTTTAGTAAAATCTAGCAATTGTAATACATATTTTTTATACATGCAAAATCCACATTTTACGAAGAAAATTAGTGTGAGCTACAGCTCGATTTTTATGCATGAGGCCATTGTCTCCAGCCCACTAAAAGCTGCTATCTCAACCGCAAATATTTCAAAATGTATATAATATGTGTGAAATTGCAAGCTTTACATAATTATTTGTAGTTTTTAGCACTTCTTTCAGAGCCAAGCATTTTTCCTCCCTACACCGTTTAGTATCAAAAAGCAATTTTAATAATTTTTTACATGTAATTCTTAAATTTTGTAATTTAAGATTACAGAAAATAAGGATTACTGTAATCGTAATCGTCAAAAACTTGAAATTACGATTAATGTAATCGTAATCCTATGTGTAATCGATTGCACATGTAATCCTTATCGCCCAGCTCTGATCTAGAGTACTTGAATCTTTGCATATATTTACATATGAACTTGTCTTTGTAAAAAGACATTGTCAAGGGACAACGAATACTTAATTAAAAATCATTTCTGTTGCCTTTGAAATATTTAAGTCAATTAGTACGTACACTAAATGCAAATATTAAGGGGGGTCTTAATAAAGTGAACATTACTTTAATGGTGGTTATTAAGAAGCTTTAGTAGAAAAGTTAACAAGCAAGTTCTTTCAAAAAAATTAATTCTAGAAGAATCTTCAGCTAGTCAATTTCACTTTCAACAGCAGAGCGCCTGCAACGAATTCAATTAATCACAAAAAAAAACCAACATGTATCTTTAAAATGAATTAAATTTTTGTTAAATTTTGTTTTGACATCTAAATTACTCATCTAATGTGTCACTTAGTCCCTTACATGCGTACATATGTATGTAGCCGCAAGCGTTAGCTTTAACTTCTTTTTATAAAAAATTGCCTCGCCTATTTGCATTAAGAATTTAAATCTCGTTAAATGCCTTAACTGAGTGGGACGGGTATATCCATTTGTTTTATGCAAATTTAATGTCATTAAGGTCGGTTATTAAGTGAAATAGAAACTTTGGAAAATCCCCAAAGTGAAATGCAGTTGAGCATGCAAAGCTTTAGGAAATTTCAACTTCTATCTTTTGTAAATTTTTTCTCTATTTTTCGAGTTGTTTTTTTTTTGTTTGGTGAAAGTACATACATACATACATCGTCGGTCGTGAACTTAAGCTCATTTAATGAGTGAGTATTTAAGTGTGTGACAAAAAATTAAGTAAATTATGCGATTGTGACATAAATTTAATAGCTTCTAAGAAACTAACACTTTGTTAGAATAGAATTTATGCACTTAGAAATTTGCTAAAAGTTCTTTGAGTTTCCCATACTTACATAATTCTGCAATTCTCCCAGCCAGAAACCAATTGGAGTGGTTAAAAATCTATTTTTAAACTAGTTAAAATCAGCAAATGGAGCGGATTATATAAATTAAGTTTTTCTGAGCCTTCTTCTGAGTTTCTGAACTACGTGCATATGTATGTCCACTACTGCAATAGTCACTTTAATATAACTACCCAGCAGGGCTTTCTCTTACATGTAATGGGTAAAATCATCGAGAAATCTTGATTCATCGCTTACACTTTCGAATACGGATTGCATTACTTTAACATAGGCATGTCATTGGCGGTATTGTCTTACAATATGGTAGACAGTAATGCATTATAACGTCGCTACTAATATTGAGAAAAGTAAGCTGTTACAAGTAATAAGTTCTTTCACTGGTATAAGGAATTGCATATATCACACATTTCAGTATAGTAATCTATAATGCATTATAATGAAAACTGGCAAAATAAACGAGAATGAGGGTAAATTTCTTTACAAAATTGCTAGTTACAAAAATTTAAATCAATGTAGGCTTTGCAAAATATATCGGCAGTGTTCCAAATCTTTTCGCTTATTTTATGCAATACCGGTAAGCGAAAAAATGATTTTAAAACTATGAGTGAGCAATTTATGCCGAAAACAAATAGCAAACACAATGAATAAAGAATCAAAACATTCTTTGCAAAATGTATTTAAAAAAAAAACACTATTTGAATAATAATTATTACACTATGTATTTGCACAGCTATTGGCTTATTTAAAAAATTTTCAACGATGGAATAACGCGACTAACCACGACAGTTTTATAATGAAAACTGGCAAAATAAACGAGAATGAGGGTAAATTGCTTTGCAAAACTGCTATTTACTCGTAGAAAAATTAAAATCAAAGCAAAGCGTTTGCAAAAAAATAACGGCAGTACTCCAAACCTTTTCGATTATTTTCTGCATTACCAGTAAGCGAAAAAATAATAATTTTAAAACTGTCGCATTACAAGTAATGAGCAAAGTAAGCGAAGGAGTGTTTCTTAGCTATTTGTAATGCGTTATTTCATTGAATACAATTTCAAGCCATTACCAAAATATGGAAAAACCCTGCTGGGTAGTATTGAGTAAAAGGTGTAACTCATTACACTGTGGAACAAATTTCGGTCAACAAAAGTTAACTCGGTTCTGAAAGTTAGGGGTGAAAACAGAGGCTAAATTAGAAGACCCGTATCGCGGCGGTTGCTTAGGTTAGTTCGAATTTGTTTTTAATCGACCTTTGAACTTTGCAGGCAAATGCCGATTTTCAGCATATTGTTTGTATGGTTTTCTGGCTATAACTCGTCGACTAATTGGGATTTTTTTGTTGCAGTGACAGCAATCGAAAGAAAATTAAATTTACTAACATGAGTTCTATAACATTTTTCTTTACCTCTTATAGTTTCTGAAATATTGATGATTCAATTTGAATTTTTTCGATTTTTTAAAGAAAAAATTGACTTTGTCAGGCAATATCTTTAAAACCAATATTTTCATACGCTGCTACTGAAAATGTTGAAAAATTGCAGAATATCAGTTGGACGAATTTATCAACCTTTCTGATGATGATGACGATGACCAAGATTTTAGAGAGAGCAGTGATGTTGATCCACAGCCGCCTGCTAAACGGCAACGGACCAAAACATTAATTTATTAATTTAATTTTTTTTACTTAAAACTTTTCATAACATTTCAAAATTTTCAAACAGAAAGAAAAAAGACTTAGTTTTGTGGAAAATATAATCAGAAAGCATGAAAAAAAATTTTTTTCAACATTTGCAGTAGCAACGTATTGGCAGCGCAGTAGATACGAGCCCATTTACACAACAAACACTGAGGTTAGTTATTGATTTGAGAATGACTCGAGAACTAGCCTCATTCTCAAACCTCTAACGTTAGAGGACGACTCGAAAATCTATCGAGAATCATAGCGTTCTCAAACAAAAGGGTACCTAATTCTCAAATCGAGAAAATTATAATTCTCGAATCGAGTTCTAATGTAGTTCTCTAATGAGATTCTAATCAGAATTTGCAAATACTTCCAATTGAAATGAAAAACAAAGCTTTGTCTCCTTTTACATGATTTTTTCATGGTTTAGATTTTATTAACGCAATATGTGCCTAAATTGTATATGATTATATATATTGACATGTATATGTTTACCACATTTATAAGAACTGAAATTTAAACAAAATTCAGTCTTATTATTTAAATTAAAGGTACTTCTTGTACTTTTTAATGGAAAACATCGTACTACGGTAATATTAACTTTACCATTTTTTAGTATCTAATTTCAATATATGTATGTATATTCAATATATCACAGAAATATATTGAGAATTGATAAAAGGCGTGAGATTTGGCTCCTTCTCTAATCACTCGCTAATCGAATTCTAGTGTAGTTTTCAACCCTAGTTATCGATTTGAGAATATATAGAGAATTACACTAGTTATCTAAGGTAATCTCGACAAAATTTCTAACGTTAGAGACTGTGTTTGCTGGGTACGGGTATAACATGCATAAAATATATCCATGTAGTAGCATTGCGCGACTTGGCTGTATTTACTTGATCGCCTATAACTTTTCCATTTTACCATGGATTTTCTTCGTTGATAGCTTATTTTTTTGCTAATAGAATGTAGCTTGACGTAAAGGAGTGAAAATATTGGTTTTTAAGATATTGCCTGACAAAGTCAATTTTTTCTTAAAAAAATCGAAAAAATTCAAATTGAATCATCAATATTTCAGAAACTATAAGAGGTAGAGAAAATCTCAATTAGTGGACGAGTTATAGCCAAAAAACCATACAAACAATATGCTGAAAATCGGCATTTGCCTGCAAAGCTCATAGGTCGATTAAAAACAAATTCGAACTAACCTAAGCAAACGCCGCGATACGGGTCTTCTAATTTAGCCTCTATTTTCACCCCTAACTTTCAGAACCGAGTTAACTTTTGTTCACCTGAATTTGTTCCACAGTGTTATCATACCATTCAATTGGCCAATTGTGCTCTCGTTCGGCACTCAATCACACCATCGCTCAATCGCTTATTGCCTGCCTGTGACTTTATACGATTGAATACATTTTTTCTGTTCGTTTTATTAGCTTTGTTCAACAACTTTACTTGCAACAAGAGCACCAGTGACAAATTAAGAGTAAAAACGAGTAAAAGAGAAAATTATCAACCAAAGTTATTGAACACAAAATCGTAAACATTTCAAGTAAACAGCTGATGCGCTGTTTTCACAATTTGATTTTTAGGTTAGGTTGTAATTGAAATGTTTGAAATTGAAAATGAATGTAAATAACTGAATTAGGAAGACGAAAATCTACTTTGGATATTCCACAACATCGTCAAGATTCCTTTTTGCGCTAATTTATTTAGTATGCAATTAGAAATTTGCGATTAAAATGTTGGCATATTTCCAATTGCAATTTTTGTGATCATATGTTTTTGACTCTTCTATTTTTTTTAAAGCTGCAAGTAGTTGCAAGTGAAAATTTTACTTGCAACTATTTTCAACTCTCTCGAAGTCTTACTCTCCCAATTTGGGTCTCTTTTGAAAATTTTTTGGGTTATTGAACATAAAATTCGTAACTATTTGTAAAAGCAATTAAAAACTTTGAGTTATTGAACAAAGCTATTGTTCTCTAACACTAAATTGATAAAATTTTTTCGAATTGCTGGTACAAACATGTGTTTTCTTTTTGCGTAATTATTATTTGTATTGCAGAAATCAATTTGATTGTTTCACAAAAAAAAAAGAAATTTCAATGTTTGTAAAGCGCGTATACAGCGGCTCTCATTTGTGCTAATTTGTACACTCAAAATAATATTTCGTAAATATTACGAAATCTTTCGTACATATTACGAAATTCTTTCGTAAAATTGAGCAACGAATGGTTTCGTAAATAGTACGAAAGCTATTTCGTACTATTTACGAAATACTTTCGTAGTATTTACGAAAGGTTTCGTACTATTTACGAAATACTTTCGTAGTATTTACGAAATACTTTCGTAGTATTTACGAAATACTTTCGTATATTTAAGAGGGCTTTCGTACTATTTACGAAATACTTTCGTAGTATTTACAAAGGCTTTCGTACTATTTACGAAATACTTTCGTACTTTTGAGCAACGAAAGATTTCGTAAATATTACGAAACCGCTTTCGTACATTTACGAAGGCTGTTAGAGCTGTCAAATTGTTGTACAATTGACCAAATTATTTTTTAGCTTAACGTTAAAAAAACCGTAATTATTACATACACATATATATCGTCGGTCTCCTGCCAGAAACACGAATGTGAAATTTTTTCTAAGTGTGATGTCTGCTTCTTATCGGGTATATATTGATATAATAACAATTAATTTTTGTATATATACTTATGTACATACAAGTACATATTATGTATGTATATTTACACAAGAATTTATACCAATATTAATTGTTATTACATCAATATATACCCGATAAAGAGCAGACATCGTACTTAGAAAAATTTTCACATTCGTGTTTCTGGCAGGAGACCGACGATATGTACCTCAGTGAAATATTTATATGTGCACTTCATTAATTCAATTTATCTCTTTAATTTAAGACTCTATTTAGTTATCTTTGTGCATGTAAATATTATATTACATATTTGGTAATTCGTTTATATAGAATGGTTAGTTTTAATCCGCTGATAATGTATACGGTATATAAAAACTTGTGGTATATGCCACCTTTCTTAGGAAAAATTTATATGTGCAAAACGCATTTTCCCTGCTTCAAATGTCAATAAGTAAGATAAAATAACTTTATTCATACAAATCGCAAGTGAAGCAAATATAAATTTTTTTGCAAACGGATATTGAGTGATTTCCAACTTTTAGAAAAAATGCCACGCGGATCCACCTTGACAGAAACAAAGCGCGGTTTTATAATTGGACAAAGGGATGGTGGTGTGCCATTGGTCGAAATTGCAACGAAATTGGGACGCCATAGAAATACGATTACTAATTTCCTAAAAAACCCGGAAAAATATGGGACTACCAAACGCAGTGGCAGAAAATCAGAGATTGATGAACGTTGTAAGCGAACAATTCGGCGTCTAGCTGTTGAAAAAGGTATGAGTTGCAGTGAAATTCAAGCCCATCTTAATCTTAAGGTAACAAGGAGACGAGTCCACCAAATATTATCCCAAAACAAAAATGTCACATATACTGCGCGAGTATCTCAACCTATGCTTTTAAAAAGACATATGACATCCCGTTGGGCCTTCGCCGATAAATATAAGTTCTGGGATACAGAGTTCCAAAAAGTTATATTCAGCGATGAGAAAAAGTTTAGTTTGGATGGTCCCGATGGCTGTCAAAAATATTGGCGCGACTTAAGACACCCGAGGCAGAATCGTCTTAAGCGAAACCATGGTGGCGGCCCGTTAATGGTTTGGGGGGCTTTTGGGTATGCTGGAAAATCTCCACTCTGTTTCATCCCATGCAAAACCAATTCCCAAATGTACATTGAGTTATTGGACAATGTCCTTATTCAATTTGCTGAAGAAGTTTATGGAAATGAGTGGATATTTCAACAGGACAACGCCCCAATCCACACCGCTCGTACAACAAAAGATTTTTTTTCGTCCAGAAACATCCCTTTGTTGGATTGGCCAGCCATCAGTCCTGACCTCAACCACATTGAGGACCTATGGGGAATACTCTCGGCTAAGGTTTATAAGAATGGTAGACAGTTTCAGACCGTGAAGCAGCTTAAAGAAACGTTGGTAAAGGAATGGGACGAAATAAGCATCCAAACCTTACAAAAATTGGTAGAGTCCATGCCAAGGAGATTGACCCAGGTTCAGTTGAAGAAAGGGAAGCATATAAATTATTAGAATTTATAAAATATTATCTAGCCACATACATGTTAAAAATACTTTGACGCACATATAATTTTTTCCTAAGGGAAAATTAAATAAAAATTAAACTAAAATCACCGGTAAATAAAGACAAATTGATTTGCTATTGCATTAGTTCATATCGTCGTACCATACGAAAACTAACATATTTAAAATTTCTGGCGAAAGCTATCTATAAAAAAATTCTGTACGAAAAGTAGAACATTTGACTTTTGGCCGACGAAAAGTAATAAAATCGAGTTTTGGCTGACGAAAAGTAATAAAATCGACTTTTGGCTGACGAAAAGTATCAGTAATTATATACTGTTTTTACATTAAAATTGTTGTTGTTTAAATGAAATTGATAGTTTTCGTCAGCCAAAAGTGGATTTTATTACTTTTCGTCAGCCAAAACTCGATTTTATTACTTTTCGTCGGCCAAAACTTGAACTTTTTACTTTTCGTCAGCCACAAAAAATCTGATGTTAGTTTTCGTATGGTACGACGATATCTAGTCATATATGTAAAAAATAATATTTAAAAAAATATAACTTTAGTTTTTTATAATTTTTATAAAATATTATTCCATGCACATATAACTATTTCACTGAGGTACATATGATGTATATTTCAACGAAATTTGAAAACTATTTAGAAATATGTATATCAATAAAATAATGCTAAGAGAAAGATGTTTTATATACGCATAAGAAATAAGTTTAGATAATTTCATTTTAGTTTTAAATATCTACTAAAATTAATTTATTCAATTAATTTAAATTTTTTTTATTTATTTTAATATTTTACATTTATATTAATATTAATTTTAGTGACTAATAAAATAAATAAGAGATACTTATTGCTTATACGTTTTCTGACAAACATAGGAAACTTTGGAAATCGCAACTTGCAAATGTGGACGTCGTTCCGATCCACTTAAATAGATAACCCTGTGAAAAAGAAAGAAAAAAAAAGAAAAAGAAAACAAAAGAAAAAAAATAAAAATAAAAAATTAAGACTAATGGCGTTTTCGATTCTGGCAAAAATGTCGCACTTATTCTGCATTTTTATCGGGTTGTCAAATTTGTTTGTTCTATTCCACATAGATTCCACACATTTTTTCAGGGTTGCTTGTTCTATTGACAAAAATGTCGCCCTCTGCCCGACCACAGGGCAGCATTTTCTGCCCTTAATATGACCAAGGGGTTGCATTATTTTTGTTTCATACATCACATGAAAAGTGCAACATTTTCTTAGGGCTCAGGGCGCATGTTGATAATGTTGTCTTGTAATAATGCAGCATTTTGGTTCAGAATCGAAAACGCTATTAGACAAAGAAAAATAAAAATGAAAAGAAAAATTGACTAAGATAAAGATAAACATAAAGATAAAGATAAAGATAAAGGGAACCTACTTAAAACCTTAAAATTCAAGCAGCTACCCTCGGAGAAAAAAAAAAATTTTTATTTTTATAATGCACGTATTAAACCAGATCGTTTTCATTTAAAAAATGAAAATTTGTAAATTTAAAATGAAACTTTTGAAATAAAAATGTATTTTGGATTAAATAGAATCATTTTTAAATTAAAAATTAAAATGAAGGGAATAAAAGCGCAATTTTAGGTTAAAACTCATAGGGCTTGAATTAAAAATAAACATTTTTAAATTTAAATGTTTTTTCTTAATTTTACAATTTTACAATGAACCTTTTAAAAATAAAAATGGTCGTATCTACATCACTTTCAAAAACGTTTTTGCCCATTTTAAGCACGTTTTCATATGTTTTTAAAATGTTTTTCTCTGAGTGTAGAAATATATCTTTATATTATTTTATTAAGTATTTATTTAGGAAAATAGGTAAGACCGAAAAAAAGTAAAGTAAATGCAACTAATGTACTCACCCTTAAGTTTAATCAAGTTGGAAAATATCACAGTTTATTTTATATATCAATATTGCCTTTTTATATACAATGCATTATTCTTTTATACATTATTTCATTACACACTTACTACTTAAAATAATTTTTGATATTATTGCACCGACTCAACACTTTACAATGAAAGAAGACTTGTACGGTAAAATATTGTTGTACGAAAGTATTTCGTAAATTAATTAAACCTTTGATAATGTTACGAAAGTATTTCGTAAATCTTTTAATCCCTTGATAATGTTACGAAAACTCTCGTACAATATACGAAATTATTCGTAAAAATAATTTTAAGAAATTTTACGAAAGTGTTTCGTAATATTTACGAAATATTTCGTAATATATACGAAAAAAATATTAGAAAATGGTCTACGAAAGCCCTTTCGTAATATTTACGAAAGATTCGTAAAATTAGATTTTGTTGAGAAAAAATGCTTTCGTAATATATACGAAACTTTCGTACATTTTACGAAACTCTAGACTACGAAAGTCTTTCGTAGTTGTTTTACGAAATTTTATTTTTAGTGTATATGAGTGTATGTAACTATTCGTACACTACAATGAAAGTAATCAATTGTAAACTAAAATTATGTATATCAGCTTGTTGTAAATGAAATGGAAAAAAAACGGGAGTGGTGGGAAAATCATAATTAGTCAACTATCTATATATTAATAGGCTAACATTTTTCCCATACAAACAATTGCCAGGCTGTTTTGCACATTTAACATACTCATATCCACATAAAATTGATATGGATGTGTTCGTATGAGTCAGGAGCAGTGCATAGGCATATAATTTTTTCTATAAATTATTTAACTTCTTTATAATTAATAAATAAAATTTTTAGTTAAGATAAATAGATATCGTAAACGTGTTTACAAATATCGTAAACACAGTTGAAGAGTCGCTTTAATTTAAAAGCGCTCACCACCGGGCCTACCTTCCTAGATCTGCCTTGATTTTGACCATCATTTCGCGTCGGACCGTGATCAAAAGGGCAAATCAGTGTTGCGGTACAACTGGAATTTGGAAAGTGTTGCGCGAAAAGGAATAATTTTTGTACCAATACAAAGTTGAAAAAATAAATTGCATGGACGAATTTCGACCACCGGCGATACTAGTTATTATTATTTTCCTAGAACTTATTCAGACAAAGAGCAGCATTTCATTTCATATAGGTGAAGTTGCAAATGATAAACTCTTTATACCAAGTGCTCCACTAATTGTCTGAGAATTGCAGTAATATGCAAAATCGTAGAAAAGCTAATGAACGACGAAAACGAATTTGACTTTCTCGTACCAGTTGAATTGCGAATAGAAGCTAACTAGTTTGGTTTTCCGTCTGCTACCAATTGATCAGCTACATAGTTTACTTTCATCCCAGTTCAGTTTTTCGCTGCAGGATATTTTTAGTTACCAATACTAAAGGGCTTAATACGAAATGATAGATAGGTGATATGTGAGCATCACATAGAATTTAGTTAATTGGAGTTTCTACTTTATTGACTTACTTATACGTCCTACGAAAGTGTTTATTGGCTTCCGTGTCAATATTTAATTTAATTTTATTTATCAATTAATCTTCATTTACGTACATATGTAACCACAGAACTACATGCATATGTATGTACATATTATGTAGGCATTTGGTCATATAAATTCGCTCATATGCAAACAAACAAACAAATAAGTACTTATGAGTAGTCCACTTTCAAAAGTGGCTATGTGAAATTTTTTCGACACTGGGTTTTTGATGGAGTATTTAAAGGTGTACAATGTTCATTAAAAATGTATTGCAAAATCCTTCGGTATTCAGAAAAACAAGCATTAAATACAAATACGCTTTCAAAGGTCTCTATATAAAATAAGTCACTCATACGCCGTGGCACACATTGATGTCACCTCATAGAAGGGGCGCTCAAAATTTTTTATTTTCACCAGAATCGCTTGATCTATATTATAAGAGTAAATTTTAAGCATATACCAAAGGAAGCAAAGTCGCTCTCTACCTGATCTTCGCAAAGTAGCGGGGTCTCCCTTTTTAGTCGGCTCCAAGCGTTTTTCTGCGCTCTAAGAGAGGAGGAGGGATTTTGTAAGAAAAAATACACACCCATAAGTAGAGAAAAATGGTTTTTTTTATATTCATAAACGTATTATTATGCGTTTCAATTTCAAAACTAGCTATGTCTAATATTTAATATTGAATTCGCAGAAATCTGTAATGCGGTTTTACTTTTTTTATACCGTTAAATACCTTATATGGTAATCTTTCAGAAAATAACATAAAAATATATTCAAATAAAATAGCGCTCGAGGCCGCAGTGGTATATGTAATCAAAGCGAAAAAAATTATCAAATTTATTTTCATTAAGTTTGCGCACATTGTAAATAAATAAATAATTACTAATTGCCAAAGACACAAAAACAAATTGAATACGGCAATTAAACAAGTGATAATGATTCAGCTAATTTCTGTAATAAATAACGTAATGGGAAGTGTTAAGGAAAAAGCAAATAAAATTGCGGTTGGATAATTGGTTATTAATGGAGGGTTTAACTTTTATGAAGAGGCTTGCCATTTGTTTAAAAATTTAATTCTCCTGTATATGTGGTTTGTTTGATTTCTAAATTTCAGGTACAATATGAAAGACGTGATCTGAAAATGAAAAATTTATTTAAATTTTTACAAAGAGGGTTGCTACCCGTTCAAAAATTCAGTTTTACGCTATAGTTTGTTTGATTTTAAATTTGAGGTATTATATGAAAGGGCTTTGTTTGAAAATGAGTAATAGAGCTCTAGATACCCGGGTATCGAACAAATCGAATTGATCGTTTTTGTTCGAAGCCCGTTTGTTGTTCAAATGCCCGTACAAACATTCGAGCATTCGAGCTTACAAACAAAAAAATGTGTATCGAAAAAACAAAAATAAAAACAACTACATATGAAAAAGAAAAAAAATAATAAACAAAAGAAAAAAACAAACTTCAAAATGCCCGAATTGTTCAAATGCCCGTACAAACATACGGGTAATAAACAAACAAACAACTGTTCGAGCATTTGAACAACAATTGTTCGGGCTACTCGAAAATGTTCAAAAAAAATCTGGAGCTCTAATGAGTAATTTATAATTTACAATTTTTTAACAAAAAGGGTTGCCACCCGTTCAAAAATTCATTTTTACGCAACAGTTTGCTGACTTTTAAATTTAAACTGCTATGAAAGGTCTTGCCCAGTAGATGTATAATAAAAGATAAGGGAAAGGAAAAATGAAAGGGACGGAAATGGCGAAGTAAAGGAGGCGAAAGAGGAAAGAATACGGAAAATAAAATGGATAAAGGGAAAAGAAAGTGAAAGGAAGTGCAAATAAAATGGAAAGGAGAAGAGAAAGAGAACTAGAAAGGACACTACACAGAAAGAGAAAGAGTAGTATGAAAAATGGCCTTTTCGAGTTCACCATGTAGAAGCTTAAAATATTCTAGAAAATTATTCGGCATAAAACTACACTATGGGGCGCTCGAACAAAATCTTTGTATAAAAAATCTAGCTGCACAGAAAATAAAAATAACTAGTAACTATGCATGTATATGCTTAATTTTATATTTTATTGCTACGAATCTATGGGCTTACAGCCGATTTAGGCTTTGTTCAGAAACTCAGTTTGAAGCGCAACCTGATTTGGTAGTATAAGCAAAGCGTTCATAAACGTAAATTTTGCATGAAGCGTCGCTTATCACAATCATCAAAAAAATAATTACTGCCGCTGTTGCGTCTCATGCTGCGTTTCTGAACATACCCTTATATTCTGCCATTTTTAAGGGGAAGTCATATTTAAAATGGCAATCAAAAAAATTGTCAAATGTGGCAATTAGTGGTCTTTTACACTCAAATTGTCGCACAGTATAATTGAAAGTCACATCAGCGCGTGGTCGGATTTACTAGTTTTTTTTTTTAACTCTTTCTCATGCTTTCAACCAGCTTCAGTCTCAATAAGTTTACCTTTAATAATCTTGTGCGGGGAATTGTGCTAGAAAATTACACAAGCTTACGAATATTTTGAAAATTTGCCTTTCGACATAAGCTACTCTTCGATATGCACACAGATATATAGATAGATGTACAACAAGAAAGCACAAAACAAACAAAAAAGCAAATATGTAATGCAAAGTCAACCGCCCGAAATTTAAATACAAAAAAAAATTTATTATTAAGCACCAATCCTTCTAATTTTAATTACTTGTATTGTACGCTTATGTAGTTATCTCACTAATTAAATTAAAAAGCAGTTTAAAAGCTAGTTCAAACTTATTATTTAATTAAAATTTCAAAGAGTAAAATCTTTATATAGATTACGCTAAGCGATTTTTTGTAAGCACCATAACTTTTACACCGTTATACCGATTTTCGAAAATGTGGTGTCAGATGAAAGGGCTTGACCTGTGGATGTGCAGGAACGTTTAATTTTTTTGAAAAGGGTTGCCAGATGTTTGAAAATTTAATTTTACTGTATAGTTTGTTTGATTTTAAAATTTTTGGTACCATATGAAGGGGCTTGACCTGATATTGAGCAATTTAATAAAAATTTTTCAAAAAGGGTTGCCACCTGTTCAAAAATTCAGTTTTACGCTATAGTTTGTTTGATTTTTAAATTTGTGGTGTCATATGAAAGGACTTGGCATGGAAATGAGTAATTTATTAAAAATTTTACAAAAAGGGTGCCACCGTTCAATAATCCATTTTTACCCTACAGTTTATCTTATATTTATCTTTATCTTTATATATATATATATTACACTAAGCGATTTTTTGTAAGCACCATAACTTTTACACCGTTATACCGATTTTCGAAAATGTGGTGTCAAATGAAAGGGCTTGAACTGTGGATGTGCAGGAAGGTTTAATTTTGTTTAATTTTTTTGAAAAGGGTTGCCAGATGTTTGAAAATTTAATTTTACTGTATAGTTTGTTTGATTTTAAAATTTTTGGTACCATATGAAGTGGCTTGACCTGATATTGAGCAATTTAATAAATATGTTTCAAAAAGGGTTGCCACCTGTTCAATAATTCAGTTTTACGCTATAGTTTGTTTGATTTTTAAATTTGAGGTGTCATATGAAAGGACTTGGCATGGAAATGAGTAATTTATTCAAAATTTTACAAAAAGGGTGCCACCGTTCAATAATCCATTTTTACCCTACAGTTTATCTTATCTTTATATATATATTACACTAAGCGATTTTTTGTAAGCACCATAACTTTTACACCGTTATACCGATTTTCGAAAATTTGGTGTCAGATGAAAGGGCTTGACCTGTGGATGTGCAGGAACGTTTAATTTTTTTGAAAAGGGTTGCCAGATGTTTGAAAATTTAATTTTACTGTATAGTTTGTTTGATTTTAAAATTTTTGGTACCATATGAAGGGGCTTGACCTGATATTGAGCAGTTTAATAAAAAATTTTCAAAAAGGGTTGCCACCTGTTCCAAAATTCAGTTTTACGCTATAGTTTGTTTGATTTTTAAATTTGAGGTGTCATATGAAAGGACTTGGCATGGAAATGAGTAATTTATTAAAAATTTTACAAAAAGGGTGCCACCGTTCAATAATCCATTTTTACGCTATAGTTTATCTCATTTTTAAATTTGAAGTGTCATGCAAGGCCTAGCACTGAAGATGGGTAATAAAAGGAAAGGGAAGAGGAAAATGAAAGGGACGGATATGGCGAAGGACAGGAATCGAAAGAGGAAATATGAAAAATAAAATGGATAAAGGGATAATAAAGCGCAAATAAAGGGGAAAGGGAAAGGGGAAGAGAAAGAGAACTAGAAAGAAAGGTTACCATAGTCTAGAAAAATATTCGGCACAAAACTTCACTATGGGGCTCCTTGGTCAAAATCTATGTATAAAAAATCTAGGTCCACAGAAAATAAAAATAACCAGTAGCTATGAAGGTATATCAAAAAATTTTCAAATGTGGCAATAAGTGGTCTTCCACCCTCAAATTGTCGCACAGTGTAATTGAAAGCCACAGCATCGCGTGGCCGGGTTTACTAGTTATTTATATTGTTGTGTAAACAAAACGACAATCAGTAGAGAAACAAGTGTGATCTGCAAAGCGGTTGCATAACGAGTGTTTAATCATTTCTGACATTTTTATAGCTACGTATGAGTATACATGAAAATATATAAATGAGAGATAGAAGAGTTAAGTTACATATATAACCAGAGAGCTAATGTTTGCTTACCAATTTTTGTTCTAAGTACTTACTTAGCTATTAAAATGAGTTATGTGATTATTTGCATACATTTTCGTCACCGTCAATAAAACGTGTTGAAATGATAAGAAAGTAATAAAGAGCTCTTAGGCATCGTTTTATTACTTTATTTAATTAAAAAATTTCCAAGATATCTCGACCGATTAACTACTATAAAAACCCATTTTAGGCTTCCATTTTTCAAAGTACTTTCTTCTCTTCAACATGAAATTGTTAAGCATTTTAAGTTTGGTGGTTATAATTTATCTGGCTTTAAGCAATGGTAAGGATGATGAAAAATCGTTTTGAACGAATATAAAGGATATTTGAAGTATTACTACTTAAAAATATATACATATATATATGTATATATATTAGGGTGGGGCGATTTACTAACCTATATCGCGTGATCGAAATTTGGATTCCTCTCATTTTTCTGAGTAGAAAACTCCTCCACGACATTTGTCCAAAATTAATTTTGATGTTCCGGAATTTGGTTTTTATGAACCAAGACGAATTCTTGAAAATAAAAATTTGGCAAAAATCGACAAAAAAATATCCAGGCTAGTATGCATATCGAGTTGAAGCAGAATTTTATGCCGAATCCAGATATGAAATCGGAACTAAAATCGGATATCCGTTTTCGAGATATAGCCCGATTTCCGGTTATGGCAGCTGAATGCCCAAAATCGCATATTTTCGCGATTATCTCTTGTTGTGTACAATACATCTTAATTTTTGTTGCAAACTTTTTACATATAAGTCAATACAATATATGAACAGTATTTTAAAATAATATTTAACTTCCTGTATAGGAAACCTAGAATGCACTCTTTTTTCCTTGGCCCAAAAGCGCGGTATGGGTTCTCTATGTTATAGTCATCCGATACCGATGATTTTCGCCGACAGCGCTTTGTGTACAATAAATGCTCTAAATACAAAATTTCAGAATTTTAGCTGCAAAAATTTAAGAGTTATTCGCTAAAACGTAGGCTTATGCTTCTGAAATTTGTTTTTTGCTTCCAATAGTACGCTATGGCGTATGAGTACCCTTGAGTTTTTTTAGAGTTGAATAAAGCAAAAAAAAGAAGTCCCATACAGCAAACGGCTACGTTTTGGGTTATAACTCCTCAATTTTGGCAGCTAAAATTCTGAGATTTTGTATTTAGAGCATGTATTGTATACAAAGCGCTGTCGGCGAAAATCATCGGTATCGGATTACTATAACATGGAGATCCCATACCGCGATTTTGGGCTAAGGAAAAAGAGTGCATTCTAGTTTTCCTATACAGGAAGATAAATTAATATTTTAAAATGTTGGTCATATATTGTATTGACCTATCTTTAAGAAATTTGCAAAAAAATTTAAGATATATTGTACACAGCAAGAGATAATCGCGAAAATATGCGATTTTGGGCATTCAGCCGCCATAACCGGAAATCCGGCTATATCTCGAAAACGGATCATCCGATTTTAGTTTCGGTCTCATATCTGCATTCAGCATAAAATTCTGCTTCAATTCGATGTGCATGTTGGCCTGGATATTTTTTTGTCGATTTTTGCCCAATTTTTATTTTCAAAAATTCGTTTTGGTTAATAAAAACCAAATTCCGGAACATCAAAATTAGTTTTAGAAAAATGTCGTAGAGGAGTTTTCTACTCAAAAAGATGGGAGGAATCCGAATTTCGATGGCGCGGTATCGATTAATTTCCCTCCATACAAATCGCCCCACCCTAATATATATTATTGAAAATTTCTTGCAGCGGTGATTCGACGGCCCAAAAAGGGTCCTATTAGTTCTGGTGGTGGTGGTCAAACTAATCGATGAGTGCTGCATGGAGCAACAGCAAAGGCACTAAATTAATATGTGCATATGTATGTTCCAGCTAGCAGCCAAGATGAACAATTTTGTATGAACTAGCGTATGGTGCATATCAAAAGCAACAAATTTTGCATATTAACAGATTACATATACACTTACTAGAATATATTTATAACATTTATTAGATTATAGCGAATATCGCTAAAATAAAAAAAAAAAAAAAAAAAACTTGCCAGAGATCAAGTGCTATACTGTGCAAGACCAAGGCCACAAATTGGAATTTCGTGCATTAGCCCCATTTTTTTTTTAACCTCTGCAAATTGGCGGAGCATTCAAACTATGAAATGATCATTACATTTCTATGGGATGCCTTCCACGCCGTTTTTATGGCTTACTATCCCATAGAAGGTGTTGTACAAACTTAGAGATGTGTTTCGTGGCATTATCATGCCTGCAGATCAAATGAACAAGTCCCAACCACTAAGGAAATGATATTACTTCCATTTCTAAACTTTCTTTCCAAACCAATCGGCTCAGTAGTTGTACAATTTGAGAAGTAACTAACTCCTTGGGCACACAATTTGACCCATATGTGGAGAGAGCAGGTTGAAATTACCATAAAGAAAACTCGATCAATAGCTTTCGTTTGGTACCACTAACATACAAAACCATTCTGGGCTCATAAGAGTCTACGTTTTGACCCATAACTGGGAACCCGGGCTAGGCATCACTACAATTAGGAGAGCTTTATGTTGAAGGCCTGCTCAAGATCTTTTATTAGACACCAATTTCATTCAAAAACATTCCGCGGTCATCAGGCTCCACGTTTTGACCCATATCTGGCGATCCGATCTGGAATGGAAATAACAAGGAAGAGAGCTTTATGCTTTGAAGCCCTGCTCAATAACTTTAATTTGATATCAATTTCGCTTCAAAACATTTATGCGTCCGAACGAAATCAGTCC
Organism: Urophora cardui; assembly: GCA_960531455.1. Lineage (NCBI taxonomy): Eukaryota > Metazoa > Arthropoda > Insecta > Diptera > Tephritidae > Urophora > Urophora cardui. The sequence goes on from OY482674.1 coordinate 14,032,983, forward strand.
AGGCGTTCTTGAGTTATAGCGTAGTATGCATGTATGGACATGACATGTTTTAACAACAACAACAATGCTAAAGTTACACTCAAGCTAAAGTTACTCGGAGTGAATAAATTATATTATTTGCCCGTGAAAATTTATCACCCATAAGGGAAAAGGATCAATGATTGGAAGCTTTATCAGTTTAATGGCAATTGTTGTTGTTGTTCTTTTTTAACATTGCCTTGTGAATTTTTGGGCAAAGTGAAGGCATCCAACTACGTTGTACATAGTTGACCATCTACATTTACTTACATATATGTATATGTATGCATGCGCTTAAACATTTTTTTAACTTCCCAAACTCACTCGATTTTCATTGTCAAACTAAAGAAGTAAATTAAGATATTTTCCCAACAAACACTGAGGTTAGTTATCGATTTGAGAACGACTCGAGAACTAGCCTCATTCTCAAACCTCTAACGTTAGAGGACGACTCGAAAATCTATCGAGAATCATAGCGTTCACAAACAAAAGGGTACCTAATTCTCAACTCAGCGCTCATGAAATTTTTTGTTGTTCAAGCAAGGTTATGGCATTAAATATTAAAGCGGCAATCGAAATCAAAAAGAAGAGAAAATGAAGTAAAAGGATTTAACGTTTGTAGTGGGAGAATATTATACACGGCCGGCAGTTTGAACAGCGAAAAGGGGATGTTCTTATTGCCGGGTTGTGTGGTGAATATTTTAGTTAGTCACTTCGTCTGATTTAAGAGTTTTCAAGTGCTTGTATTTCGATTTATTCAAATCAATTACCTTTAAAATTAATCATGATTATGTATGTTAGTGTCTAGCACGAAATTATTATTTTTAATTTTAATTTTTATACTTTGGAATAAGCGGAAAAATCCAATTAGCTCATACAGCGATGGTAGATGTGATAGCTATTTCGAAGAAAAACCACTTTCTTCATCATCAGACATCTTCTCGGGAGCACACCAGGCTTTGAACCTACGCTCCAACCATCAGTAGTCGAATATTAGCGAAACGCTAAGCACTGCGGCTACCGATGGTCCTGCTGAGCTGTTGGATTTTTCACTTATATATGCCATTACTCTATTCAATCTAACCTCACTTAGTGTACGATTTTCGTACATCTGCTATGCAAGTGTTGAATACTGGTTGGCAGCTGACGGACAGCGGGCGCCGTGTACAGTAGTTGTATGTACAACAGCACAATTTTATAATTTAACATTATTAGGTATGTTAGTGTCTAGCACGAATTTTCCGCTTATTCCAAAGTATAAAAATTAAAATTAAAAATAATAATTTCGTGCTAGACACTAACATACATAATAATGTTAAATTATAAAATTGTGCTGTTGTACATACAACTACTGTACACAGCGCCCGCTGTCCGTCAGCTGCCAACCAGTATTCAACACTTGCATAGCAGATGTACGAAAATCGTACACTAAGTGAGGTTAGATTGAATAGAGTAATGGCATATATAAGTGAAAAATCCAACAGCTCAGCGGGACCATCGGTAGCCGCAGTGCTTAGCGTTTCGCTAATATTCGACTACTGATGGTTGGAGCGTAGGTTCAAAGCCTGGTGTGCTCCCGAGAAGATGTCTGATGATGAAGAAAGTGGTTTTTCTTCGAAATAGCTATCACATCTACCATCGCTGTATGAGCTAATTGGATTTTCCGCTTATTCCAAAGTTTAATCATGATTAATTTTTGGATTTTTAATTTTAATGATTATTTTAATTAACATGTCAATTAATAATCAATTAAATAAAAAGATTATAAAAAAAATCATGATAAATAGCTATAAAAAAAAATAAAAATAATAACATAATCAAATATTTTTTTAATTGTATGCTTGTTTTTAATTGCTAAATTATTTTTTAACTGTTTGATTGCTTTTAATTGGATTTTTAATTTTAATTAAACTGGAAACTAATAATCAAATAAATTAAAAAATTATAAAAAATGATCATGATTAATAGTCATTAAAACAAAAATCAAAAATAATCATATTATCAAATATTTTTTTTAACTGTATAATTATTTTTAATTGTTTGATTGTTTTTAATTGGATTTTTTTAATTCTTATGATTAATTTCATGATTATTTAACCTGGCAATTAATAATCAATTAAACTAAAAAATTATAAAAAATAATCATGATTAATAGCCATTCAAATAATCATATAATCAAATATTTTTATACATAATTCATATTTATTTTTAATTGTTTAATTGTTTTTTAATTGAATTTTTAATTTTAATGATTATTTTAAATAACCTTGCAATTAATAATCAAATAATTTAGGAAATTGTAAAATAATTATGATTAAAAGCCATTAAAAGAATGAAAAATAATCACATAATCAAATATTTTTTTAATTATATGATTATTCTTAATTGTTTGATTTATTTTTATTGTTTGATTATCTTTAGTTAGATTTTTTAATCTTTATGATTATTTTGATTAACCTGGCAAATTAAAAATCAACTAAATTTAAAAATTATAAAAAAAATCTTGACTAATAGTCATTAAAAAAATAAAAAATAAACATATAATCAAATTTGTTTGATAATTGTATGATTATTTTCAATTGCTTAATTGTTTTTGGTTGTTTGATTGTTTTTAATTGCTTAGTTAATTTCGATTATGCGATGTTTCTTTTTATATGATTATTTTTAATTGTACGCCATGGCGTATGAGCAAATTTTTTCAGGAAAGAATAAAAAAAATCGCAAATGAAAAAATCAGATAAAATTGAACAAAATCAAATAATTGTATGAATTGCGCAATTAAAAAGTCTAAAAAAAAAATTGAAAATAATCCAAATAATCATGCAATTACAATTGATTAAGCGATTAAATGTCCTTTTTTAATTTAGTTAACACTAGTTTTTAATCAGTAAAGAGTTGCAAAAACAAAACATGCATTAATTATAAAACATTAAACTATTTAATCACTTAATAACAGGTCTGCTTCAAACTTGTAAGAATATACTAGAAAAATCGAAAAAAAACCTAAGTACCCGCTGGGTATAAAAACGAAGAAAAATTCCCTTGCATGTTAAAAGAAAATTCCCATTTATAATATCACATGTATGTACTCATACGAGTATGTGTGTGTATGCACCAAAATGTTAGTAGCTTAGAAAGTTTTGAAAAGGGTAAAGATTTTGATAAGAGTAAATTATATATGAGTAAATTTTCAATTTGCTAAAGCGTTTTATCCTTGAATCGAATCGATCAGTTCATAAGCAATTGATTTTTGTTAAGCTAACAAATTGAATAAGGAAATTGTGAAAATAAGTATTTATACCCATATACAAACATATTTATGTGTGTGCTGAAATTTATGTGTGGAACAAAATGACGTTAAAATCTCAGTCGTGCTATGGCAAATTGATGAAGGGTTGCATTTGCAAAAGCAAAGCTGTCACTTTTGCCAAAAGAATAGCTGTGATTTTTCTTATAAATACTCATAGGTATGTAAGAAAATAACATTAAGAAAATGTGTAACATTAAAGAATAATAAGCGAAACTATTCACATTAATCACGCATGCACTAATCCGCCTACAATTTTCCTCTCAGACATTAGCAAGTGCCATTCAACGTCGCTGCACGAAAATTCTCATTGGACCGCTGAAGAAAAGGCAAATAAACAAAGCAAGGCAAACACAAGTGGAGCAAGAACAAAAGCGCTTGCACGTAGTAGAATCAATGGGATTATATACTGTATGTATGTACATATTTAAGGTAAATATGTATGTACCTACATATGGGACTAAACATGTTAACACTTGTTTACATGGCAATTTCAAAAACTTTTCTCCCAGACCACTTTACATTCTTTTCGACGTGATTTACGCACATTTCCCCGGCGTGTGATTTCGTTTATGAATACATACATACATATTTATGTACACTTTTTTATTTCTTTACTCTTGATGCTTTGTTGCTATACCTACGCTTTTATATTCACTACGGCATTTAATTTCGTATTTACTTACACTACATCATAAGCATGTATGCTTCTAACTTTTATTGTTGTTGTTCTAATGCTGTGTGTTGAGCTTGCTGCATCGCTGTGGCAAATTGCGCTGGTTAAAGCCTAGTGCAGAACTAGTTCAGAAGGAGACAGGGTTTGTTCTCGTTCTCTCCTAACGCAATGTATTCAATTGTATTTTCTGAAATGGCGATGTTTTACGAAGTGATAATTGTGCCCCTCTGCAGCACATTGAAACCCGTTCCAAACTACTTCAAATATGGACAATTCTTGATTAGTTCTTAAATCAATAGTTCGCTGATAGTTCAAAAGGTAGCACTTCAGGCCTAGTTCAAAGTGTAGCAGATCAGCACTGGTTCAATAATGCTCTCAGTCGGCAGAACTCTTAACATGCTGAAAATAAATGCGGCATTATATTATAAAACACCAAGTTTTTGAAACTTAATCATACAAAATGTGTAATTATCACCATTCTCCTTCAATTTGCCAAGTAATATTACTTTTGTTATACATATGTACGTCCTTTTAACCAAGTTCCATTTGATAAGTTCCATTTGATACTATCCAACAAAAGGTAGCAAAAAGGGACATTATTGTAAAGTGCAACATTTGTTGTTGCTCAACTTTCAATTAATAGCTGTAACCACAAATTTTTTCACGTAGTCACAATAATAAACGGTTTCGCTCCTCATTACTTTAGAACCAGTTCTGAGCTAGTTGTGAACTCTCTAGTTCGAGACTGTCATTTTTCGTGACTGCCCCTTATATTAGCTGCAGGGTTGTGACAGATTGCTGTCGCTTCTGCCTTCCCTTCGTCGAAACATCTCCTTTGAAATTTACGTGCTGTTGTTGGTAATTGTGTAGCTTTTCATTTTGTCTTTAAAAGTACGTCTGTATTAAAATAAAAGTTTTTTCATGTGTGCAGTTCAGTGGCGGATTAAAGGTCCAGAGCGCCCTAGGCAGCCACTTTCTCGGCGCCCCTGTACCGACCATAAATGGCCATCATCTATTATATAAAAATAAGTCGCATTTTCCTCCCTGATGATTTAACTTCAGAACGGCTGGACTGAATTAAATGAAATTTTGCACGTGGTTTTCGAGTGGGCCCGACATGGTTTATGGCCAAAAAAAGTATAAGAATCCGGGAAGGTTTTGGAGATATTCCGCAAAATGTGGACCAGGGTAACCCTATAACGGGTTCGTACGATATGGGTATCAAATGAAAGGTGTTGACGAGTGCTTTAACAAGGTGTAGTTATTGGTCCCATATAAGACCCCGTATTCGAGGAATTTTCTGAAATATGAACCAGGTGTGACCCCAAACGGGTTTTCTACAAAATGGGTATCAAATAAAAGGTGTTGGTGAGTATTTAAAAAAGACGTGATTTTCAAGACCCTATGCGACCCGTTTTCCGAAATATCAACCAAAATGTGGACCAGGGGTGACCCTAGAAAGTCTGGAGAGTTAGAATAGACATAGGTATATGGATAGAGGTAGGGATAGGGTTAGGGTTAAGGGTAGGGATAGGGATAGGGATAGGGATAGGGATAGGGATAGGGATAGGGATAGGGATAGGGATAGGGATAGGGATAGGGATAGGGATAGGGATAGGGATAGGGATAGGGATAGGGATAGGGATAGGGACAGGGTTAGGGATATGGATAGGGATTAGGAATTCGGGATTAGGGATAGGGATTAGGGATAGGGATAGAGATGGAGATAGAGATAGAGATAGATATGGAGATAGAGATATAGATAGGATAGAGATAGGGATAGGGATAGGGATAGAGATAGAGATAGAGATAGAGATAGAGATAGAGATAGAGATAGAGATAGAGATAGAGATAGAGATAGAGATAGAGATAGATAGAGATAGGGATATGGATATGGATAGGGATAGGGATAGGGATAGGGAAAGGGATAGGGATAGGGATAGGGATAGGGATAGGGATAGGGATAGGGATAGGGATAGGGATAGGGATAGGGATAGGGATACGGATAGGGATAGGGATAGGGATAGGGGTAGGGATAGGGATAGGGATAGGGATAGGGATTGGGATAGGGATAGGGATAGGGATAGGGATAGGGATAGGGATAGGGATAGGGATAGGGATAGGGATAGGGATAGGGATAGGGATAGGGATAGGGATAGGGATAGGGATAGGGATAGGGATAGGGATAGGGATAGGGATAGGGATAGGGATAGGGATAGGGATTAGGGATTAAGGATATGGATACGGCAACACGGTAAGCTAGGACTTTTCCTTTAGGCTTTAGAGGAATAGATTTTAGGCAGAACAACGTCTAGCGGGTCAGCTAGTAATACTATAAATTTGAACTACCTAGTTGTTTTACACCCTAACAATCAAAATCTTTCCTCTTTATAATATTAGTGTAGATGTAGATATAGATGATGTAAAAGCTTAGATATTTTGTTAATCTCTACATATAATAAAATTGTAACAGGTCGATGTCTGTACATTGCAGATATCGAGAAAAAAATGATTGGGGGAAGCATTATTAAGCCAGTAGAATCCAAATCAACCATTTTTAGAATTTTTGTCTGTCTGTCTGTCCGTATGTTTGTGGCCGTATCACTCAAAAAGTGCTGAATGGAATTGAACGAAACTTTTTTATTGGATTTCTAGATGCTCAACTTAAAGTTTAAGGTATTATTTGTTTCGATATCACGACCGGTTTCGGAGTTATCGGCCAATATGTGCACCAAAATGTGTTAGTACAATATGGGTATCAAACGAAAGGTGTTTATGAATGCTGCCATAAACCATTTGATTAATTTCAATACCTAAACTGGCTTCGGAGATATCTCATAAAATGTGAACCTTCTTAATCTCAAAATGCTTAATATATCTATTTTGTTATAAGAAATAAAATAATGGATACCTGGTAACCGACGTACAGAGTGTACTTATGTTATGGAGCGATAAATTCTCCTCATTGATAAATTGCGAGCGAGTCGTCGAACCCGATACCACAATCCCTGACGATGGAAAAAACATTCCACCACCCGTGTATGATGAAGTGAGGACAGCTATACCCCGGGTCCAAAACAATAAAGCTCCTGGAAAAGACGGACTACCTGGCGAGCTGTTTTGAATTATTTATTGAAAAAAAATAAGTAAGTAGTAACAGAGCAAACAAAATTTAAAAAATTAAAAATCTCTGCGTCTACATTTTTGTTTCGCGAAATTGTCAATAACATCGTCGTAGTTTAATGACAGCAATAAGACAGATTCAATATTTAGTATTGCTAACGAATTTAATCTCTTATCTGTCATGGTTGAGCGAAGATAGTTTTTCACTCTTTTTAGGCAGGAAAAACTCCGCTCCCCACTGCAATTACTGACTGCCGTCGATACGCACATTCTTAAGGCTATGTCAATGTTGGGGTAAATTGTGTCAAGCTCTTTATTTCTCAGAACCTGTAATACCGCGTTCGTTGTTCGGGGCAGTTCTCCGTCTCGAGCTATCGTTGTTAAATAAGAACGTAGATGGATACATTCGTCAACAAAGCATCTATATATTAATAGGCTAACATTTTTCCCATACAAACAATTGCCAGGCTGTTTTGTACATTTAACATACTCATATCCACATAAAATTGATATGGATGTGTTCGTATGAGTCAGGAGCAGTGCACAGGCATATAACTTTTTCGATAAATTATTTAATTTCTTTATAATTAATAAATAAAGTTTTTAGTTTTGTACCATTTTTGATTTACTTCGTTTTTGCTTCGTTGGCAAATGTGCTCACTATCTATATATTAATAGGCTAACATTTTTCCCATACAAACAATTGCCAGGCTGTTTAGCACATTTAACATACTCATATCCACATAAAATTGATATGGATGTGTTCGTATGAGTCAGGAGCAGTGCATAGGCATATAATTTTTTCTATAAATTATTTAATTTCTTTATAATTAATAAATAAAGTTTTTAGTTAAGAGAAAGAGATATCGTAAAATTGTTTACAAATATCGTAAACACGAAGAGTTGCTTTAATTTGAAAGCACTCTCTCTCTCTCTTCCTTTTTGTTTATTTATGAACATTGAGATCGCATTCGAAAAATCTACTCAAATCTCTGCTCTATGAGTGAAATCTTTGTCTATGAGTGATTTGTAGATTTTCTATTATGATTTTTATAAATGCCAGGGCGATAGAGCGCAAGAAAACTCAAAAGTTCCAAGAAGTAGGCCGTGCGATAGAGAAAAGGGAGCAACCAATTACAAATACATTGAAATTAAAACCTCTATCGAATACTTTGCCGAAGCCATTTTTGGCGCTCAAATATATTTTATTATATGGATGCCACACTTATTTACTTTAGATTATTTACTTTAGATTGTGCCAATACGTACATATGTGCACTTTTCAATTATTTTCATTTAATTTTTGTTTTCATTTCACTTTATTCAATGTTAGGTCTTTTTTATTTTCATTTATTTCTTATTATATTTCCTTTTTCTTTTTATTTCAATTTTACTTAATTCGTCTTTATTATACTTTATTACTTTATTTATATTTGTACTATTTTTGATTTACTTCGTTTTTGCTTCGTTGGCAAATGTGCCCACTATTCTATATATTAATAGGCTAACATTTTTTCCATACAAACATTTGCCAGGCTGTTTTGTACATTTAACATACTCATATCCACATAAAATTGATATGGATGTGTTCGTATGAGTGAGGAGCAGTGCATAGGCATATATTTTTTTCTATAAATTATTTAATTTCTTTATAATTAATAAATAAAGTTTTTAGTTTTGTACCATTTTTGATTTACTTCGTTTTTGCTTCGTTGGCAAATGTGCCCACTATCTATATATTAATAGGCTAACATTTTTCCCATACAAACAATTGCCAGGCTGTTTAGCACATTTAACATACTCATATCCACATAAAATTGATATGGATGTGTTCGTATGAGTCAGGAGCAGTGCACAGGCATATAATTTTTTCTATAAATTATTTAATTTCTTTATAATTAATAAATAAAATTTTTAGTTAAGATAAATAGATATCGTAAACGTGTTTACAAATATCGTAAACACAGTTGAAGAGTCGCTTTAATTTAAAAGCGCTCACCACCGGGCCTACCTTCCTAGATCTGCCTTGATTTTGACCATGATTTCGCGTCGGACCGTCATCAAAAGGGCAAATCAGTGTTGCGGTACAACTGGAATTTGGAAAGTGTTGCTTATCTCCGCGAAAAGGAATAATTTTTGTACCAATACAAAGTTGAAAAAATAAATTTCTTGGTCGAATTTCGACCACCGGCGATACTAGTTTTTCTAAATCATTGGAATACATTGTTACCAACGAACTTGCTCTATTTTGAACTTCTTCGGTATTTAAATTCGTCAAATTGCATAAAAATGAAAATTTATTGCAAAAATTATTGTACGCTTTTCGTCTCTTTTCAAGTTCAACGACAATTCGGTCTATAATTACTAGATATACTGTCACTCGGAATGTTTCCCGACCCGATAATGAAGTAGTTATATCTTCAGCAGATTCATCTGCTGTGATCTATTATAGATCAGCTTTAATTCTTAATCGTCGATATGTTATTTTCTTTATTTGTTTAAAAATTCTGAGCTCGCGCGCCCCTTGTAACTACGCGCCCCTAGGCAAGTGCCTAGTTTGCCTTAGGGATAATCCGCCTCTGGTGTAGTTGCTTAGCGTGGGCATTTGTTAGTTGTTAATGTTATTGTTTGATATGTCGGCGGTGCCAATTACACTTGTTTGTTGAAGTGTAATTTTCTTAACAATTTCCTTTGCTTTTTGTCATCTTTATCAATGCAAAGCTTACTTTTTTAAATTTCGCAATTTTATTTTTAACAAAAAAATAAATAATTCTTTACTCGTTTGTTGCAAAGCCCATGCTCCAGGGACTGCTTTTTGCTGTTGAGTAAAATAGGTCGATAATGTAGATTGTAGTTATATGTATTGTGATCTAAAAGTGATTGTGCAGAAAATTGCCTCTGAGGAGTTTTCTCGGCCTTATTCCGTTTTTACTAATTTTTGTGTGTGTTGCGTTTTCTTAAAGTAGGAAGAAAGTTTTAACTTGTCGATTTAACTACACGTACAATCAAATACCTTTCCAACATATTACTTTTGACTTCATAATAACATACTTACTGCCATGTTAAAGGTAATGTAGTGTGATTGATTTATTATCGATTAATAAACAAAAGCGAAGAAAGTGCGCAAATTTACGTCAATCGATAGCAACGCAACTGCTGTGTATTTATAATATATGACAAATTAAGCACTTCACAAAACTGTTGGAAAAGTGACGTGAATTTGACAGATTTTTAAAGTTCGTGCTTTTGCTTGAAAAATTTGAAGTTTTATAAATAGAAACTTACTTAAAGTCCCCTACCACTTACCTTTACTTGCCTTTTTTTTTAATAAATTCGCGAAAGACAAAGTAAAATGTTTTTTTTTGTACGTTTTATGTTCGTTTATTTTGTTTTTCAACTTTTTCTTGTTTGTTTGTGTTTTTTATTTGCACATTTTTATGAATGTAGGTATGTATATTGCTTTACAAAGGAGAGGTGGTGTTTTTTTTTTGTTTTTTTTTTTAGAGGTGTACATGTTTTTAGTTATACTACATGCATGCATATATAATATCTTTTGTTTGTATTTTAGTTTTGACATAATTTCACTTTGTCTTTTTGCTGCATTTTCTTCTCCTACGTTAACTTAAATTTAAGTTTAAATTTAAGTTTTTGAGTACATATTTATCTTTTTCTTCTTAAATATTATTGCTTAAATATTTTGTTGAGCATTTTAGTTTACATTTGCTTTAAATTGCTAGCGCTTACCTACACTACATTTTTTATTACATCAATATTGCTTCCTCATACCGTAGTTTGCTCAACAACAGGAGCCTTAAATACTGCATATTAATGTACACACTTAAGTTACGTAAAATATTGCAAATTAGATTAGGACTTATATTTATGTATTGTGCAAATTTGTAAATATTAATATTCAGGTATATACATAAATACATATAAAGGATTGGAGAGGTTTTTGTATAGCATCTAAAAGGAAGTTATCACTGCATAGATCTTGGAAGAGATGTTTAGACGCACCACAGAGGTGAAAATATATAGACGTAAGGAGAGGTAGATATCTCATACAATTTTACTCATTTACAAAAGTGCCATATAATTTACATAAATGTGTAAGATAACTTTGTTATGGAAACGTTATGGCCCGTACAAGATGTTCTAACCTTTCATCTTCGCTTATTCAAAAGCACTTACGATCCCTTTATAACGCTTTTTGCGTGTGTGCTTCCTCAAACCAAATAAGGTAGCTAATGAAATAGCATTTCAATTTATAATTAGATTTTGCAAAGTTAAAATAAGATTATTAATCACAGTAAAAATATTGCTCATTTAAGTGAAACAATTTCAATTTACAGTAATACTTGCATAAGAGTAAGAGTGTCTTCTAACCAGTGTGGCCAGGTTAGCCTTTTCGAGGCTAGATTTGGCCTTTCTTTTTGTCCTTTAGCCTCATAATTTTCGTTTTAGCTTCGTGGCTTTTTTCTAGCATTTTTTACTCAAATGTTAATTTTACTAATTTGTACAATGAGAACTTGCTCTAATTCATATGAACGTTTTGTACATATGCAACACCATGAATATGTTCTAAATGTAAAGTAATTGTAGCCATGAATGTGTTCTGACCGTAAGCTATTTGTAGCAACCTTGTGAAAATAGGCGTGTTTTAATTATTACACCAAGCTCTGGATCAAGCTAAACTGACTGAAACAATCGGGATCATTGTTATGTAAATGTCAGCAACACATGCACAATGTGTGAACGTGTTAGGTGCTATATATCAAAAAAGCTCTGGTAGCACGGAAGAAACAAATCGAAAAACCGGATCATAAAATTAACAAGAAATGAATGTGGTTCTATCGGGCTCAAGTCGCTGTTGTTGAATTTATATGAACAATTTTTTATGTGGCTCAGGATCAGCGTAATTGAAACACGCTTAATGTTTTGCCCCATAGCGCACCAGAGTAAAGAAGCTAAACCCTCTTCCCGGAGCGGAGCTGGAGCAAAAAATCACTAGCTCCCAGCTCCTTAATACCTACATATAAATATAATGCGCAAGTCAACTCGAAAAACCCCTATAAAACGAACCCGAAAGCAGAAATTAATATTTGCCATCGGATTATTATTATTATTATATTATATTATATTATATTAAAGTATATACTTACTTCCTATGTCAATTTGGTAAGAAAAGCCGGCAAACGGCATCCCTAATCAGTGATAAACACAACAACCAAAAATAGGAGCATTTATTTAAAAAAAAGTCAGTACTACTCGAGAAAATGTGCCTGATATGTGTTCAAACATGAATAGTTCCTTTAAGTAATGTTTATAGTTTTTATATGCAAATGAACAAAACTTAAATAAATAAAATTTGAATGAATTTCTTAAAAAAAATGCTGACTTCTTTTTAGCTTCTTTTTTTTTAGTTTCAGCCTTTTCTAACTTTTTTTTTTGCCAATCTAGCCTCGTTTTTCTTCATGACCTGGCAACACTGCTTCTAACTAGTAGTTTTGAGTTAACTTGCGCTGTTCTGTGATACTTATTAACACACATACATACTTATGGTATATTTTTGCGACTACATCTACATACTTACTTATTCTAAACGCTTAAAAATAACTTATATTTATACAGTACAGAGCACACATTTATCAACTACTTGGATTGTCAGCGTAAAAGTTATCAGGTTTGGACTTTGTTGTGGGTTCAATTGCTTGCAGGATTTTTGTTCACTAAAACTTAGTACTACACATATTTTAGGTATTTTAGGTATTAATTTTAGGTATTTTCTTAAGTCGATGGGAAATTGACGACATTTTGGAGTTAAGTTTCATAGTTCAGTTATATCGTTAAATTATAGTCAGATTCTTTTTATTAATCTATATAAGTATTAATCCACTAATCATTTAGTCACTTAGTCTAGTAATCACTCATTCAACTATCAAACGATCAAGCATTTAATCGATTAAAAAACTCCACTAATTAGCAATTAATCCGCCAATCAATTAAATAATAAATCAGTTAACTAATAAATCAATTGACTAATGAATCATCTAACTAATGAATCAGTTAACTAATAAATCAATTAACTAATAAATAAATAATCAGTTGTTCATTTAAACATTTAATTTTGTAACCTAATAATCAATTAACATATTCAATATTTATCTTTAATTAATAAATCAGTCAATCAATTAATCAATCTGTTAGTTAGTCATTTAATATCTTAATATGTTCCTCAACAATTAAGCAAGTAATCAACGAATTAAGTTATCAATTAATCAGTAAAATAATCAACTAATCAACTCATCGTTTAATGCATTAATCTAGTGATAGACTAATCAATGAACTAGCCGCCACATTAACCTGTTAATACACAAATAAATTTAATCAATTGTTCAATTAATCAGTTAACAAATTGAACAAGTTGATAAAATAATGTTGTACTAAAAATTTATTCAAGATGTTAAAAATCTATTCCTCAATTAATCATTTAGTAAACAATTATTCACTTATTATTAAATAAAAAATTCAAGCAATTGATCAAATAATCAATTATTCAGCTTCAACAATCTACTAATCAGTTAGTCATTTAATCTGTTATTCACTCATTCAGCAAATAATCAATTATTCAAGCAATTAATCACATAATCGAGTAGTATCAGTTAATCGAATAATCAGTAATTAATCAGACTACTCATTATTAACTAATAAATCAGTTAATCAGTAAACCAGTTAATCTCTTTACGCATAAATCAATGAACAAATTAATCATTATTAAAACTTATTAGTAGTTAGTCAATTACTTACTTAACTCATCAAATAATCTATACATCAAATAATCTATTCATCAAATAATCGATTAATCAATGCACTATGTAGTTGTTCAATTAACCAGGCAGTAGATGCGCAAATTAATCAATTACCCAATTAACCATTTAAATATTCAGCTATATAGTGCGCCAATTAAGCAGTAAATAAATATTATGTCAAACAATTAATTACTTAGTCTTTAAATCAATTAATTAATCATTTAAAAGTTTTCATTAATCAATTCCATTCACTTGTATTTAGTTGGCTAATTAAACATTAAATTAATCATAAATAAATTTTTTGTTAAATAATTAATCACTTAGTTTTTTAATCAATTAATTAATTTATTAATTTCGAGTTGTCAATTAATCAATTCCATTCACCAGTAATCAGTTGATGAATTAAACATTTAATCAATCATTCATCATTCATTTAATCAACTAATCTCTTAAATACTTAATCAATTCATTCTTACTTTTTATAAATCCTCAATATCCATGCATATAAGTTAATCCTCAGCTTTCGTGATTTCAATTTGAATTATATCCTCAATTTCAGCCATTGTTGGCGCTGGGCTATTTTTGTCGTCACACGGCGGTGTCACACACATTGACAGCCGTGACTCGCTGGTAACCTCCATTGATTTCCAGTTGCCAGACCCTCTCACCCTTGCCAGCGGTATACGTTCCTTCAACGCAATGCTATAATGCGTATCGGCGCTTTCCTCCAACGCACTCAAACTACTTGTTGGTCCAACACGATGTGGAAAACGTGGTGAACCACGTACACGTTCACGCAACGAACGCTGCGCTGTTGGCACTGCAATTGACGGCCGCCGATTTGCAGGCAATTGAAAGTTTACCTTAGTCTCATGAACTTTAGTGTAACGCGCACCCACGCCTATGCGTTCCAATTCGTTATCATCTAATGGCAGTATGAGGCCCATATGTGTTGGTTCCTCAGTCGCTTCGGTGGCTGAAATTGTTGGTATTTGCAAAAAGTTGGGCTCCGCCGTGATGGCATCCAAGTGTGTCCCACTTTTTGCAAAAGACAAACGTTTCATGTTGGTCCCCGCTGCTGTTGCTGCCGTAGCTGAAGCTAAGGCGCCCTCATTCCCACCATCACCACGCACTACCGCTTGATTGTAAATGGCATTGCAAGAGGCGGTATGTGTGGTGGGCACATGTCGCGTAAAGAGACCCATATGTGATTTAAATGCGGCACGCAAACTTTTCGGTTCACCCAAACTACAACTCGAACCCTTATTGCTAGCGGTCGTACGTGCAAACATGCCACGTATGCG
Organism: Urophora cardui; assembly: GCA_960531455.1. Classification (NCBI taxonomy): domain Eukaryota; kingdom Metazoa; phylum Arthropoda; class Insecta; order Diptera; family Tephritidae; genus Urophora; species Urophora cardui. Next base: position 14,048,220 of record OY482674.1, read on the forward strand.
ATTGATTAGCCCCGTTTTCGTTTCAGTGGCTTCGCGATGCGCAATACGTAAATTATATAAATCTTTTTCGGCCAAACATGTCGCAGCACTTTTGCGCTCTTCGAGTTCGGGTTGTGAGGCGAAAGCAATTGAACGGCGCATAGAAATTTGCATATATTCGGCAGAGGGCCAACTGGCACGTGGTATTACGGGTGGTAAAACAGAGAGTAAGAGATTTGGCAGTATGTCAGAAATACTGGGTGCGCGTGATTTGCCATTGCCGGGTGGAAAAGCTGAGAATGTTGGTGGAAATATGGGCATATCACCCAATTCGGGCTATATAGTCATTGCGGAAGCATATATTGTAATGGAAAGTGGGAGAAATGAGCAGACAGATAAACCAGTTAAGGGTAGAATTGATAAATTTTTTAGCCGAGCAAAAAAATATGGCCCATTTTACGCTCAGATCAAAATCAACGTGGTCAAATATCTCTTACTGCTTTTCCATTAAAGCGAAAAATGAGAGAGAGAGTGGGAGAACACACAATTTTGACCGAGATTCGGCGCTGACACCGAATCAAAGTGCAGCCAATCTCTCACAGAGAGTAAAAATCGTAAAATGAGAGAAAAAGTGTATTTGACCGCGTTGATTTTGATCTTAGCGTAAACTGGGGCTATGCTAAGTTTCCTTATAAACTCACCCTTTGCTGCCCGGCCGCTAGCGAGGACGACGATGTTGCCGCCGATGTTGTGCCCGTTTCTAACATACGCTCTAGCTTGCGTATCTCTTGGTCTAGTGTTGCTATCTCCTTCTTGTACACACGATTTTGCACCTCTACGCGATATTGCAGCTCACGTCGCTCATCGATTACAAAGCGTCGCGTATTGCATTCCATTTTTAAGCCCATACTGTGTATGACAGGATCAACGACATTGTCTGAAATTTGTGTGGCGGGTCATAAGAGAATGATACAAGGAAGAAAGAGAGTGGGAGTGGGTAAAAAAGATTTTGAGCTGTTGAAAACCCCAAAATCCCCCAATTCCTATGAAAATCGAAGGTTATATGGTGAATTCATTTTTAGTTATGTCTTGATCACATCAAAAAGCTTCATCCTACTTTGCAAGTACTAAGAGTAGCGAGACAGTGATTTCGACGAGCACTCGTTACGTTTAAACATTTTGACGAGTAGTCAAACGAACGAGCGACGGAGTAAACTTGCTTACTGGTCCGAGTGTTACTACCCTCCATAAGCAATCAACTCTTCCGCTCGTCACATATGAATATACACTAGAACGTATAGCAAAAAAAAAAGTTCGCCGTACGCCCCCGTATGATATATTTTTGGAAAAAATTTCCGAATTTTTTTTTTAATATTCTGGAACATTTAAACCCTCTACACCGCCACGAAAAGGTTATTTTGACCCCTTTTTAGAGAGTCTGAAAAAATAGTATCTTTAAGGGAAGTTTATTCAGAATACATTTTTGTAAAATGAACTTAAAAGACCACAGAAAGAAAAAAATTTTCCTCGGAATGTCATATGTGTTTTTTTTCGGGTTGTACTGAGCGATCGAAATACTTCTTTCGCAAAGGATTAATGGTTTTTGACCATAGCTGGGGAATAATGATTAGTAATCCTAATGATTACTAATCGGATTAGAAACTTTTTTTTTAATCCTAATTGATTAATTATGATTAGATGGCTATTCTAATCGACTACTTTTTGATTAGATTAGAACTAGTCAAAAATCTAATCACGATTAGTGACAATTGGCATATCTAATCAAAACTAATCAAAACTAATCAAAAATAAAATCGATTAGATTTCTCGACTAGTTTTGATTAGATTTGATTAGATCAACTATTTTGAAATATCTGCAATCGTGAAGTTACTACAATACAAAGAGAAATTGAATAAGTTTCCGATGAGCTGAATCTGTCTCCTTTTACATCAAGTGATTTTCGATATTTGGAGTCGTACAAGCTGCTAATGGAGGCTATTGCCCAAACTTTGGACTTTCTCCAAGGTGAAGCCAATGTAAAATATGGTTGTGTAATCCTGCGTTATTTTCTTTGAGTAATAAACTGCTAAAATTATCCAGAAAACCCGAAGTTTTGAGCAATGTTAGCTCAACAGTAGTACAATTAGAACATCAATTGAGAGAACGGTTTAAGCCATATTTTACATTGGCTCCTGAGGGCTTTTTAAGAGCAGCGGTCACCTCTCGGCAGTGGGCGGCATACCCTCCGAGTGTATTTCTGCCATGTAAAAGCTTCTCACAAAAAATTCATTCGCCGTTCGGAGCCGGTATAAAACTGTAGATCCACCAAATTAGTAGGAAAACACTAAAGGAGCACACCTCGAATTGGGAGAGAAGCTCGGCCATAAAACTCGTCAGAGTTATAATAGCGCCATTGTATTATATATTATACTTTATGAATTAAATGGCAAAAAAAAAATATTTCAAAACAGTTGATCTAATCAAATTTAATCAAAACTAATCGAGAAATGCAATTGATTTTTATTTTTATTAGTTTTGATTAGTTTTGATTAGATATGCTAATCGTCGCTAATCGCCATTAGATTTTTGATTAGCTCTAATCTAATCAATTAGTAATCAAAATATAAAGAATCAAAAAAAATCTAATGATTAGATTGCTTAATTTTTCAAATCGTAATGATTTCTAATTCTAATCGAAGTTCCCCAGCTATGTTTTTGACTAAGTTTAATATGCAGGCATAAAAAAGTTACATTAAAGTGGTATAAACTTAGTACTGGGTGGCAGTGACCTCAATGGCGGATATAGAAGAGATCGTCCTTTCAAGTCAAAGACATTGGTGTACTAAACGGGCTATAAATACCGAAGATATGAAAAAAAATATATATTTGAGCGACATCTAGCGGCTTAAAAAAATAAATAAAAATTTCGGAAATGTTTAATACAATACAAATACAGATATTTTTCAAAACGTGGGGGGAGTGTGGTGAATTTTTTTTTATCCTTATAAGGCGATACGGCCTAATATAAACTCGTCAGTTACTCGCCGCCCAATCACTCGCTATGCCTTGATCATAGTTTGTTTGTTCGACTACTCGCCAGCAATGCAATGAGCAATCAACCGAGTTACTGATTCGCCACGTCCTAAACGCTAGTTGTCATCAAGGACTCTTTAAATAGTTTTTTCAGTAAATAAATACTTACTTCTTCCCCAAATATCATTCAATTTTGGTATAAATGATAAACACAATGTTGCCGTTGTCGATGCCAAAATGAGTGAGGTTATTGTTATGAACGCCAATGTAACACGCTCTGAAATCAAATTAGCCAATACCACAACAATACCACTTGTTATAACAACAAGATAAACCGACACGCCAATATATTGTGAATCGTTGAGTGCTGGTATGGTCACATGACGCGTTTCCCAAGCCATATACACACCAACAACGAGTAAAAGTCCTTTGTATGCATACAAAACGCCTAACCAGATTTGTGTGTGTTGTGAACGACAAACTTCTACCTGTTGAATGGAGTGGATGTTGAAGAGATGTTGAAAGCATGTTGAAGTGATGGTTAGATACAAGTAAATGTTTCTATGTGTGTGTATAGAAATGTTAATGAATAAAAAAAGGAATATGAACAGAAAATTGTATTTTGTTTGCATAAAAAATATATTATGTATGTATATTTTGTATAATAGGAATTTTGAGATTAAAAGGGTGTTTGTATGGTGCGTGAGCTTAAAGCGAAAATGTGTACCTTTGTGTTGACAAAATTGTATTAAATTTTGTTGTAACAGAGTTATATACACATTTTTTAAGTTTTTTATAATACTTGTTATAGGAAAATTTGAATTTTTGATTAGTTTTTATGAAAATTTGAATGAGTTTGCTATTTTTAAAAGTTCTATTGCCCATTCGCTCAAGCGCTACTGTGAAATAGCGAGTAAATCACTTTTAGTTGGCAACGCAATCAGATCGACACGTCGCAGCTAAATGTCAAATCAAACATTTGAAGTTTCTATCATTCACTCGCTGCTATGAAAAAGCGAGTGCATAAACCACTCGTTAGCAATGCAATAAAATGGTCGCGTTTAATTGTCAAATTGTGTAAATCAAATGAACGGTAATTTATGAATTTTTAAATAAATTTTGTAATGCAATGTTTATTTTAATTTTTTTTTGTATACATATATAAATACATATATGTGCATATGTATCTCATTATTTTATTTACCTGCGGCTGATAAACAACACTCCGATCCACGCTACTAATTTCCAATGTTAAATTGTGCAAATGTCTTTCCATAGGATCGATGACAACCCACAGCGTGACCAACAGTGCATCCACCACCAACAATGTACACACCAACATTATCAATTGAGCATCCTGTAACATTTTATCCTTGAATATGCTGCCGGTGCGTGTGAATATGCGATGAACACGATAAGTTTTGGCAAACATCGAACCGAATGCCAATGAGAAGCCAGCGCAAAGCAAATAGGCGCGTGCCTGGGAAAATGGTGAATACAAGGGAAACAGTGGCGAAGCAAGGGAAATCAGAGCAAAGCAAATGAGTATTGTTAATGTTTGTATAGGTATATAAATAAAGTCTATGCAAATAAAGGTAAAAAACAAATAATGTAATGCGTTGGTGATGCGTCGCCTAAAACTATGCAAATAATTGTTTGACATTTTTGCATTTTAATGGCAGTAGAGTGGCTTTTGCGTGTGATTTGTGTGTGTGTGTGTGTGTGTGTACTGTGGGTAAGTAGCACTAAAAAGTGGGCAATAATTAACACGGCTTATATTAAAGCAAGTAAGCCATTAGTAAGTTAGAAATATTCGCAATAGCGTTAATAGTTCCATGAGATACAAAAGCATTGCGCCCAACGAGTTAGGGGGCTTAGAATACACCCGAGGTAAGGCGTAAGAAGTGAATAAAATCGATTGGCTTAGTAGGTTGATAATGTCCAAAAAATCATTGGCATTGCAGACGGGCTTGTCTCGAAAGGGACAAGTACCAGAGCGTAGCGGATTCAACCGGGAAAAGACTGTCACTTCCCCTAAACTACCCAAATCCTTCGTTGGTTTCTTGTTGGCTATGACAATAACAACAAAAATATCCGGAGATATCTTGGAAGTAAGCTGCAGAAAGTAGACATAGCAAGGTTTTTTGTTAAAAGTGGAAATAGAAATTTTTTCCGTAAAAAGCAGAAATCTAAATATTGTTAGGTAAAAAGTTGGCATAGCATTATTGTTCATTGAATGTAGACAGTAATTTTGCTCAGCGAAAAGTAGCCACAGCAATGTTTTCGATAAAAAGTAAAAATTAGACAGAAATTTTGAACAGTAAAAAATAGACAAAAATTTTTTTTGATAAAATATAGACAAATAAATTTTTTTAGTAAAAAGTAGACATACAAATTTTGTTTGGTAAAAAGTGGGAAACGAAAGTTTGTTCGATAAAAAAATTTTGTTTAGTAAAAAAAGACAAAAAATTTTGTAAAAAGTGGACAAAGAAATTTTGTTCAGTAAAAAGTAAACAGAAATTTTGACCAGTAAAAAATAAATCAAAAATTTTTTTTTGGCAAAAAATAGATAAAGAATTGTTGTTCGGTAGGCAAAAGGATTTTCGGTAAAAAGTGGACAAAGAAATTTATTTCAGTAAAAGGTAGACAGAAATTTTCTTTAGTAAGAGGTGGGCAAAGAAATATTTTTTTTGTATAAAGTGGGCAGACCAATTTTGTTCACTAAAAATTAGACACAAAAATTCTATTCAGTAACAAGTAGACATAGAAATTTTGTTTTGTAAAAAGTGGATAAAGAAATTTTCTTCAGTAAAAGGTAGACAGAAATTTTCTTTAGTAAAAGGTGGGCAAAGAAATATTTTTTTTGTATAAAATGGGCAGACCAATTTTGTTCACTAAAAATTAGACACAAAAATTCTATTCAGTAACAAGTAGACATAGAAATTTTGTTTTGTAAAAAGTGGATAAAGAAATTTTCTTCAGTAAAAGGTAGACAGAAATTTTCTTTAGTAAAAAGCGGGCAAAGAAATATTTTTTTTGTATAAAGTGGACAGACCAATTTTGTCCACTTATTCACTAAAAATTAGACACAAGAATTCTATTCAAGAATAAGTAGGCACAGAAATTTTGTTTGGTAAAAAGTGGACATAGAAATTTTCTTCAGTAAAAAGTAGACATAGAAATTTTGTTCCGAAAAAAGTAGACAAGAAAATTGTGTGTTAGTAAAAAGTGGACAAAGAAACTTTGATCAGTAAATGGACAAAGAAATTTTCTTCAGTAAAAAGTAGACATAGAAATTTTGTTTGTTAAAAAAAAACAAAGAAATTTTATTCAAAAGTAGACACCGTCTTTTTGGACCAAGCAAATCTAATATTTAAATATTTTTGTTATTGTGTATTGTTTCAAATTTAAGTTAAATTAAATTTAAATTGCATCCCTTATGTTTGTATGTAGTGCATGAATTTCTCAAATAGCTATATCCTTAATTGGAAGTATTATTGCGTAAAATATCAAGAGATTACCACCATTGGCTAGCATTACGCTTAGTAAGCTTTAATTACTACATATGTGTATGTGTATACGGCCCAATCTATAAAGGTTTACATCAACATATAAGCTTAAAATTACGTACATATGCTATATGCTACATCCATATGTACTTATATTCAATGCATGAGAACTGCTGATATAAACCATTTCATTCATTACGTCATTACACTATAGAATACTTACCGTACAAACGCTTGAATACGATGTCTCCGGCGTGGGTAGCGTTGAATAATCCAATCCGAGCAGAATCACAGCAACATAGACACAAACGCAACCAACAGCAGAAATGTTACTCAGTTTTGGACTTGAAAGTTTAATTGCTCTGTGTGGCAGGGCGTGTAAGCGTACGTGTGTGGATTTGTAAAGAAAATGGTTGCATGGAGGAGAAGGAGGAGGAGAAGTAGCAAAATGATAATCGCACAACAAACGTAAGTATGTGGGTACAAACGAAAAGGAAAAAGGGGAAAAGAAGAGAAGAAAATGCAGAGAGATTGTAATTTAAAAGGCTTGTTGAATTGGTCAACACTTACATACAGACAAGCATATATAAAACGATTTAAAAAAGAAAAATAAAGAAAAAAAAAACTTAAAATGCACTTAATGGTTATTTTATATTTTTTTATTCGCTTCATGAGGATTTAATGCTCTTCTTATGTACAGTTTTTTTATCTTTCCTTTTTTTTCTTTTTATATTTTACACTTCTCTTAAATCAACACATAAAACACTTTTATCTACCACACCCACCATTCATTCACTCACTTCACCGCACTTCACTGCACACTTCACTTTACTCACTTCATTTTCCGAAAGTGCAATGTGAACGCTAGAAAGGCTATAGCCAATATAATTCCCACCACCGATAGTGTGGCTATTGTATAGAAGGCACTCGCCGCTATCGTGGCAACGCGCATTTTAAAAATCCTCCGCGCTATGGGCACTTGCCCCGTATGCCAGCGCACCGCACGACAGCGCGGACAATTGAAATCCAACTGTTGTGCTGCCGGATGATAAAGAGCAATGAGCGCTAGGCGGCCATTTTGTATTTGGTAGAAGGCGGTGGTGCCAATGCGATCGGGACCGCTGAATGAAACTGGACCCTGTGGAAATGAAATAAAAGAAATGAAAAGAAAAAAGGTGAGAGGCTTTTTGTTCATGATTTTTTTATAAAAAAAATTGAAATAATTACTATATAAATATTTTCGAAAAAAATCTTTCACTGTTAAAAAAAATCGCAAGTCCACAATTTACTCATTTAAATTTCTCGCTTGTCTACCTTTTACAGTTCAAAGTGTAAATGTCTACTTTTTACAGCAAATAACTACCATTTCAGCTAGGGTTGGGCGATATATATCGATATATCAATATATCAATATTTTTAAAATAGTACAGCCGATAATATCGACGATATTTTGAACTACCGTGCATCGATAATCGATAATTTTTTGCCATTTGGAGCCAAATTCGATATTTTTCATACATTTCTGATTCGCTTCGAATTTAACAGCAGAACATTTTTTAAGAAGTGGTATAACCATAATGTCCGGGTGCTTGAATTTACATTACTTTCTTCTTCAAGAAATTCTTAATGATTTTTATGTTTATACTTCAGGATTCGTAGAATATCTGTAGATCCATCCAACTTTAACAACAAATATCTAGTAAACTATAAGTCTGCGGCAAGTTTTGATTCCAGTTTTGAGATCTGTGAGAGCACCTCTAGCCCCGTGAAGAAGTGGTTTTTCGCGGGACGTGGTTCCTTAATGTGAAGCCAGCCCTTTCGATATATTGATATATCGATGTTTTTACACGGCATAAATCGATGTTTTTTTAAATATCGATACAATATATATCGATATATTTTTCCAATTTGCCCATCCCTAATTTCAGCACTTTGAAAGTTAATATTTTACTGACAAAAAGCACAAGTCTACTTTTTACTCATCTCACTTTTCCGTTTGTCTACTTTTTACAGTACAAATGCCTAATTTTTGCGCTAGAAAAAGATATGTCTACGTTTTTACTGTCCAATTTGCTAAATTAATTTTTGACTGACATTTATAATTTTCACTCAAAGGCCACAGACGACACGTCTATCCTAAAGACAATGTCTATTTTTTCCAGCAACATAAAAACCACTATTTACTCACCGACACGCCCAAAAACTGCAATTTGGCCATTTGTTGCAAAAATTCCCTCGCCATATCCGAGCGCACATAATCGAATTGATTCAGTTTTGATTGCATGCCCAACTTGCGCCAATGCTCCTCGGCAGCGCGCAATGCCAAAGCTATAGCCCAAACGGCATCATAAGTTTGTGGTGCATAATTCGATACGGCGAAAGTATTTCGTGTGGGTATATTATTATTATTGTTGTGATTATGATTGTGATTGTTATTGTTGTTGGCGTTGACGTTGTTGAGTAATTTCTCTTGTGTGGCGTATATTTTCAATTTATGTTTGCCAATTTGTGTGCCCGAACGTTGACGCAATTCTGTGAGGAACATTTCATTGTTCTGCAGAAGAGAAGGAAATATATGTATGTATTGTTTATAGAAAACGAATTTGAATAAACATGGCATGTTCTAGAACATGATATATGAATCGTCTATTTTCAAAACCGGACATTTCCAATCAAGTCGTTTGTAACAAAAATGCAAAAAACTGCTCTTAAGAAACCATTGGCTAAAACAATTTGTGTGTATTATTATTATAGAGTAATTTGACTTGAATATGGCAGGTGTTGGTTAAGAAATTGCTTTAATATTAAATACAGGTGATGCTTTAGAATTGGATCTGATACCTAGCTTAAAAATTAAAAGTTTGGAGATGGCCGGTTTTGAAAATGGACGATTCATATCGCAAAGTCCTTCCCAATAGAATTTCTTCTTAAATACTTTAGTGTCTGCAGAGATAGGTTTGGGTTTCTAAAACATGGAAAGTGGGTAATGTTTCTTCTACAAGTATCCTTAAATCCATTAATGGTGGGCAGTCTGTTGTAGCATTCTTTCGAATTCGCATATCATATTCGTTTAGTAAGAAAAGTTAAAGCAAAATCTGGACTTCAAATTTCAAGGCCAAATAATAGATACCTTATTGTCCTTACGTTTATATCTGTCTGCGCCCACATCTTCTTCTTTTCCCTAAAACCAAAAATATTTATTGTTTTCTGTCTTCACACTCTCGTCCATCTCTGACTACCAATTTCCCTAATCAAATAAACTGTCTACATGCAGGCAAAAGTCGTTAACTAATCTGCCATAAAGGAGGCAATCAAACAATCAAATAATAATAAACAAATTGTCAGAGACTTGCGGGCGCCTAAGTATACGAGACACAAAAGTGTAGGTACTGGCTGATACCCTGCAGTGAAATCAATAGCTGGTGTACAATAAATGTGTGGTTCAAAATTAATGCCAAGAGGTCTCAAAAAGGCACTTGTCTAAATGTAGTTAGATTCGCACTCTGAAAAAAATTCCCGTAGTTAAACCAACAACTTTCGGCTGTTGAATCTCCGTCTTTGATTGAACAGCAAAAGTATTTGTTTAGAGCAAATTTTTGATCCAACAATTTATTCAAAGACGGGCGTTGTTGATTCAAAAACTTGCTTGCCTTTAAAAAATTTTTTGTGAGAAAATATTTTTTTGTGAGAAAACCAGCAAAAAAAATAATGATGGAGAGAAGATGAAGAGAAAAATCCAAACAAAAGTTTATTTTTAGCAACAATTTTCTCCCCGTTGTTGATTTAAAGGCAAAAGTTTTTGACCCAACAGTTTCCGTTGTAAACAAAACTAATGAGAACAAATTTTTTTAAATTTTGTTTTTACAATGATTCAAATAATTCATGGATTCCTTTTTAGGAAATGGAAGTATAAATAGGTTACTACAATTCAATATAATATTGAATGTTCCACTATGTGATGATTGGATAGAATTTCAGGTTGATGTCATGGTTCGAATCCGGGGAAAAAAAAAAAAGAAAAAAAATTAGAATAAGAAATAAAGATAGCAACCAGTGAATTATAAGAAGGAGAGAAGAATAGCAGAACAAGCGGAGGCTACATATTTGCAGTTGGGATCCGGGCGGAGAGAAGATGAAGAGTAAAATGCAAACAAAAATTTATTTTTAGGTGAAAATTTTTTCCAACAATCTCCGTTATTGACTTAAATCAACAACGCTCGCACCTTTGAAACAACAACGGAACGTTGTTGGGCACATTTCAACTGCGGAAAGTAGTTGATTTAACAGCGAAAGTCTTTAGATTTACAACGTTTTTTTTTCAGAGCAGTAATTCAGGAAGGGTTGATTGCTTAAATAGTACAAGACGAACTTTAATTTTTAACTCCCATTACAAAATGATATTAAAATCGGTTTATGCTGTGTTTTTTTTTCTTTCGCCCATTTGCAGTAGACTTTGCAAGCTTTTGTAATTCTCAGAGTGTTAATGAATTATTTAATTTAAATTTACTCTAGAATTCCGAAAGTTAAGATGTGACTATATTTGTTAAACATTTTTTTTTTGTTATTCCTACTGTTTGTTGTTGTTGTTGTTGTTTTTATTGTAGTTGTTTTTGTTGTTGTTGTTTACTATCAACCATTCGTCTAGGGTAACGCTTTTACAGCTACACCATCGCCTCACAAAAGCGATAAAATGCTGCATTTGAAGGGCGACAGATTTAAATTGTGAATTTAGGACTAGTTTGGGACTAGTTGTGAACTATCGAAAAGATAGCGCAGCGCGAGAAAATTCACATTTGCTAGCACATCGTTTTTTTGTATGGTAAATAGTATAAGCTCACAATAGAAGTTGCGGTAAATGAAGTAGAAGCGTACCAGTTCTGAATGAGAGATTTCTCTATAGGGTATATATTTAGTTATGTATGCAGGTACATATACATGTTTCTAAATATACATATACAAACATTTTTCCAACTATTCAAGTGTGCAAATAAAGCCACAAATGCAAACAAATAAAAACACGCTCATTGTCATGCCAAACATTGATTAGGGACAGCAGGGATGTAAGGAGATAAATGTGCATACATTAGACCGTGTCTGAAAAAAAAATAATAATTTGCCACTTATGACTGAAAAGCTAAAAGAATCGCATTTGCATATATGAAGAAAGTTTCAGAAATGAGGTCTGAAAAAGCCTAGGCTTGCGAAACACTACCGAAAGGTGGTATGCCTTTTTGGAAATCTAATATGTAAAGAGTTTTATGTTTTGGCGTTTGCCGAGATCAGAAAGAGAATCCGGTTAGTTGAGCATTTTGTCATCTATGCTATAGCGATCTCCATTCTCACTACTTAATATGTTTTTAGTCCACATTAACACACCAGTAATCTACAACAACCTTTTCTACATTCCAGTTTAACAACCGTGAATAGTAAATAACTCATAGACCAAGCCAAGACGCTTTATTTCAAAACGCTTTGTTCTTAACTGCATTTATTTTTATTTTTACAATCACCAGCCAATAAAAACACACACACATATATACACACATACCCTGTAGGGAAAATTTCTAGTTCCGAACTAGATCGCTTCTAGTGCATTTTTCGACACTACTAATGCGAGCTAAAACTCTTTTGCATGTTATCAACTGGCGAATTTAACACGGCGATGTCCTAGGCGGTGTCAATTGTCACTCTCTGCACTACGTTTTCGATAGTTCCGAACTAGTACTAAATTCTACAGTTTACACTAATTCGTTTATTGGCACAATTTCGATAGTTCTGAACTAGCTACAAGTACCTACAAACTCTACAGGCGCGGGTTCGAATCCTGTCGGTGTCAAGGTGGATGATAATTTTTTTAAATTTTTTTAACTAATATTTTTTTATTTAATAAAAATTTACAACAATATTTAAAAAGTAATAAAATAAAAAAAAAAAAAAATAAGCCTGAGGGATCGGAAAAGCATAATTAGGGGAACATTTCATTTTATGCAAGATTCAAATAGAAAACTCTTTATATAAAATGCTTCACTAAACATCTGAGAAACGCAGAAATATACAAAGCCGACGGCAATTGAACGAAAAATTTTCATAGAATTTTTGTCACTTCGAAATTGCATACAAATCAAAGTGTGTCTTATAATGGTCACTCAATTCACTCCTTCTGAACTGGTGAGGGTCTAACTACAATTGATCTAGTTTCCTTTTGACACCTTTTCGCTAGTTCGGAACTAGAAATTTTGCTCACTAGTTATTGAGTTCCCTGCAGGGTAGTTACTACCATAACCAACTATTGACCATTTCTTTTATTACTTTTTTCTTTTACTTACCAATCCACTAAAGCTAGTTTTATTACCAACTATTCGATTATGACTAGCGATTATAATTAAATTTTCGACGGCTTCTTGCAATTCTCTGGCAGTGCAATTTGTTCCCCTCGCCGAAATGTCATTCCACCATGGCGCGCCCATACTCTCGTGCAAAATCCAGGCGTAATCGGCGCCGAACATGCGTAAACGAAATGCTTCGCAGAGCACTTGTGGTGCTAAGTCTTGTGAAAAGCTGCCGATAATAATGCGTGTATCCGTTTCCTGCGGAAGGATGCAGAGAGAGTGAGTGTAAGCGTGTGTGTTTGAGTGTGTGTAGGGTGTGAGACGTTTATTAAGAAGTCATCAGCGTCGTCGTTGTCGACGACGGAAGTTGTTATCGCACGAGACGGAAATTGTTGTACGAAGATAATTTTTTTTTATTGTAACAGAGATTTGAAAGAACATAAAAATTTAAACATGTAGTTAGTGGTGAATGATCAAAGTAAAAAGAAAAGGAAATCGGAGAGAGTCACTAAATACATTCACATGTGAATTACTTAGTAAATCAAATGTGATACTTTTTTAAGCCCAAGATACGTAGATACTTTTTATTTTGACGTAGAAAAAATTTGATACCTTTTTAACCAGCATCAAATAATTTTGATACAATTTAATCAAAATCAAAGAATATTAACCTCTTCTTTTTCATTTTTAAGATTTTCTAAAAATTGTAACAACCTGTGTTTGCCGCGAAAAATATATGTATATTGTGAAAGTCTTGAGAATACCAAAAATGGGCAACATTTTATCAAACTGTATAGTAGGCATCACTGCCCATGGCAGGCATGAGCACGGCTCACTAACACAGGTTAACTAACTAAACAGCTGATTTTTAATTTCCACAGTATCCACAGAATACACAAACAATTTACATTAAATGATCTTGATCAGTTGTTACGTGTTTTGTATATGGAGTCATTGGCGCAAACAAGGGGGGGGGGGAATTTGGGGTTAAACCCCCCCCCCCAAAATTTGACAACACCATAAAAAAAATAATTTTATAAAAGGTGGTACGTGCAAAAATATTTGTGTAAATACATGTTGTAAAATCTATGAATATTCAACAACTACTGATTATTGTTGGGGTAAGTGGAAAAAAATTCAACAACTATTTACAGCGAAGGTTGAGTGTATAGCTATTTCACGAAAAACCATTTTCGATCATCAGCACTCTTTTCGGAAGTGGATGCACAATTGAATTAAAATAAAAATTTCGTGCTAAGCACTAAAAACTCTTTCAACTACTGATTATGTTTATAAACAAGCAGTGTGGAGACATTTCCCTAAAAGTATGCTGTGGATATTAGCTGTTATACTCAGCTGTACTATGTACTAGTACACAGAGTATTATAGTTTTAATCACATAACGGTGGATTGTAACAGAATGAAATAATCGAGATAGATATAAACTTATATATATCAAAATGATCAGGGTGAAAAGAGAAATCGATTGAGCCATGTCCGTCCGTCCGTCCGTCTGTAAACACTCTAACTCGCGCAAAAATTTAGATATTTTGATCAAATTTGGAATGCAAGTTGGTATCGAGACTGGGACGGTTGGTATTGAAAATAGGCGAAATCGGACCATGACCACGTCCACTTTTCCTATATAGAAAAAATCGGAAAGTTAGTATCTCAGCCACTAATATAGCTAGAGCTATAAAATTTTACCCACGTATTGGGATCAGGCTCTTATGAAGAAATTTGATGAAATTTCGGAAAATAGGCGGTGCCACGCCCACTTATTAATGGGCAAACATTGAAAGGTTTATAAGCCGTAATTCAGAAACCGTAGCGGATATATCGATGAATTTACTTACTTAGGAAAATGTTTGGACGAAAAATTGCCAAAATCGGTTGACGACCACACCCAAAATCATATATGAGAACTATTAAGGAGCCAAATAAAAACATTTTAAGCGATATCTTTGTCAAATATAAAGATATGTCATTGAAATTTTGTGTCATGAGTCCAACTATAGACATAAAATAAAAAGTAGAAAAATTTTGGAAAATGGGCGTGGCACCGCCTCTTTTCAGACAAAGGAATCTACAAGATTTCCGAACCCATAACTCTACAAATAATTGAGATGTTATGATGAAAATCAGTTTGTACACTTTAATAACTTGTGGTAATACATGCTCAAAAATTTAGCGAAATCGGTTTATGACCACGCCTACTTTTTAATAAAGACATTTCTGGAAAACCCTTTGGAAATTTGTAACGTGACATCTTTATAATTAGAAGTCATAAAGGATTGCAAATTTGCACTGCCAATAATATTTATATGCTTAGTTGAATGATTGATAAAAATTTTGAAAATGGGCGTGGCTGCGTCCACTTTATGCGGCACTCGATTCATATAAAATACACCCTAATCGAACAAACGCAAACAAACAATGAAAGCATACAGCTGAGTATCTAATGTTCGATTCCACTCGAACTTAGGTTTCCTTACTTGTTAGTTTTAGTTTAAATACAGATAAAATGTAATGAATTGAGATTTAAAAGGTGACTTTGTTTAATGTGTACATATGTACGTAGGTCCACTCCCCAAACATAAATTTAAGTAAAAATTGTCTGGACGAGTTTTAAGTATTTTTTTTTAATTTTCCGTTGGATATAGAATTTCCCCCCCCCCCCCCAAATATTTTTCTGTGTGCGCCACTGATATGGAGTTTTGAATTTTTTATGTTAACAATTATTTTAATAGCTTTTATGATTTTCTTGAATTAAATGGAATTCGAAAAATCTAAAATGATACCTAACTATTCATTATCTTTATAGTTTTATATTGGTAAATGTAATAAAAAAATGATGTCATGTTGAAAACACGAAAGCAGCTTATTTTAATAATTTTAATTTTTTTTTTTAATTTTTCAGTGATACGAAAAAAAAAAAATTTGTTATACGGGTAAAAGCCCGAAAACAGTTTTTTTGATTAATTTAAGTTTTTTTTCCAAAAAATTTTCGGTGATACGAAAAAACCATGAAAGTATCAATTTTGTATATCAAATTGTTTGAGGCTGCGGCAACACTGGTACTAACCCGTTCGACTCTCTAATTTACGCTCTACTATACCCGCACTTCCATTTCAACTCCCATTTCAACTTCCCTTTTCCCCTCCCTCTTTTTTCCCCATCCACTTACCCTCAGTAGCAACAATTGCTCTTTAAAATCAGTTGCCGCAAATGTTATTGTCGCCTCACACGAAATATTTGCCGCCTCCAATTCTGTGACCAAATCATTGACAGCCAACGAATGCACCTCCTCGTTTTGTGAGAATGTTGTCACGGTATCCCAACCAAAGAAACGTATAAAAGCAATGCGCGCAGGATTGTGTGATGAATCGGGCGCAACGGTACGATAGAAATTGGGAAACTCTTTTCGATCGCTGAGCGCTGGTGAGGTGGAACCGAATGAGACCTTGGTTGCGTGGGTGAAGGGAGGAGATTGAGTTTAGTTAAAGGTAAGATTATTGTGAGTATATAAACATACGTACACATATATAAATCAAGGCTGCACAACGATATCAACAAAAATATTTTGTTTTGTTGAATATCAAATAAAAATTAAAAAAAAAATTTTGTTTTGTTGAATATCAAATAAAAATTATTGAAATTATTTCGTTTCGTTGATTATCAAAAAAAAATTATCAAAATTATTTTGTTTCGTTGATTATCAAAAACAAAATAATAATAAAAATTTGTTTCGGGCTTACGGCTTCATTTTACTTTGAAATTTTATTAACGTTATTTTTTTTGATAACACTGGTCGACAAGTTTTTGTTACAGAAATAAAATTCTACTTTTCTAAAGGATTTCGGTGCGCTGAATCCGAATCCGAAGTCAGATTTTCTGTAATACGTACAGTTTTTTAGATATTCATGCCCAAAGAGGCGAAAAACGCGTTTTTTGGCTATATTCACTCCTCAATATCTTTTAAATACTTACTTATTTTAAAAACTGATTAAAGCCATTGAAAACGAGGTCATTTCTCTACTTTTAGGATAGATATATAATAATAAAAATAGGTAAAAAAACTTTTTAAGTTAAACGGTTTTATGTTATACATACATTGCAATGTTTAAGATAAATGTACTAAAAACCAAAAAATAATAAAATAGATACAGTCGTGGGAATTATAAACATTTGCATAGACTAGACTAAAATAAAACCGGGGGGCACGTCAATTGTCTACAAATTATCGATTTAATGTGCGATAGAAGAATCGTTTAATTCGACGTTAAGCAGTTGGCCCGCAGACGGTGAGGAAATTACTTACTATTTTCTTGCTCATGGAAATTCCAATAGTTATACACTCCATGTTAATAAAAGAGATGTTTCAACTAGTTTATCGTTGGACATTCACACGAGGAATCGTTTCACTGCTCGTAGTTTGTCTTTAATCGACAAAACATATGATAAAAGTACTACTCGCTCACCACTATGAAACCCTAAAACTCGCTTATAATCGAGCTTGCTAGCTTTTTTCCACATTCTAGCCCTACTTATCACACGTCCATCGTTGTCGGTTGAACAACTGCCTAATTATAGTGTAACATTACAAAACAAACATTTTAATCAACGATTGTAGACAATTGACGTGCCCCACGGTTTTATTTTAGTCTAGTCTATGCAAATGTTTATAATTCCCATGACTGTATCTATTTTATTATTTTTTGGTTTTTAGTACAGTTATCTTAAACATTGCAATGTATGTATAACATAAAACCGTTTAACTTAAAAAGTTTTTTTACCTATTTTTATTTTCTAGTTTTTAGTTTTTATTTCGCATTCTGTTTAATTCATTTAGTGCTTCATTATTGCAAGGTTTCTTGCCCGTTAGTTTATTGCAGTCCAACGCCTCTATACGTAGTCCCTGCAAATAGGATTTTCAGTTTGAATTACCCCGATCTCAGCTCCACCTAGCGGAATTTTTTTTTTAAGAAAATATTTCTTTTCAAGGTAGTAGTAGGTAATACATGTTCCGAATTTCAGCCAAATCGGACCA
The DNA here is from genome assembly GCA_960531455.1 of Urophora cardui. NCBI lineage: Eukaryota > Metazoa > Arthropoda > Insecta > Diptera > Tephritidae > Urophora > Urophora cardui. The sequence continues at coordinate 14,066,121 of OY482674.1, forward strand.
TAAATGCGATTTTTGTAAATATAGCGACCCACGCGCCACCTAGCGGAATTTTTTTTTAAAGAAAATATTTCTTTTCAATGTAGTAATACAAGTTCCGAATTTCAGCCAAATCGGACCATAAATACGATTTTTGTAAATATAGCGACCCACGCGCCACCTATCGGAATTTTTTTTTTTTCATAATATTGCATTGTCATCGGGGTTATACATGCGTACAAAATTTCAGATTAATCGGTTGACAGGAAGAGGGTGAAATTTGAATTACTAAATTTGACCCAAGAATAAAAAAACGGGGTGAGCTAAATAAAACCGTTTAATATACTATATTGCATTAGTGCTGATATAAATCTGACGAGTTTTAAGGCCAAGCTTCTGTTATGGTTTTCCTATAAATTGGGATAGATATAGTGATATGTATAATAGAGGCTGCTCACTGCCAACAATATGTCTATTCTGCTATCCACCTGCGGTCTAGGCTTATTGTAACATCTCCTTGAGGCCAAGTTTCTTGCAGAAATCCAGAACTACTCAGGGTCATTATGTGGATACTTTCAAGCTGATATGAGCCAAGTTTCTTGTATCTTTCTCTAGAAATGTCATCGCTTTCGGGGTTTATGAGTACGTAGTTACCTGTAAGAAATCCAGTTATGGTTCTTAGTTTGCATCTTGAAAGGTTACAGAATGGTGCCAGTATCGCCGCCTGAGCTTATGCTCCTCTAGCCTGAGTTCCTTTCTTGCTGTATGTGGTTCTATGCCGAGAAAAAGTTTGCTTTCTAAGTGTATACTCATATGTTTGTTTTTGCACGGTTTGTTGTTTGTCTCGGTGGCAATCAAAAACCTGTTTACACATGCATACTATGCTATAACTCAATAACGCCTGCACCTACACGTGCGATATTGGCATCAAATGAAAGGTGTTGAGCAGGACTTCAACATAGAGTTATTTTCATTGTGATTCCTAGACATCCTCCCCAGTCTGGGTAAGAATGTGGACCCAGATGACTCCGAAATGTTTTTGAACGATATTGGTATGAAATTAAAGGTATTGAGCAGGGCTTTAACACAGACCTATTTGCTTTCTGTGGCCGCTGTGGTGCAGTGGGTAGAGTGCTCGCCTGCTATGCCAGGGGGTCTAGGGTTCAAACCACGGTCCGAGCAAAACACCAAAACAATTTTTCTAATTAGTAAAAATCCAATTATTGGGTTTTTTAAGAGCAGCGGTCACCACTCGGCAGTGGGCGGCATACCCTCCGAGTGTATTTCTGCCATGAAAATGCTTCTCACAAAAAATGCATTCGCCGTTCGGAGCCGGAATAAAACTGTAGGTCCACCCAATTAGTAGGAAAAACAAAAAGGAGCACACCTCACATTGGGAGAGAAGCTCGGCCATAAAACTCGTCAGAGTTATAATAGCGCCATTGTATTATATATATTATTATTTTCTTTGTGATTTCCATGCCGGGTCTCCTAATATGGGCCAAAAGGTGGAACTGGATGACGTCGGGATGTGTCTGAGCGATATTGGTATCGAATGAAAGGCGTTGATCTGGACTTCAACATAGAACTATTTTATTTGTGATGCCTAGGCCGGGTTCCCAAATATGGGTCAACAGGTGGACCGGATGATCCTTGAATATTTCTGAGCGAAATTGCTACCAAATGAAAGGTACTGATGAGGACTTCGACGTAGAATTATGTTATTTGTGATGCCTGGGCCGCGTCCCCAAATATGGGTCAAAATGTGACCCCGGATTAACCCGGAATGTTTTGGAGCAATATTGGTATGAAATGAAAGGTTTTGAACAAGGCTTTTACGTGGAGTTCTATTCATAATGATTCCTAGGCCGGGTCCCCATATATCGATCAAAATGCGGACCCGTATGTTTTTGAGTTATATTGGTATCAAATGAAAAGTGTTGGGAACGGTTTCAATATATAGCTGTAGTGATGGCTAGACAAAGTCATCAAATGGACCCAGATAACCCCGGAATAACTTAACTTGGGTTGACTTGACTTGATTTGACTTGGCTTGACTTGACTTGACTTGACTTGACTTGACTTGACTTGACTTGACTTGATTTGACTTGGCTTGACTTGACTTGACTTGACTTGAATTGACTTGACATGAATTGAATTGACTTGATTTGAATTGACTTGAATTGAATTGACTTGAATTGACTTGAGTTGACTTGAGTTGACTTGACTTTGGTTAACTATTATTCCTCATTGCGAAGCAACGGGTATTTGCTAGTTCTTATATAAAATACTTGATGCTGCTAAGTCATGCATTGCATGGCTTTTGAGCTTGAAATCGCAAACTATTATCATTTTAACCCAACCATAAAATTATTTAATACAGTTGAAGCTTACTCAACTTCAACGTTAAAATGATTGATGCATTTGTGGCATTTTAGTTTTGATTGCTTAATTTTTTTTTAGTGATTTATTGTTGCTATTAACCCATAAATATTCACACTTAAGTTACTATACGAAACAAAATCACCCTTTGAAATAAATGTACCAAAAAAAACTTGCTCTAACCAACAAATGCATAAAACACAATGATTAATTTCATTTGAATTTGAATTTGAATTTATGTACAGGCAACATATTGCGCTGCTGTACACTCACTCACCTGTACAATACTCCAATGCGGCACCACTTTGGCTAAACTTTCGGTTACCTCAGAGCAGGCGGAGCCCAACAACATAATCATGCGCGTGTCGGGTTGTGTGTAAATGGCGTGAAAGAAACGATCCACGCCAACGCCGGGATCACACTGTGTTAAGCAGAAAGAAAAGAAAGTAAAAAAGTTAGAAATCATGTAGTGTGCAAGTTAGTGGAACGAAAAGGCAAATGATTTATGTACATACGCTTGAAAGAGTGTGTGTGTGCATTAAAGTGATTGAGCAAATAAAGCATTGTAAATTTTACACATTCATCCATGAATGTATGTATGTGTGTATGTATGCGTGTCTATGCAGTTAAATGACAGCGCATAAATTTACATATATGTATGTACATAGCTGTCATGAAATGTTAAAGTAAAAGTTTTATCGCAGTTAGAGCGTAAAGAGCTTGCTTGATTGTTAAAATGCCGTATGCGCGAAAATATAATTCAACAAGTTTTGGCGTACGTTGCGTATACGTAACGTTTTTGTATGCAAAGGCTTGATGCGACGAAGATGTGTTGCGCTATCTACCATACGTAAATTTCAAACTTTGTTAAATTTAAGTCAATGGGATTATAAAATTGCACAATGAAAAAGTTACTGAATATACAGGATATGAATTTTTGAAATTTCAATGTCGAATTTTTTTTTATCTTTTTTTTTTTTGAAAAAGCAGTTATTAAATTTATATGCAGTTGACTACGGTAATATGAGCTACTTTTTGTTTTAGTCACTCTCGCTGCATTCGCATTCTAGCATGAAAATACGTGCGCTATAATTTTGGCAAGGACTTGAGCAAGAATCTTGTTTATCAAAAAGTAGATTCGCTGTAAAAAATGGTTTGAAAATAGTCCCAAAATATCATGAAATGTTAAAAAAAACTGTATAAAAACTGGCTAACTGGTTATTAAGAGGTTATGAAGTGGCTATAAACTGGAAAAAGGCAAACAAGAAGAAGTCTGATAAGGGGAAGTGGTGATCTCCGAAATGGATCCATAACTTCTACCAAAAATTTTTTTTCAATTTTCCTTAATTAAAAACTAGCCAATAGCTCATATAAAATTTACATAAAATAATTATTAGAAAAAAACGGCCATGTAAAAACATACGTAAATAGGCAAACAATTTTTTTTGTGCAAAAATAAATTTTTTTTGGCCTTTTATTATAAAAGGAATAAAACTGTCGGTTTTTGGTTCCGCAATACATTCTAGGGACAAGAAGTATGCAGAGCCGGGGCAGCTAAGGCGGAGTCTGCTAAAAGCTGGACAAAGAAGGTGTTACGAAGTGCCAACACCATCAGCTCCGTTACATTCCGTACCCGCCTGACTCTGCACTAGTTCCATTTTGAATGCATGAGATGCTGTGAAACTGTGTCCTGTTTGTATGCCGACTGCCAGTCTGCAGTCAGCTCTAGGAAGTGTAAGAAGGCAGTCGGTGGTTTTTGCGTTGTATGACCGAAGCATGATTTTGGAGATCTTGCAGGATGACAGAGTCTCCCACTGCCTTTGGGTAGCAGAGTCTGATCTATTTGTGCCTAGAGTAATTTAGAGAGGGAAAAATCTTTTCCACATTCACATGCGCTAGTGATAACCCGGCTTCGGCTAACACGTCCGCCCTCTCATTCCGCTCCGTTCCCTGGTATCCACGTACCCAGTAGTTAAGACGCGTCTTTTCGCACAAAGTTCATGTAACTTGTAACGGCACTGATTCAGACACATCGAGGGAGTCGTGCTCGCTTTGATTGCAGTCTGGCTGTGATGAAAATGTTTACACAAATGCTTGAGGACGTTAGTTCAGCTGCTTTTGAGGCAGTGTAAACCTCAGCCTGAAAGATACTATAATAGTCCGGAAGTTTAAAGGAATATTATATCCCAAGCGCTCCCACCCTTGCGTCCATATTCGATCCGTCATCCGTCTGTAAATAAGTTGAAAGCAGACCTGGGTAATACTGAGTAGTAATTGGACTATTACGTACTTAAATACTTTGTATTCTGACTAGAATTCCGTGGTGTGTTATTGTACGCACAACAGACAGTGTGTTAGTTGAGTTCAAAAGACCCAAGTTTTGCCAAGCGTCCTGCTATAGGTATGCAGATCATTGGTGGCTTTCTTGACTCTTTCCTCTACGTTAAGCCTCAACGCGAGCTTGCTGTACAATATGGCTTCCAGATATCTTGTGAATGATTTCACGGTTACCGTGTGATTTCCCTGCTTAGTTGGAGTCTACTGCGTTGCCTTATACTTTTTCGTGAATAACACAAGGTCAATTTTGTCCGGATTTATTTGCAAATGTAGGTAGCTCTTTCAAAGCATTATGCTTTGTGTCAAGAATAAAGCCATCAACTTATTTAGCTGACCTTTTTTTTCACACATACAAACATTACTCACGCATCAGCATGCACATTAGGCATATAACAAATGTTGACGAAAAATTTGGCATACCACCACGTGGTGACAAATATTGTGCAAGTAATGAATATCACTTTTTTAGGTGATTTCGGTTCAAAAACGTTCCGCGCACAGCTGTGTTATTATTATATTGAATCAGAATTTTCTGAAGAAAAATTAGTTTGGGGTGGGTAGGGCACTTCCCTTAATAATATAATACAATGGCGCTATTATAACTCTGACGAGTTTTATGGCCGAGCTTCTCACCCAATTCGAGGTGTGCTCCTTTTTGTTTTTCCTACTAATTGGGTGGACCTGCGAATGCATTTTTTGTGAGAAGGTTTTTCATGGCAGAAATACTCTCGGAGGATATGCCGCCCACTGCCGAGAGGTGACCGCTGCTCTTAAAAAAAAGAATAATTGGATTTTTACTAATTAGAAAAATTGTTTTGTTGTTTTGCTCGGACCGTGGTTTGAACGCGAGACCTCTGGCATAGCAGGCGAGCACTCTACCCACTGCACCACAGCGGCCACTTCCCTTAGGTCCATTAAAAGGCGTTTGGAATAATAGGAAGATTATTAGTTAAATAAATATCTATTATTATGAAGAAAAACGTGTACACTGTACAAAACTTTTTGTTTTTTTCAGCAGTTCTGATAAAAAAGTAATTTCGTTTTGCGCGGAAACTTTTTTGCAATTTCGCAAAAAAAAAAATAATGGGATTCATACTTTTTTATGCTCTATTCGACTATGGTATGCCGTTTTTCGTATTTGCAAAAATTGTAAAAGGTTATATGCCTAATGCACATTTTATAAAATTCATTCATTCATGCATATCGCTATGTCACAAAAAAATTCCCCTTTTTATTCATTTTTACGCATTCTTGCGTGATTTCACAATATTCGTGCACAAATACACACATACACACATACAATTATTTGCAGAAAAGCAAAAAAACGCAAAACTCACTCACCTGTGTATCATTGGTCAGCAACTCCAGCGTGTAGCCCGGTAGAATTTGCTTCCGATTGATATGTTCAACGGCCATTTGTGCCGCATTCAGTTCACTCCAACCATCCGAGCGGCGTCCCCAACGATTGCTAAGCTCAAATAAGCCCAACAAAACGATACGCCTGCTGTTGCGCTCAATTTCTGTTGGTGTCATGCGTCGTTGACTTTCAAATACTTGATTAACTTTTAAATTATTCTTCTCTGACCAATTGGCTGAAATTCTTGTTGAACTGCGTACAAAGTTGAGTTGGGCATTTGTTTGTATGTCGCTTGAGGCGTCGCTTTGGCTTTTGCTATCGTATTTGGTAAAATTTTTATTGCTGTTGTTGTTGTTGTTGTTGTTGTTGTTGTTGTTATTGTTGTTAATATTGTTGTTATTATTGTTGTTGTTGTTGTTGATGCTTTTGTTGTTGTTGTTGTTGTTGTTGTTGTTGTTGTTGTTGTTGTTGTTATTATTGTTGTTATTATTGTTGCTATTTTCCGTTTGTTGTATAACTTTCTCAAAGTTCTGTTGGTGTTTTGCGTCGGCTTGCGTTTGTGCTTCTTCTTTTTGCTGCTTTTGCTCTTCTAGCTCTTGTTGTTGTTGTTCTTGCTGTACAACATATGCTAAGCGCTTGTACACTGTTGTTGGCCTTATTGTGCTCGTGCTTATAGTTGTTATTGTTATTGTTGCTGTTTCTATTGCATTTCCCTTGTTTCGTGTTTCCGTGCTGTTGACTGTGTGATTTGCAAACGTAAGCAAATTATTTGCGTTGACTTGCGGACGGTTCGGTTGTTGTTGTTGCTTTGTCATAACAAAAACTGCACTTGAAGCATTTCTACCACTTTCTTCCATATCCTTGTTGTTATTATTGCTGTTTGCATAGTTTGCGTGCACTGTTGCATTTTCGCTTTTGCTTTCATTTTCAATTTCCTTTTGTATCGCCTTTGCTTTTGTATTGCTTTCCTGTGTCTTGGCGTTTGCGTTGGCGTTGGCCAGTGACGTGTGTGGCACGTCTTGGCTGGCATTGTTGCTCTGGTTGCTCTGGCTGCTGGCTTTGCTGACTCGTGTGCTCTTTCCTATATTTCCTTGTGCTTCACTCGTGCTCAAAAGTTTTGTTGCTGCTCTTGTTGTTGTTGAATTTGCTGCAGCAATGCGTAATGTTAGCAATGTCAGCGTTACAACTGTAATCAATGTAAGACAACAACATAATTGGCCCGTTTTTAGCCAATGCCAATGCCAATTACGTGCCTGTCGTGGCATTACTTGAGCGCTTTGCTGTTGTTGTTGGCGTTGTTGTTGTTGTTGTGTTGAGCGGTTGTAATTTCTTGTAAATTCTTGTCATTTAAACTCTTGTGTATGCCTTTGAACTCTGGTATATATGTATGTATGTATAACTTATGCTTTGTATTCTTTGATTGCTTTTACTCACATCGTTTGCGGTGCAATTACATTTAATCCGCTGCGGTGTTGCATACTTTTGTGGGCGGTATGCTGGAATAAATGAAATGAAATTCGGTTTTAAAAGATTTGTGTGTTATATTCGTATGTAAGTGCTTGCTTTGACATTTATTGCGTTAGAATAAAATAAGAAAGTTAGTGTATGTTTGAATCGAGCTCTGCTGCGAGTTTTGGCTACAATGGCTACAATGAACCAAATTTCAAAATTTGAGTCAAAGGTCTAAAATCTTGAGCAAAAGCAAATGCTTGGCTTTTATTAATATGACCCAATATCTCTGTATTTGCCTTCATGTCTCTGAGTTTTTATTTGATGGCAGCTTCTATGCAGGGTTCGGATTTGCCTCCTTTTTGGCTCCTCACTCACACATGCCTCACTCATGAGGTTGCAGCAGCTGAATGAGTATCCTCCGAGTGTGCAAACAACAGAGGCGCGAGCGCTCTGCATGAGTGCCAGCAGCGCTGACTCTCCTCAGCTGCGCCCTCATAGCTTTAAGTGAGTCAGGAACATGAGTGAGGCCTCATAGTTTGGCGATGAGGCAGCCAAACGTCTGTAGTATGTAGTATGAAGAAGAAATTAAAAAAAAAGTCTTAAAATTCAAAAAAAAAAAACAAAAATTTCTTTTTGGTAAATGACAATTCGTTATCATGGCCTTCATTTAGGCTTCTTAAATTTTATATAAATTTACCCAAAATTTGAAATTAGCACATGAAGCTAACATGGTGCCGTGATTTAATCCCAAGTGGCATAACCCCAATTTTAAAATTTGGGATTATGTCACTCACCATGGTGTGACATAATCCCAATTTTTTTACTTGGGATTATGTCACCTATGTGGGAGTGACATAATCCCAAATAAAAGGAAGCCAGAATACCAAATCACTCGAGTAGGTACTAGTGCGAAGCAAAATCGCGATTTTTGCTTCCAAATTTTTATTTTTTATAGACATACATATGTACATATTTATATACCTATCGATCTATTAAAAAAAAGCGCCGCAGGCGAAAATTTGGAATCAAAAATCGCGCGATTCTTTCTTCCAAACTTTTCATCTTTTTATAGACATATGTATATACATATGTATACACCTATCGATCTATTAAAAAAAAGCGCCGCAGGCGAAAATTTGGAATCAAAATCGCGCGATTTTTTCTTCCAAATTTTCATCTTTTTATAGACATATGTACATACATATGTATACACCTATCGATCTATTAAAAAAAAGCGCCGCAGGCGAAAATTTGGAATCAAAATCGCGCGATTTTTTCTTCCAAATTTTCATCTTTTTATAGACATATGTACATACATATGTATACACCTATCGATCTATTAAAAAAAAAGCGCCGCAGGCTAAAATTTGGAATCAAAAATCGCGCGATTTTTTCTTCCAAATTTTCATCTTTTTATAGACATATATACAATGTACACAAATATTTATATACCTATCGTTTTATTGAAAACAGTCTGTATATATGTAAATATATTTAATTTTAACGTAATTTTTTAGTTTTAAAGTAATTTTTTGAGAACATGTGTATTTAAGTACATACATATTTCATCTTATACATATACTCAATGTATTATTATATAACAACATTAACTTTATTGTCAGCTTTAATTTTTTGCTGAATGTAATAAAATCTAAGAAAGACTACTGAAATGTTTTTTTGGGCTTGAAAATGACATTATCCCAATTGGGATTATGTCACTACGCCTAGGGTGACATAAGCCCAAGTAAAAAAGTTGGGATTATGTCACCCTAGGGGGAGTGACATAATCCCAAATAAAAAATTTGGGATTATGCCCCTTGGGATTATGTCAGGGTACCAGCTAACATTCATTGAGTAATGCATTTCAGATCCATTGAACGCGGGTGCGGGGAGGTATTTTTCAAAAAACGTGAAATTTAAAAAAAGTTAAAAATTCAAAAAACAAAAAAAAAATTTCTGGCGTTCATTTAGGCTTATTAAATTTTATATGAATTTACCACAAATTTGAAATTTAAAGAAAAAATAAAAAAAAAATTGAAAAAAAAAGTTTGGTGGTAGAACGAAATTAGGACATAAATCTAGGATTAGGCGTTGGAGATTTAAAAAAAAATCTGAAATTTAAAAAAAGTTAAAAATTCAAAAATAAAAAAAACCCTTTCTAGTAAATGAAAGTTCGTTATCACGGCGTTCATTTAGGCTTATTAAATCTATTATATAAAAATAAGTCGCATTTTCCTCCCTGATGATTTAACTCCAGAACGGCTGGACTGAATTAAATGAAATTTTGCACGTAGTTTTCGATTGAGCCCGACATGGTTTATGGCCAAAAAAAGTATAAGAATCCGGGAAGGTTTTGGAGATATTCCACAAAATGTGGACCAGGGTAACCCTATAACGGGTTCGTACGATATGGGTATCAAATGAAAGGTGTTGACGAGTGCTTGAAAAAGGTGTAGTTATTGGTCCCATATAAGACCCCGTATTCGAGGTATTTCCTGAAATATGAACCAGGTGTGACCCCAAACGGGTTTTTTACAAAATGGGTATCAAATAAAAGGTGTTGGTGAGTATTTAAAAAAGAGGTGATTTTCAAGACCCTATGCGACCCGTTTTCCGAGATATCTACCAAAATGTAGACCAGGGGTGACCCTAGAAAGTCTCGAGGGATAGAATAGGCTTAGGGATAGGGCTAGAGATAGGGATAGGGATATGGATAGGGATAGGGATAGGGATAGGGATAGAGATAGAGATAGGGATAGGGATAGGGATAGGGATAGGGATATGGATATGGATATGGATATGGATATGGATAGGGATAGGGATAGGGATAGGGATAGGGATAGGGATAGGGATAGGGATAGGGATAGGGATAGGGATAGGGATAGGGATAGGGATAGGGATAGGGATAGGGATAGGGATAGGGATAGGGATAGGGATAGGGATAGGGATAGGGATAGGGATAGGGATAGGGATAGGGATAGGGATAGGGATAGGGATAGGGATAGGGATAGGGATAAGGATAGGGATAGGGATAGGGATAGGGATAGGGATAGGGATAGGGATAGAGATAGGGATAGGGATAGGGATAGGGATAGGGATAGGGATAGGGATAGGGATAGGGATAGGGATAGGGATAGGGATAGGGATAGGGATAGGGATAGGGATAGGGATAGGGATAGGGATAGGGATAGGGATAGGGATAGGGATAGGGATAGGGATAGGGATAGGGATAGGGATAGGGATAGGGATAGGGATAGGGATAGGGATAGGGATAGGGATAGGGATAGGGATAGGGATAGGGATAGGGATAGGGATAGGGATAGGGATAGGGATAGGGATAGGGATAGGGATAGGGATAGGGATAGGGATAGGGATAGGGATAGGGAGGTGGATAGGGATAGGGATAGGGTTAGCGATAGGAATAGGAATAGGGATAGGGATAGGTATAAGGATAGGGATAGGGATAGGGATAGGGATAGGGATAGGGATAGGGATAGGGATAGGGATAGGGATAGGGATAGGGATTAGGGATTAGGGATTAGGGATAGGGATACGGCAACACGGTAATCTATGACTTTTTCTTTAGGCTTTATATGAATAAATTTTAGGCAGAACAACGTCTGGCGGGTCAGCTAGTTATTTATAATTTTAACCCAAATTTGAAATTAAAAAATTTTTTTTTAAAATAAAAAATCAAATTTGGTTGTTGGGCGAAATTAGCACATAAATCTAGCATTCATTTTTGCATATTGAATTTTCGACCTGTTGGGTGGGGATGCACCTTCACGTATTCTAATGTATGCATTATTGACTGATTTTCTGTGAAGCGTCTTAACTGACTTATTCACTCACACGCGGCTCACCTCACACGCAGCGTGAGCGGTTCATTCCCACATAAGTCAATCAAAATGAGTGAAGAAACAAACAAAACGCTCACTCTGCGTTCTAGATGAATGAGAAACGCAAACGATCACTCATCATCATGTCGTGAGGATGAGATTCCTCACTCACTCACTCATACTCTGAGTTTCTTCCTACCCTGCTAGTATGTACACTTCGACAGATGCATTAGCCTTTGCACTTTGACGACGTCGAGTATAAAAATAAATTTAACCTTGAGCTGTGCGAGGTTTACGCAGTCAACGATATATACAGTAGTTCAGTAAGTAAAAGTGAACGGCTATTCCGGCTAAGTCATGTTTGGCATTAAAAAACATCAAATTAAACATGGATCCGCTGATATATATAATTCCGAATGTCTTTGTAACGCGTAGTTGAGGTAAGGCCAACCTTTGGCCGACCTGAAATATTCGTGTAGATAACTACACAATCGATATATAAATATATGTAGATAAATATTAAGCAGTTTCAATCATTAATTTTATCAGTCACCTTTATAGCTTTATAAACGACCGAAATTTATTAAATATCATTTGCATTGGTGCTACAAGTCAAACATACACTACACATAAACATGCATACTATACCCTACAAAAAAATGGGCGATTAATCCCGAAAGAGATTTGTCCCGGATTGATCTCTTTCGAGAACAATCGGTCCACAATTAGTCCCCGATTATTCCCGTACGGGTATAAATGTAGACTAATTGTAGACCAATTGTTCCCCAACGGCTATAAATGTAGATTAATCGCTTTCATTCCGAACAGGTACAAATCTAGATTCCTTAAATGTAGAAATTTTATAAAAATATGCAATGTATTTAAAAAATTTTAGAACAACCGGTAAAACGAATTGAACACCCTTTCTTTTAATAACAATGATGATTAATAATTTTAACAAAATGTTCCTTAAAATATCCTATGAAAAAATCCTTTACATTACGCTCATATAATGCATACACAAAACTTACAATTTTTTTTTTATTCATTTATTGAGATTTTTTTACAAAAGTAAAACATTATATGATCTTTATTTAAATATGCATGATCATTTACAATTTTTTAAAGATTGTTATAAAAACTTTCCTTGGCTAACAACTTGGAAAAATCTACATTTGTATCCTTTCGTGCTGAAAGCGATTGATCTACATTTGTACCCGTTGGGGATGAAAGCGATTAATCTACATTTGTACCCATTTGGCATGAAAGCTATTGATCTACATTTGTACCCGTTCGGGAGGAAAGCGATTGATCTACATTTGTACCCGTTCGGTATGTTAGTGATTAACCTACATTGGTACCCGTTCGGGTATACAAGTGGAACAATTAGTCTGTTCATATGACATGCTCGAACAAATGCGATCAATTCACTCCATATAAAGGGATGTAAAATTGTATTAGTCACATGCCCCTTGCGATTGATCCCGGACACGTCCCGGATTAATCGTATTTTTAACAGGGTATGAAGATAGAAAAGTACATACAATAAAACAGCTGCTAGCACCGAAAATACGTCAATTACACGCGGTGCGACTCGCGGTCTATTGGCAGCGCAATTTCCGTCGTTTTCTACAACATTTTGATGCGCAACTAAATGACGTGCGGTTAGCAAAAGCGCAGCAAACAAAATGCTTTCTACAAAACATAGACGCGGAAGCGTAAACACAAGAGTCAATAACGAAATGAGATTGTAGTAAAAGGGAAGGAAGAAAAGGTGCTGGAATTTTTAATGTGAAAACGCTTTAAGTGTTGCCAAAAGTTTTGATGATATGCCGTGCTGAGTTTCAAATTTCGTCAATATGTGCTTACAAGTGTATAAAAGTACTTTATATCACGCCATTTAAACTTCATAACCGCTCAAGTGGGGCTTTCATAACCGCCTAACCGACATTTGTGTCAAAAATTAGAATTGTACTACTGACGCCCAACTCTAGGACTTCAGAACTGAAAAGGATATTAGAAGGAAATATAAAGCTTATCGAACTATCCAAAGAGCATATTTATGGTATGCATCGATAGAGCTGAGCTGGGCATGAGGAGTTAAAGTTTGGCGAATATCAATTTTGGTATAGGCACACAGAGCGAAAACCACCTAATAAAATAGAACAAAAGTATGGAAATATCTTCGAAAAATTGAGTAAGAAATTTTCTATTTATTGTAAGAAGGTATACTTTTAAATAAAATTAAAAAGATTTACCTCCCAAAAATAAGAAGAAATCTCTATGGAAATATTTTCGTCTCTGACTTCTGTCCTCTTTTTGGGCCACGAACCGGTTCAAAGAGACAATCTTCTAATTATTATGAGGATTATTTGGCTCTGTGCGTTTATGAAAGTTTCACTTAGGCGGTTATGAGTTTTCAACGATGTTATGCGTGTTATTGGCAGCATTTTGGTACGTTAATATGCGAACGTAAAACACTGGAAGTGATGCTGAGATCCGCTTTTTTTTTATTTGCAACTGCAGGAAGTAATTTAATATTTTCACATAAAAGGTTGACGAAACGCGAAATAATGAAGCGATTTTGTCTCAAATGCATAAATATTTTTGAGTTCAAGTTTTGAGCAATGGATTAATTTGTATTTGCGCGGGCTACGCAACGGAAGCGGTGGTGGCGGTTGACTGAGGAGAAAGAGAGAGATGGAAGTAAGCACATAAATGACTACATACCAAGTTATTTTTGCCATTAAAAGCGAACGAAAATTTACAAAATTTGTTGATTAGTTGGCGTTGGCTCAATTTCATTTTCTAGTAAGAAAGATTACACGAAAACGCAATGTAATGGCTGAGGAAATGGCGCTGAAGTGGCAAAAGGAAGTCCATGACCTTTTGCTGATGATAAGCAATTCGAACGTGTATCATTTTTGAAATTCATACAAAAGGGATTTTACATTTAACATTCCATTTTATTGTAACTACGAACCCATTTGGTGGTAATGGAATTGGTTTGTATGGAATACAAAGGATATGTAATGACCGAAAATATTGTGTGGGGCTAGTCGATGAAAAAGAATGCAGGGGATGCGAAATGCAGGAGGACACTGTGGGTTATATTCTCTGCTACTATCCTGCTTCTGCCAGGCTTAGGCTTCGCCAATAAGGGAAGTTGTATTCAGAGATGCCGAATCGGTATTCAGAATAGGTGTAAAGAAGATCTTGGTAGTTACTAAAGATACGAGGTTGTTCTTCAGTTTGAATGCAGGCTTTTAATGTAGAGGTGTTCATGTTCACAAACTTTGCCGATAACAGTATAGACTCATTTCGTCTATATGAGGCCGTTAATGACCAGCCAGTTTAATCCCAAATAACACAACCTCTGCTGAAATCGATTCGTTTGTTGTTGTTGTTGTTGTGAGCGAAGTGGAGAAAAAGTGATATCATTGTGTGGTACATAGTGAGCCAATAGAGCCATTGCTTGGTCAACCTTGAACCAAAAATTTTGAACAAGACACGCTCCATTTTATATTACATGCCCTTCGTGGAAAAAAGCGATATCATAATACTCTCTAAATGAACCAAAGAGACATTAGAAGATCAGTGGTGATGAAAGCGGCTATATAGCTCGATCGTCTGGCTAATCGAAAAAAATCGCTCTATGCTATCTATTCATTGACCAGGCAAGGCTCGGCTCTTTATATCGCGGAGGCGACTCACTATTGCTGCTGTAATCTTCCTGCAGCGGAGGAGACGATGGAGCGCCTGCTATGCGATTGTCATTCACACTTCCAGTATGAAACTCCTTGGCAAGCCTTTCTTCGATAACCTCGCGGATCTCAAGCACGTCAGGACTGAGAAGCTTCTCAAATACCTAAACTCAATAAGATTGATATAGGACGTAGGACTTGCCCTGCTTTCCGAATTGATATTCTCCTCTATTCTATTCTTCTGGTTCTTAAGTCACCACCCACATTTTTTGATCATATTCCAGTCTTTTTCGATCCAAATGCACGTTTAAAATAATGGAAAATGTAATCATTTTCTGATCATAATAGAGCCTCTCGTCTGTAGAAAATGGTACCCTACCTCCAACTCTTCTTGGGGAGTCGTTTTCGAGTCTTATTTTAATCGTATTTTAATCATTTTCGAGTCCCTTTCGATTTTATTTTTTTCGTTTTTGAATCTTATTTTGGTCATTTTTAAATCGTTTTCTGATCGTTTTTGAAACTTTTTAGCATAATTTTTCTTCGTTTTTCTGCTCATTTTCATTTCCAATCTTTTTTTGGGTAATTTTTCAATCGTTTTTCTGGTCAGTTTAGAATATTTTTTGGGTCGTTTTGCAGTAACTTTCTGATCAATTTCTAATCATTTTCTAATACTTTTCCTACTTTTTTCCTATCATTTTTGGGTCAGTTTACAACCGCATTTCTTTCCCATCTTTTATCCTTATACATATTCTACCCTTAGCCTTACCTTTACCATTATCGCAAAAAGAACTTCCACGGTCACCCTCAGTCCATATGGTTGGAACTTTTGGAACAGATTTTTAGGCTACAATAATATTAAGCAAATAAGGAGTTTAAGATATAAAAATTTAAATCCATAAATGAATTCCTATGAAAATACATATGCACATTTTAGCACTCTCATATACGGCAACACGGAAAACATGCATCCATAGGTTCCTGCTCTACAACATTCGGAACCATCAATACCGAAATCTAATAAAAAATTCTCTGATCTTTAGCATGATCAATTTGTGATAAATTATTTTTTTAATCAGCAAAGGGGATCGAAAAAGACTCATCTAGGTGATTTTTATATGATAAAAAATAAAATCACTTTTCAATCGCTGGTCTGACTCGTTTTCCAGTCTTTTTTTAATCGTCAAAGAGATAAATCCTTTTTTTGATCAGCAAAGGGGATCGAAAAAGGCTCAGTTAGGTGATTTTTATATGACAAAAAAATAAAATTACTTTTCAATCGCTGGAGTGACTCATTTTCGAGTCTTATTCTAATCGCAGAGGTGATTAATCAGTTTTTGATCATCAAAGGGGATCCAAAAAGACTCGGGGCAGTCAGTTTTCATAAAACAATCTTCCAAATGCTATGTGGGCAGTCATGGTCGGCAAAGTTGTGAGATAAATTGTTTCGGAGAGTACAGAGTGATTTCCGCTACATTGGTTTGCCTGTGTGTGTGTGAATCGACTCCGCACAAAAGTGCTATGACCTGCCTATGTCTAATCACGAGCATCAAAAGGGCGCTTCGGCGCTAATTGGAGTTAGTTGGACTCGCCACTCTAACTAACTAACCAAACATCTATTCATCGAAGTAGCCTTCGCGATATATTCTACAGGAAAGTATATAAACTGACAGTTTCTTCTTTTAAATGGTGTTTGATATTTTCTTCCCTATGAAAAGTAATATACTTCAAGATTTATAAGGTAGAAAATTCTGCACACCCTTCAAAAAACCGCTCTCAAAACTATTAAAAAATCTCTACAGGGCTGCTTCGCCGGCATATACATATGTATGAAATCTGCCTCTGCGGGTATTGCTCAAATGTACATATGTATGTATGCATTTCACACTTTTCTACCATTTGCCACCATTTCACTTCTGCAATAATTGCAACACTTTGCTTGCTGCTTTGCTGCTGAAGCACGTTGTTGACACTCTTTATTGTTTTATTTTTTTTTTTGCATGAAATTTCGTTGTTGCTATTTTCTCGCAATTCACTCCATTCATACGTTTGCTAGTCGTTGTGTTGTTTGCTCGTTGCTTGTTACTCGCCAACAAGTGAATGCGATTTGCTGTGAATACCTTTGCGGTTTTTTCAGTTGGCCATTGTTGTTGTCGTTATTTTCATTGTTTTTGTGGCGTTTTGCCTGCGGCGCACAATGGGAGATTTTGGCCAAAAATAAATTCGAAATTAAAGTAGTGATAAATAAATATTTTTTAACTGCAATCGACAGATATCTTATCTGACAAAAAAAAAGCCCATGTAAAATTTTTTGAGTTCCGTTTCGTTTAGCCATACAGGGTGCTCAAAGTTGAATAAAAAATATGTCATATGAATTATGAATTTTATGACCTGATACGAAAAGCTCTATCTAAGCCATTTATCGACGTATATATGTGGTTTTGACATCTAAATATAGAAAATGACCTCTACTTTTTTAGGAAGTAATCTCGTTTCTTCTAGCTTTGAAATCTGATTTTATATGATTTTTCAAATACTGATAAAAAAATATAGAAAAAAATTTTTCTTCGTCTACTTTTAGGAATAAAATAAAAAAAACAAAAAAAAAGGTATCTTGGTTTTTTTTTTTGTGTTATGAACTAATATATTCTTTATCAGATCACATTAACAGATATTAATTTCACGCGCCTTCGCGTGTTTTAATTATTCTCCTAACTGGCTAAAAGTGCATTTTTCAAATTACATTTATAATGACATATTCAAAATAAAAAAAAATAAACTGTATAGAAGATCTATTATCCAATTTACATCTGTAATATAGAAAATGGTTCACAATATGAAATACAGCAGCTCATTTTTGAATTAGCTATATAGATTCTATTATATATTGTTTTTTTTGCAGGGTAAAATAAAAAAATTCAAAAAAATTCCAAAAGTTTGAAATCAAATAAAAAAAAAATAAAAAAAAAGGTCTCCTCAATTTTTTAATATATGTTCACCCCAAGTGTGCTTTATAACCCCCCATAGTCAGTTTCATCATTCACGCGCGCTCTTCTCACTAATTCATATTTTTCGACGAGGTGTATATGCGCGCTATCACTATGGATGTACATACATATGTACACATGTGTAGCTAGAGAGAAGAGCATTGATGAGAAGTTTTGACATGTTTATGCTTTAAAATCTCTAATATATTAACTAATGCAATTTTATATAGAATATTTACATATATACTTACTTTTAGCCTATTTACTTCAAAAGTATCATAAATCAAAAACGCGAGTTTTCAGGTAAGGATGGGTATGCATGCATGTGTGCGTATGTACATATATGTATGTGCATTATATGACGAAATTTCGGTCTGATATATTGAAAATTTAGAGTTTGAGATCAAAAAATTATCTGTGCTATATGTACTATTGATGTACATACATATATAGCGATCGAAAACTTAAAGGGCTTTTTCGTAAAATCAGCTTATTAAGGTATGATAGTATAGCGATATACTATCATTTGCTGCTTTTTATACCAGCCATGAACATGAAATAGTGTTATAACTTTGTGCCGAAATACTATGTATTTTTATGTAAAGTTTATCATTTGTCGGAAACGCCCAAATCCAGTATAAAATATAGCTCCCATACAACGGATTGTTCATATGTACAAGATAAATTTGAGTATTTGTAACTTATTCAGTTAAAGAGATAAAATTTAATTTCTATCATTCATAAATGGTATAAAGTCTTTGGTACGCATAAACTTGTTGATATTTGCATTTATCTATTTCGTCTCCCACCTGTGCCGTTACCTTATAAATGGGAGTTTACGTGGGGATCCAAGCCCTAAGAGTACAGATTTTAAATAAGCATACATAAACGTCACATATGTAGATAATTAAATAAATATTTTTGAAGTACATAGTTACAAATATATGCTTATACCTATATATATAATTGCCCCTCAGCATTCCAACTCAATTAGTTTCGAAAATAAATGCATTTTAATGGTTTTTCGCGGCACCCGTTATATGGAGTATGGGAGAATTTGTCATCAGATTAAGTTAATTTTTACACCATGTACTAATATTCATCAAAAAAGCTTGCATACTGAATTTCAGCATTGTAACTTAATTAGTTTCGAAAATTAATGCATTTAAATGGTTTTTCGCGACACCCGTTATATGGGGGGTGGGAGAATTTGTCATCAGATTAAGTTCATTTTTACACCATGTACTACTATTCATCAAAGAAGCTTGCATACTGAATTTCAGCATTGTAACTTAATTAATTTCCAAAATAATTGCAATTTGATGGCTTTTCGCGACACCCGTTATATGGAGGGTGGGAGAATTTGTCATCAGATTAAGTTCATTTTCACACCATGTACTAATATTCATCAAAGAATCTTACATACTGAATTTCAGCATTGTAACTTAATTAGTTTGGAAAATAAATGCAATTTAATGGTTTTTCGCGACACCCGTTATATGGGGGGTGGGAGAATTTGTCATCAGATTAAATTCATTTTTACACCATGTACTACTATTCATCAAAGAAGCTTGCATACTGAATTTCAGCATTGTAACTTAATTAGTTTCGAAAATAAATGCAATTTAATGGTTTTTCGCGACACCCGTTATATGGGGGGTGGGAGAATTTGTCATCAGATTAAGTTCATTTTTACACCATGTACTAATATTCATAAAAAACGCTTATTTTCAAAATTTGAGCACTCTAGGTCCATTTTTACTATTTATGGCCGTTTTTTGTATGAAACGTTCCCATTGTGCGGCGTTGCGCTATTTTAAACGTTTCAACATTTTCATTCATTTGTTATTCGCCATTCCGTCGCAGTGGAAGCAGTTTGTGTGCATTTACGTGCACGTACATACGTACAAGTATTATGCATTTATGTGCATTACGTGTCCTTTTATGCACTCTATTTTGGTTAGCATTAAGCAACACTGTGTTGAAATGCGTTGCAGCTAAAACGAAATTCTATTATCAAACATTTTTTGCCATGATACATGTGGGAATGGGAACAGACAATCAGGTAACTACTCATGACAATGATAGGGTGGCAACATTACGACCTCGAACGAATCGAGTGCAGAGTTCATCATAAAATTGTAAAATAAATTTAGTCATAAAACTGAGATTGAGCCGAGAAGTTTATTTTAACAAAAATATAATTTTAAATATAACTATTATAAAATTTGAGAGAATTATTAAAAAAATGGATTTAACTAAAATAAAATATTGAATGATTTATAAAATGAAATGCAGTTTAATTTAAAAGAGAGGAACAATATTACATACATGAATAAACGAATATATAAATACGTATGTATGATTATAGCATGCATTGAAAGCGATTGACTCTTATACGAAGCGCTGAGATTCGGTCTCTATGGCCATATCGCTGTCATTGCTCATAATATTCCACCAGTGACCACAGAAAAAGTTAGAAAAAAGAAAGCAATCGCATTAATGTATGAGAAGCTCGGCCTAAAAGCTACTTATATGTATACATATGTAGCTGGTAATTGCATCTATTAGTTTCCTCACCCACATTTGCTTTATATATAACACATTAACAGTAGATAAAATGTACGTTAAGTAGCTAAGTATATACAAACATACATATATATATATATATATACACAAACATATGCTTGTATCACTTCATTTCCATTTTGGGCATTCTATCGTTCATTTTAATGAGCATGCCAAATGCACGCTCATTTGCTAAATGGAGTGATAGTGCAGAGATAATGCGAAGGAGAGTGAACTTTTCTTGCTTATCAATGGAAATGCATTCACATAATTAATTCGCAAATTTATACAAAACAAAAATATTAGATTAGTTCCCATGTGCCTATTCATTCTATACTGAAAAATACACATACATACATACATACTAGACTGGCCGCAGCATGTATGGATTTTTTTTTTTTGTTGAAATTTGTATATTAACAGTTCTTAAAATATGAGGTTTAGGGTTAAAAAGACGGCCTTAATTTTTTGGCCCGATCCGTTGTTGTCTAGTTGACCCTCATTGAGCCCAATGTATGGAAAATTTTATTTTTTAACCTTGAACATGATTTTTTTTAATATGTCTGTTTTGAGAGATAAAAATTCTCTTGCTGAGCCCTTCTTGCGTTTTCTACACCTAAAACAAAGTATCAGTACCGTTGCTTTGAGTTGCTAAGTGAATATAACGGTACTTAACGAGCAAAAACAATCAAATTCCAAGACATTGCTGCTGTTTTTATACTCAGCTGTACTAGTACACAGAGTATTATAGTTTTAATCACATAACGGTGGATTGTAACAGAATGAAATAATCGAGATAGATATAGACTTATATATATCAAAATGATCAGGGTGAAAAGAGAAATCGATTGAGCCATGTCCGTCCGTCCGTCCGTCCGTCCGTCCGTCCGTCCGTCCGTCCGTCTGTCCGTCCGTCCGTCCGTCCGTCCGTCTGTAAACACTCTAACTCGCGCAAAAATTGAGATATTTTGATGAAATTTGGAACGCAAGTTGGTATCGAGACTGGGACGGTTGGTATTGAAAATGGGCGAAATCGGACCATGACCACGCCCACTTTTCCTATATAGAAAAAATCGGAAATTTGGTATCTCAGCCACTAATATAGCTAGAGTTTTAAAATTTTACCCACGTATTGAGCTCGGGCCCTTATGAAGAAATTTGATGAAGTTTTGGAAAATGGGCGGTGCCACGCCCACTTATTAAGGGTCAAACATTGAAAGTTTTATATGTCATAACTCAGAAACCGTTGAAGATATATCGATGAAATTTGGTACGCGTAATTTGCTTACATAGACAAATGTTTTGACGAAAAATTATCAAAATCGGTTTACGGCCACGCCCACTTTTATATATGTGTATTATAAAGTGACCTAATAAAACCATTTTAAGCGATATCTCTGTCAAATATAAAGATCTATCATTGAAATTTTGTCGCATGAGTCCAACTATGGACATAAAACAAAAAACACAAAAATTTTGGAATATGGGCGGTGCCACGCCCACTTATTAAGGGGCAGACATTGAAAGTTTTATGAGTCATAACTCAGAAACCGTTGAAGATATATCGATGAAATTCGGTACGCGTAATATAATTACTTAGTCAAATGTTTTGGCGAAAAATTATCAAAATCGGTTGACGGCCACGCCCACTTTTATATATAGGAAATATAAGGGGGCCTAATAAAAACATTTTAAGCGATATCTCTGTCAAATATAAAGATCAATCACTGAGATTTTGTGGCAGGAGTCCAACTATGGACATAAAACAAAAACTACAAAAATTTTGGAAAATGGGCGGTGCCACGCCCACTTATTAAGGAGCGAATATTGAAAGTTTAATAAGCCATAACTCAGAAACCGTTAAAGATATATCGATGAAATCTGGTACGCGTGATATATTTACTTAGCCAAATGTGTGGACGAAAAATTACCAAAATCGGTTGACGACCGCGCCCACTTTTATATATGTGTATTATAAAGTGACCTAATAAAACCATTTTAAGCGATATCTATGTGAAATATAAAGATAATTCATTGAAATTTTGTGACATGAGTTTTACAATAGACCGGAAACAAAAAATAAAAAAGTTTGGAAAATGGGCGTGGCACCGCCTCTTTTTAGACAAAGGGATATATGAGATTTCTTAGCCTTTAACTCGACAAATAATTGAGATATTATGACGAAACTTGGTTTATACACTTTTATAACATGTGTTAATAGACACGCAAAAATGTATTGAAATCGGTTTATGACCACGCCTACTTTTTAACAAAGATATTTCTGGAACACCCTTTTGGAATTTGTAACGTGAAGTCTTTGTAACTAAAAGTCATAGAGGGATGAAATTTTGCACTAACAATAATATTTGTATGCTTATTTGGATGATTGATATAAATTTTGAAAATGGGCGTGGCTGCGCCCTGTTTATGCAGCACTCGTTTCATATAAAATACACCCTATATCGAACAAACGCAAACAAACAATGAAAGCATACAGCTGAGTATCTAATGTTCGATTGCACTCGAACTTAGGCTTCCTTACTTGTTCACCCTGCTCTTAACGTGCTGATACAAATGTTGAAATGAGTCTAACTATTCCAGCAGGGAAGTAAATTTCCAAACAGCTGATCGTTTGACAGTTTTACCAGAAATAGTCAGCAGTAGTCAGTAGACTGTTGCATGAGTACATTCATATGTCCAAACGAGTTAAGGCCCTGTTATACTTGCATAGCATTGCAAAGCAGGGCAGCGCAAAACATATAGCGCATAGAGCTGATTATACTTCGCATAGACGTGCAACCATGGTTAATTAATAAAAGTTTTCGCATCCCGACATTCGTACATACATACATACACACTCCATGTAAATTGTTTGTGTATTCTGTGGTGCTTCTGTCAAAATCATAGTTCGCCTTTGTAGAAATCATATTGCACCATGCTCAAAATTGATCCCAGTTTGATATAAGCACCATTATTAAAGTAAAACAGTAGAAAAAAGTGAAAAATCAGCTGTTTAGTAAGTTAACCTGTATAAATTAGCCTTGCGTGCAACCCTTCGCACACTCAGCACACACACATTCGTGTTGCCAAATGTCAAATCGCATAGCACATAACACAGAAATCAAAATTCAACAGACTTCTATGCTGTGCCCTGTGCCGCTATGCGTTGAGTAATCGATTACACGGAAATCCCATTAAACAGATTTCGTATGTGACAGTTCTTATGTTGTGCGCTGCTGTGCTATGCAAGTATAACCGGACCTTACTCGTTTGGTTTTCTTGTAGTGAAGTACAACAACTCGCTTTATTATGAGAACTATGTTACTCGTACATGAACCACAATGAATAGTGTGCGTACACTATCCGATCGTCATGATGCCAGCCACACACCTTGCAATTTTTTATACAACATGAGCATGTTGCGCTGGAAATCGCAATGTTTTTGGGGCTGTTGTATGAAGTTGTGTATCGGTTGTACGAAAAATCAAAAAGTTCAAGGTCCGATTATTAGGAGCTTCTCCAACTGTCATTGCTTTTTATTGGAGAAAATGTTCCAAACTTTACTAAAGTACGCCAACCCGGAGCAACATCGCATGCTAGGTTCATGTCGAAATGCATATATTGCTATAAAATATTTTTGTTTCGCGATCAGTTCAAATTGACTTCATCGGAATTGAAAAACCTTCGCAGTATTTGTATCTTCTTGACAAACATTTACGTTCCATATTGGTTTACATGCATTAATGCAATAGATGCACCAGCACAAGATCTCAAATTAATAAAAGATGCCATTTTATATTTTGATAAAGAAGTTTCTAATGCCTTGTTGCATAAGATTAAAAACCATTTGTGGTACTTGAGTGAGGAAATTGTTGGGTTATCATTTTTCGATGAAAGCATTTCTTTGAATATTAATACATCATTTATAAATTCGGATCCTTCTACGTGGCAAGCCAAAGATGATTATCGCAAAGCGAAATCGGCATGTCAAACTTTGGCAGTGGTGAACGATGCAGCCGAAAGGGCAGTTAAGTTGATAACAGACTTTAACCGTACCTTAACGTATGACGAAGAGGATAAACAATTCCTACTGCAAGTAGTTGAACATTATCGTAAGACATTTCCGTCTCACAAAAAGTCCATTTCATTGAATTGATATTGTTTTTATTATTCTTAATTTCTTGAAATTTCATAAAATAAAAAAATAAAAAATTAATTAAAGAAAAAATTTTTTAACCTTTTAAGCTTGATGAGGGTCAACAAAGCTTGGTGCGATCTGAATAAAAAAATAGGACGTTATTTCTTATACCATACCTCACCTTTTAGGCAGTGTTTATTAATAGAATTCGAGAAAAAAAAATTTGCGGCCAGTCTAATACATACATATGCTAATTTCGAAAAACCTTTGTTATATTTCATTTGCTATGGAAGACTAATTAATATTCTTTTATATGACTTGAGCTTGTAAAGGAATGGAATGGAATTTTGGTAGGCCGGGAAAACTATTCCTCTTCCAAGCACTCAGTCATATTTGCCCATTGTGCTTAAGGCCTTTAGAAAGCTTCAGCATTTAGGGGAAAACGTGGAAGAGTGGAATCAGAATTTCTTTGCAAACCTCCGAGATTATTTTATAAATTTGAGAAATTTGTCGGGTGGTAGAGAAAGTGCAGCCGCCCTTTTCAATACATCCGACCCGAGGATGCGCAATTTTACTCTAGCGAAGGCCGGACAGTTGCAGAAAAAATGCTCGGTGCCGTCGTCGTCCTCCTCTAATCAGCTCTCAATGATGCCTATGGTGGTCATGTGCTGTGTCCATGGATTGTGTCCTGTAATCAACAAGTGCCCGGAGTTCTCACCTTCTCTTGTTGAGGAGGAAGTTTGCTACATCCCTGTTAAGCTTTTTCCGCAAGCACTTTGTAATTTTGCAGTTTGAGGTTTCCTCATGGAGTCCCTGGTGTACTTCGCACTGCCCGATATACTTGGTTCTATGATTAGCGCCGTCCAGTTGGGTATTCCGCCGATCCACAATTGCCAATTCATCGGACAGTTCGTTATCTTTAACACCGTAGTGTCCGGAAACCCCATAAGTACAAATTTATTCCATTTTGCGAGCCCACCTTCAACATACAGTCGTCAAAATTGTTTGAAGAGGTTCGCTCGCTGTTTCCTATGCCTTCAATGTAGCCAGGCTGTCACTGCAACATCATTATTCCAACAAGTGAGCATTTGGAGCATTTTGGCATTTGGCAAGAAATGGAAAAAAGGCCCGATATCCATATTAGAGATGGCTCTTGGAATATTCGAGAGAAAAGGTCTGCGGAATGAAAAGCCATACTAAAGATGACACGTCGAATAACCGGCTTATAACCAAAATCAAGCTCGACAAGGGGTGACGGAAAATCGTTCCACAATACATGCTGCGGAAAATTTAACAGAACTTAAGGAAGATTTGTGACAAAACAAAAATGGCTGAACCTGAACCGTGATTCCGATTGAATAAAACCAAGCCTGATATTTTTAGCTTTTCACCGAGATTGAATTTTTAAGAACTCATTTTACTAACTAATGAAAATAGAATATTCAAGCCTTTCACTGTAACCTTCAGCAGAAAAAAATCGAAAGAGATATTATCAAAATTAGAAAGTTTACCAACACACATATTTTATAACCACGTGCAACGCCTTATTAGCCTTTGTCATTAAGTAAAGCAAAGATTCCACGAAAAGCATTTCAGTTTGATTAACTATAAGTAGTGTAACATGTTTTAGACCAAATTTTCAAATATTGCGACGGCATTAAATTCGTTAGAAAATTCCTGCAAGTATCCAGTATTTAAATAAAGAGTTCAGAATTTAATAGAATTAAGAATTAATCAGCAACAAAAACATTTTTTGAATTAAGTATTTAATAATAATAATAATAATAGAGAGCATTTTTATAAAAATTTTCCAGAAAGCAAATAAATTTTTAATTTTAAACAGTTTTTACATGGATCATTGTGGTAGCAGTTAACACACACGAACTTTAAATGGAAAGCACAAAAGGAATGGGAGGACCTACATACACACAAAGGATGCATGCACATTTGTATGTATGTTCATGTGCATAATATGTGTGTATGTACGAGTATGTTTGCCGAAAGTCAAAAGCCAATTTGTTTGAACATTTTACATTGTCACTCTTATTAAATATGTATTTGCATGCGAAGTATTTTCGAAAACAACAAAAAAGGCACTCCATTGTTCTTATTGAAAACAAAAGTCAGGCTTGCGCGTGCATGTTCATTCTTGTTG
Source organism: Urophora cardui (assembly GCA_960531455.1). NCBI lineage: Eukaryota > Metazoa > Arthropoda > Insecta > Diptera > Tephritidae > Urophora > Urophora cardui. The sequence goes on from OY482674.1 coordinate 14,093,013, forward strand.
CTTACTCATGTTGATTCGCTGAAATTTTAAAGCAAATAATGTTAAGTTTTTCATTTTCCTTCATTTCAATAAGTCTTTATGTTTTTTTCTTGAAAAAAAAAAAACATTTTTTAATTAAACTAGCTGGACCCGTGCGCATCTTGCGCAAAAAATGATAAAACATACGTGGCGCCAGTCGATATAGTTTGTGCTGTCACGCCCATTTTAAAAAAACTTATATTTATTTGGTTTTATGTCTACAGTGGAACTTATGGAACTTTCAATGAATTATAGGGGCGTCAGAATGAATACTTTTCCGTCAATCCAGCAATCCGTTTAACTGACAGCAGAGTGGAATTACATGTATTTGAATGACGATCGACACATTCAGTACTTCAACTTTGCCGTAACAAATATATGAAATTGAAGTATGTGTCAGTTAAACGGAGCTGGATTGCCGGAAAAGTATTCATTCTGACGGGCCCATTACTTATATGTGTGACAAGCATATCGCATAAAATATATATAAGTAGTTATGTGTATTAAATTTGTTTATATATTTTACATATATTTTTATGTACATATACAGAGAAACCTCTCCTAACGGACACCTCTCATAGGCGGACACCTCCCTTGAGCGGACATTTTTTCATGCACCAAGGTTTAGGTTCAATTTTTAGAACAAATTGCCCTCTCTTAGGCGGACACTCTCTTGGCCGGACGCGGACAGTTATTTACTATTGAATTGAACTAAAAACTTCTATTAAGCGGACAGGAACCTCTCGTCAACGGACACTTTGATTTTTTTTCATAACGAATCACATAAAAACCTCTGTTAGGCGGACACGAACTCCTCTTATGCGGACAAAATATAAGTATGTATAGCAATATAAAAAAAGTTCGTGGAATGTTCGTTAGGTAAAAAGCGCTACGATGAAAGGGGAATCACCAACTAAAATAAATGTACACATAACTTTATTGGAATAGATATAACAACATTCACGGATTTCCAGTTAGATGTTCTAACTGACGAAAACGTCGAAACCATTGAAGATGATAGTACCAATATTAACTACCGCTGAAAGTAGGTAATGAAATCTCCTCGAACGAAATGGCTTTGACTGCAGTTTCAAATTTGAAAAGATTTTGCACGGAAGTCCTTATTGCATTTGAAGTGTTGCAGAAATTTGAAAGCCATCTGCAAAACAATTTTATTTTAAATAAGCAAAAAAACCCTCGTCAATCGACAATTTCGCAATTTTTTAAATAACTTCAAAGATATCCCAACATTTCTAGTTCTCAGCAACTTACTAATTGATATGTAATATGTATGTTAATACTTTATGTATATGTATACATATGTACATACATAAATATGTATATGTTTTTATGTATTTAAGTGAAATTTTCAAGACATAAGAATCCTTGTTTTTTTCAGTGATATATGAATAAATAAATGCTTTAAAATTCAAAAAATTTCTAAAATAGCAACCCACTCCCTTAGGCGGACACCTCTCTTGGGCGGACAAAATTTGCCCGACGGTGAGTGTCCGCCCAAGGGAGGTTTCACTGTATGTGGTCTCTGCCGACTTGGGTAATTTTTTTCCACACGTTTGCCTTGGCAAGCAAATCAGTGGTCCAAGCTTAATCGATTCATCTGCTACAGTTCCTGAGTTTTTACTTATAAATCTTTGAAAATTTGCCCCAATTTTTCAAAATTTCAGCATGTTTCCTCATAACGGCATAACGTCATTTCATCACTCGGGCTTTAATAGTGACTGAATTATCATGTTTTACGTGTTTTTCGAAATACATCCATATGCCTTATTTTCAACCCCAACTTTCTCTGTTCCCATTAGAATCTGTGTACCCAATGTCATTTAAATATTTCTATTTTTGCGCAAGTTAGAGTGTGTACGACCGGACGGACGGACATGGTTCAATCATTTTTTTCATCCTGATCGTTTTGATATATACATATATGTAAGTCCACATCTATCTCAATTATTTTATGGTCTTAAGTACAACCGTTATGTGATCAAAAGTATGCATATATATACATACATATATTGTATGTACTACGTACAGCATATCCTATACTATACCCATTCAGCGTAGGCATGAATACACACGTGTTCGCCTAAAATAATATAATGTTTACATACAAACATACAGCTGAAACTTATAAAAGTGTTTTAAAATATACACGACTGTTAAAATGGAGCGACGTCTGCAATTGAGATTTGAGTTGATAGAATAAAATAATTCTGAAGGCATATTTTTAGGCGCAAATCTTTTAGTTTAAATTTAAACATTTTATTTTTGCAAAATACTATTTAAAAAAAGTACCACGCCCAATAAAACACCGTTTCGCATGCATAGCTAATTAATACCTTTAAAACGACGCCTTACTTATTAATTTTGGTAAATTATGTGAGCAGAAAAGGGGATATTTATAAAACACCAATTAGAAATAATATATATGATTAAATAACCCTATTTAACAAAAAGTATTAATAACGAAAGTCACGTACAAAAACTGATATGAAAGGCTTCAAATTGAAACCATAAATTTTTTTGTTTATGTGCATTTTTTGTTCACATGTGCTGCGGCGCAAAACGTTTAAAAGCGAGATATTTATCTGACAAAAAATACAACAAAAAACTTTTAAATAACTTTTTTTGTAATTTTAGCAAATTTCTGTAAATGCCCTTAAACATTTGACACGTACATACATTCGCTACTTTAAGCATTATATATTTGCCACGAATGCAACTAAAAACGTGTTTGATAATAGAAATGTATTCCCTTGGCCACTCCTACTCGCTTTCGCTCATCAGGCTCCGTGGGGGAAAACGGTCAAATTGCAAAGTAAATCGATTTTGTCACAAGTGCTTTTGCTGTTGTAAGTGAATTTAACAGGTATTGTATTGTTTTTATAACAAGTAGTGCTACAGTGTAGCTATAGTGGTAATTGCAAAGAAAAAGGGAGGAGCTGTAGAGCAGGGTTGGGCATTATTCAAAAATTTAGTAAGCAATTCAATAACGAAAAAATTAGATTACATTTTTATTCTTTATCCAAAATATATTTGAATAACGAATCCAAAATATAAAAATATCAATATGAACCCAAGCCCGAAACCGAATACGAACCCGAATGCTAACCAAATAATAGTTTCCCGAAATCCTAACCGAATATTTTTTCTTAATACTTTCCCGATTCCGAAACGAATACTTTCCTGAATACTTTTCCCGAATACTTTCTCGATTCCGAACCGAATACTTTCCCAAATCATTTTCTCGGATAATATATCGATTCCGAATTTAATATTTTCCTGAATACTTTCCCGAATACGAACCAAATATTTTATCGAATTCGAACCGAATACTTTGCCGAATCAGAAACGAATATTTTGCCGAATATTTTTTCGAATCCGAACTGGATATATCCCGAACTGAATACTATCCCGAACACTGACCCGAAGCTAATACTTTCCCTTTTCCGAAAAATCGGAACTGAATATTTTCCCGAATATGAACCGATTACTTTCCCGTGTCAAAACCGAATATTTTTCCGAATCAGCACCGTATATTCACTAGAATACTTTCCCCAATCCGAACCGAATCCTTTTCTGAATCTTAACCGAATATTTTCTCGAATACTTTCCCGAATCCGAACCTAATATTTTCCCGAACACGAACCGAATACTTTCCCAAATCCGAACTGAATACTTTCCCAAATGCGAAAAGAATATTTTCCTGAATATTTTTCGCCGAATACTTTTCGGAATCCGAAACGAATAATTTACCGAATATGTTATCTGTATCGTATACGAACCCGTATACGAAGCTAATAATTTCCCTTATCGGATTCGAATATTTTCCCGAATACTTTTCCGAATATGAACCGAATAATTTTCCTTATCCGAAGAGAATATTTTTCCGAATCAACACCGAATATCTACTAGAATACTTTCCCCCATTTGAAGCGAATATTTTCCCATTCAAAAACTCCCATCGCTGCTGTAGAGTAGCAGATATTCGTTTAAGCTCATGATGCCAATATTTATTGTAAAAAAAATTAGTTTTTCAGAAGTTAGAATATTGTTTTATAGCAAGTAGTGCTATACTCGTACATACACTTATTATAAAAATAAGTACTGTAGCACATACTCTTTTAAACGCAAGTGAAATATTTCACTACTCCGGCGAGGAACGAATCATATAGTTCAGCTTACCTAAAACTCAACCGAGCCTCCTTGCCTTATTATATTCAACAAAAATCCCTTCAAACTCACTACCTGTTATAAGTAAGCGCCTCCCCATCACAGAAACAACTTAAACCCTTTTAAAACATTTTATTTCGATTTGCCCACAGTCATACTTTGGTTTGCTCTAACAAGTTATCGAATGTACTTTTCTCAATTTGCCAAATTTTCAATTTTTCTATTTTTCTATTGCTATCATTGTACGAGATTATTATTTAAAATGGCATTATACATACTCAATGCTATTTTCTTTACTATTTTTTAGTTGCTATTGTTATTGTAACAAACCACTAAAAATGCGCTTCAATGGCTTTATTTGCGCAAAGCACACTTTTAACTGTTGCCAGTAAAACTTGTTTTAGCTGCATTTTTGGTTGCATCTTCTGCTTCCGTTTCATGGCATACAAGTTCTTTTTCGTAGAAAAAAAAAGTAATTGTGTCTTAAGTTTTTATTTTTGGGCATTTTATCTCGGTTTTAAAGTCGCAAATAGTGCAACCACAAATATATTTGTGAAAGAGTTTTAGGTGATTTCAGTGCTTAAAAATTTGTTTTCTACTGAGTGGAAGAGATATGTACATTTTGTAGATTTTCCATACAACAGTCAAGTGAAAGGCATTTTGGTTTTGAGTTTGCATTCGCATCATCTAGCATTACAAATGTTAAGTCCCAATTAGGAACATATGGACATATGTAATAGGATTTACGCACATATACATACCTTCATAAGCCACAATTGTGCATAACATAACATAAGTTACGTATACGCAGTGGCGTCTTTATGACTCTTGATTTATTGTATGTTGCTCAAAATGTAAATAATTAATTTGTAATCCTTAAAAACACGTAGACGATCAACTAAACTTAAGTACGAAGGAGATATGAAGGAGGTATGGATGCTGAGAAAATGAATTTTCGTTACCCAGTGTACTTAAGTACTAATATGTAACCATCTTTTGATGAATGAAAGCGAGAACGTACGAATATTTTATGAAGCGTTGTCTATGCTTTTTTCTTAGAATAAATGAAACAGAATTCAAAAAAAAAAATAATCATTTGGTGCTTTTGAGTAGTAAAACTGGAAATTGGGAGGTTTGAATGCTCAGAGCAACGCCTATCAGAGGCAGGATATAATCATTAACCCAAAAATAGGTTGAAAGGCCCAGCTGACACAGGCTATCGCCAGCAAGTTAGTAACTTCCTTCGTTAGCTCGACTGCGGTGCAGTTGCATGTCATTATGTCATGGTATACATATCGTGAACCCTTTTTCAAATATGTTAAGACTTTTCTTAAACTTTTTTTTTGGCCGGAGATCGGATGTTATTGCACCTTAAAAATTTTATGGCAGCTTCGCTATCAGCAAAATTGGTAATACAATTGCCTAGCTGCAGATGAGTCAAGTAGCGAGCTGGTGCCCAGAAATGTAACCATCTTGAAAACTACTTGTCTGTTAGATCTAAGTTTTCATTCTGCTGAACTTCTTTGTGAAAGATTCCGCTTTCAACGTGTTTGCTCAGTTTAGCGCCTCCCATAAAGATGGAGATTTTTTGATGTTATTTCAACTTCGCTGGCGTGTTCAATTCAACATTTCTCAAGCATTGCAAAGATATTTTTCATAAAAGAATTACTCGTAATCTCAATTATATTCTTCGCTAGGACTTTCGAGTATAACAATCTGGCAACTCTTACCCACCTCCTGTGAAACCTTTGCTTCATTAATTTATGGTTTTTATGCTATTTCAAATGCTTTTTTAGATTAAATTTTGCTTCGGTTTGCTCTTCCTTTTCTTTGTTTTTTTTTGAAGTTTAACTTAAAGCCTCTCGCTGCCATGAGCTGCAAATTCTTGATTTTTTTTGTGCATTTCCTTATAAAATGAAATGTTTTGATTTTCTTAAATTCTTGCTCTTCAATTAACTTAAAGCGAAATTGCTTTAATTTATATCTACTCAATTCTCCTGCTCTTTCTTGCTTCTTTCTTTAGTGGAGAACTCAAGAAATTCAATCAAAGCAAACTTCATATCATTTATTCATATTATTTAATTATTAAATTTCTATTTTTGCACTAATAAATTTTTAATTTTCACGTATTATGCATAGCCATCACATGTAGATACACCCAAAACACCAAACCAGCAATGCAAGACCCACATTCACAACAGTCACACCTCACACACCATACACTCGTACAGAACACCATATCGCTGTCACTCATACGCCATGTCGCACATTGCACATAATGTACATACGTAGACATTTTTGCGTCTTATTATGTTGATTTCATTAATATTGTAGTTTTCGCATGCCATATGTATTTTTCCATCTTTTCATTTTTTATTTTATTTTTTTTTAGCTTTTTAATGCTTTTGCATTTTCACGCTGACAAATTGCGCAGCACATTAACATCTACATAAAATACTTGTACAGCAGCGCTCTAGTTGATGATGATGATGATGTGGTGATTACAAGTGCTGATGCTTAGCGCTGCAGCTTACACAGAAAAAAATATATATATATATAAATAAAAAAACTAACGTTAGTTTTTTACTGTTTTTTCTTGTGTTGTTTTTTATTTTTTCTTCGGTTGATATGTACGTACTTTTGTATGTTTGTATGTTTTACTTCGTAGTGCTGCTGTTGCTGCTGTTGATTCCCGTAATATTTCAACTGTGTTATATGCATATTTATTTCAATTGTTTTTATTTTTGTTGTTGGTGTTGTTGTTTTTTGTTGTTGTTGTTATTCACTTTCTCTTAAACGCGACACTTTTCAGCTTCGCTGTAATTTTAACGTCGCTTTCACTGATTGTTACACACCTGCATACACAAATATTTGCTTACAGGCATGCATTACCCACCAAAAAACTCGATGACCGTGGAATTAAGAGGGTAATCCAGAAAAACCCTGGCAATCGCTTCCACATTCGTTGACATAATGCATGACATTAGCATGGGCTTGTCATTGGAGGGAAGGACTTACCCACTGCATTACCACCGAACAAATAAATCACGCAATACCGCAAGGATTCTAGTGAATCAAATAAAGAATACCTTACAGGGAAGCAGAGAAAGAAGGCGAAAAATGTAAGGCATGATGGAAATTTCCACTGGTATTTATTCCAGTTTATTTTTCGCGCTCCATTCTACTTTGTATTACGTGGAATGGGTAATGGAAGCTCATTCCACTCTGCATTACTGGCAATGCGCGAAAGAAGTGATGAACTCGCCAGATGTTCCATGGCAAGGCCTTCTCTCATGCCTGACAGGTAATAGCGATGACCAGATTTTTGCTGGGTATGTGTATATATGTGTATGTATATATGTATGCACATTATGCTGGTCCTTAAGTTTAGAAAGTAAATGTTTACAAAAGCTTTCCTAATTTCGTAGAATAGTTTAACCCTCAAACATCGCCACGAAGTGGTTGTTTTGACACCTTTTTCAGAAAGTACGAAAAAAATCGTATTTTAAACGTCGCTAGAGGGTTAAAATGTTCTAGAAAATTATTCGCCATATTATTTCACTATAGATCTAGTCAGACAAAATCTTTGTACAAAGAATCTAAAAGATCACAGGAAGCAAAAAACGTATATGTATGTACATATTGCTCGAAATATTGAATGTTTTTCTCGGGTTCTACTAAAGCAATCGGAATAGTTTTTTTTTTAGAAAAGATGAATTATTTCTGATGAAGTTAAACATGCAGGCAAAAAAATGTTATACTAAGTTGGTATAAACTAAGTACTGGGTGGTAGTGACCCCAATGGCGCGCACAGGCTTAATACGACTATATAGTAGAAACCTTTCTCTCAAGCCAAAGACACTGGTGTATTAAAATAAGAGATTGGACTATAAATACCGAATGAAGAAAATGTGTGTTCAGCGACATCTATAGCATTTTTCAAGTCAAGTGAAACCATTTTCAAGTCAAATGAAACCATTTTCAAGTCAAGTGAAACCTTTTCCAATTGAAATGAAACTTTTTTAATTGAAATGAAACTTTTTTCAATTGAAACGAAACTTTTTTCAATTGAAATGAAACATTTTTCAATTGAAATGAAACTTTTTTCAATTGAAACGAAACTCTTTTCTATTAAAATGATATTGAAAAAGGTTTCATTTCAATTTAAAAAGGTTTCCCTTGCCTTGACAAAGGTTTCATTTCACTTGAAAATGCTATAGCAGAAATAAAATTTAATTTCGGAAATCTTTTCCAAAAACAAATAAATGGTTGGGGAGGAAAGGGATATACGGTTGATTTTTTTGTATGTATGTATGTTTTTTGCTTTTCTTATTAAAGACTAAATCTAGAAAATAACATGACGGGCTCATTTTGTTTTTAAGAATCACCTTAATGTACATATTTCCTTGTTTAAATCGTCGCCCGTTGCGGCAGCTGGCAAAAAAATAAATACCTTATACTTTGGCGAAGCAGCTGAAATTGGTATAAAAGATAACTAAAATACACACACTATATTCATATAACACGCCAGAAAATTTAATTGCTATTTCATTGTAAATTTTCCAAATATAAGAAATACTAAGCATTTATAGCACTATTTTCATTTAGTATAGCGCTCAATTACTTAAAACACATTTCGTAAATATTTATTTTTTCATTAAAAACGCATATTTAAAATTGGTTTTAAATTTTTCAGTGCACTTTCATTTTTCAAAATTTTTATTATACGCCATTTTTTTTAATTTTTATTATACGTCATTTTTTTTTTTAATTTTTATCATTTTCCATTTTTATTTTTTTATTTTTATTATTTTCCATCTTTTTTTTTTTAATTTTCATTATTTTCTATATTTTTTTATTTTTATTATTCGCAATATTCCAGCACTAAAATTCACATTAAATTTTCATTTCCATTTAAATATCGATTTCTATTTATATTTATATTTCCATTTCCATACTTTTTTTTATTGTTCTCTTTTCTTCATTTTTTTCTTATACTTTTAGTTTCCTTTTATTTATTCTTTTTTTCTACAACAACAAAATAAACACCGCGCTTTATTTATTTATGTACTTCTCACTTCTCTATTTACCGCTAGTGTGTCTTTGGGTACCGCACTAGTCAAAATCTCCGCCGCAACTGTTAGCCACAGCATTTGATTTGGCTTCTTTATATGCGCACATACGAGATGAATCAAAAATGTTAACAGTTGAAAATGTTTATACCCTTCATGCATAACATTTCCGCTTTGGCCGCGAGTGATGCTGTTTGCTTTTTGTTTCCATGTGGCGCATGCGTTACAATTCGCAAGGAAATTTCATTCATAAATTGAACAAATGCGTTTGTTTTGCTTTTTTGCTTTTTTGTTTTTTTCTTGTTGTTTTGCCATTGAATATTAATGTTATTGTAGGATTATTTTCTGTTTTTTTTGTTATTTTAGGCTGTTTGTTTTCTTTCGGCTTTTTTTCTTGGTCCTTTTAGGTTCTTTGCTTTTTCTGCCTGTGAAATATGCGCGTTGTTTTGTCGATTTGCAATTAAGTGACGATTTGCAAACATTTGTGCAAATTTGTTTGAGTTTTTATACATTGAAAGTAGTACATACATAGCTATGTATATATGTATTTATGTACATGTAAGTATGATATGGCTTAGTTTTTATGGCACTGAAATTCCATGAATTGCTGCTAAAGTTAGTTTAAGAGGATTAATTAGTTTAAACCTTTTACAGAGCGGCTTACATGTTTTCTTGATTAATCAGTAAGTAAGTAAGTCTACAGATATTTTTGTACTAAAGCGTAGCTATTATTATTAATACGCCAATATAGATTTTACTCCCGCTTCTTCGTCGATTCCACCGCATCGATATTAAAACTAACTAAGAACACCATTAGAAATGTATTCCTTTCAAATAGCACTGAGAAATACGTTTAATTTGCTTGATAACGTTATGTACATATGTATATCTGTAACTAATCGAATTTTTCTTTATCCTTTAAGCGCTTATGTATGTTTGCCATTGATTTGTACGTACTTTTATATGCTTAAACTCAAAATAACATTGAGTTTAGCATTGAATTTCAATACACTTGTAAGTGATTTTTTTTATTGTGTTATCCGAGAGATTTTTATTCTCTCAAGTGCAAGCTGAATTTCCTAGGTCAAAGGCAAAGCTAATGTGAAAGGTTAAGTGTTTATTCAAAGTCGATTTATTGAGAAAAGGAATTTTTTTGTATGTAAGTAAAGTTGTGCAATGAAATTTTATATTTATTAACTCATCTACAAATGTTGCTTCAAATCACAGACGTGCGAATTGAAGAATTATATATTGACGCTTGAATAAGTAATATTTTTTTTATATTGTGGTTTCTGGGGTTCCTCTGCTTAAGAACTTTAGTAAAATCTTTGTAAACGAGGGTTACTGCAAAAGTTCGCGGAAAATGTAAAGAAACCCGCAAACTACGTTATGTAAATCGCTTTGTTGCTTCTAAAAATATTTTTGTTTAAAATCTACACTTTGGTATCCGATGAAACCAGTACTCCAAGCAATTTTTCCACTCTGAGCGAGGTGCCTCCAAAACAAGTGATTAAAGTGATTTAGTGGCCCCTTCGGGCGATGAAAAATGCTCGGCACGCATTCCATTATTGATATGTGACAATAAGAAAAAGTTACTGGGTGATAAATCAGGTAGATATGGGAAATAAGTTATTACACTAAAATAAATTTTGGTATAAATTTTAAACTTTTTTGGTCAATATATAGGACACGACTGAAAAATCATTAAAATTTAAACTTTGTAAAGTTTAAAAGATTTTTAAACTTTTAAGGTTTAGATTTTATTCCAAATTAAAATTTATTTTAAGGCTTTTAAAAGTTTAAAATTTAACACATCTATTCCGGTTTACGATCCACTTTCATCGGAGGTGAATCGGATCAAATGGCATTCTGCAATTCGATTGACGTCCGATGAGCGTCAGATTTTTTCGAAGTTCGGAAATCGGCATTCTGGTTCACGATGGATCGGATTTTTAACAGTTTATCGGAGCGATTCTTTCCGTCAGCTTTTGTGTGTCGGAGGCAACAGAAATTTTGATTATTTTTGGAAATATTACAAATTTAATGTAATTAAACTATGATTTTTAAATTTATGCAACATTATTATACAAAACGGGCTTGGTTTAGCTATGCCACTGGCCTTTTCTTTGCAAAATAAGTGAACAAAAGGAATCTGCTTTAGTACAATAGACTGAATAGAGGAAAATAAGTACAAGGAGTTTCAATGTATTGAACTTTTATTTAATAATAAAATTTATTATCCTTTTTAGCAATATTTATATATTACTGTTTAATAAAAGCTTCTGAAAATAATTTTAATTGTGTATTATTACTACGATCATGTAAGATGAGTGGGTAGCGCAACTCGGGCATAATTTCTGTGCCAGGATGTACTCCTTTAAGCATTTTTGCCTGACTGTGTCTTTTTAAAGATTTAAAATATCGCCATGCGACATGATTAATTATAAACATTTGCACGAAACTAACAAATAGAAGAAACGTGCTCACTTTCTATATCCGTTCATGCTCAACGCGTCCTGGCGAGTCACAAAATTGCTGCTACACGATATGTACATATTCATGATTTGATTGATCGCAACCTGGATCCCAAATTTGCTTTTATATTTTGCCATCCATAAAAACTTGTTGATATGCGAACAGTGTAGAGCGTCATCCATAGATTGCATCAGTATAACATATTATGTACTATAAATAGTGTAAAACAAACAAACTGCAAGAGGTTTTCGCATGAAACTTTGTGGGAATAAGCTGTAAATGTTATTTTCACTAAAGTTGGCATTTTCATTGCCATTGAGTTCATGGAGTCTAGTTTTTTCATAATTTAAAATTACTAATAGTTAAGGTGGGAATCGCAATAATGTACCACTGGTGTTAAAGGAAAATTTGTATATAATGAACCACGATCCTATCACAGATCATAAAAAAAGTCGCTCTCGCCAGACGATTATAGTGCAAGAGATATTCCTTGTTAAAGCAATGTGTATGTAGAAGACTTTTTTGTGTCACCGGCCTTCGGCCGCGCTTCAAAAAAACCTCAGCCGGCAGAATTCTCCTTTTGGAAAACTTTAATATTATAATTTAATAACACTGTGGAACAAATTCAGGTCAACAAAAGTTAACTCGGTTCTGAAAGTTGGGGGTGAAAATAGAGGCTAAATTAGAAGACCCGTATCGCGGCGTTTGCTTAGGTTAGTTCGAATTTGTTTTTAATCGACCTTTGAACTTTGCAGGCAAATGCCGATTTTCAGCATATTGTTTGTATGGTTTTTTTGCTATAACTCGTCGACTAATTGAGAGTTTTTTGTTGGAGTGACAGCAAACGAAAGAAAATTAAATTTCCTATACAAGGGGTCTATAACATTTTTCTCTACCTCTTATAGTTTCTGAAATATTGATAATTAAATTTGAATTTTTTCGATTTTTTAAAGAAAAAATTGACTTTGTCAGGCAATATCTTTAAAACCAAAATTTTCACCTTCGGTTTTACTCCTTTGCGTGAAGCTACATTCTATTAGCAAAAAAATAAGCTATCAACGAAGAAAATCCATGGTAAAATGGAAAAGTTATAGGCGATCATGTAAATACAGTCAAGTCGGGCAATGCATCTGCACGGGTATATTTTATGTATGTTATACCCGTAAATGGGCTTGTATCTACTGCGCTGCCAATGTGCTGCTACTGCAGAGGCATTGCGCGACTTGGCTGTATTTACATGATCGCCTATAACTTTTCCATTTTACCATGGATTTTCTTCGTTGATAGCTTATTTTTTTGCTAATAGAATGTAGCTTCACGCAAAGGAGTAAAACCGAAGGTGAAAATTTTGGTTTTAAAGATATTGCCTGACAAAGTCAATTTTTTCTTTGAAAAATCGAAAAAATTCAAATTGAATCATCAATATTTCAGAAACTATAAGAGGTAGAGAAAAATGTTGTAGACCCCTTGTATAGAAAATTTAATTTTCTTTCGTTTGCTGTCACTCCAACAAAAAAATCTCAATTAGTCGACGAGTTATAGCAAAAAAACCATACAAACAATATGCTGAAAATCGGCATTTGCCTGCAAAGTTCAAAGGTCGATTAAAAACAAATTCGAACTAACCTAAGCAAACGCCGCGATACGGATCTTCTAATTTAGCCTCTATTTTCACCCCCAACTTTCAGAACCGAGTTAACTTTTGTTGACCTAAATTTGTTCCACAGTGTAATAGTTGAAAGCATTAAAGGTAGATGAATTATCATCCAAAGAATATTTCCTGAAAGTTTCACTGAAAAATTTCTAGTAGTTTGTAAATAAATAAAATTGGTTCATTCTACCCAAGCTTAGCCGGTGTTAATTTCCGAATTACAAGGTATTCTCTCATGAAACTTGGTGACAGTATTCTATTAATGCCGTTTTCATATATGTTGGCACTTTTTTTTTTATAATAGAAAGCAATATTTAAAAAAATTGAATTAAAATTAATGTCTAAATTCCTTTGTTCTTCCATTTATTTTTCCACTAAAAAAGCTGCTGCAGCAATGGAATCCATTTTTGATATGTAAACATCTTTGCTGTAGCTACGAGTAATTTCGAAAAACAGGTAAAGTTTACGCGTAAACTTGTAATTGCGTAAACGAGTAAACATGTAAATGCGTAAACCGTAAATGACCTTGGCATTGTCAGTGGTAGGTAGGTAGCTGGGCATGTACTTACAAATGCTTGCATGCATAGTCGTGCAAATGCAAATATCAGCAACAACAGCAACGGAGCTCTACTCTTTATGATTCCTAGGCCGGGTCTCCAGATATGGGTCAAACGTGGACTCTAATGATCTTGTATGTTTCTGAGTAATACAAAACAAAAGAAAATAAAAAATCAAAATTTAAAAACCAAAAACCAAAACAAACAAAAACAACAAAATAGTAGCAGTCATAATGACAACAAAAATTACAAAAACGATAGTCGCATTTTAATCCATAGAAAACCAGGAAAAAAAGGAATAAGGAAAATGGAATAAATATCAGATTTCGAAACTGTTTACACATCAATGTTCCTGAATACTCGTTATTCACGCTTTAATTTTTTTTAACCATTTAATATATTCTTTCTGAAAATTTAATCTAAAATTTACTGAAAATATAAATTTGCTGTCAAAAATACAAATGTGCTGTCAAAAAATACATATTATTTCGCATAAACGCTATCTAACACTGATTCGAACATAGTTTAACACTTAACAACACTTATGTTCGAAACGTCGTAAACCAGAATACCAATTTTCGTTTTGTCGTAGCAGTCGGCGTCGCCGCGATCGGAGTTCCGAGGGATTGTAGAATAGCTGTGTAAACCTTTTTTGGTTTAAATTAAAAAAAAAAATGTCTGCTCCCAAATCCTCTTCATGCTTTTCTGTATTGTATCTTCTTTCCTATCCTCTTCTTCTCCTTTTCTTCCACATTGTTCTCCCCCCAACATCCCCTTAATCCTTTTCCATATTGTGTATTTTTCTTATCCTTTTCTTCCTTCTTCATTTTGTCTGTTTCCATAATTATTTTGTATTTGTATTTGTTTCTCCATTCAAACAACGCCACACAGTCATTCATTCAAATTGTCTAATAACTATAAATAAGCTTTTAATATTGTTCATTTCTCGAAAAAGCAAGTTGGAATTTCAAATCAAAAATAAAATTTTTTTTTTTTGAAACCAAATTTTACGACCAATGATAAAATAAAATTTAAACCTTAAAAGTTTAAATGAGAAAAATTGTAAGACTTAAACCAAAAAATTATGAAATTTATTCCAAAAAATACTTTGAAATATTTGAACTTTTGTAAGTTTGAATTTTAAACCAAAAGGGAATAAGAAACTTTTAAATTTCGAAGGTTCAAAGTTTAACCCAAAAAAAGTTTTAAATTTCTTTGAAACCAAATCAAAGTTTAAAAAATATTCCAATATTTTTAACAGTGTAATTGGATGTTGTTACTGATCAACAACTCTACAGTTTCTCGTGCTGTGTGAACAATGATTCGCCCTACCCCATTCTCTTGGCTTCGTTTATATTTGCCTTATCAAAATCTCAATACAGTGCCCTGTAGCCTAACCTTAATCCATTCTTCGCTGCAGTTATGACTCTAATGTACCTACAAGTAACCATGCCAACAGTAATTCCTTTTTGCTCTCTCCGTAGTCTGCCTGGATGTCTCTCGATGAGCACAATTCTTTACAAAAGTCCCCCTTCGAAGGGCATCTTCTACATTATATTGTTTGAGTTTCTGCTAGAAAGGAAATGGACTGGATTGAGATTGATTTAATTTCGCTGTAGTTCGACCCAAATACTATGTATCCTTTAGAGTTTTGGAAAAAAATGTATCCTATAGCATGTGAGTGCTACCGGAGTGTCCAAAACGCCAAAAAAAATGCTCCCTTTTAAAACTGCATGTCCTAGGAGGGCGCGTATAACGTATATATGTGCTTGGTTTACATCAACCACTTAAATACATAATATGTATATGTATTATATATATAACAAACAGGCGCGGATCCAGGATTTGGGCAAGGGGGGGTTTTGAAAATTTCTTTTTTTGGAAGATGTTTTTTATTCTATATACTAGTTGCGCCATTTCCCGCACCTTAAAAGCACCAAACTCAAAACCCTCCAAATTAACAATATGTATGTCATCACATAAAGTGCAGGAGATTTCAATTGAATTTCTAAATAACATGTAACGTATGTACATATGTATATTTTTGCATTGGTACGTGCGAATGAGTATCGTATGGTATTGGTGGCAAATTGATCATCAATTTCACTTACCCTTGCATTTAAAGCCAAAATAAATAAGAATATATGTACAGTGCCGAACTAAAGTATTGGCACAGCAAGATGCTTCAACTTTAACACTGTTTTTTGGCCGCATTTGAAGAGATTTCTAAAAAATATAAAACATCCCTGGATAGAATGATAAATTGTTAACCATTTCCATTTTATTTCATTTAATTATCTCTTTTATTGAATTGTCGGCAGCGATTCTAAGAAAAAAGTACTGTTTTGGGCTGAACAAAAGTATTGGCACAGCAAAATATTACTGGCTATTTTGCGCTGATTTATCGGTCTAGCAACTTTTTTTAATTTGTCATGCTACGATAACGTGTGACTTACGTACGTTGCTCTTAAAATACGAGCCGCGGACGTCGCAGTGTCTTAAATAAGTAAATTTTCCATTAAAGTGAGTAGCAAAAAAGTGCAACCGCCGAATCTCTGCGAAAAATTATGTCGCATTTGCATGATTATGGAAAATCATTCGCTGGGATTGGTGAAATGATGGACAGAAACCGCCACACTATTCGGAGCATTGGCCAACGTTTCAAGAAGGCTTATCTTTGCAAAGTGTACAAAGAACGGATAGGCCTACGGCTCTAAACGAGCGTAAACGCAGTTAGATAGTAAGAAGAGTGAAAGAAAATCGTAGAATATATTCCACCAACATTGCAGATTAGGTTAAGACAGAATTCGGAAGAGATATGCACGCCATAACGGTCCGGGGAGCCTTACAGGAAAATAACTATCATTCCCGTATAACTAGATGCAAGCTGTTATGTTTCCCCACACAGTTTGCCGGTCATCAAGTTGAAAATACTAAATTTTTTTTCATCCGAGTAAAGAACATTGTTTCAGCAGTTGCTTGGCTTACTTAATATTCTTTTACATGAGCTAAACGTTTATTTAGGCTTATTTTTAGAATAAGGGGCTTTCGGTTAGCTATACGAGAATGGTAGTTATTTTCCTGTAAGGCTCCCCCGATCGTTATGGCGTGCATATCTCTTCCTAATTCTGTCTTAACGTCATCTGCAATGTCGGTGGAATATATTCTACGATTTTTTTTCACTCTTCTTACTATCTGACTGCGTTTACGGTCGTTTAAAGCCGTAGGTCTATCCGTTCTTTGTACACTTTGCAAAGATAAGCCTTCTGGAAACATTGATCAATGCTCCGAATAGTGTGGCGGTTTCTGTCCATCATTTCACCAATCCCAGCGAATGATTTTCCATAATCATGCAAATGCGACATAATTTTTCGCCGAGATTCGGCGGTTGCGCTTTTTTGCTACTCACTTTAATGGAAAATTTACTTATTTAAGACACTGCGACGTCCGCGGCTCGTATTTTAAGAGCAACGTACGTAAGTCACACGTTCTCGTAGCATGACAAATTAAAAAAAAAGTTGCTAGACCGATAAATCAGCGCAAAATAGCCAGTAATATTAGCTGTGCCAATACTTTTGTTCCGCCCAAAACAGTACTTTTTTTCTTAGAATCGCTGCCGTCAATTCAATAACAGAGATAATTAAATGAAATAAAATGGAAATGGTTAACAATTTATCATTCTATCCAGGGATGTTTTATATTTTTTAGAAATCTCTTCACATGCGGCCAAAAAAACAGTGTTAAAGTTGAAGCACCTTGCTGTGCCAATACTTTAGTTCGGCACTGTATGTAGTACTTTTTGGTTATATTTATATTTTTAATAGAATTTTTCCTGTTCTTGTTTTTATATACTCAAATTTTTAAAAAGTTAATTTAAACAAGAATTGCGAAATGCCTCTGAAAAAGGCAATTTCTCCAACGATTCAGACATTTCTGACCAAATTAATTCTGTACAATCCCGATAAAAATAGGGATAAGAAAGAAAAGAAAATAAATTTGCGATTTGGCAATTTGCGAATAGCATTTGACAAATTTGATTTTATGCACGTACGTCCAAAGGTACCTACATGAACTTTTTTCGCATGTAGGTACATATTTTGGATGTTATGTGGTGTGCCCAGTATACATGAATAAAATATATATTTTTTTATTCATATTTAAATATTTTTTTTTTAATTTTTAAATAAATAAAAAAAAACAAGTAAGGAAGCCTAAGCTCGAGTGGAATCGAACATTAGATACTCAGTTGTAAGCTTTCATTGTTTGTTTGCGTTTGATGGAAACACGGTGTACTTTATATAAAGCGAGTGCTTCAAAAAGTGGGCCGCCCATTTTAAACACTTCTATCAGTCATCCAACTACGCATTTGAATATTATTCTTTATGCAAAATTTCATTCCTTTATGACTTCTAGTTACAAAGATGTCACGTTACAAATTCCCAAAGGGTGTGCCAGAAATATCTTTGTTAAAAAGTAGGCGTGGTCATAAACCGATTTCAATAAATTTTTGCGTGTCTATTAACACAAGTTATAGAAGTATATAAACCAAGTTTCGTCATAATATCTCAATTATTTGTCGAGTTATGGGCTGAGAAATCTCGTATATTCCTGCTTCTAAAAGGAGGCGGTGCCACGCCCATTTTCCAAAATTTTTATGTTTTTTTGTTTTATGTCCGTAGTTGGACTCCTGCCATAAAATTTCAATGATATATCTTTATATTTGACAGAGATATCGCTTAAAATGTTTTTATTAGGCCCCTTTATAGTTCCCATACATAAAAGTGGGCGTGGTCGTCAACCGATTTTGACAATTTTTCGTCCAAACATTTGCCTAAGTAAGCAAATCACGCGTACCAAATTTCATCGATATATCTTCAACGGTTTCTGAGTTATGATATATAAAACTCTCAATATTTGACCCTTAATAAGTGGGCGTGGCACCGCCCATTTTCCAAAATTTCATCAAATTTCTTCTTAGGGGCATGAGCTCAACATGTGGGTAAAATTTCATCACTCTCGCTTTAATAGTGATTGAGATGGGAGTGCCACATAATCCCCAAAAAAAAAAATCCCCAAAATCAAAATCCTTAAAAAAAATCCCCAAAATCAAAATCCTTAAAATCAAAATCCCCAAACACGGAATCCCCACATTTTTTCGGGGATAGCGTCACAAAATCCCCAAAGGATTACTAAGGCTAGCCTCACATGAGGGCAGAAAACGCGCAGAACTTGGGACAATGTGCACACATGAAGACGCGTCGATTTTGTGTTTGGTGATTTTGATTTTGGGGATTTTGAGTTTGGGGATTTTGATTTGAGGATTTTGATTTGAGGATTTTGATTTGCGGATTTTGATTTTGGGGATAATGTGGTAAACCCGACTGAGATACCAAATTTCCGATATTTTCTATATAGGAAAAGTGGGCGTAGTCATGGTCCGATTTCGCCCATTTTCAATACCAACCGTGCCAGTCTCGATACCAACGTGCATTCCAAATTTCATCAAAATATCTCAATTTTTGCGCGAGTTAGAGTGCGTACGGACGGACGGACGGACGGACATGGCTCAAACGATTTCTCTTTTCACCGTGATCATTTTGATATATATAAGTCTCTATAGCTATCTCGATTATTTCATTCTGTTACAATCCACCGTTATGTGATTAAAACTATAATACTCTGTGTACTAGTACAGCTGAGTATAAAAACAAAAAAAACAAGTAAGGAAGCCTAAGTTCGAGTGCAATCGAACATTAGATACTCAGCTGTATGCTTTCATTGTTTGTTTGCGTTTGTTCGATATAGGGTGTATTTTATATGAAACGAGTGCTGCATAAACAGGGCGCAGCCACGCCCATTTTCAAAATTTATATCAATCATCCAAATAAGCATACAAATATTATTGTTAGTGCAAAATTTCATCCCTCTATGACTTTTAGTTACAAAGACTTCACGTTACAAATTCCAAAAGGGTGTTCCAGAAATATCTTTGTTAAAAAGTAGGCGTGGTCATAAACCGATTTCAATACATTTTTGCGTGTCTATTAACACATGTTATAAAAGTGTATAAACCAAGTTTCGTCATAATATCTCAATTATTTGTCGAGTTAAAGGCTAAGAAATCTCATATATCCCTTTGTCTAAAAAGAGGCGGTGCCACGCCCATTTTCCAAACTTTTTTATTTTTTGTTTCCGGTCTATTGTAAAACTCATGTCACAAAATTTCAATGAATTATCTTTATATTTCACATAGATATCGCTTAAAATGGTTTTATTAGGTCACTTTATAATACACATATATAAAAGTGGGCGCGGTCGTCAACCGATTTTGGTAATTTTTCGTCCACACATTTGGCTAAGTAAATATATCACGCGTACCAGATTTCATCGATATATCTTTAACGGTTTCTGAGTTATGGCTTATTAAACTTTCAATATTCGCTCCTTAATAAGTGGGCGTGGCACCGCCCATTTTCCAAAATTTTTGTAGTTTTTGTTTTATGTCCATAGTTGGACTCCTGCCACAAAATCTCAGTGATTGATCTTTATATTTGACAGAGATATCGCTTAAAATGTTTTTATTAGGCCCCCTTATATTTCCTATATATAAAAGTGGGCGTGGCCGTCAACCGATTTTGATAATTTTTCGCCAAAACATTTGACTAAGTAATTATATTACGCGTACCGAATTTCATCGATATATCTTCAACGGTTTCTGAGTTATGACTCATAAAACTTTCAATGTCTGCCCCTTAATAAGTGGGCGTGGCACCGCCCATATTCCAAAATTTTTGTGTTTTTTGTTTTATGTCCATAGTTGGACTCATGCGACAAAATTTCAATGATAGATCTTTATATTTGACAGAGATATCGCTTAAAATGGTTTTATTAGGTCACTTTATAATACACATATATAAAAGTGGGCGTGGCCGTAAACCGATTTTGATAATTTTTCGTCAAAACATTTGTCTATGTAAGCAAATTACGCGTACCAAATTTCATCGATATATCTTCAACGGTTTCTGAGTTATGACATATAAAACTTTCAATGTTTGACCCTTAATAAGTGGGCGTGGCACCGCCCATTTTCCAAAACTTCATCAAATTTCTTCATAAGGGCCCGAGCTCAATACGTGGGTAAAATTTTAAAACTCTAGCTATATTAGTGGCTGAGATACCAAATTTCCGATTTTTTCTATATAGGAAAAGTGGGCGTGGTCATGGTCCGATTTCGCCCATTTTCAATACCAACCGTCCCAGTCTCGATACCAACTTGCGTTCCAAATTTCATCAAAATATCTCAATTTTTGCGCGAGTTAGAGTGTTTACAGACGGACGGACGGACGGACGGACGGACAGACGGACGGACGGACGGACGGACGGACGGACGGACGGACGGACGGACATGGCTCAATCGATTTCTCTTTTCACCCTGATCATTTTGATATATATAAGTCTATATCTATCTCGATTATTTCATTCTGTTACAATCCACCGTTATGTGATTAAAACTATAATACTCTGTGTACTAGTACAGCTGAGTATAAAAAAATACAAGCCACAGGCAGGATTCGAACCGCGATCGACAAAATGCGAATCAAAGGCGCTACAGCTACGCCAACGAGCCATTTACATTGTGCATGTCAAACGCTGTACTTTAATTGTATTTCTTTCAACTACCTACTATGCTCGCATCTTTTTCGATGGACGACAAGTGCGCAATTGTCTTTTCATACATATATATATGTGCATATAAAATATAATCTGAAAATAAATGTCGAGTTTTTCCGTTGGACAGCTAAACCCATCCAACCATTGCTTTTGGAATGATAGAGTTTTCCTTGATCAGTTTGGGAAATTTAAGCGCAGAATCTATAAAGGCATTAATTTGGGATCTATAATAAACCACAAGGGGGACCCCCGGGGGGTCCGCCACTGATAACAAAATATAAGACCTTTTAGGGAATGGCCACAGTAATTTACAACATACATATGTAGGTACACTCAAAAAAAAAATTTCTCTCGATCAAAGACATAATTTTCCTTATTTTGAACACGCGTCCCAATACAAAATTTTCTTTGTTTTGTGTAAATTTTCTCAAAAATGTGGAAAAAACATAAAAAAACATTCAAACAAATTCGTTGCCATGGGGATTTGTATGGGAATTTAATTTCTCAAAATTAAAGAAATCAAGTCTTCAAAACAAGGAAAGTTGGGAATGGAATGGCGCTTAAAGACTTTTTCATTATTTTAATGTATGAATTTTTTCAAAACAAGTATATGAAACCATGGTAACGCATATAACAACAATATTTTATAAACCTTTTAACATGTTTTAAGGAAAATTTACTCAAAACAAAGAAAGTAGTGTTCAAAATAGGTAAACAATTTCTTTGACCCCTCCATATATTTTTTTTCTCTCAGTGTACGCAATTTTAAAATTTTTTCATAGAACTAATTGAAATGTAAATCTAAATAAAGCAATTTAAGCGTTATAAAATGCTAATTCACTAATCTAGAGTTTCCTTTGATTATGAAATTAAGTTTCAATGGTACTTTTAGTCAGCAACAAATAATGTTTAGTTCGTGAATACATACATATGAGTAAATACTTAAACAATTTGTATGCTAGTCTATATAAATTCTTTCGATAATATTCAGTAACCAAGTCGTAGCTGAAATTCAATTTTACCTTGCGTCCTTAAACTGTCTTGTTTGTAATTTGTTCAGCGAACTTTTTTCTTACTATAGAGAGAGTTAGCAGAGGTAAATTAAAATTAAAAGTGAAATTTTGTTTTAGCCTAAACTCTACGAATACAATATTACAATGTCACAAGATAAGCAATGAGTTGCTCTAACCAAATTTCAAAAATGACCTTCACCATCCATATGAATTTCGAACTGCGAATGAACTAACTAATAACGAAACGTAGTCCTTCAACGTTCATTGTAGTTATATTGAAATTACACTCGAAATGTTCTTTGAAAAACATAGAACTATGTGTTATTATAGTAACAAGAGAGAAAGTAAAATACTTTGAGAAAAATTATCATTAAATTTTCGCTTCGAGAATGGTTGGATTTTGAGTTCATAACGAAGAAAAAGATTTCGGTCAACAAAGGCTTCATTTATCCGGCGAATGCCTCATTAGTCGGAGCGAATACCAACTATCTTCACATTCATTATCGAAGCTGGTACTGGAAAAGAGTAGTTCTTCATTTTTCATAGACAACCTAATGCATATACAATACAACTTTCATACATCTGTGGTATTTCGTATTTATGCACTCAAAAAAAAAATTTCTCTCGATCAAAGACATAATTTTCCTTATTTTGAACACGTGTTTTGTGTAAATTTTCTCAAAAATGTGGAAAAAACATAAAAAAACATTCAAACAAATTCGTTGCCATGGGGATTTGTATGGGAATTTAATTTCTCAAAATTATAGAAATCAAGTCTTCAAAACAAGGAAAGTTGGGAATGGAATGGCGCTTAAAGAATTTTTCATTATTTTAATGTATGAATTTTTTCAAAACAAGTATATGAAACCATGGTAACGCATGTAACAACAATATTTTATAAACATTTTAACATGTTTTAAGGAAAATTTACTCAAAACAAAGAAAGTAGTGTTCAAAATAGGTAAACAATTTCTTTGACCCCTCCATATATTTTTTTCTCTCAGTGTGCATATTTATCAATTTGCTGCTTACACTCAACATTGTAAAGTTGGAAAAGTTCTATCTGAGGAAATGATATCACACGCACGGCTGTTGGGCTCAACAAAATTTGCCAACAAAACTCTGATTGTGTCGTTTTTCATTAAATATTTAAATTGTATATGAAAACGTCAATTAAAAGTGTTTGCAGCAACAACAACAAAGCGAGTAAAGTGATAGCTAGAGTAAAAAAGGAAGGAAGGAAGGAAACGAAACGCAACGCAACGCACAAACGCAAGTGTTGTTGCAGGCGAAGAGCTCTTGTAGCGGATTGAAATGAAATGCTAAATGAAAGTGAAAGTTAAAAATATTCAAACTGTGCGACGAATGCGTATGTAAGTATTTATGTATAAAACTAGCTGACCCGGCAAACTTCGTTCTGCCCAAAATAGATTTTTTATTAAGTTCATTTCAAAAATTGTATTACACCTGTATTATTTTTAATAGAAAATTAACGATTTTTCACTACTTCATTGTGTTTACAACTTCAAAAATATATAATTTTAGTATTCAGTTTAAGGCTGCACGATACAGAACATTTTTAGTTTTCTGTTCCGGATATTTGTTTTCACTGATTATTGGCTATTTTCACTAAGTAAGTAAGAGGATTGATATAGTATACCTCCATAATGGTTTTCAGGCCCTTCCTCCAACCCTTTTAGATATATTCAGCCTCAAAAGTTTAGTACGTATTGGAGGTGCAATGCCCCATTTTTCGATAAATCTTTTTTTTTTTTTTTTGGGTGAACATGGTATTGATATCTTATATCTGCATAGTGATTTCTATGTACATGCCATGAACGCTTATAAGGATATTTAGCCTTAAAAATTAAGAACGCATGGGAGGTGCCACGCCCCCTTTTCCGATAACCTACACTTTTATGCGCAAAAATTGTTTTGAGATCATATAGCTCTGTACCAATTTCCAGGTCCCTGACTTAAATCCTTTTAAAGATATTCAGCTTAAAAAATTAAGTGTTGTTGGGAGGAGCCACGCCCCCTTTTCGTATAACTCCTATTATTTTGCGTTAATATGGAATTGTTATCGTTTATCTCCACACCAATTTCCAAGTCCCTTGCGTAAACAATTTTAGAGATATTCAGCATGAAAAATAAAGTTTGTATGGGAGGTGCCACGCCCCTTTTCTGATAATCCCCAATTTTCTGAATGAGAGGGGTTTTGATATCACCTACCTCTATACCAATTTTCAGCTCCCTAGCTTAAACTGTTTTAGAGATAATCAGCTTTAAAAATTAAGGTTGTATGGGAGGTGCCACGCCCCCTTTTCTGATAACCCTCACTTTTCTGAGTGAGAAGGGTTTTGATATCACCTACCTCTATACCAATTTTCAGCTCCCTACTTTGAACTGTTTTAGAGATAATCAGCTTTAAAAATTAAGGTTGTATGGGAGGTGCCACGCCCCCTTTTCTGATAACCCTCACTTTTCTGAGTGAGAAGGGTTTTGATATCACCTACCTCTATACCAATTTTCAGCTCCCTACCTTAAACTGCTTTAGAGATAATCAGCTTTAAAAATTAAGGTTGTATGGGAGGTGCCACGCCCCCTTTTCTGATAACCCTCACTTTTCTGAGTGGGAAGGGTTTTGATATCACCTACCTCTATACCAATTTTCAGCTCCCTACCTTGAACTGTTTTTGAGATAATCAGCTTTAAAAATTAAGGTTGTATGGGAGGTGCCACGCCCCCCTAACATTTTTTAATTTTTTCTTCGTCTAAACCTTCGCGGGATAACAACAGACAAATCCCCCTAAGGAAGTATTTGATTTGGTTCAGCCGTTTTCAAGTTTTAGCGTTACAATTAAATACCAAATCATTTTTATATATATAGATTGCAGTCTGTAAGCAGAAGAAGAAGCAGGTGATGTAATTAGTACGCGTAAAATGGCAAACGGATTGCTCGACAGCTGTTGACTCGTGTTTACAACTCGCGCAGAGTTGATATGCATGAAAAGATAAGTATTTTTTTTTTTGTATTTTTTTTTTTTGTATAGTGATGTGATAAATGTTATGTGCGTTATAAATGGATTATACGCAGCTGCAGGGCAGGTGTACTCATATACATATATCCGCTCCTAACATATGTACGTATTCCGTAGCGATCATTAGCGCCTGCCAAGTTTATAACAGACAAACGACGGGATGCGCACATGATGTTGGTTGGAAAGTTAAACTGAAGCATATCCTGTCATGTCGTTAATATGTATTTAATTTGTGTTTGTGTGTTGATGTTCATGTTGGTGAAATTTTCGAAAATTGAAATATTTAATTACGTGCGAATGCTGTTTAATGCGACTTAAGCTGATGCAATTAAATGCTGAATGGCTGTTTTGATTGTGAGTGGATTGTGTTGCACAACGAGAATGCAAAGGTGAGGGAAGTTTTAGTTTGGTTATATATACCCAGCTGCAAGTTTACTATTGCAACTTTAAATAAAGGCAACCCTCTTGGTTTTTTTCAGGCATTTCTCTTGGTAAAAATAAAATATGTTATTTTACTTTACTAAAATAAAATAAAAAAATAAAATGAAAAATAAGACCAAATGAATATTAAATTAAAAATAAAAATAAAATAAACATGAAATAAATAATAAAATAAAATAAAATAAAATAAAAAAAAATAAAACAAAATAAAATAAAATAAAATAAAATAGAATAGAAGAAAATAAAATTAATAAAATGAATAAAAAAATAAATAAATAAAAATAAATTAAATAAAAAAATAAAATAAAAAAAATAAAACCAATATTTATTCTGCCGAATATCGGACTAAGACCCAACTTATAACCAGATGTGTTAAAATCCCATTGAAATTAATAATAATTCATTTTTTGGATTTTTTTAATTTTAAATTTAAATTTTTAATGATTATTTTAATTGTTTTTCATTAATCTGGCAATTAGTAAACAATTAAATAAAAAATTTCAAAAAGTAATCATGATTAATGGCCATTACAAAACTAATCAGAAATAATCAAATAATGAAATTATTATTTTTTAATTGCACAAGAGGTTTTAATGGTTTGACTATTTTTAATTATGTGATTATTTATTTATGACTATTGAAATATTTTTGAGTGATTTTATGAGTGAGCAAACCTACTTTTTATTTTAATAAATAATTAATATAATATTTTTTTTGGATTTTGAACTTTAATTATTATTTTAACTGTAAGACAATTCGGGCAATCAATAGCCAATTTATTTAAAAAATAATCATGATTTTATTTTATTGGCTATTGAATAGTAATTAGAAATAATCATAAAATCAAATAATTTTGTTAATTATATGACTATTTTAGTACTATTTATTATTTTATTATAATTGTTTATTTTTTTATAATTGTTTGATTATTTTCAATTATGAAATCATTTCTCTTTATTTTTAATGATTATACCGTACTATTTAGCTATATTTCAAGCAAGAATAAAAATAATTAAGTGAATAATTAATTAATCATGAAATTAAAAACAAAATCGGAATTTGATTGCTTTCAATTACTTTGAAATCATACAATTAAAAAATCGAAAAATAATTGAAAATAATCCAAATAATTATATAATTAAAACTAGTAGATCGTTTAATTAATGTACGTTTTAAATCGAATTAATTTTAAATCATTAAAAGTGTGAAAGTATTGGTATAGAATTATTAAAAAATAACAAAACATACGTGGCGCCAGTCGGTATGGTTTGTGCTGTCACGCCCATTTTAAAAAACTTATTATTTATTTCGTTTGGTTGAACTTATGGAACTTTCAATGAACTACCTATATGTTTGACAAAGATATCGCATAAAATGTTTTTATTATACCTACATATGTATGTATATAGGTATGTGCATTATATTTTTATATAGTTTACATATATTTTTATGTACATACACATATGTGGTCCCTGCCGACTTGGGTAATTTTTTTCCACACGTTTGCCTTGGCAAGCAAATCCGTGGTCGAAGCTTAATCGATTTATCCGCTACAGTTCCCGAGTTTTGACTTATAAATCTTTGAAAATTTGCCCCTCTTGGCCCATTTTTTTAAATTTCAGCATATTTCCTCATAACGGCATAAGGAAATTCCATCACTCGGGCTTTATTAGTGACTTAATTATCATGTTTTACGTGTTTTTCGAAATACATATGCGTTATTTTCAACCCCAACCTTCTCTGTGTACCAAATTTCATTAAAATATTTTTATTTTTGCGCCAGTTAGATTATGTACGACCGGCCGTTCAATCAATTTTTTTTTTCATCGTGATCGTTTTGATTTATGTAAGTCCATATCTATCTCAATATTTTATGGTCTTACGTACAACCGTTATTTGATCAAAACTATAAATACATATACATATATTGTACTACGAACAGCTGTGTATAAATAAGCACATCCCATGCTGAAAAACCCCCATTCAGCGTAAGTATGAATACATATGTGTTCGCCTAAAATAATGTGATTTTTACATACAAACATACAGCTGAAGCTTATAAAAGTGTTTTAAAATATACACGACTATTCATCTGGAGCGACATCTACATTTGAAATTTGTATTTAACACTGCACTCTTGTTTGAATAAAATAATTCTGAAGGCATAGTTTTAGGCGCAAATCTTTTAGTTTAAAACATTTTATTATTACTATTAGAAAAAAAGTACCACGCCCAATAAAACACAGTCTCGCATGCATAGCTAATTAATACCTTTAAAACGATGCCTTACTTATTAATTTTGGTAAATTATGTGAGCAGAAAAAGGGATATTTATAAAACACCAATTAGAAATAATATATACTAGCCGGACCCGTGCGCATCTTGCGCAAAAAATAACAAAACATACGTGGTGCCAGTCGGTATGGTTTGTGCTGTCACGCCCTTTTTAAAAAACTTATTATTTATTTTATTATTTATTTGGTTTGGTGGAACTTATGGAACTTTCAATGATTAACCTATATGTTTGCCAAAGATATCCCATACTTATATAGGTATGTGCATTATATTTTTATATATTTTACATATATTTTTATGTACATACATATATGTGGTCCCTGTCGACTTGGGTAATTATTTTCCCCACGTTTGCCTTGGTAAGCAAATCAGTGGCCGAAGCTTAATCGATTTATCTGCTACAGTTCCTGAGTTTTGACTTATAAATCTTTGAAAATTTGCTCCTCTTGGCCCATTTTTCAAAATTTCAGCACGTTTCCTCATAACTGCATAACGTAATTTCATTACTCGGGGTTTATTAGTGATTGAATTATCATGTTTTACGTGCTTTTCGAAATACACACATATGCCTTATTTTCAACCCCAATTTTCTCTGTTCCCATTAGAATCTATGTACCAAATTTCATTAAAATATTTCTATTTTTGCGCAAGTTAGTGTGTACGGCCGGACGGACGGACATGGTTCAATAATTTCTTTCATCCTGATCGTTTTGATATACTCTTATATATTAAGGTAGTGTGAAAATTTTTTTTTGGAAATTCAATTTGTTCCAAACCAGAACGGCACCTTTCTAGCCCAGTAATAAGCCTTTAAAATTTTATTGACCTACTCGCATGTTTAGAGATGCCCTCAGCCCCATAAAGTTGAAAAAATAGCACGATCTGGTACAAATGTGAAATTTCTACAATTATGAAATAAAAAAAACCAAGTATGAGGATTGATAAACAGGCTAAGTTGAGTATAAAAGTGAATTTTTTTTTGGAAACAACAACAACCAAAGTTATTAAAGGTCAAAGTTTATATTATGTATTTTTTAAATTGCAATTACTTAAAAACTACTGAACCGATTTCAAATATTTTTATACCATTGGATAGGTATTTTGATTCCCTTTAATTTGATATACATTTTATGTGGGTTCCATAACACTCCCCGCTGCGGGGGTAAACCCCCTTTTACCCCCTTACTTTTCATATAAAGTACCACGCCTAATAAAACACCGTTTCGCATGCATAGCTAATTAATACTTTTAAAACGATGCCTTACTTATTAATTTTGGTAAATTATGTGAGCAGAAAAAGGGATATTTATAAAACACCAATTAGAAATAATATATATGATTACAAAAACAAAATATGCTTATATTAACAATTATTATGATTTTTAGTCATTAAATAACAGGCCTGACTTGAATTGCATTCAAAGAGAAATGAGAAAAAATATTTTAAGAAAATCGCTCTCTCATCCCCAATAAAATTTAACTTGAAGAACGATCTAGTTTTCGATTTTATAACGAAAAAAAATACATAGAAGGGGCGATGTCTCTGCTCCACTGCAAAACGAATTCTTTCTCGAATCCATTACCATTCAATTTTCATATTCATTAATTTATTATTGAGAATGAAACGTGGAAAAGTGATAATGTTTGTTGGGTATATAAATGTACAACCATATATACGCATTGTCTCACGCTGAGCTAAATTGATTGCACTTTCGAAGCGCTCAACGTCGTCAGCATCAGCGGAACTGCTACAAGCAATATTCATTCATTCATACATACATAAATGTTGTTGCTTTGTTTGTCGATATTCTCCACATAATGCCGGTAGTTGTACATTTAAAATTTAAATAAGCGTTTTTTCTCGCAATTCTTGGAAAAGCTTTAACAAGCTGAGTGGGTTGAAGCGTTAAACTGTTTGCCGGTAGAGTGTGAATGTGAATAAAATTATATGTATTTACTTTTGTGTAGCTCCTTTTCTTCTTGTTGTTGCTGCAAAGTTTTGTTTTTGTAGACTTTTTGCCTTGCTGGTGCTGCTGAGCCATTGGCAAGTGCTGCCTGTAGTATCGTTGCTATTTTGTTCAGTATTTTTTTTAAATAATATTTCAAGCGTTGGATATAGAGAAAAGGCGCGTGCTAGCCGAGAAGTGGAATAAAAGGCTTTTATGCCTTTCATGAAAATGAAATGTTATTTAAACTTTCGTTCGCAATGAGATTAATGTAATTGTTAGAAGGATGGTTGAGAGAACATTGAATCATATAGCAATATGAACAAAATCATGAGCAGAATAGATTAAGATATGCCCATCCGTCTGGGCCCCGAGTGCCTCAATTTTAGAGATATCTGCCTGAAATTCTTTAAATGGGTGATTTTTTATGTATAATTAAACACTTGTTATAATCGACGAATTCAGACTTAGATATAGGTACCGATCCTTCAGCTAATGATATTTATTTGAAGTATTTGACAGGTCCGAGGACAGTTGCGTTCTTACGTGATTCAAACTAGCAAAAGCAATTTCATTAGTCCCTCCCTCAACGCGTTGAAAGCACTACTTTGCACAACTATTTTGGTCGACATTGTATTCAATTTGTTTGCAATTAGTAAAATTTAATTGTAATATTGTAACTTTTGAAAAATAAATTAGAAAGTTTGTTGCGTCCAGCTTTTTTTAGACATTGAGCCAAAAAAAAAAAAAATGCAAATAAAAGAACAGAAACAAACTTACTTCGCTTGAAATCCATAAATGAAAATTTGTTTTCAAGCGAAAATATTTTCAATTGAAAGTAAAAATGAAAAAAAAAAATAAATAATAATGCTGTTTTAATTTATCTGCAATAGCTCAGTTTGAAGTGTGTGCGATTGCGGAAAGCATTTGTAATTTTGTTGAAGCGATAGTGGACAATTATTTATTACTTACAAAAGATAACAAATATTGTACTCCTACGTTGTACATGAAAGGTTTTCCTCTAAGTTAGACTGGTTTAAATAGACTCGCTAGTTGACTCTGACCGTGAGTAATCACATTTCCATGTTCATACACTTATGTACATTCATACATACACATATGTACACATATATGTATATTCATTAAAATATGTTTTTGCATATCAATATTCAATTTTACAAAAATATCGTCAACTGCACACACTTGACATGACATGCTGATTAGCTTTAAATGTCACACGTTCAAAATGAATGCATTCAAAATGATTACATTTCTTTCTATTTATTTTCATGTCATTTGCAGCAATCAACTCTTGAATGTTTTATTTAAACCAGCAATTTAATATATACATATGTATGTATTTATAATAATAATACAATGGCGCTATTATAACTCTGACGAGTTTTATGGCCGAGCTTCTCTCCCAATTCGAGGTGTGCTCCTTTTTGTTTTTCCTACTAATTGGGTGGACCTACAGTTTTATGCCGGCTCCGAACGGCGAATGCATTTTTTGTGAGAAGCATTTTCATGGCAGAAATACTCTGGGTATGCCACCCACTGCCGAAAGGTGACCGCTGCTCTTAAAAAACCCAATAATTGGATTTTTACTAATTAGAAAAATTGTTTTGGTGTTTTGCTCGGACCGTGGTTTGAACCCGAGACCTCTGGCATAGCAGGCGAGCACTCTACCCACTGCACCACAGCGGTATTTATATAACTAATATCTAAAATAAGTGCCGTTTTGCGTAATAAAAGCAAATTTATGTATTCCAAATGCAGACATGCGAGAACGTGCAAATTGGCAGACGAAGCTCAATATACATACATTTAAGTAAGATTTTTTTGGTGACTTTATTAATAGAATTGCTGCTTAAAGTGAACAGACAGACTATAAAACTGTATACAAATCTAGTATTTTACTTATTCAAATTAAAGCAAGTGAGAGTAAAAGAGTGACTTGTATGAATTGAAAAATAGTGAAATGATTCCAACTCAGAATGCAGAACTTTATAGACTCATATAGCAAAACCGCCAGTCCTTTTCCATTTCCAGTTCAATATAAATTTATTATACACTCATTTTAGACTTTTTTGGTCGATATATAGGACACGACCGAAAAATTATTAAAATTTAAACTTTGAAAAGTTTAAAAGATTTTTAAACTTTTAAGGTTTAGATTTTATTCCAAATTAAAGTTTATTTTAAGACTTTCAAAATTTTAAAATTTAAACCTTTTTTTGGTTTAAATTAAAAAAAAAATATCTGCTCTCAAATCCTCTTCATGCTTTTCTGTATTGTATCTTCTTTCCTATCCTCTTCTTTTCCTTTTCTTCCTTCTTCATTTTAGCTGTTTCCATAATTATTTTGTGTTTGTTTGTTTCTCCATTCAAACCACGCCACACAGTCATTCATTCAAATTGTCTAATAACTATAAATGAGCTTTTTATATTGTTCATTTCTCAAAAAAGCAAGTGGGAATTTCAAAACAAAAATTAAGATTTTTTTGTTGAAACCAAATTTTGCAACCAATGAAAGTTTAAAATTTGAACCTTAAAAGTTTAAATGAGAAAAAGTGTAAGATTTAAACCAAAAAGGTATGAAATTTATTCCAAAAAATACTTTGAAATATTTGAACTTTTGTAAGTTTGAATTTTAGAGCAAAAAGGAATAATGCCGGAATCGCAATTTGGCGTTAGGTCGGTCGCGCGTTGATCGTACCTCAAAGCCGCTTCACACTGACATTCGATATTAGATGTTGGATTGTAAACATGTTCACTGCCACTAATATATTTTGTTGAATTTTTTCATAAATTTTATAATTTTACATAAAAAAAAAAAAACAATTTTAATTTATTAATGTCAAACGCCCGACTTAGTAGAGAAATGTTCAACTCAGGCGTTATACAGGGTTGCAATGAACATCCGATATTACAAAAATTTTACGATCAAACGCTTGAGGTCACAATGCGACTTGCTCCATATATTTTCATACATTTCTACTCACTTGTCAGAAGCGCGACCGACCGAACGCCAAATTGCGATTCCGGCATAAGAAACTTTTAAAATTTCGAAATTCGAATGTTCAAAATTTAACCCAAAAAAGTTTTAAATTTCTTTCAAACCAAATCAAAGCTTAAAAAATATTCCAATATTTATAACAGTGTAGATATCGAAAAAACTGGTATTAAACACATTGCAGAGGGCGCAGTCGTACCAGCAGCAGCGGAGTCACATGTGGATGAGAGCAATGCTTAGCAAACATTGCCCTTGAAAAGTGCTAAAAATATGTTCGATTCATACCATAAATTTATATTATATTTCCTTCTTACATATGTGCTAAAGCTCTTAAGTCGAAGCTTGGGCACCGAGAATCCAATTCTAATTTTTGGCACAAGTGTCGGTGAAGTTAGGTTAGGTTGGAGTGGAGTGGCAGCCGCCATCGCAGCACACTTTAGCTAGTTCAGAGGCGCATTTTGATAACACAAGAAAACAGATTACTACTACTTTTTGAACCAGTTTGAAAACCTGATGAAGTTCAGCAGGCTGTCCAGCAAAGTAGTCCCAAGAAAGCGTATGTCGGTTAGGCGCTTATGAAAGTTTGAACGGCGATACTAGGTTGGTTCCATGAGCCATCTTAATTATATCCCAAAAAATGTGTATAGCAAATTTCTTCTATTACAAAAAGCTGCCTGCATCCCTTTTTTTTTGACCCAGGAAAGAAAACGACAGCATTTCCCGGCAGTTTCTTTCGTTTTTTATGGTTCAGTTTTGGTGGCTCGTGGCAAATAATTGAATTTCCTTTTACTCAGTTGCCATGATTCAGCAAGATAAGTGGTTAATCAAATTACAACTAAGCGATAAAAGCATAATAATTGTAGTTATTAGCCTAAGCCTACGTATATTGAAATACATTAGCTTGTCTGCATATCAATGAACACTAAGCCAGCATATTAATCTGGCTTAACTAAACATGAAAGCGCAAGAATGCGTAGAAATGCTAACAAACGGAAAAATAAATACATATGTACATATGAATATCTTAAATGCAATCTGTACATGTGTAAACTCTACTGTGCCATAAATTGTTTCAAATTGGCTTTTTTTATTCTATTCACACTGCTTTAACCTTTATGTGCCGGCAGTAGCTAAGATTTAATAGCGTATAAATGCGCGTTGGTGTGTGATAAATTCAATACCTTTGTGATTTTTACATGAAAGCCGATTGCATTGCCAATATTGAATTAAATATGATATCTTGATTGAGGGATACATACATACTATGTATATTTTAATACGTCTTAGATGCATACGACAATGTTCATCTTGACGTATACGTAACATAAAGAAGAGTTTATGCATTCACTAATGCAGAGTACCTACTAGTTAGTACTTATGTATGTGACTCAGATCATGGATTATGTCACTCCCCCCAGGGTATATATGTATGTACATTAGATGAGTTTTCTTTTGTATGAGATTCTTTAAACCTTCTCAGATCCTCCCAAAAACTGGATGGAGCTACACCAAAAACCGCGGAAATTCCCAGAATTTCAAGGTAAGCCTATATTTATGTATGCAAAAAATTAGGATTGTGCACAAGAAAAAAATTGATATCAACCCATATGTAGAATTAGCTGCTAAAGCGAATGGCGTATTCAGTTTTTTGGTACACTCCCCAGGGAAGGTAATATCGCGGCCTAAAGTGATCATTTTCTTTTTTTGAATCTCCAACTTCTTGCCCTATACTCTTCCTCAAAGCGGTCATTATTTTTTAATTAAAGCACATGGTAGGCTGCGTTATTTAATGCACTTTCCAGAAATGTATAGCTATTAAAAATCTAATAAAATTTGGATGAGTTCATCAAGTTTAAGTGAACTTAAATTGGTAAAAAAGGGTAAAATACCTTAAAATTCCTTAAATTTTTAACAATTTTGCTCTTGAAGGCGATTTTTTGGGTTATTCGTAATAGTTTTATGTAGATGAAAACGCCACAAATGCAAAAAAAATAGGAATTTCGAGACCGTGGGTAACGAACAAAAAGTGGAGCCGTCGTTATGCCACTTGAGATTAAATCACGGCAACGGAATCAACAGATATAAAATAAGGAGTGGTGTCCCGCAAGGATCTGTTCTAGGATTCGCAACGCTCACTGAAATAGCTGGGAGTGATAATTGACTCTAAACTGAGCTTTAAACATCAACCAAATGGCGGGAAAGCCTTTAAGGCAAGCGGCGATCTCTCAAATATGATGACTAGGGCAACCAAAAAATTGCTCTAAAAAATGCTTTTTTGGCGCCAAAAATTGCCGTTAAACTTAAAGAATTGGCACTTTTTAGCTTTAAAAATTTTTTATTTCAATTCATTTTCTTTAAACGTAAAAAATATAATATTAAAATGTATGTAAACCTTAGGTACATGTTTTAAAACAAATTAATTCAAATTGTCGTTAAACTTAAAGAATTAGCCTTAAAAATTATTTTATTTCAGTTAATTTTCTTAAAACATAAAACAAAGTAAAGTAAACTAAAATAAAATAAAGTAACAAAATGTAAACTCTTAGGTACATGTTTCAAAAGAGAAAGACAATATGCCGGAATCGTAATTTGGCGTTAGGTCGGTCGCGCGTTGATCGTACCTCAAAGCCGCTTCACACTGACATTCGATATTAGATGTTGGATTGTAAACGTGTTCACTGCCACTAATATATTTTGTTGAATTTTTTCATAAATTTCATAATTTTTCATCAAAAAAAAAAAAAAACAATTTTAATTTATCTACTTAATGTCAAACGCCCGACTTAGTAGAGAAATGTTCAACTCAGTCGTTATACAGGGTTGCAATGAACATACGATATTACAAAAAATTTACGATCAAACGCCTGTGGTCACAATGCGATTTGCTTCATATATTTCCATACATTTCTACTCACCTCTCAAAAGCGCGGCCGAACGCCAAATTTGGATTCCGGTATAAAAAATCTAATTCATATTGCCACATACGGCATCCCCGATCAACACAACAAAAAAATGGGTGCGAGAGCGGAGCTCGCAGCAAAAAAAAATTGGGAGTTAGGAGCAGAGCCAGGAAAAAAAATGTTTGAGAATGGAGCAGGAACGTAGCTAAAGAAAAACACCAAAAATTGGCACAAGCAAGTAATGCCCTGGTTGTGTAGATGAAACGAAAATATATGGGGGGTTAGATGTGCAATAAAATTTTGTTGAAATTACCCGACGTCTATACATACCATATCTGGAGCAATTCAATTGACAAATTGAAGCGATTAGCCAATCAGAGAGCAGAAAATCTGTAACATATTTTTTCCGATTTTTTTTTTTTTGTAATTTTCATTTAATAGTGAAATTAGCATAAATTAGCATTTATTATGAATTTGGCAATTTTTAGCTCTATCAAAAGTAGGTCAGAATGTATAATTTTTCTCAAAAACTACGCTAAATTCAGCATTATGTGATAGCTACCACAGAAAAAAACTTGCTTGTGCCAATTTTTGGTTGCCCTAATGATGACCAACGAGGAATGTGCACGCTCGACTAGGCGGCTTCTAATAGCGAGAGCAACAAATTCGGCGATATTATATGCCGCACCAATCTGGGAAGCCGCCCTGAAATGTAAGACGTACCTACACAAAGCAGAGTCAGTGTATTCACCGCATCGCTGAGCTTAGGATGGTAAGTGCATGCCCCACCGTCTCCAGCGATGCAGCAGATATGCTAGCAAATATGCCACATATAGATATTCAAGCGCTAAAAACCAAGAGAATTTAATAAGCCTTGAGGCCAGTAACTAGAGTGTAAAGTTCCAAAGAAAAGATGTTAAGTCAGCAAAGGTGACTAGAACGTTGGCAAGCCTCACTGAAATGCCGGTGGAGAGTTATAAAAATAACCATTCGTTGCATTAGGTATGTACATGTTTTTGTTTAGGAAATAGTCAAGCATTCTGCTGGCTTCTCATATGTGTGAATTAAAAAATACTATCATGCTAAGTATAAATATCATGCTACAAAACAACTACCATGCCATAAATACCCACCATGCTATAAATAAAATAAAAATATCCCATAAAAAGCTTTTCAAGCCAGCTTTCGTTTGCATATATTCATTTACAACTACAAATTCATTGATAAAAAACCATTACAACCCAATAAACCTTTTTAATTATTCTCAATTTGAGATGCATTTGAGAATAAACGCTTTTCTCAAACCTCAAACATTTATTTCAAATGCATCTCAAATTTCCCTTGATAGTGTTCTCAAACTAAAAGTCACATTTTTAATATGGGATTTTGGGCTAATGCTCAAATTCTAAATTCCATTTTCTCAATTACATTTAAACGATAAGTCTTTTCTCAAATGCTTCTCAAATTGTTGTCAAATTCATAAACCATATTTAAGAAGCGCTTGAAAATAAGTTTATTTTCAAATTATACATATGCTGAAACAATATTTTCATTTGAGAATTTCTTTTTCAGTGTTTAATGGGAAGTGCCTTGCGTGTGAATGCAACAGCATGCTAATGCCAGAACGAGATGCACCGTAAACAAATCAAAATTTTGTTACATTCTGCGCATGTAGAGAGCCAATACGGAAGTGGGGAGAGAGAGAGAGAGTGAGAGTAATCATACAATTAGCGAGCAATCAACTTCGCTCAGTTTGTGTTGCACAAGGAGCAAGAGCGAACGAGCAAGCTAAGAGTGAGCGATTCCTAGTAAAGCGGCGACACATGTGGTATCTTCCGTCGCGCCGCTAGAAAGGGATAGACCGTAAACAAAGACAGCTGTTGGCTAGCAGGCGGCTGTGGTGCGGCTGTGCAGTTGTGTGTGCGGTGATGCCTCTGCAGCAACTAGTAGTGCCGACAAATTGGCGATGTAACAATGGTTGCACATACATACATATATTACACGTATGTACCTAAAAAATTGCAGCTACATACATATGTATGTGAGACATGCCGTTGCACGTTGCGTTGCACGATAGTGCAGCTGTTAACTTAATTCTTCATGTTTTTTGACGGATTGTTAATGAATTTTTTTTGTTGGTTTGCTTGTTCTGTAGTTGGTTTTCTCTAGAGCATTTTGCTATGCGCTCTTGCACTAGAAACGTGTGTGATTGTCTGTTTGTAAGTAAGCTTATGATTAATATGCATATGCGGCTGTATGCATATACATATGTATATCTCTTTGTATGTAAGTACCTTCGTATGCAATTTGCTTTTTGCTTTGCATTTGTCTAAGGACAAATTATTCTTTACATAAATGCAAATAATCTACATAAAGTGCTTTCTTGGGGAAAATAAAGGAAAGAGTGAAAATGCGGCTGATGAGATTCACCATAATATGAATGCATTTTTGTTTGTACATACATGCATATGCATGAGAATATTTATATAAAAGCCGCGTCATTATTGGATAAATATGCTTTTTTGATATTACAATGAAAATTCCATTGAAATGCTAATGCGTACCGTTTCACAATAACAGAACAATACAAATATAGACTTTATATAGAGGTTATTAGCAAACGAGTAAACATAGTGAGTTAAAATTCAGATGAAGTACAAGTTGTTTATAGCCAACAGGGTATGTATTTTCATAGCTTCATGAGCATAACTAAATTATAACTTTGATCAAAAAGGGGATGAGTGTAGGTACTGGAAGGTGATGTGATATATGTACTTACTCACCAAAATATATACCGATATGTTTCGTAGTTATCATGAGGTGAGTCGATTAGCCATGTTCATCTATCTAGAAGAAAACTAGACTTAAATACAAGTCTGTATATGGGCGTTTTTTTTAGAGATAATTGATCATTTGTCACTACCATATAACTCTTCTTATGCTTCCCCTCAATACTAAATTAACTGCCATCCCTCACTTATGGGACGCATGTATTTTTAAATAAATGGTCAGATGGCAATAAAGTCGATACTGTCGCATAAATAACACCTCATCCACATGTGTGGCGAACTGCAAGAAAGCCTCAAAGTTAATATGCAGAACTGGTGCTGTTCATCTCTACTGTATCTCAGGCCACAAGGAGAGAGACAGGAATGAGAAAGCTAAAAAGCTGCCAAAGAAGGATTCAGGTTTCGGAGTAGAACACTCCATGGATGTTCCGGTACTACTCAGTAAAATTAAGCACATGTAATATGTATATATGATGGACCAGACGTATTAGGCGTGGAAGCAAGCGCACGTGTTTATGTACAAAAACTTTTCTGGGAACACTATGGACTTGCTTCATCTATGTGTAACCTCAAATCAACCTAACATACTTATGATACAATTGGGTATAGAACTCTGGCCCTGAACTTGTCATTGTATGATACTTGAATACCCTGCAGTAAAAATCCGCAGTAAATCCTTAATGAATCACTGATGCAATTCACCTATGACGAGGAGGCATCAGTGAATATTTTCATATAAAGGCTGCTGAATTTTTCATATAAATGGTTTGCTTTCCTCAAACAAAAAAAACAAAAACAAATAAAAATATACTGAGTTATGACGACAGTGATGAATATTCAACAAAGAATCATCACTGATCCTTCAGCAGTGAAACAAATTTACTGCAGGGTATATCCGTATGCATTCCTAACTAATTGCTTACACAAGTAGACATTTGATGTAATTTGAAAATATGAATGAAAAATATGTTTATTTCTGCAGAAAATATAACTAAGTACTATGTGTTACATGCGCCAGTCATATCAAATGTAATATATGTACATATAGATATGTAGGTATGTACATAAGTATTTTGCTTTGTCATTCACAAGCACATTTGTATGTAAGCACTCGTACTTGTATCACATACCAATAGCGTTTTGTGAACCTGAGACAGCATTAAGCGTGTATGGCAGTGAAAGCGCTGGGTGTACTAAATATCCCTGGATAATAGTCATAAAGTGATATAAATGATATAGTAATTCTATAATTGCGTTTTGTAATAATAAGTGGTTAACAATGTCTGAATACTTAAACACTAAGACGCGTGTACATTTATAGGCGCATTCATATGTACATACTAGGGATTCCAATTTTTCCGATTTTTACGATCCCGGGATTTTCGAGATTTGTTTTTATAATCCCGGGATCCCGGGATTTATCCCGGGATTTGGACATTAAAATTTCCAAAAAAATAAAATTCTACTTTTCTAAAGGATTTCGGTGCCCTGAATCTGAATCTGAAGTCGGATTTTCGGTAATACGTGTAGGTTTTGAAATATTTATGTCAAATGGGCGAAAAATGCGATTTTTTGCTATATTCACTGCTCAATCTATTAAATTACTTACTTTCATTAAAAGATGATTGCAGCTATTGAAAGAACGATCAATTCTTTTGAAAACAGCGCTTTGCTTTCTCATGTATCTTATTTATATATAGGTATTTGTCTTCGAAATCAAAGGCAGTATTTGTAGCGCTGTTTTAATCGAAATCAAGTCTTATAGCTGCTCTGTAGAACTATTTTTATTTCAGTATAGAAAATATATAGTAGGCCACTGATTGGAATTTTTTTTCTTTCACGCAAAATTTAGTCGTATTTTCGATTTATTTTGTATGGAGAAAATTTTGCAAAACCAATGAAGCTTTATTTGCAATATTTCAAGTTACAAGCAAGATATCCGAAAAAGCAAAACGTTGTCTTCAAGAGAAATGATCGTGCTCTCAATAGATTTAATCAGTTTTTAATGAAATTGAGTAATTTTAAAGATATTGAGGGGTGAATATGGCGAAAAACGCAGTTTGGACATGAATATCTCAAAAAGTGCACCGAAATTCTTTTGAAACGTAGAATTTTATTTCTGTTACAAAAATTTGTTGACCAGTATTATTTTCCCACATTTGGGGTTGAAAAATTAAATATATTTTTCGAGAAACGCTACAACTTTAAAATGCAAAGAAAAAAAAAATAGATTTTTATTGCCATTTTTTATTATTTCATTACTAACAAAAAGAGGATCGTAAAATCATGCGTATTATTTAATAACACTTAAGAGTTACTTTAAAAAACACAACCAACAAAGAAAATTACATACATTTGATGAACAAAACATTTACCTTTACAGTTGGTAGGAACTTTTAGGATAAAAAGGTTTGCGATCATTTGATAATTTCCAATAAAAATTTGTAGAATTTAACGACACACTTCGTTTAAGCGAATATTTCAAAGCTTGCCCAAAAATTCTGAAAATTAATGCAACTTCCGAAAAAATTTAAAAATCGGAGGCACAAATTTTGATATGAACTCCGAATATGCAGCTGCGTATTTAATTTTAGTACAGTAATGTAAAACTATCAAGTCTAATTAAAGTTTTGTTTGCTTTTCTTCCATTATTTACTTTCCATATGGGAAAATTCCAAAAAACTTTTGGGAAATAAATGACCAAAAATCAGGAAATAGAAATTATCAAATGAATTTTACCACAAGAATTCTAAAGGCTTTAAAACTACCTAACGTACGGTTCTTTACATCGCGTACTTTACGACAAAAAAACCGTTTAAAAAAATTTGATTCTTAAAAAAAAATCAAAAAAATTAATTCTTACTTTGACTAATAGACTTTTATATTCTGGCAAAAATGTCGTACTTTCTTCGGGCTGTCACATTTTTTTGTTCTCTTCCACACAGACTCAACACTTTTTTAGGGCTGTTTGTTCTATTGACAAAATATAAAACTGGCCCGACTACGAGGCAACATCTTCTGCTCTTAGCACAAGTGAAGGGTTGCATTATTTTTGTTTCATTCATCACATGAAAAATGCAACATTTTAATAGGGCACAGGGCACATGTTGATAATGCTGCAATGTAATAATGCAACATTTTCATGCAGAATAGGAAATACTATTAGTATAAAGATCTGAGACCAATAAAAATTATATAAAATATAACTTTTCTTTGCTATAATAGGGGAATATTCTGTCTTTATCTTATCCCAAAAATCCCGGGATAAAATTCTAGCTATCCTGGAATTTTCGGGGTGTCCAAATGGGCGGGATCCCGGGATCCCGGGATTGGTTTCCCTAGTACATACCAATACTCATAGGTATATCTATGTAACTATGTAAGTATCTTTTGAGCAAAATAGCGCACACGTGGTAGAAAATTTTTCTTTTGCAGCAAAGTGGAATTAATGAGGATTGCTTTCAATGCAGAGATAATTTGAAGAAAGCACACTGTGCTTCTAAAAAATTATATGGCTTTAATACACTCAGGGAAAATACAAGCTAGATTTAGGTCTAGCGGGAATGAAACTAGCTGAAAGCTTCGTGAAAATATTAAAATCAAGCATACATATATTCTTATTTTTATTTCTGTTACGTCACAAGGAAACCTTAAAGAATGTCAACATAACGCTCATTATGTGTTTCAAAAAGAAATATGTACATTAGGGTGGGGCAATTTGTATGGAGGGAAATTAATCGATACTGCGCCATCGAAATTCGAATTCCCCTCAGTTTTGCTAGTAGAAAACTCCTACACGATATTTGTCTAAAATTAATTTCGATGTTCCGGATATTGCTTTTTATGGACCAAGACGGATATTTGAACATAAAAATTGGGCAAAAATTAACAAAAAAAAAAAATTCACATCGAAGTGAAGCAGAATTTTATGCTGAATTCAGATATGAAATCACAATTAAAATCGGATGATGCGTTTTCGAGGTATAGTCTGATTTGCGCAAAATCGCATATTTTCGCGATATATATCAATTTTTTTTAGCAAATTTCTTAATGATAGGTCAATATAATATATTAACAATACTTTAAAATATTAATTGAAATTTTTTTTTGGTTCCAGTAGTACCCTATGGCGTATGAGTAACCTTGAGTTTTTTTTAGAGTTGAATAAAGCCAAAAAAAAAACAAGTCTATAACCGAAAATCCGGCTATAACTCGAAAACGGATCGTCCGATTTTAACTCTGATTTCATATCTGGATTCAGCACGAAATTCTGCTTCACGTCGATGTGCATGCTGGCCTGGTTATTTTTTTTAATCGAATTTTGCCCAATTTTTATTTTCAAAAATCTGTCTTGGTCCATAAAAAGCAAATTCCGATACATCAAAACTACTTTTAAACAATTGTCGTGGTGGAGTTTTCTACTCAGAAAAATCAGAAGAATCCGAATTTTGATGGCGCGATGTAGGTCAGTGAATCGCTCCACCCTAATGTACATGTAACATCCATATATATAACACATGCTTTCCCATATCCAATATGCATAAATTTGCATGTTACGCTTTCCATAAGAGCTTACAACACCTTGACATAAGCGAACAAAAGTGCTGCATGCAAAATGCAACTAATTTTAAAAGTGGATTGTATGTGACAGGCAAGTCTGTGACGTGGCCAGCTGGTGGAAAGTTAAGTAGCTGCGCTCTAGAAATATGTGCTTACATGAATATGCAAATAAATAGTATATGTATGTATATACACACTTGCATGTATGCACATTAATTTGTTATGCTTTGCAATGTTTTGCGTTCGCATCTTAACAGTCACGCAATCTTTTCAGCCACTTTGCACCTTACGTTCTTTTATTGCGCTTGTCGCTTATGCTAAAAGTGGATTTGTTTTGAAAAACAAGCGCATATGTGAATACTTAAGTTTTTTTTTTTATTTTTTTTTTTTCAAATCACATTTTGCATTGCTTTGCCGGCAAAGAAAAAACTGCGAATTTGTTTTAAATATTTTGCAGAAATTCCTAAAGCTCGCTGGCGATGATTGATGGAGACAGCGCAGAAATTGTCTAATGCTGAGCGGCTGAGTGCATAATTCGCAAGATGAATGATATAAAGAGATAGAACTATGTATGCATTTGTATTCATATAATTTGTGTTTA
Organism: Urophora cardui; assembly: GCA_960531455.1. Taxonomy (NCBI): domain Eukaryota; kingdom Metazoa; phylum Arthropoda; class Insecta; order Diptera; family Tephritidae; genus Urophora; species Urophora cardui. The sequence goes on from OY482674.1 coordinate 14,137,246, forward strand.
TAAATAAATGCATTGATGATGCTTAAAAATGTTTTGCATTTGAATGGACGGTATTTTGAAATTTAAAGAAAATGTATGTATGTAGGTATAATACTCGCATACATATTTAGGTGATTCACAAAGTGTGATAAAGTCATATGTCATATTAAAATATTGTACGGAAATAGTTATAAAAGACTTTTCCGAAGCCCTGTGAAGAAGTAAACAAAAACAGCTGATCAAATACGACGACTCAAAAACATATCGTGCAGAGTTGTATTTATTTAGTACATATATAGCATAGAATGCAACCACAAAATATTATGACTTATGACGATATGACGCAATATGACAGGTTGTGAATCCCCTAATTATACAATGTGCAATTGTACATAAGTATTATGTCAGGCGCCATCTGATATGTATGTTATCTAGAGCCGCCTATGCTATTACTTAGAGTCAGTCATTATTTTTGCGTCCCTATAAGGCGAGACGGCCTAATGTACATAGGCTAGCGTCTGTCTGATATGTTATGCGCTCTTCCTTAATCACGCTTGCATGATTAATATGCCCCATATACTTATTTAATCTATTCAATTGTTGAAATTTATATTTTTTATTGCGTAAAAACAATGACAAAAGCGTTGGGTGTCCAATGCTCTTCATATGTGCCTACAAATACGCACATATAAACATATATATATATATACATTAAATAATTTGGTTGGCATTATCTGTAGCAGACAGACACGGTGGCGTATACGTAACAATGATTGCGCAAACAAAAAAAAAACAGATTTACTTATGATGAGTTTGTCGCCAGGTGTAAACGAAAAATAATATTCATATATATATAATAAAATAATATTTATGTGTGCTTGTGTGTCATTCATATTGAAACGGTGATCTACAGCTAGTACTGTTCCCAACCAACCACAATCGCAGCATTTCAAAGTAGGAGCATTAAAGTTATGCGAAAGCGAAGTAAAAATCGGATTCCCAGAGGAAAGCTTTGAAACTTTGGAAACGCTCATTTAAGAAGTTCTGGTGGAGCACTATTTTCATATAGATATGTTGAAAGCACTTTTACACTTTAAATACACTTCGCTTGGAACTTTTTATGAGTTACTGATACTGCAGAGCTGGGACTCGTACTTGAAATATCTTGCAAGCAAATTAAGTATTTTGCTCAAGAAAAGCAGCGACTTTAAGAAACCTAGAGGAAAGTCAAAACATTGACGCACAAGGTCATATATGTGAATTTGTTAGTACATAATGCAACGTCACGTCAACAATTGACGACAAAACACGCATACCGTATAATGAAGGTGGAAAAACAGAAGAAAAAACAACAACACATCACGCTTCTCTGCTGCAAAGAGTGCGAATGTGCGAAAGAAAAACGCGCGATAATTGGTAGCAAAATTGTTTTGGCCTAAAGACATTTTGTTCACAGGTTTAATGGTGTAAAGTGTGTGGTGCAATAAACCGATATGAATAGGGCTGCTTGTATGTGATGCACGTAAGCACTATATATGTATGTAAGAAGTGACTAAGGCTGCGAACAGAGTGGGCGCTGAAAGCCGAGCCGAGATTGTCAATGGGATAAAGATTGTCAGTGCGATAAAACTGGTTACATACAAGTCAATACAAATAAGCTTGTGCATAACACAGTGAACGCCGACAAGAGCAGAGAGCAAAGCCGATGAGTACGAGAAAAATAGTTTCAAAGCGTTTTGCGCGCTTGTTTGCATTGTTGATGTTTACTTTTTAGCGTGAAATCGTGTTTTTTAATGGTTTTTTTAAAGAAATTTAGCTGGATATTTTCCTAAATCATTAGATAAATGATGAAATTCACCAAATTGATATATTTTTAGTGTAATTGGATGTTTTCCAAATTCTTTTGTGATAATAATTGCATTAACCACACTAGGAGAAGCAAAATACTCTTCATCAGATGAATCCATTACCGTGTACAGCAATTTTATAAACACAAATGAAAAATAAGACTAAATCACATAAAGGCAAAACACATGGAATAAACAGAATTTCAGCGCTGATTCTCGCATTCACTGTGTTATAGACAAATTTTCTTCTCGCATGAAAATAAGCGTCAATAAGCTCGGCTCGGCTCCGCTCGGCATCATCGCCCACTCTGTTCGCACCCTAAGAAAGTGTGCAAGCATGAATATGCATATTTTTATACCCAGCCACGTTGTATATATTAAGAAAATTGAAATTAATTGGAAATTGAAGAACGGGCACTTAACGTTTTCTTTATTCATCATAATCAGATTTATTTGGATTCATTCAGGTAGGAGATAGTAATGGGAAATATGTGTATTAAATGAATTTGAATGTGATGCATCTACTGGTTATAAAACACTTGCTCTGAACCGAATTCATTATTCTTCAAATCATGCACTTTGGCGCACTTTGTAAGATTTGTCATGCTCGTTTCGTTGTCCCTTTAATTTGCTTTTCGCGTCGCGCGCGTCATTAATGAGCTTAAAAATATTTTTTCTAACATATTGGCATTGATGCCGTGTGAGCCCTTTTTGCTGTTGTAATCCGTTAGAAACAAAAAAAAAAAAAAACAATGAACTACACCTCAGTTTGACTATGTATCCAATGAGCTATAATAGGTGATGCAAAAAGTGGTAGAGGTAATAGAAAAGAGCAAAGCCTCAAAGATTTTGGAGGTGCTACGGAGAAAATCTTTTACTCATACTCAATTTCTGTGAGTTGGGCTTTTGAGTAAGGGCGTGATATGAGGGGCGTAGCGGAAGTAAGTAACAGGCATTAGCCCAATGACCGATCACATTTTTTCTTACCCTTGTATATATCGATATCATACATATGAATATGTATTTATACATATGTGTGTGTGAACAAATGTGCAATGTTTAACATAGAATTCGTGCTAAATTTAATTTAAAATACCCATTTTCAAATTTGTTGACAGCGACGCACAGTGTGTGATGGCATGATGGTATTTAGTCAAAAGTAGCCTTAGGCCACACCCCGGCATTTTGAGTCATGTGAGTAAATGAGAAACATCACAACACATATTTTAACCAATAATTTTGCCGCGGTCTGATAGTGAGGGGTGTTGTTAAAGAGGGACAGCAACCAACCAATCATCATCATCATCGTCATCAACATCATCATGATCATCGTCATCATCATCATCAACATTATCATCATCATCACCATCATCATTATCGTCTTCATCATCATCATCATTGCCATCATCGTCAGCATCATCATCATACTCAATAACATCATCATCATTATCATCATTATGATGATCCTCATCATCATCATTATCGTCATCATCATCATCATTATGATCATTATCATCATCATCATTATCATCATCATCATCATCATTATCATCAACATTATCATTATCATCATCATCATTATCACCATCATCATTATCGTCTTCATCATCATCATCATTGCCATCATCGTCAGCATCATCATCATACTCAATAACATCATCATCATTATCATCATTATCATGATCATCATCATCATCATTATCGTCATCATCATCATCATTATCATCAACATTATCATTATCATCATCATCATTATCACCATCATCATTATCGTCTTCATCATCATCATCATTGCCATCATCGTCATCATCATCATCATCATCATCATCATCATCATCATCATCATCATCATCATCAGCATCATCATCATCATCATCATCATCAGCATCATTTTCTATTTGTTTTGTTGCTTTAGTCACCTCTACAACACTGTGCAACATCACTGCGCACCTATTTGCCGCCCTTTTCAATACGCAAGCCACTTAGACTTTATTTTTGCTTTTTAAATTTATTTAAATACAAATGATTACATAAATACATGAAAACAGACAGACAATTTCATGTACATTTATTTGTTTTCGCTTTTTTTTTCATCTGCAAAAATTTACAACCATAAATAAATAAATGAACCTCAACAGCGCTCTTGTTAGTTACGCCTCTAATGCATCGAAAATAAAACAATCAAAACAACCTCAACATCAGCCACAAAAACCATTCATTGGTCAGCCAAACATATGTATTTCCGCTTTTCACGCTCGCAGTTATACTTTAGCGCGATTTGGTGGCAGTCGTACTCGTGGTTGTGGTCTCGTGGTCGTTTTAGAAGTGATCGTTAAACGCATTCAATTGCTCGCTTACAAATTGTTCACATGAAAATTGCTTGCTTGTCAATTTATCTGAAAACAAAAAGGGCAAAAAATTGTTACAAAACACGCAGCTTTAATTTTCTAACTCGCAACAAATAATAATAAAAAAGAAATCCGTCAATTTTCGCATTTGATTGGTGTGTTGCGCGTGATTTTTGTGTGCATCATTTAAAGTCCAACGTGCTGTGATAAAATACGAGTCTAACTTATTTTACAGCTCAACTTCAGTAGTTGTGCTTTGCGCAGTTGATTTTTACGCGCTTACAGTATTTTTCATTAAATAAATAGTGGCAAGAAATTTTATTTTGCGGCGGCAGAAATAGCGTATGCAACAGAACATACTTACATAGTTATATCTATATCTGCTGAGAGGATCCTGTGTGAGTCCTGGCAAAAATTAAACAAACAAAATTTTCATAAGAAAGTGGAAAGAATCTGTTTGCAGTTCTAGTAGTACTTATATAAAAGACCTTTTTCTGCGTGTAATTTTTAAAGTTTGCATTTTTTGTTGTTGTGCTTTTTTTTTACTTTATTTTGTTTTGCTCTTGAACTGTTATTGATTTTCAATTAGTCAGTTTCTCTTTACGTGGTTTGAAGTGCATATATATGTACATACATATATTTAATGTTTATGTGCAAATGTGTGTACTTTAACTGAATGAAAATTTTTTCAAAGCGGTTTTTAAAACTAAACTATTTTGTCTGGAACACATTATCTCCTTCAGGCGGAACTCCATCAAAAATTGAACACTTAGTTTGAAAAAAATATTGCATGCGCCTTTGTTCTAGCCAAGATGTGCTAAGAGGCCCTTCGCGTATATGCTCCACAAATTCTTTAGACATGTCCCATAAACGACATAGTCTGATCATATTATGAATTTCGAGTATCAGTGCTCTGTAAGAGTTCGTAACAAGATTTATAGTTTATCTGCCCAACGCAGCTACTGGATTCTTATTCGCTCAACTATGTCGATGTTTGCGTAAAGCTCGTAAAACTCATCATTAAATCTCCTTCAGTACACGCCGTCGCCAACGTGCAAAGGTCCATAAATCTTCCAAAAAAATTTCTCTCCAATACTCCAAGTGTCATCTCATCTGATTTTGACATTGTCCATGCTTCTGCGCCCTACATCACATCAGAACGAGAACGATAAGCGTCTTGCGCCTTCCTCCTGCCTTCTGGGCTCTTTATGCCGTCGGTGTACCTCATTAGATTATGGCTTTGGTGGTCTTAATTCCACAGATATTCGATGATTTTTTGCCTCCAAGTTCTATCCTAAATCTGATCTCTCGAAGATAGTAACCTTTTTAATATTTTCTCTGGGAAAATCTTTAACGTATTTCAAGTATAATGGAACGTATGAGCTATCGGTAAGGGAAAAAACTTTTTCTATTTGGCTAAACCAGGGATTGCAAGTAATCGTTATTTCTTAAATTTTGTCTAAAAAAATCATACTGAAGGAGAAATGCTAAACGCAAATGAAGTACACAGATGTAATCACTGTAACGCAGACTATCTCTTGGTGAATTAACTTTTATTTTTTCGAGTTTTATAAAAAAATTGATTTTTGATCATTATTTTCTGAGTTTTATTTTCTGCTCACAAAATAAAAGTTATTTCTTGAGTTTTATTTTTCCCTCAGAAAATAAAAGTTATTTCTTGAGTTTTATTTTTCCATCAGAAAATAAAAGTTATTTCTTGAGTTTTATTTTTCCATCAGAAAATAAAAGTTATTGTTTGAGTTTTATTTATCGATCAGAAAATAAAAGTTATTTTCTGAGTTTTATTTTTCCCTCTGAAAATAAAAGTAATTTTTTGAGTTTTATTTTTTTGCTCAGAGAATAAAAGTTTCTTCACTTTAAATTTAGCTGCATCTGTCGATTTTGCCACATTAACACCTAGGTAAAGTTTACAAATTAAAAAAATTAAAAATTTATTTATCTACTTTACCTATTTATATGGCAAAATCTACAATTGCAGCCAAAATTAAACTGAAAAACTTTTATTCTCTGAGCAAAAAAATAAAACTCAGAAAATAACTTTTATTTTCTGATCGAAAAATAAAACTCAAAAAATAACTTTTATTTTCTGAGGGAAAAATAAAACTCAAGAAATAACTTTTATTTTCTGATCGAAAAATAAAACTCAAAAAATAACTTTTATTTTCTGATCGAAAAATAAAACTCAAGAAATAACTTTTATGTTCTGATCGAAAAATAAAACTCAAGAAATAACTTTTATTTTCTGATCGAAAAATAAAACTCAAAAAATAACTTTTATTTTCTGATCGAAATATAAAACTCAAGAAATAACTTTTATGTTCTGAACGAAAAATAAAACTCAAGAAATAACTTTTATTTTCTGATCGAAAAATAAAACTCAAAAAATAACTTTTATTTTCTGATCGAAAAATAAAACTCAAAAAATAACTTTTATTTTCTGATCGAAAAATAAAACTCAAAAAATAACTTTTATTTTCTGATGGAATAATAAAACTCAAAAAATAACTTTTATTTTCTGAGGGAAAAATAAAACTCAAGAAATAACTTTTATTTTCTGATGGAATAATAAAACTCAAAAAATAACTTTTATTTTCTGATCGAAAAATAAAACTCAAGAAATAACTTTTATGTTCTGATCGAAAAATAAAACTCAAGAAATAACTTATTTTCTGATCGAAAAATAAAACTCAAAAAATAACTTTTATTTTCTGATCGAAAAATAAAACTCAAGAAATAACTTTTATGTTCTGATCGAAAAATAAAACTCAAGAAATAACTTTTATTTTCTGATCGAAAAATAAAACTCAAAAAATAACTTTTATTTTCTAATCGAAAAATAAAACTCAAGAAATAACTTTTATGTTCTGATCGAAAAATAAAACTCAAGAAATAACTTTTATTTTCTGATCGAAAAATAAAACTCAAAAAATAAATTTTATTTTCTGATCGAAAAATAAAACTCAAGAAATAACTTTTATGTTCTGATCGAAAAATAAAACTCAAGAAATAACTTTTATTTTCTCATCGAAAAATAAAACTCAAGAAATAACTTTTATTTTCTGATCGAAAAATAAAACTCAAGAAATAACTTTTATTTTCTGATCGAAAAATAAAACTCAAGAAATAACTTTTATTTTCTGATCGAAAAATAAAACTCAAAAAATAACTTTTATTTTCTGATCGAAAAATAAAACTCAAGAAATAACTTTTATGTTCTGATCGAAAAATAAAACTCAAGAAATAACTTTTATTTTCTGATCGAAAAATAAAACTCAAAAAATAACTTTTATTTTCTGATCGAAAAATAAAACTCAAGAAATAACTTTTGTTCTGATCGAAAAATAAAACTCAAGAAATAACTTTTATGTTCTGATCGAAAAATAAAACTCAAGAAATAACTTTTATTTTCTGATCGAAAAATAAAACTCAAGAAATAACTTTTATTTTCTGATCGAAAAATAAAACTCAAGAAATAACTTTTATGTTCTGATCGAAAAATAAAACTCAAGAAATAACTTTTATTTTCTGATCGAAAAATAAAACTCAAAAAATAACTTTTATTTTCTGATCGAAAAATAAAACTCAAGAAATAACTTTTATGTTCTGATCGAAAAATAAAACTCAAGAAATAACTTTTATTTTCTGATCGAAAAATAAAACTCAAGAAATAACTTTTATTTTCTGATCGAAAAATAAAACTCAAGAAATAACTTTTATTTTCTGATCGAAAAATAAAACTCAAAAAATAACTTTTATTTTCTGATCGAAAAATAAAACTCAAAAAATAACTTTTATTTTCTGATCGAAAAATAAAACTCAAAAAATAACTTTTATTTTCTGATCGAAAAATAAAACTCAAGAAATAACTTTTATGTTCTGATCGAAAAATAAAACTCAAGAAATAACTTTTATTTTCTGATCGAAAAATAAAACTCAAGAAATAACTTTTATGTTCTGATCGAAAAATAAAACTCAAGAAATAACTTTTATTTTCTGATCGAAAAATAAAACTCAAGAAATAACTTTTATTTTCTGATCGAAAAATAAAACTCAAGAAATAACTTTTATGTTCTGATCGAAAAATAAAACTCAAGAAATAACTTTTATTTTCTGATCGAAAAATAAAACTCAAAAAATAACTTTTATTTTCTGATCGAAAAATAAAACTCAAAAAATAACTTTTATTTTCTGATCGAAAAATAAAACTCAAGAAATAACTTTTATGTTCTGATCGAAAAATAAAACTCAAGAAATAACTTTTATTTTCTGATCGAAAAATAAAACTCAAGAAATAACTTTTATTTTCTGATCGAAAAATAAAACTCAAGAAATAACTTTTATGTTCTGATCGAAAAATAAAACTCAAGAAATAACTTTTATTTTCTGATCGAAAAATAAAACTCAAGAAATAACTTTTATTTTCTGATCGAAAAATAAAACTCAAAAAATAACTTTTATTTTCTGATCGAAAAATAAAACTCAAGAAATAACTTTTATGTTCTGATCGAAAAATAAAACTCAAGAAATAACTTTTATTTTCTGATCGAAAAATAAAACTCAAAAAATAACTTTTATTTTCTGATCGAAAAATAAAACTCAAGAAATAACTTTTATTTTCTGATCGAAAAATAAAACTCAAGAAATAACTTTTATTTTCTGATCGAAAAATAAAACTCAAAAAATAACTTTTATTTTCTGATCGAAAAATAAAACTCAAGAAATAACTTTTATGTTCTGATCGAAAAATAAAACTCAAGAAATAACTTTTATTTTCTGATCGAAAAATAAAACTCAAAAAATAACTTTTATTTTCTGATCGAAAAATAAAACTCAAGAAATAACTTTTATGTTCTGATCGAAAAATAAAGCTCAAGAAATAACTTTTATTTTCTGATCGAAAAATAAAACTCAAGAAATAACTTTTATGTTCTGATCGAAAAATAAAACTCAAGAAATAACTTTTATTTTCTGATCGAAAAATAAAACTCAAAAAATAACTTTTATTTTCTGATCGAAAAATAAAACTCAAAAAATAACTTTTATTTTCTGATCGAAAAATAAAACTCAAGAAATAACTTTTATGTTCTGATCGAAAAATAAAACTCAAGAAATAACTTTTATTTTCTGATCGAAAAATAAAACTCAAGAAATAACTTTTATTTTCTGATCGAAAAATAAAACTCAAGAAATAACTTTTATGTTCTGATCGAAAAATAAAACTCAAGAAATAACTTTTATTTTCTGATCGAAAAATAAAACTCAAGAAATAACTTTTATTTTCTGATCGAAAAATAAAACTCAAAAAATTACTTTTATTTTCTGATCGAAAAATAAAACTCAAGAAATAACTTTTATGTTCTGATCGAAAAATAAAACTCAAGAAATAACTTTTATTTTCTGATCGAAAAATAAAACTCAAAAAATAACTTTTATTTTCTGATCGAAAAATAAAACTCAAGAAATAACTTTTATGTTCTGATCGAAAAATAAAACTCAAGAAATAACTTTTATTTTCTGATCGAAAAATAAAACTCAAAAAATAACTTTTATTTTCTGATCGAAAAATAAAACTCAAGAAATAACTTTTATGTTCTGATCGAAAAATAAAACTCAAGAAATAACTTTTATTTTCTGATCGAAAAATAAAACTCAAAAAATAACTTTTATTTTCTGATCGAAAAATAAAACTCAAAAAATAACTTTTATTTTCTGATCGAAAAATAAAACTCAAGAAATAACTTTTATGTTCTGATCGAAAAATAAAACTCAAGAAATAACTTATTTTCTGATCGAAAAATAAAACTCAAAAAATAACTTTTATTTTCTGATCGAAAAATAAAACTCAAAAGATAACTTTTATTTTCTGATCGAAAAATAAAACTCAAAAAATAACTTTTATTTTCTGATGGAATAATAAAACTCAAAAAATAACTTTTATTTTCTGAGGGAAAAATAAAACTCAAGAAATAACTTTTATTTTCTGATCGAAAAATAAAACTCAAAAAATAACTTTTATTTTCTGATCGAAAAATAAAACTCAAGAAATAACTTTTATGTTCTGATCTGAAAATAAAACTCAAGAAATAACTTTTATGTTCTGATCGAAAAATAAAACTCAAGAAATAACTTTTATTTTCTGATCGAAAAATAAAACTCAAAAAATAACTTTTATTTTCTGATCGAAAAATAAAACTCAAGAAATAACTTTTATGTTCTGATCGAAAAATAAAACTCAAGAAATAACTTTTATTTTCTGATCGAAAAATAAAACTCAAAAAATAACTTTTATTTTCTGATCGAAAAATAAAACTCAAAAAATAACTTTTATTTTCTGATCGAAAAATAAAACTCAAAAAATAACTTTTATTTTCTGATCGAAAAATAAAACTCAAAAAATAACTTTTATTTTCTGATGGAAAAATAAAACTCAAAAAATAACTTTTATTTTCTGATGGAATAATAAAACTCAAGAAATAACTTTTATTTTCTGAGGGAAAAATAAACTCAAGAAATAACTTTTACTTTCTGAGCAGAAAATAAAATTCAGAAAATAACTTTTATTTTCTGATGGAAAAATAAAACTCAAGAAATAACTTTTATTTTGTGAGCAGAAAATAAAACTCAGCAAATAATGATAAAAAATCAACTTTCTGGATATAACTCATAACCGTTACAGTCCCTGGATTAAACAACTCTCTCTTGTGTTGGAAGTTTAGTCAACCTTACAGATAAGCTTAATTGAACACTCAGTCAAGGGGGAAACATATAGTAAAATTGCACTATCTTTTAATTTCGTAGAATACTTTAACCATCACACCCTCACGAAGAAGTCGTTTTAACTCCTTTTTTAGAAAGTCCAAAAAATAGTATTTTGATGGTCGCTGGAGGGTTGAAATGTTCTAGAAAATTATTTGCCATAAAATTTCACTAGGGATCAGCAAGTTTCTTAAAATTTACTTACAAAAAAAAGAGGGTGGTTCTCTATTTAACAAAATTTTGTTACTGTTTTTTGAACTAATTTGTTTTTTTTTTTTTTTGTTTATAGTAAAAACCACTACAACGGCTACAGCAGTGCAAAGAATTCTTAAGTTGTTGATGCAACTGCAGCATAAATTGCTGCGGAAATTGGTCAGTCTCAGTACGGTGGCGGCGATACAGTAAAGCGAAAAAATTTAACCAGCAAGGAAAGCGTCAAAATATAGGCGGAACTTCTTTAACTACCGTAAGGCGCCGGACAACAAAAAAAGCGTGAAAAAGCGTCTTAAGCACGGCAACTCGCGCTAAAATATTTTAATTCATTTCGCAGCAGAAGAAAAGCCGCAAAAATTGCCAAACTGGGTAAATTGTGGTTAATCGTAAAAGGTGAGTTATTTTGCGTTGAGAATTAAAGTTAAGTGTACCTAAAACGGAGAGTAAATGTGCACAAAGAAGGCAAAGGCGTGTGGAGAAAAAAGAAATGCAAAAAAAAACATGCAAAACATTTTCTGAAAATATCTACCACTTCTCTCAATGGCAGACGAAGTGTACGTGCTAATGTTTTAAGGTCTGCTTAGAAAACTAAGCTAACTTTAGACTTTCCTTAATTTCGATGTTTGCTTTTAGATTAGTAAATTGTCAAATCCTTAATCCATCCTCGATATCTTCTTCTCTATCTTTCTTCTTGTCAACTCCCTTTCATACGAGTACCATCAATTAATAATTTTATTCCTTCAACCAATTTTTATTTTGTTCCATATAACAATTCTAACCATAAAATACTAAACTTTCCTTAATTAAAGTATAATATTCAGAAACTTAAAGTGTCACAAAATATGGAGCTCATAAAAAATCGTTAAAGTTACATTTTCCCACTTAAGTATAAAGCACAAATAAAATGACTGCAGACATTAGTTGATTGCTCTATGCAAAGTGACAAACGATACACAAACAAATTACTTAACAATTAACACACCTACTCTCTTAAAAATAAAAGTCGAGGAGCTTCATAATCATTAGTTTGTTTGTATTGAAACAGCTTAAGTAAATTGATAGCGCTTCACTTGGCTCTTTTTTAACCTTCTAAGTGTAATTGACCGCACGTCAAGGACATTCGGCATCAAATGTGTATATGTAATGTCAATGTTAGATTTAATGAAGAACATACATAAATAATTCGTGTTAATTTTATGAAATGTCAATATGCAGCATTATGGAAATTGAACATTAAAGTACAGAAAAATGTAAGAATATAAGTTGGTATTATAATTGGGGTCTCACTAACATAAAAGCAGTAGACGGTGACCTTCGATTAATAAGTATGTATAACGATAGGAGTTATACGATAAACACAGTCTATTTAATTGTCTTTAACTAGCTTTTTTCCTATATTCAGCCGGGTACTATTTGGTTTTTATTTCGTAGTTTTTGAGATAAATTGATCATTCAATTGAAGTTAAAGGATCTTTGTAAAACTGATTAAAAACCCATATTGAGCACAATTAGTGTTTTAATACTCTTTCCGTTCCATAGGCGTCCAAAGCCTCGATTTATATCATAAATGTGATTTTAATCCACAGTGTAGGAGCTAGCATTTATATTTTAGTCAGTTCTCGATTCAAAATCTAAATATTGAGAATTGTGTCAGAATTCATTAAGCAAGTTGCGGAACTATCATAAGCAATTCAGAAAAATCTAGGATGGTATGTATAAGGATGCGAAATACTTATCTACATGTGCAGGCAATGATAGATGAAACTTGAGCAAGACAAAATTAGGGGCATGCTGATCTAGCCAAAGTCGGGGCGGCACTTACTAGCTTAAGTGAATGAAGAGTTATTTTAAGTATACATACCGGGCACTGATATGTAAGAAAGCTTTCCAGTAAGAGACTCTGTCATCCGCCATAATACCTGCTGATACTATCTAGAATAGATTGCATACTGGAAATTGACATACTAAGAGGGCAGTGCCTCATACCATTTCGTCACCTTCGAGGAACATCGCACCAATTCAAAAAAAACTTCAAAACTCCCCATATAAAAATTTGATTTCAGAACACATATTTAGATGCCTCTGCTATACATATTTGTTGTGCTTAGAAAACTTTGTCCATCGGGGTTTTGAAGATATTAGAAAACATAATAAATATAATTCAGACATCGCATGGATCTTAGGATCTTCTCATCATGGATCTTAGTATTATTTCTAATCACCAACATCTGGTCTATGTGGAAAATTATTGAGATTTTAGCCAACCTAACTATCCTAAGATAAGGAACTGTAATAGACTAGATTGAACTAACACGATTACGCGAATAGAGAGAGTGTTCCATAGTGGCGATTTGGTTCATTTGTTAATGATGTGGTGCAGTGGGTGGAGTGCTCTCCTGCTATACCAGAGGTCTCGGGTTCAAATCCCAGTCCGAGAAAAACACCAAAACAATTTTTCTAATTAGTAAAAATTCAATTATTGGGTTTTTTAAGAGCAGCGTTCACCACTCGGCACTGGGCGGCATACCTCCGAGAGTATTTCTGCCATGAAAAAGCTTGTCACAAAAAATGCATTCGCCGTTCGGAGCCGATTCTATCAAATTTTGGATGAATATTTCATAAACATCAAATGGGTATGTATATTGGTTTAATATAAATCCTATTTAAAATCAAATACACAATTGTAGGAATACGATTGAATATTAAAAGTTTCCTCCGATCAACTGATTAGAACTTGGTTCAATACCTTAGAGAAGAAAAATGTTTTTCATATAACCCGGAATATCTTAGTTTACGTCATAGAAAGACCCTTCCTTACTAAGTTCAATAAATTTTGTTTATAAGTGATCATACTTAAGTACATTTTTTTCAATTAACAAATATGTTAAGAATGTCAGAATGCAGGAACTCGTTTAGAAAATGCTGTGCCAAGTGGCAAATTTTCAAAACATAAATAAAACAAAATAAATTAACAAATTAAAAAAGGGAATAAAGCAAAGAAAATAAATTTAAACACAAATAAATCAAAAAAGAAAACATAAATTCGATAAACCCAAAAAAGTACCAATGCATTTGTTCATTTCTATAAAAACACATAAATTTTCGTATGTCCGCACAATCACGGGATCTAACAAATATCGCACTAATTTGCGAAAAACATAGGGAAATGCAAAAAATTATAAAAGTAAAAAAAAAAAAATGCAAGCAACAACAAAAAAAATGTAAGCAAAAGCTCAAGCAACGAAAAAAAAGAAAATAACACCGCAGGGCATTTAGCAACAAAATCGATGTCAGCCAAAATTAATAACAATTAAAACTATTTTTAAATTATGCATGTCTGCATTAGAACAAAATTTTAATGCATTTGACTTTTTTTTGTTTTACGAAATAAATTGTACATAGCTAATATAATCTGACGCTCGTTTAATCTTATTGCGGTGTAGAGCAAGCATTAATTTAGACTAAAATGTATGTAGAGTGCCTAGATAATTTAAAGTGCAGACGACTTGCCCAAATTAATATAAATTAAAAACACGTGCGGCTAGCAATTTATAATTATCATTGAAATATAGATCTGGCTTGGCATTTAAGATTTAAATATAATTTTTTAGTGATATGTTAGGCTTTTATTAATTTCTTTGTTTTTTTTTTTCTTTTTTGGTGGATTACGTTTTAACACTTAATTAATTTAATTCCTCAAAAAAAGGTTTGCTCATACATATTTTTTGATATCTTTTACTCTGCATTCCCCCTACAAAAAACCCTCAACACTAGTTCTCTTCTAACCCTAAAATATATACATATAATTGATACCTTCATTCAAACTTCACGCACGCCAATCAAAAATTGTGATATATAAAATATTCCATGTAATTTGTTGTATTTGAATAAGTGTGAAGAAAGGGTAGAATTAGTATTGCGTCATATAATTCAAAATGAAGAGTTGTCAAGTAAATTTATGTAGCGCAAAGTGCTTAAAATGTGTAATGATATAATTGACGATATGAAATAAAACGTAATTGAAAAATAACATTATCTAGACATGCGAAGAGAAGTGTCGATTATTGCGATGTGGATGTTGGGTGGTGGTAGTGTTGGGTGATGAGATTTGCATGAGTTTTATAATGGAAAGGAAAAAACGCGAAATATGCACATTAGGGTGGAGTGAATTGGGGCTTTTTTTGAAATCATTATTGCTCTACGTGCGGAAAGTTGACTTTTAAGGCCCTCGGCAACTTACAATCTTGCATGACAAGCAGTGCATATGTGTTAGTGTTTTTTTGATGGTGTGAGTGCAATCGGCAGCCGTCGTGCTACACGTACTTGTTGTCGGCTCGCTATCTGCTCGCGGCGACGAAAATCAAAAATTTTTGATATTTGCAGTCATTCACCCGACACTCACACATATGCACTGCTTGTCATGCAAGATTGTAAGTTGCCGAGGGCCTTTAATACAGAAGTAAGACTGCAAAATATTATTGGCCTAGTCCTTTATTTGGAGGTGCCCCAATTCCATTAAAAAATGGACAAAATGCTCCCGATGCATAAAATTCATTTGCAAGATAAAATTAAAAAATTTCTCGAATTTTCAGAATTTTTGTATAAGCTTGGAGACACTGATTTAAACATATTCATCGAAAAATTTCGTATATTTTTAGGAGAAATTAGCAAATTAATTTTTCTTGCAAATGAATTTTTTGCATCTGGAGCATTTTCTCCATTCTTTAATGGAATTGGGGCACCTCCAAATAAAGGACTAGGCCAATGATATTTTTAGGTCTTACTTCTGTACTAGAAAGGCAACTTTCTGCAGGTAGAGCAATAGTGATTTCAAAAAAAGCACCAATTCACTCCACCCTAATACATACATACATACATATTATCCTTGAAAAAGACAACGAAGTACGAAATGTGGGGGATGAATTTTTTGTTTAAAGCATAACAAATGAAATTTCGCACTGAAAACAATTTTAATTAGACGCAATTTAACTTCAAAGAACAACAAAAGAAACAAGACTTCTTAGGATTCGGGTAGTTGGTACTAGAAGGTGTATACAAGGCTGTGTATTTTAATAATCATAGCACTTAGGTTAGCTCAGGCGCAACACACTTAGACCCAAAAGTTCCCATTGTGATACAACGAGTATCTAAACCACTACTAGACGCAAAAAGTGGATTCAGCGAATCTTAAGAATTTTAAAGGTTCCATCCTAGCCTTAGTCAACGAGCTCAGAAAAGTGTTTTTTCCACAGAAGTCATTAAAAAGAATGCCCAGTATTTCAGCATGTCTGCCAATAGTAAGTGGTCAGTAATCAGTCTAAAAACAAGAGCGAGCTTCTGCCTCCTTCGAAGAAATAGCTCTTTAGTACGTCTCGCAATCCAATCTGGTCACACCTGTCTTAAATGATTGCAGATACTAAGGAACTTCCATCTAGCAGCCGTTGCTGCGAGGAAAAACGCCTTAAGAGTGAGCTTGCACGTGGCGAGCGGCATACCTAAGTCCTTGCAAGATGACGAAAGCGTAGCGGATGTGCCCCATCTTGCAAGTTCGTCTGCTATCTCATTGTCTGGTACTCCTAGGGGAAACAACCTCCGTCTGAAATATGCTAAAATGATACGGAAGGTTAAAGGAGGGGTTTCATATACATCTGGGCGTGGACTTGCAGGCCGTTTTAGATTGTTGTGATAACAGATAGGAGCACCATTTTCCTAGATCCTTAAACACCTGCCCAAGATTAAATATCCATAAAACTAAACTAGCGTGTTTACTTGATGAAGCGCGGAAGGTTCTATGCCTTTGCAGATTCTAACTTCGCCAGGCACTCGTAGAAATACCCATGAACTCAACTATTACTGGTTAGGGACAAAGCGCAAAAGTGGCATATATAATGCTCGAAACTTTCTATTTCTCTCCCGTCTCGGCAGCTGAGACAAGAGGCGTTTTTGGGCAGGCCCATATATATATTCCGTGGGTACCCATAAGACAGGGTTCCGTTAGACGTTAGCCCAATGGACTGCTAATGGAGAGACGAGGAGAAGACTTCGATATCTTTTCATCCAGTCCAGGGCTTATACTCCGGCTCACCTGGGACTAGTTTGCTCCATGAAGTGAGATTGTAGTTATTACCTGCGATAGCACAGTGGCATTGGAACCATTCGACTTTCAAGTTACTTAATGATTGAAAGAAAGGATCTCCGAAAATAGTCGAAATACCTGAAGTCAAAAAGGGTTATTTTAGAGTCTTAGTTTGTTAGTTTGTTTGTGATCTTCACTTTTTCACTTCTGCAAGCATAGAAAATTACCCAACAAATTACTTAATCGAGTTCTGTTTCAAAATCAGTCAAACAATTGGGTACAAAATCACGCGCTAAACCAGTGTCAATAAGGATGCAAGGCCAAAGCGCCACACAGCCAACTGACTTCCTATAAAAAGAGAGAAGAAAAAGCTTTAAAAATGTGCGCTCAGCTGCGTCTCCCACTGTGGAGCATGTATCCTGCCGTGAGGAGAGCGCCACAAGTATAAAAAGCCAATGTGTGAGCACGGCCGCTCATACGTTTTGAGTTTACTGAATTGAACGCTTGCAAAACGCCACAGGAACGGCAATTTTTCCTAAGCGAGATACATATATAGAAAAGCAAAAATACATATAGATATTTGTGAAGAAAATTTGTTTCGGCTGCTAAAATTTTGCATAAAAGTGCATGGATAAATGATTGAGCGACAAATTTGCGTGCATAAAAAGAAATGTGCTTGTTTTAACTTGAAAATTGCAAAATAAATGACATTAAATAAGTAAAAAGGATAAGTTAAAAAAAAAACGCTG
This sequence comes from Urophora cardui, assembly GCA_960531455.1. Classification (NCBI taxonomy): domain Eukaryota; kingdom Metazoa; phylum Arthropoda; class Insecta; order Diptera; family Tephritidae; genus Urophora; species Urophora cardui. Next base: position 14,155,235 of record OY482674.1, read on the forward strand.
AAGGACGCGGCAAGTCAGCAGTGCAACGCCCTTTTGTGTATACACACAAATCATATACATTTATACGTACAAATATATGTATATAGTCGTATGAGAAAAGTGTCAGCTTTTAGATACATTTGGCCCAACAAACACTTGACACAGATTTTTGTTTTTGTGCCGAAAGACTGAAAATCGATTTTTTCTAGTACTGCTGAAAATTTTTGGGGGTTTTTAAAGCATACAGAAGAAATATTGATTGATTAAATAAAGATTGAAGTGAAGTTTGTGATGTAAGCAAATTTAATACGGAAACGAAGACGAAGAGCTCCACAAAATAAACAACTGCCAAATAAAGACGAAAAATAGAAAATCAAAAACTAAAAACAATAATTTACATTTTGTGTAAAGCACAACAACAATTAACACTTTACAAATATAAGGAAGAGATTCAGCTTTTTAGCACTTTAACGCCATAAGGGAGATTGTCATCTTATTGCCATAGTTTAGTCACACCTTCATTGCAATTGACCAGATAAAGACCTAAAACTTCTCAATTTAAGCCACTCATTGTGTGTGTATTATAAAGTAGTTTTTCAAACAAACGTTTTTTAAACAAATTACAACAACGGAGCCATTACTAAAATATCAGTTACAATTAGAAGCATTGCCGGACGTGTCCGCCTATAAAACTAGGCGTTATACGACACATACTAAAAAGACTACACCGCATCGGTAGCCAGAAAAGAGCACAAGTGTTTGAAAGGAAAAACTAATATAACAAACAACAATTCACAATAACAACCAGTCAATTGATCACAGAGAGAGAAAAAAACGAGCATAATAAATTCGCATTTAAATCGGTTTAAAAAATTATTAAAATAAAAACTGAATCAATGGCGTACTTAATTAATATACTTAAATTCAATGTTAAATATTTAAAAAGTAATTAATAAGCACTAAAACAATAAAAAACAAAAAAAAAGAATAAAAAAATAAAAAAGACAAAAAAAAATAAAAAAAATTAGATAAATAAATAAATAAATAAATAAATAAATAAATAAATAAATAAATAAAAAACAAAAAATAAAAAAAAACAAAAAACAAAAAATAAAAAATAAATCAATAAAATAAAAATAAAACTAAAAAACAAAAAATAAATCAATAAAAAAAAAATAAAAAAAATAAAAAAAAAAATAAATAAATAAATAAAGAAGAATGAAAACAAAAAAAAAATAAATAAATAAAAAAACAAAAAATAAAAAATAAAAGAAAAAAAAACAAAAAACAAAAAATAAAAAATAAATCAATAAAATTAAAATAAAAAACTAAAAATAAAAATAAATCTATAAAATAAAAATAAAAAACAAAATTAAAAAAAGCAAAATAAAAAACAAATGGAAAAAAAAAACAAAAACAAATAATTAAAAAAACAATAAAAACAAAAACTTAAAAATAAAAAATTAAGTAAATAAAAAAATAAAAAAGAAGCAAAAACAAAAATAAAAAAACAAAAAAAAAAAAAAATAACACCCAAGGCCATCACAAATAAAAATAGTCTACTCAATGACGCACAAAGCACATTATAATAAAAAAAGAGGCCCCTAAAAACAACAGGCAAAGAAAAAATAGTCAAACGAAGGCATTACCATTCCCCCTGCAGCAAAGTGCAAAATTAAAGCAAAAGCAGTGAATTAGAAATAAATAAATACCATCTACTAACATCAACTAAAATGGCTCAATAAGCAATTACGTTAATGTGCAACAACAAACAAAAGCAAGCAGAAGAAAGGTAAAGCAAAAGAAAAAAAAACACAAGAGGCATCATTATTGCTGAAAATCATTATTACCATAACAACAACTAATGAAAATAAACGCGCGTTGCCTAACATTGCTATAAATAAAACCAATTCCTTGCACAATAATCAAAAAGAAAATTAATTCAAACAAAACTCAACAATTCCACCACTTGCCACTTGGCAAATTGACTTACTTAAGCTGCCGTTTTTTTTTTTTTGGTTTCCAGGGCAACTTAAATTTGTTGCTCTTACTCTCCCCTATCTCCTACACCTTTGTGCACATTTACACTCTACGAATTTGGTGAAAAAATATATATTAAGTATTGGCCGCTTGTGTGCCACTTTAAAAAAACAATAAAATCAAACATAAAAGTGTTCGTACCAAACAATGGAAAGATCTGAAAAATTTTCAGATTATCTTTTTGCGAAAATGGGTCCGCCCAGTAGTACGAATGGCACCGAATTGCCACCAAAAACCACGGAACGCAGCGAGGCGCCACGTGAGCTGAGCAGCTGGGAGCGTTGGTTGCGCGAGAATTTGATGTTGTTGGTGACGTTGTCGGGTGTGTTGCTGGGCGTGATTTTGGGTAAGTACGAATAGAAATATGTATGTATGTATACAAAACTAAAGAAATATGTGTTTACGTATATAAAAGTTTAATTTCAAAACCCTTTAGGTTTGGCTTAGATTGAATTTGTCGATCAAACTGCCCATTTCTTTTTATAGTTTAAGTCAGTTCTAATCTTCCGACTCGATTATCTATACGCTACAAACCTCTTTTTGAGTAACTGAAAAACCAATTTTTATTTAGTAACTCACTGTAGCTCGTATATTTCAACTTGAAAAGAGATACGCTCTACAACCGGTGTCTTATTGTTAGCAGGACTAATGTTTATTGGGTAGCAATGAATTAAATGAAAATTTCCAATCGACTTACGACTTCGAGCACACCCAATTTATTCATATGACACGCATTTGTTCATGTCTGTTTTAAGAACAAACAAGTAAGGAAGCCTAAGTTCGAGTGGAATCGAACATTAGATACTCAGCTGTATGCTTTCATTGTTTGTTTGCGTTTGATGGAAACACGGTGTATTTTATATAAAGCAAGTGCTGCATAAAGTGGGCGTAGCCGCGCCCATTTTCAAAATTTTTATCAGTCATCCAACTAAGCATATGAATATTATTCTTTGTGCAACATTTCATTCCTTTACGACTTCTAGTTACAAAGATGTCACGTTACAAATTCCCAAAGGGTGTTCCAGAAATATCTTTGTTAGAAAGTAGGCGTGGTCATAAACCGATTTCAATAAATTTCCGCGTGTCTATTAACACAAGTTATAAAAGTATATAAACCAAGTTTCGTCACAATATCTCAATTATTTGTCGAGTTATAGGCTAAGAAATCTCGTATATTCCTTTGTCTAAAAAGAGGCGGCACCACGCCCATTTTCCAAAATTTGTCTATTTTTTGTTTCCGGTCTATTGTGGAAGTCATGCCACAAAATTTCAATGAATTATCTTTATATTTGACAGAGATATCGCTTAAAATGTTTTTATTAGGCCCCTTTATAGTTCTCATATATAAAAGTGGGCGTGGTCGTCAACCGATTTCGCTAAAATTTTCAACATGTATTACCACAAGTAATAAACGTGTACACACCAAGCTTCGTCATTATATATCAATTATTTGTCGAGTTATGGGCTCAGAAATCTCGTATATTCCTGCTTCTAAAAAGAGGCGGTGCCACGCCCGTTTTCCAAAATTTTTGTGTTTTCTGTTTTATGTCCATAGGTGGACTCATGCGACAAAATTTCAATAATATATCTTTATATTTGACAGAGATATAGCTTAAAATGTTTTTATTGGGACACTTTATAATACACATATATAAAAGTGGGCGTGGCCGTCAACCGATTTTAACTATTTTCCGTCCAAATGTTTGCCTAAGTAAGTAAATCACGCATACCAAATTTCATCCATATATCTTCAACGGTTTCTGAGTTATGGCATATAAAACTTTCCATGTTTGACCCTTAATAAGTGGGCGTGGCACCGCCCATTTTCCAAAGTTTCATCAAATTTCTTCATAGGGACCTGAGCTCAACACGTGGGTAAAATTTCATCGCTCCAGCTATATTAGTGACTGAGATACCAAATTTCCGATTTTTTCTATATAGGAGAAGTGGGCGTGGAAGTGGTCCGATTTCGCCCATTTTCAATACCAACCGTCCCAGTCTCGATACCAACTTGCATTTCAAATTTCATCAAAATATCTCAATTTTTGCGCGAGTTAGAGTGTTTACAGATGGACGGACGGACGGACGGACATGGCTCAATCAATTTCTCTTTTCACCCTGATGATTTTGATATATATAAGTCTATATCTATCTCGATTATTTCATGCTGTTACAATCCACCGTTATGTGATTAAAGCTATAATACTTTGTGTACTAGTACAGCTGAGTATAAAAAAGCTATAGAATTGACAATCCTTAACAAATTAAAAATTAATCCTTCAATTAACTAAGAATTTGAGTAGAGCAAATTGTTCTCAGGACAAAACGCATTCAAGCGTTTATTGCAAGCTGCTGACGTAAATACATATATGTGTTCATATGGAACAGTAGCTTAAGTGTACTTAAGCAAAAAATTATTCAGTTTCGAAAAAGCTGAAGAAATACATCTCAGAGAGTACATTCTGCAAATGAACACAGATATTATCGCTTGAACTACATACATAACCGCCTAAGTTAAACTTTAATAACGGTCTAACCGACACTTTTGCAAAAAATGAAATTTTCCAATCCTGAATTACGCTTCAGAACTCAAAAGCAGAGACCGTAACGGTTATGAGTTGTATCCAAAAAGTTGATTTTTAATAATTATTTTCTGAGTTTTATTTTTCGATCAGAAAATTAAAATTATTTTTTGGTTTTTATTTTTCGGCTAGAAAATAAAAGTTATTTTTTGAGTTTTATTTTTCGATCAGAAGATAAAAGTTATTTATTGAGTTTTATTTTTCCCTCAGATGATAAAAGTTAACTTTTGAGTTTTATTTTTCGACTAGAAAATAAAAGTTAATTTTTGAGTTTTATTTTTCGACCAAAAAAATAAAAGCTATTTTTTAAGTTTTATTTTACGATCAGAAAATAAAAGTTTTTTCTTGGTTTTCATTTTTCGACCAAAAAAATAAAAGTTATTTCTTGGGTTTTATTTTTCTATCAGAAAATAAAATTTTTTTTGAGTTATTTTTCGCTTAAAAAATAAAAGTTATTTTCTGAGTTTTAATTTTATAGTCCAAAAAAAAATCCAAAATAGCCTTTATTTTCTGAGCGAAAAATAAAACTCAGAAAATAATGATTAAAAATCAATTTCTTATAAAAATCGAAAAAATGAAATCCTCCTATAGGGGTAGTCTGCGTTACGGTGATTATATATGTGTACTTCTTTTGCGTTTAGCATTTCTCCTTCAGTCTGATTTTCTAGTCAAAATTTAAAAAATAACGATTATTTGCAATCGCTGCTCAAAAGGAGCTTAGAAGAAAATATACAAGCCTCCAGAGATTAAAGTGATGCACAGAGCTGGTCGTCAGCTCTTCAATCTCATTTTGGCACGAGCGTCGGTTAGGTGGCTATGAAAGTTTCACTTAAGCGCTTCTGAAGGCTAAACGGCGATATGTAAAATTATTTTCTCATTTGTAATTCAAATATACTCGTAATAAGCACCTAAGGACACAATTATTACTGCGATACCAAGGTCTACAAAAGTTGTTACTAAGGTATCAGCCAAGTTTCCTTAATTACTTATAACCTTTTTACAACCACTTGTAACATTAAACCCAATTGCTGTAATTGAATTAGTTCCTACATACATAGTAGATGTGTGTGGGCTACTGGCGTTAGTCGCATACGTATTTGCTTTCGCTGCTCTTAAGGTGCGATAAATTAAATAGATATGCTTTATGACATTATAATTAACTCATTTGATTGTCCACCTTTGTTGTTTGTGGAAAAAAAACCGCCACCCCATCTTCTGGCATTGCCACTTACAACGCAATCATTGGCGATTGGCGTGGCGCATTTGCGGAAGTCACACACACACACACATGCTTACAAAAAACTAACACCCACGTCCCCTACGTTGTAATGCAATTTACAATTAAATTAATTATCCGCTATCACTCATTATCGCACTTTCGCACTTTGTTGGGTGGATTTTTCCTTAACAATGCACTTGGCTGAGTGGCTGTCAAGTTCACTTTTTCTTGCGAAAATAAAAAACATGATGGAAAAACACACATAAAAATAACAACACAAGAATAACAAAAATAGCAAAACACTTATGAAGGCGACATACTGGCTACATGTATCTATATATATGTACTATATAGATGGCTCGGCCTTGAGCTTGTTGTTGTTGATGTTGGCGCAGTTTTGGTGAATGACAACTAACACCAATATTCACTTGCGCTGGAAATTTACGCGGATGGTTCTTTGTTTGTGCGGCTTGGTTTTGAATATATATATATTTTTTTTAGGTAAGAGGAAGCCTGACTGCCAGGCTTTAGCATACCCTAATATATATATTCCCCCCTTTCCCAGGTATTACTTCCTCGAAATGCGATTTGACAGTGACATTAGTCTTTCTGTTTTTATCAGCGGCGGACTCAACAATCTCTAACTATTCTAGGGCCATTTTCTCAATTACCGGTTAACCTAACTCCCAGTTAAACATCTATGTCGACTTGATTAAACTTATACGTTTGGCATGTAGTCGATAAGGCAGTCAATAAACATATTTTAACCGGCACTTAGACCTCCGGTTAGCGTTAAACGGCGGTTAAGAAAATGGCCTTTAAACGTATATATCAACATATCAATTTCGTCAAGGTCTTAATCGATATTAAAGACCAGAAAAAAGTGGGTCCTGTACTTTATACCTTTCTCTTCTGTGAATGTATTCCATGCTCTCCGAGGACCTGTGGAGGTGGAATTCCTTTCTCGCGCATTTTATCTACGCTTGCGATGTGGCTTTTCCCGTTCTGGTCACATTAAGCGACTTCTATGATTTCTTCTGTTTTTAGTCACTATTTTTATTCATTATTATGTATTCCTCATGTCTGTCAGGACTGTACCAGTGTCGCCTGAAACTAAACGTTGGGGACACACACTACCACTGTTAATTTGTTGCCTTAAAGTCCTCTAGCTACTTTATTCATTAGTAAGGATTAATGGAGTGACAAGAACTACTCTGTATAGCTAAGCAAAATGTTAAAGGAATAGGCATGGGTAACACTGCGCTGCGCGGCGCAATTGCGCTAACACCAGCCCTGGCGTTATTGCGCTAACTCCGATTTGAGAAATGCGCCAACTCAATATAGCACCAACTCAATATTGCGCCAACTCAATTTTGTAATATAAAACCGACTCAATTTCGTGCGCTAACACCAGCACCAATATAGCGCTAGTGTAAAATGGCGCAACCACAACGCCAATAACAGCACCATAGTATATGTATACGTATGACACCGTCACAATTATGTATACTTGATAGTGATCTATGTGACTCTAATTTCCAGCATATTTTCACAAATATACGGAATATGTTTCCAAATGATTATGAAAATTTAAATTAATTGTGCCCTCGTATATGTAAGCAGAATTGCGCCAAAAGAAATAAAACGGGGATGGTGAACAGTAACCAGCAAAAAAATGTTATTTATCGATTATTCCATGCCAATTGCGCTAAAGGTGTTATTGCGCCAGTACCGTGAGTTGGCGCCACGAGTGGCGCTGGAGTTATTGTATCAGCGCCAAAAAAATTGCGCCATTACCCATGGCTATAAAGGAAGAATATTACGAAGAAGAAATAAAACGCATTTTTTATCTAATATATCTTTCATATAATCAAAGAACTTAGCGAATATCAATAAATTTTATTTTATATATGTTTAGTAAGTAATAAAAACCTTGTTTATCTTCCAAACTTTTTTAACAGGCTTCTCATTACGTCCATTGAATTTGCATGAGGATTCCATAATGCTAATTTCCTATCCGGGCGAGTTATTCATGCGCGTTCTCAAACTGATGATTTTGCCTCTAATCATTTCGAGTCTGATTGCCGGTTCGGCTAGTTTGAATGCACGCATGAATGGTAAAATTGCGCTACGCACTTTGGTCTACTTCGTGACTACTTCATTTTTGAATGCGCTGCTTGGCATTGCTTTGGTGTTGTTGATACATCCCGGTGATCCGAATTTGCACAATGCTTTGGATCGTTCAACGGATAAAAGGGCTGTGAATTTGCTGGATAGTCTGTTGGATTTGGGAAGGTGAGTGATGGGATTATTGATATATTATTTTTTTTTGATATTTATTGCTATTTATTATTATTTTAATATTTTGTATAAGAACAAACAAAACATGCACAACCCTAGTTCATAGCTAGTGGTAAATAATTATTACTTTTACACACTCTGTTAGCCAGGTAACGGCATAAAATGCTAGAAGGGTATATGTTGAGGTTGAGAACTTTGCTAAATATCACATATGTAACTAACAGTTTGAGAGCTCATGTATTATGTATATTACAGATTTCAGTTAGTGAGGCAAGCAGTACAGCGTGCCTCTTCATTTAGTTTGAAAACCACTCCATTAAATTTTTGCATGTTATGTGTTGATAATGCAGTTCAGCAATTCAACAAGTGTCTTACAACCAAATGTAAACCATTTTCTTCTTTCTTCCAGAAACGTTTTTCCGGACAATCTCTTCCAGGCATCCTTTCAACAAGCACACACCGTCTATCTACCCAAACCAACCATTTTACACACTTTCAATGAAACACTCAACGACACGCTAATTGGCAGTATTGGTGGTGCTGGTGGCGGCACAGAACTTGAACCCACCGAAGGCAACCAACTGCAACAACAAGAACAAGAAGACGGAGACATCACCGAACAAGCACCCGCGCTAATACGTGTCGTACAATATCGCAGCGGCACCAACACCTTGGGCATTGTATTCTTTTGTCTCGTATTTGGCACTATTTTGGGTACGATTGGTGAGAAGGGACAAGTTGTGGTGGATTTCTTTACGGCCGTCTTTGATGTCATTATGAAAATGGTTACGTGTGTCATGTGGTTGACACCGGTGGGCATTAGTTCGGTGATCGCAGGCAAAATATTGGGTGTGAATGATTTGCATTTGGTGATGGAACAATTGATGTGGTTCATAGTGACGAATTTTATTGGTGTGTGCCTTTATCAGTTCGTAATAATGCAGGCGATTTATTTTGTGTTCGTGCGTCGTAATCCATTCAAATTTTATGCGGGATTATTACAGCCGATGCTGACCGCTTTTGCGACAGCCTCAACGTAAGCGAATTATATAATGATACTGATACATATATATGTACATATAAATTTATGTACTTACGTATGTCATATTTATATATGTATGTATATATGTATATATGTATGCATATGAAATTATTTTTTTCTTAGTGTATTCTATCATCATATTGTACTTGAAATATGATTATTTGTATCTGTGATAAGTGCATTTAATTGTACGTATGTATGTATGTATGTATATCGATGTATAAAGTAGGGCCTCAACAACAGCTGCATTCACACACATTGTACAATTTCGCGGATTTCAGACCCGTCACATTTCTAAAACTAAAAAAAAATTTCCAAGATTTCCAAAATTTCTAAGATTTTAAAAATTTCTAAAATTCGAAAAATTTCTGAAACATTTTTCTAAACTTTATCAAAATTTTTAGAGCTCACCATATTTTCAAAGTTTTTAAAACAACAAAATTTTTTTAAGATTTCCAAAATTTCGAAAATTCGAAAAATTTCTAAAATCACCAAAATTTTTGAAACATTTTTTTAAATTTCATAAAAATTTTCAGAACTCACCATATTTTTAAAATTCACCAAATTTTTAAAACTACAAAATTTTCAAAATTCAACAAAAATGTGAAAACTTACCAAATTTCTAAAGTTCAACAAATTTATAAAAAACCAATATTTTTAAAATCCAACAAAACTTCTAAAACTCCAAATTTCAAAATTTCACTGGAATTTCGAATTCTTTTATTGAGTTAATTTTTTTTTTTTTTAATTACAAGAAACATTATTCGAAGTAACTGTCACGTTGTGAATTTCTAAAACTCAGCCAGATTTTTAAAGGTCAACAAAACTTCTAAAACTCATCATATTCCTAAAATTTACACAAATTTTTAAAATTTACTAAAATTTCCGAAATTTCCAAAATATACAAAACACTATATTCCTAAAATACCAAAATTTTTTAAATTCAGCAAAACTTTTAAAACTCGCCAAATTCCTAAAACAAAATTTCTAAATAAATATTTACAAAACTTATAAAATAAAAAATTTTAGCAAAATATTTTAAACCCACCATATTCACGAAAATTTTTTAAAACTCAACAAAACTTCATAAACCCAGCATATTCCTAAAACTCACCAAAATTTTTTAAAGTCGGCATTTCTATAACTCACAAAAACTTGCGAAACTCACCAAATTATGTTGTTTGCAAAACTCACCAATATTTATAAAAATCATCAAGTTTTCTAGAACAGCAAAATTTCTAAAACTCACCACATTTTTTAAATTCACCAGATTTTTAAAAACTTCATATTTTACTGCTGCATTTTTACATTTGCTACTTTTTTGCGCAAATTAAAAAAAATCCATTTGAAAAAAAATATTTAAAAACGGCGTAGGTAAACGGTTTTTTTTTACTTATTAAAAGTATTCGAAGTAACTATGTATCTTATTGTGAATGCAGCATTGTTAATTTTTTAACCAAGAAATTTTTATCTTTATTCACGGTGAGCTTAAACAACTTATTATGAAAAGTCAAAGTAACCAAGATATTATTTCATGGTTGTATTCTTGGACATATTAGAAGATGTTCTGAGCCAAAATTGAAATCATTCATCGGACACATTTTGAGAAATTCCATTTTTTTTTTAAATGGTCAATTTTTTCTTTTCATGCGAGCCCCTGTTCTTTTTATGGCACCCACGGTAAAATGACTGTTCTGTTCTTCTAGTATATAAGTGTATAGTAAAATTCAATACAGTAAAAATACATTTTAAGACGTTTATTATTTATTATTTATAATATTTTAATATAAACATAAAAAGGTTGACCGTTTTTTTTAAATATGAAGAATATTATATTCACATACAGTTTTCTTCAAATTCTCCATATAATTTAGGTTATTTGGTCTAGTTCGATACTTATAATCCCATGTTTTTTTGAAATCATAATGCACAGCCTCCATGGCTTGCTCTGAATGATACCCTAATCCTATTCCCTGCCTTGAACAAAAATCTTCTATATGAAAAAAAAAAACTGTATGCACTTTTGGGGTTATGGGTATAGAAAGATCGTTGTAACTCTTTCGGAAATTAGAAATACAGTTAATATAATTACTTTTCAAATCAATAGAAAAGCAAGATTCGACCACTGAATGAAAATCGTTAAAAGCTTTTACGTATTTTAGGCGCTCTAAAGGACATAGACATCTTAATACATCGGTGTTTTCCAATAATTTCTTACAACTATTCCCATCAAAACCTGAGCAACCACGAAAAATCTTTTATTGGACATAGAACTTCTCAGCCCACATTAACGCAATAGTTGTAAGAAATTATTGGAAAACACCGATGTATTAAGATGTCTATGTCCTTCAGAGCGCCTCAAATACTTAAAAACTTTTAACGATTTTCATTCAGTGGTCGAATCTTGCTTCACTATTGATTTGAAAAGTAATTATATTAATTGTATTTCTAATTTCCGAAAGAGTTACAACGATCTTTCTATACCCATAACCCCAAAAGTGCATACAGTTTTTTTTTCATATAGAAGATTTTTGTTCAAGGCAGGGAATAGGATTAGGGTATCATTCAGAGCAAGCCATGGAGGCTGTGCATTATGATTTCAAAAAAACATGGGATTATAAGTATCGAACTAGACCAAATAACCCAAATTATATGGAGAATTTGAAGAAAACTGTATGTGAATATAATATTCTTCATATTTAAAAAAAACTGTCAACCTTTTTATGTTTATATTAAAATATTATAAATAATAAATAATAAACGTCTTAAAATGTATTTTTACTGTAATGAATTTTACTATACACTTATATACTAGAAGAACAGAACAGTCATTTTACCGTGGGTGCCATAAAACGAACAGGGCTCGCATGAAAAGAAAAAATTGACCATTTTAAAAAAAACATGGAATTTCTCAAAATGTGTCCGATGAATGATTTCAATTTTGGCTCAGAACATCTTCTAATATGTCCAAGAATACAACCATGAAATAATATCTTGGTTACTTTGACTTTTCATAATAAGTTGTTTAAGCTCACCGTGTATTTCGTGTTACAATTTTTGATTTGTATTTTAATTTTTCATAAAAAAATAAAAAAAAAAACTAAACTAAAACGAATAAAAATATGCACTAAAAACACTAAATAATAATGTAATATCATCACGATAAATAAAATTCTAAACAACAAATAACTAACCTATACAACAACAACACCAACAAACAACAAAAACTATGACATGGCTGTGAATTACTTGCAACTTTCTGCTGAAAACCATCTCAACTCAACTCAACTCAAATAAACTTCCCCATTGCGTTGGTTGTCTGTTACGCTTCGTGTGTGGCATTCCGCAACTCACCACACTAAACAAATACACAACAACAACAGTGCTGCCGCTCTACCCATAACATTCCGTTGCATGAACGATAAGCTGCGCGTGGATCAACGCATCACACGTTTCGTCCTGCCCATCGGCTGCAATATCAATATGGATGGCACTGCACTTTTCATAGCAATCGCTTCGATTTTCATTGCACAAATGAGTGGCATACCATTGGGTTTTGGTGAATTGGTTACGGTGCTATTGACTTCTACGGCTGCTTCGATGAGTTCGGCAAGTGTTCCTAGCGCTGCTTTGGTGCTGTTGTTGGTCGTTTTGACTGCTATTGATGCGCCGGTGCAGGATGTTACATTACTATTTGCTGTGGATTGGTTTGTGTGAGTATAAGTGAATTGAATTTAATACAGAAAAAACGTGCTAAACATTGAAGTTCACTTTCTCTTTTAAATTTTTTGCAGTGATCGCATGCGTACTACCAACAACATGCTGGGCGATTGCTATGCTGCCGCTGTGGTTGAAGAGTTGTCACGAAAAGAGTTGATGGCTTTGGATGCAGCCATAATTTATCAGGTAATATGATGAGAGCTTTGATATAATTCTTATGGCAACAAAAAGGTAAACACGTTAGTAAAAGAAAAGTGGGTAACAAAGTGGATAAAAGATAAAAAATGGGTAGAAAGTGTAACTTTTATTGCAATGAAAAAGCGAAACTCTTTAATAAAATAAAAGTGGGTAAATAAGTGGTTAAAAAGTAGGTAAAAAAGTGGTTAATTTAGTTTTTGGATATTGTCTGATCACACATTTCCAAGCACACTCTAATTATTTATATATAAACATATTTGCTATGATCACTAAACATTCGTTTACAGATAAGTTCCTCTGTGTGTGTGTGAAGAAGATCGGCGTTCAACGTGCACCTTTTCGCAGTTTCCACCACTAAGTACTAGAGCCTCTGGCACTGCTTTGACAGATATTTTTTAAAAATTTATAAAATATGTATTATTTTGGCCTTTTTCTTTTCGTTTACTAACCATTTTTTTCATTTATTATCTTTTCTACAGGAAGTTCCCTTGGGCACACCAAATGGCAATGTAATGCTTGAGGGCCAAACTGAATTGGATAGCAAATGTTCCATGACTGATTCTGTGGTGATTGATATAAATAATGTGATTAATAGTAATGATTTGCAAAGGGATAATAATAATGGTTATCGCGCTTAAATTAAGTATTTTTATGATTAAGTGTCTGTCGCCAACACTACCCACTCCTAAAAACACGTAGATGCAGTCATGCAATTATGAAAACTCACATACACATTAAGCACTTGTTCAAATAAGAACGTAGAATTGAAGATACAAAAATTATTGCAACAAGAAATAAGTAATTAGTTGGAAAACAATGGCAAGATTTAAAAAAAAAAAGATCACATATTAAAGATTCCCAGTTGATGTTCAAATGCTCACCCATCTTACTCTTCTAATCCACTTCACTAATTAGAAGAAAATATAAAAGAAAAGTCCATATATACAGATATACATACATATATATAATTATGTATGAAACACCTAATCCTTCAAGCGAGTTCACAAAATAAACCAAACAATAAAGACAACAATAATGGGAAAAGAAAAGAACAAACGTAAATAAATATCAATATATAAATAACTTTAAATATATGTATAAAATAGCGGATGTAGCAGAAATAATTTTACTTATATAAATCTAATTAAACAAATATGCAGTAGGTTCTAAAATTCAACTTATTCTTATTAAAGAAGGCCCGCAAATCGTTTATTGAGTGCTAGATTGTCAAAAACAAAAAAAAAACAAAAATGTTCAAAAAGACGTTATTTCGCAATTAATAAATTTCCAAAAACTTTTTAATTTCACCATATTTTCGTAATTCAATAAATTTTGAAAATTCACCAAATTTCTAAAATTCATCCAATTTATAAAACTCCCCAAATTATTAAGACTCATCATCAAAATTTTATTCAAAACAACTGTGATCGCAATATTCACCACTCTTCTGGAACTCACCAAAAATTTTTGATTTTATAAAATTTTGTTTAATTTAAAAAATTTTGAAAACTCACCAGATTTTCTAAAACTCACAAATTTTTCTAAAACATACCAAATTTCTAAAATTCACCGAACTTTCAAATTTTACGAAATTTTAAAAAAGTGAAAAGATTTCTAAAACGCACCATAATTCCCAAATTTCACCAAAAACCTTTTAATTTCACCAAATTTTTGTAATTCAATAAATTTTGAAAATTCAACAAAATTTTCTAAAATACATACACCAAATTTCTAAAACCCCGAATTTCTAACTCATCAAAATTTTTTCCAAAACAAATGTGATTTTAATTAATATTAACCACTTTTTGGAGAAATCACCAAAAATTTGGATTTCATTTGTTTTTTTAGTTTAATAAATTTTGAAAATTGACCAGATTTTATAAAACACCAATATTTTTATGACACCAAATTTCTAAAATTCACCAAACTTTGAAATTTTACGAACTTTAAAAAATTAAAAGATTTCATAATTTTATTTTTAATGTAACAAATTTTGAAAATTCACCAGATTTTATAAAACTCACCAATTTTTTTAAGACACCAAATTTCTAAAAATTACCAAACTTTGGAATTTAAAAAAATTAAAAGATTTCTAAAACGAAAACAAAAAAAAACCATAATTCCCAAAATTCATCAAATTTCCAAAAACTCACTAAATTTCTATAAAAAATCAGAGATGTAGAATAATTATTATTTCATTTTGAAATTATAAAAAAGTCTTACAAATTTTCTTCAGGATCATAAAAGTCTTTTAATAATATTTTTTTCCTGATGACAATGATAAAAATCTTCTATAATTATTATTCAGAAACTTATATTTTAAAAATCTTTCCATAATAGTTATTTCAAATATATATTTTTTAAGTCCTCAAAGACTTTTATATTGAGACAAATTTGAAAAAAAGTCTTTGCGTAATTATTATCAGTACCTAACAAATTTTTTTTATATCTTCAAAGACTTTTTCATTGAGACAAAGTTCAAAAAAGTCTCAGAAAATTTTCAATAACTTTCATATAAGTATAAAATAAAAATAACTTTCTAATAAGTACTTCAAAATTCAAGCAAATTTCCAATTTGGAATTGTATGAAAGATTTTTATCGAAGTAATAAAAAATAAATTTGTTGCCCAAAATAATTACTTGAAGATATTTTTGAAATTCGTCTCAATGAAAAAGTCTTCGGAGACTTAAAAAACAATTTGTTACAGATAATAATTACTCAAAGACTTTTTTCAAATTTGTCTCAATATAAAAGTCTTTGAAGGTATAAAACAATAATATAATAATTACAAAACGACTTAAAAAAAATATCTCAGAAATAACTATTATGGAAAGACTTTTAAAATATGTTTCTTTCAATAATAATTATTTTTTGATTTTTATTTTTTCTCTTATAATAATTACAACTCTGTAAAAATTTTTTTCCTGACCCACCAAAATTTTCCACTCATAAGTTTTTTAAAACTCACTAAAACTTTGAAATTTGACCAATTTTTTATAATTCACTAAATCTTTAAAAAGTAATCAGGTTTTCTAAAATACACAAACTTCTAAAACTCACCACATATGTATGCATATGAAATTCGCCAAAAAATTTTAAAAATCACCAAATTCTATAACTTTCTCGTTAAATTTATTTAGTTACATCCGCAAATACCAGAGACTGCAACTTTTAAATAACATCAGTTACATGTTCCCCAAATAATATGTACTAAATATATATAAATATTTATAAATATATTGTAAACCCACCACCAAAAAAATTTTGTGTTTCACGCTAAATAATGTGTTGAAAAAAAAAGTTAAACAAGTTATATATGTAAACGACCCAATATACACAATCCAAAGTAGCCACTGAAAAGTTTACAACAACAACCAAATACTAAAACTAACCGAAAAGATATATGAAAATATATACAAATTAAATAAGAAATACTTAAATTAAAGATCATTAACTAAATGAAAAGGTTTACCAAAGAAAATTTACAAAAACATCTAAGTTTATCTAATAAGTTAAGGTTTTTTAAGTTTTATTTACTTTTTTGTTCTAATTTAACGTTATACCTTCTATGTACATAAGCATATATGAATAATTATTCATATATAATTAATTGTAAACTTAAGTATATTTATAAACATCAAACGGTTGTCTGTACATATCTTCTGTATATTATTTCGCATAAGTAAAATTAATTAACAAAAAAGTACTGTGTTGCGAATATTTATATGTATTAGTCAGACTATGTTATTGTAATGAAAAGTTAAGTTGCTAATTAAGAGTAGGAAGAGTGACAAAGAAAGAGAGTTAAACTTGTGTATCACAGTATAACGTTTGTGATGTTTTGATATGAGAAAATATACGTAAAATCATTTAAATTATAGTGGACTGAATTTTTTTCCATCGAAAAAGGATTATTTGTTTTAATTCAAATAAAATATAAAAACTGAGCTTATTAAATCTGTTGTTAAATTGGTATACATTTGGAGCATGAAGTCGGTTTCAGAGATTCAAATAAAGCAATTACATGTTTCATTCGGTTCACACTCAGTTCCTCCGGAAAAAAACTTCATTGAAGTATTTTTAGTCTAATTAGGTACTTATGTTGCTTCGAAAACCGATTCCCCAAAGGAAACTCGGAGAGAGAGAAAGAGAGATAAAGAGGGAGAAATATAGGCAGTGGGAAATTGTCTTAAACATGCATTACCTTCATTTATGTGAAGATCTCGAGCGGCTTTGTAGTCATAAAGCTTTTGATGAGCCTTTTGGGTATGCAGATCCCGCATTAATTTGCTGACCTAATAATTAGCTATTGCATCTTAAATTTTCAGATAAAAGACAAGTTGAGTCAGATTTTTACAGGGGAAGTAATAAAATATACTAGTTCCAATATTTTGGGGTATTTTTCCTAGCTCCAAAAAACTGGCGCACATCAAAATAGTTTCGCAACATCAGAATACTTATCTCGAACTCCCACTGCTGACTTCTAGGTTATACCTATCTATAGCCTACTTTTATTTCCCATGGAACTGATAATGGATGCGTTAGTTTGTTTTGTTACTAACAGAGTTTGTTTGTAGCTAAGAACTATTAAAATGCTAGTTTTAAACGCTTAGCTAGTCGTTCCTGAAATCAATTTCGAAACGCAACTCTTGTTAACGAATATTTGTTTCTTTTCTTCAAAATTGTTTTATGGAAACACATAAATAAAAAACTATAATAAATAAAATGTAATAGATATCCGTAGATTGAAATAAATATATTCACAGTAAACACCCACAATAATTGACTTAACCAAAATGCATAAATAAATATCACATTCGTAGACTGATTAGTATATTATATTTTCTCTAGAGTTCAATAAGTAAAGATTTTTATGTGAAAAAATAAATGAAATGAATTGAGAAAATAAATATGCACGTGAATATGTGAAAGTGAAAAATGGCTTTATTTTTTTCAGAGGGATTTTTGCTATGAAGGGAGACATATACACAGATGGGTCTAAGGCTTAGGCTGCAAAATAACGTTATTTTTAACAATAAACAAAAAAAATTTTTGTTTCTGTTGAAATATTCGATTTTATAAACGTAAAAAGCATAACAAAATCTATTTTGTTTCAATTGTTATCAAAAAAAATTAACAATTTTTTTTTGTTTTGATAATTATAAAAACAATTATTTCAAAAAAATATAGTTTAAAATTTAAACGAAAAAATTGACTTTTCAATAATTTCGTTTTCTATGAAGAAAATAAATTTTACATATGTTTGTATGTATGTACATACGTACATAAATAAAAACAAATACAATTTTTGTTAACTTTTTTGATATCAGCGAAACAAAATTATTCTGATTAAAGGTTTATTGAACCTAGTACTGTACTGAATCCCAGGCCTTGAAGTAATAGAGGGGAATGAGAAAGCTAGTGAGCAGATAAAGAAGAGTTTAGGTCTCGGAACAGAACACACCATAGACGTTCCTATGTCACTCAGTTTAATTAAGCATAGGACTATGTACATTAAGGTGGAGTGAAAACAGTGGGATGGCTTCGTTTGGTGGTGAACTAAAGTGAGAAGGCGACAACTCGACAAGGCCACTCCGACATATTCGGTTTAAGGGCTTGTTGAGGGGAATAGCTGCAGCGTCTGTTCACCAGAAGGTGCGGCTGCGAGCGGGCGTCTGTCTTGGAGCAAGCGGCTCGCTATATAAACGTGTAACAATATACAACTCCCGCAGGGCGGGTTGTGCGTCGGGCTTGGGACCCACCGCGTAAAAATCCTATCCAATGAAAACAACAACAAAGCCTCGGATGAGACCACCCCTTTCTGATGACAACCACGGCAAACGTTTAAAGGACTATGATTTGAGGGTAAGCACCTGGAGCGTCCGGACCCTTAATTGGGAAGGTGCCTCTGCCCAGCTGGTTGATGTCCTCGAAAGAGTGAAAGCTGACATCACCGCCATAAAAGAGATGCGATGGAAGGGGCAAGGCAAGAAGAAATGTGGGCCTTGCGATATATATTACAGTGACCATGCAGAGGAGCGTATATTTGGTGTTGGTTTTGTGGTGGGAAAGAGACTTAGCCGCCGAGTACTGTCGTTCACGCCAGTGAACGAGCGTCTAGCCACCATCCGCATCAAAGCGAGATTTTTCAACATATCTCTCATCTGCGCCCACGCCCCGACGGAAGAGAAGGACGATGCGATCAAAGACACTTTCTATGAGCAGTTAGAGCATGCCTACGACCGCTGCCCCCGTCACGACATTAAGATTGTGCTTGGCGATTTTAATGCCAGGGTGGGTAAGGAAGGTATCTTTGGCAGCACAGTCGGAAAATTCAGTCTCCACGACGTAACCAGTCCCAATGGGACGAGGCTGATCGACTTCGCCGGGTCACGAAACATGGTCATTAGCAGTACCAGATTCCAGCACAAAAAAATACACCAAACCACATGGCTGTCTCCTGATCGAAAAACGCGAAATCAAATTGATCACGTCATGATCGACGGCAGACACTGCTCCAGCATCCTAGATGTGCGCACAATCCGTGGTCCCAATGTCGACTCCGACCACTATCTTGTAGCAGCCAAGGCAGTGGCGGACCTAGCATAAATTGTCTGGGCAAGCCCATGTATGTGTGAAGCATAAACATTAGCCACTTACGTAATTTTTTTTTGCTGTATTATCTAAAAGTCCGATTGCGTTCCGTCATTGACTTTGATCTAGAGCTCTCGATTTTTGTTTTTCACATTTGCGAGTAGCCCGAATAAATGCTTTTCAAATGCTCAAACACTCGTTTGTTTGCTTATTACCCGTATGTTTGTACGGGCATTTGAACAATTCGCGTATTTGAAGTTTGTTTTTTCTCGTTTTTTTTTTTTTGTCTTCATATGTATTTTTTATTTTTGTTTTCTTGATGCACATTTTTTTGTTTGTACACTCAGAGAAAATGAATCAAAAATAAAATTTTTATTTTTATGATGAACGTTTTAAACCAGGTCATTTTTATTTTAAAAATGGAAATTTATAAATTAAAAATGAAAATTAAAAATTAAAATGTATTTAGGATTGAAAAAGGAGCATGTTTAAATTAAAAATGAAAATTAATGGAATAAACGAAATTTTTTGGTTCAAATTTTCATAGTGCTTAAAATAAAAATTAACATATTTAAATTTGAAATGTTTTTCTTGATTTTGCCATTTTACAATGAACATCTTTAAAATAAAAATGTTCGTATTTACTAGAGCTCTCGATTTTTTTTTTTTTTTGAACATTTTCGAGTAACCCGAACAATTGTTGTTCAAATGCTCGAACAGTTGTTTGTTTGTTTATTACCCGTATGTTTGTACGGGCATTTGAACAATTCGGGTATTTTGAAGTTTGTTTTTTTCTTTTGTTTATTATTATTTTTTTTCTTTACATGTCGTTTTTTTTATTTTTGTTTTTCCGATACACATTTTTTTTGTTTGTAAGCTCGAATGCTCGAATGTTTGTACGGGAATTTGAACAAAAAACGGGCTTCAAACAAAAACGATCAGATTGAATTGCTCGATACCCGGGTATCTAGAGCCCTAGTATTTACATTATTTTTAAATACGTCTTGGCCCATATCTGGGGGCCCGGCCTAGCCCTTACAATTAAAATAGTTCTATCTCGAAGTCTTCATCATTTGATGCCAATATCTCACAGAAACATTCGAGGACCATCTGGGTCCACGTTATGACCCATATCTGGAAACCCGGCCAAGGCATCACAGTTAAAAGAGTTCTATGTATGTTGGAGTCCTCATCAAGACCAATTGCTACCAATATCGCTCAGAAACATTCGAGGGTCAGCCGGGTCCTTGTTTTGATGACGCTAAACTTATAGGGAAATCTCACACAAAAGCGCAGAGGTATTTTTAATTTCCTTATACTGACGGAAATTTCAGCAGTAGCAAGTGTATTTGCTTATTATCTAATATCTAAAAAATGGGTGCTTTAGTGTTTGAAAAACTGAGGTCCAATTACCAAAAGTCGTGAAATGTTTGATTTTATTTGATTTTGATTTCCGTCGCTTTTTAAAATTATCTTGATATTGTGCCAATAGTCGCCAAAAATCACAATCAACGCTTTTATAATCTGGTATTTGATATTTATGTTTGCATGTACATGTACATGTAAGAAATTATGTACATAAGTATGTATGTACATGCAAACGAAAATATCAAATATGCATATGACTGTGAATACTGTTGAATGCCGAAGCCAGCTTCTCATCCCCATACAAATTTCATGTGAAAAATAAAAAAAGTGTTTTGCTAGTTTTTTTTTTCAATTTAAGTATGAAAATAAGCAATTGATTTCTCCTTAGAGAAAGCGAGAAAACAAGCTATGTTATTCTGTTTTGAAAGCCACGTAAAAGCTAATGTGTGGAAACGTTGAAGCATGCTTACTGTGCTGTGATTGGCTGTACAAACAAAATACACATTGTGAGGTGGATTGGTGGTGTATTTGCGCTATCTTCTTAGCATGCTTTTAGGCACCGGATGTACAGTAGGGGCTATATTATTGAGAACTTAAATAGTAAACGCATTTAAAACGTAAAATAAGCCGATTTTAAAGAAATTTGTAAAATGAAATGAACGAAAATATGTACGCAAGCCGGGCTTCTCAGCTTGTATGAAGCGCCCGCTTCTGAGCCAAGGTACGCACCCGCCTCTGTGCAGCAAAGAATGTGCCAACAGGACAGCAAGGAAAGTTTGAAGTCGAAAGGCTGCACATGACGCAGACAGCCAATGAATACACCACTCGGCTCTCACTCCTGCTCTCTGAGAGCAACCCTTCACCAAACGATGAGGAATCTATAGGATACAAGCGAGCCCACAAAAACACCTGGTACGACAAGGAATGTCGCGATGCCTCGGAAAGAAAGAACGCCGCCTACAGGGCTACATTGTGTGCGGGCGCAACGCGAAGCGTATGGGAGCGTTATCGAACGGCGAAGAAGGAAGAGAGGCGCCTTTTTCGAAAGAAGAAAAGGGAGGCTGAAAGGCGCGAGTGTGAAGAGCTTGAGATGCTGGCGGGTAGGAACGGTGCTCGAAAATTCTATCAAAAAATCAGGCGGATGACTGAAGGTTTCAAGACCGGGGCAAATTCCTGCCGGAATGATAACGATGATCTGGTAACTGATGTCCAGAGCATACTTAAGTTGTGGAGGGATCACTTCTCCTCCTTGCTAGATAATGGCAACAGTGAAAGTGCGGAAGGAGAAGATGTACGACCCGAATCCCCAATAGCAGATGATGGTAGGCATGTTCCACCACCTGATCATGACGAAGTGCGAATAGCAGTATCTAGGCTTAAGAATAACAAGGCCCCGGGCGCTGACGGCTTGCCAGCCGAGCTATTCAAACATGGTGGCGAAGAGTTGATAAGGAGCATGCATCAACTCCTATGCAGAATATGGTCGGACGAGCGCATGCCCGACGATTGGAACTTAAGTGTGCTCTGCCCAATCCACAAAAAAGGAGACTCCACAGTACGCGCCAATTATCGTGGGATAAGCCTCCTGAATATCGCATATAAGGTCTTAGCAAGTGTATTGTGCGAAAGACTGAAGCCTATCGTCAACAATCTGATTGGACCTTATCAGTGTGGCTTCAGACCTGGTAAATCTACCATCGACCAGATCTTTACAATACGACAAATACTGGAAAAAAACCCATGAAAAAGGATCCGACACACACCATCTCTTTGTCGATTTTAAAGCCGCTTTTGATAGCACGAATAGGAATTGCCTGTATGCCGCAATGTCTGAATTTGGTTTCCCTGCTAAACTTATACGGCTATGCCAAATAACGTTGACTAACACCACCAGCTCCGTCAGTATTGGGAAGGACCTCTCCGAGCCGTTCGAGATCAAACGAGGTTTCAGACAAGGTGACTCTCTTTCGTGCGACTTCTTCAATTTGATGCTGGAAAAGATAATACGAGCTGCAGAACTTAACCATACAGGAAGCATCTTATATCACAAGAGTGTGCAACTGCTGGCGTACGCCGATGACATCGACATCATTGGCACTAACACGCGCGCCGTATGTTCTGCCTTCTCCAAGCTGGATAAAGAGGCTAAGAAAATGGGTTTGGCGGTCAACGAGGACAAGACGAAGTACCTCCTGTCATCACACAAAGAAACAGCACGCCTTGGCAGCCACGTCAATGTTGATAGCTACAAATTCGAAACTGTTAAGGACTTCGTCTATCTGGGAACCAGCATTAACACCAAGAATGATGTCAGCACGGAGATCCAACGAAGAATCACGCTTGCCAATAAATGCTACTTCGGACTAAGTAGGCAACTGAAAAGTAAAGTCCTCTCTCGACAAACAAAAATCAGACTCTACAGGACGCTCATCGTTCCAGTCCTCATGTACGGCGCAGAAGCATGGACAATTTCAAAATCAGATGAGATGGCACTTGGAGTATTCGAGAGAAAAGTTCTTCGTAAGATTTATGTACCTTTGCGCGTTGGCGTGGGCGAGTATCGACGGAGATTTAACGATGAGCTGTACGAGCTTTACACAGACATCGACATTGTTCAGCGAATAAAGATCCAGCGGCTGCGTTGGGCAGGTCATGTCGTGAGAATGGACAAAGGCGCTCCGGCCAAGAAAGCATTTCTATCGAAACCCGCTGAACGCAAAAGAAAAGGGAGACCTCCACTGCGTTGGGAAAATCAGGTGGACAGCGATGCTGCCTCCCTAGGTGTTCCCAAGTGGCGCCATGCTGCACGAAACAGAAGCAATTGGCGCGCTCTGTTGGACTCGGCCAGAATCTTCTAGACGGTTAAGCGCCAATCCAGAAGAAGAAGAAGAAGAAGAAGAAAACATATGGAGATTTTTTTGTTGTTCTTTTTTTGAACGTACCAGCAATGGAAAGTTGTCTTTATACGAGTTAATGAACCCCACAAAATTTTATGGCGATAGGACGACGTTTTGAACTGCCCCCAGCCCCACAAAGTGGAAAGCAATAAGCACGATCTGGTACAAATATGAAATTTTCAAAATTATAAAATCAAAAAACGAAGTATGAGGATTGATAAAGATGGCTAAGCTGAGTATTAAAGTGAATTTATTTATTTTTTTAACAGCAACAACAAAAGTTATTAAAGATAAAAGTTTGTATTATGCATTTTTTAAATTGCAATTACTTAAAAATTACTGAACCGAATTCGAATGTTTTTATACCGTTCGATAGGTATTTTGATTCCCTTTAATTTGATATACATTTGTATATGAAAAGTAAGGGGGTTGACCCCCGCAGGGGGGTGTTATGAAACCCACATAAAATGCAGGAAATGCATATTGTATTATCTGCTTTCCAGGCTACGACCGGTTACTAGGGTAAATTCTATTGACTTATCAGTACTCTGTAACCAAAATAGGGATAAGAAAACTTTTGGAAGATATTTGACAAATAGACGAGGCTGTACTTCAGTTTGAGTTCAGACGTTTAATGTAGAGATGGACACCTCAAGAACTCTACTGGTAACACTACGGATTTAGTTAGTCTATGTGAGACTACGAATGGTCAGTCAGTTTAAGCTAACCTTACCTTTATATGAATTTTTTTTTATAGGGAAAGAACCATGCATAGAGATGATCGAGCAGCTCTTTTCTGAAACGGCAATCACAATGAAACTCGTTACCAATAAAGCAAATGCAAAAGGGAGAAATCTCTTCCACACCATCGAAAACAAAGCCCACAATTGAGTATTTCTTTATACTCGTTATCATCCTTTTTTTACCCTTAACTCATTTGCTCATTAGCTTGCTCATCATAAAACCAAATACAACACAGAACTGCATATATATGTATGTATTTAATTATTCGACATACAAATTTCATATTTCTTTCCTTTATATACACACACTTAAAATTTTATTACCAGGCCGCTTTGAAAAATCGGCTGCACATGCATACATATGTACTTATCGCCGTTTCTTCACGACTGCATTCTCAATTGTTTCGGTTTATTGGGTTCATTTCAATGCTGTCATCCTACCGCTCCTCACATCGCAGCGTCACGTCTTATGCGCGTCTCTACATGCATAAATGTCTGCTCAAGCAATGATAAGGAATTTACAGCAAATCCTTTTGCCGCTTGCAATAAGAATTGTAAAGTGAAAATAAAATGTTATAAAGAATGTTTAAAATCTTGGGTTTGTGCTTACTTAAGTAAGTGTAGTTGGAATGTGCATTTTAATGTGGACTGGATTCTCGGCGCTAAGTAATGTAGAAATGCATAGCAAAAAGGAAAATAAAACAGATAAACAGAAAAACGGTTGAATTGGCATGAAATGGATACAATTTGCGATGCTGGAATATGCATGGAATATTTGAACTTCAATTTAGAGCAGTTGTAGGAAACATGAATATGCATGTACTATTGCTCTTGCTTTAAGCTGACTGAATATGGTTTGTGATTTTGAGAAGAAGAAGTTAAGACAAATTCTAGAGTACCCTGCCTAATCTAGCTTAGGGCATATAGCAAGTGATTCTCAATATTAAGGGTATTCATTTAACCTTATAAATGCCTCGTAAAGTGTGTAAACTTGTAAATTTATAAAGTTTGTAAACGAACTGTCAAATTTTGTATCGAAAATCATTTACGCATGGTTGAGAAATTTACGCGCACATTTCAGTGTGTAAACCCTGTAAACTCGAAAAAAGCAACCTTGCGCAACAGAAAGCTCTAGCATCAGTAAGTCATTTACAAAAATTTCCTTGTAAAGTCGTTTTAATTTGGATTTCTCACTTATTTTTGGCATATTTTAATATATGTCTTTAATATATGTAGATATAGTTTTAAATAAATTTTTACAATAGCACAGCTGATGCGAAAAAAAATTATTAGGTGCGTTCATATAACAGTGTGTGTAAACTGATAGAAATTTACACTTTATAAACTTATACTCTTAAATGAATACCCTTACTAATTCAAATATTACTTATACGCCATGGCCGCCGAGCTTGATATGAAAAGAGCTGTTGATATTGAGGTGATTATGATGATGATGATGGTGATGTTGGGTATGATAATGATCACAATTGTGAGTGTGATTACTTTGAGTATGATGATTTTGAGTATGATGATGATAATGATTATGATAAAAGCAGAAAACTGCAGCCAAAAACAATTTCTTCTGACACATTCGCTCAGAAAACCCCTGAATGGACCATCAGTTCAACACACAAAATACATATGTACATAGAAAAGTGTCACTCAAAATTGAAAACTGTTTAAACAGTTCAACAAATAAAAGAAGGATGAAAGAAGAAGAAGATGTATATACATATGTAAGTAGCAGGAAATCCAAGATATTGAAATGATTTTATTTACTAGTACTTGTAGTGCCATTGGAAAGAGATAACTGGCAGCTCATATATTTGCAAGAGGAACAGCACACAAAAGTGCACAAATACATATACATACATACATACTACATACGCATATTTGTAAATACCCTGTAGCAAATACATAAGTATAGTATACAGTCACTTAAATAGATAGCTTTACACCAGAGAGTTTATAACTGGCTCAGAACTGGTTCTAAATGGATTTGCTCTCTATCCATTTAGAACCAGTTCAGAGCCAGTTATAAACTCTCTGGTGTAAAGCTATCTATTTAAGTGACTGTATACTATATGTATTTGCTGCAGAGTATTTACAAATATGCGTATGTAGTATGTATGTATGAAAATTGGTACAAATATGGTAATTTTTACTCAATTTAGTATACTAATTTACAAAATTTCCCAAAGGGGATATTTTTCTAGAATAAATTAAAATTGTTTGCCAAAACGTTCAAATAAGTCATAGTCGCGAAATTGAAAAAAAAATACCTCAAACTAAAATTTCACAAAAAGGATTTTTTTTTCCAAATTACACAAAATCGTTTCTCTTAAAATTTACTAATCCAATATGTAAATTTCACATAAGTATATTAAAATAAAAAATTTCCCAAAAAGGGATTTTTTTAATGTAATAAAATGGTTCTGCCGGACGGCTACATGAATCATATTGACGAAATTGAAAAAAAAAACCCTAAAACAAAAATTTCCCAAAAAGGGAATTTTTTAAAATTAGCTTAAATTGTTCCACTAAAAATTTGTTAACCGGAAATGGTAAATTTTGCATAACTGTACTAGTTTATCAAATTTTCCAAAGGGAAATTTTTTTAAAAATGTAATAAAATAGTTAAGATTTAACTTCAGTGAGTCATTATGATTAATTTATTGCAATTTTATTAATTACGAAAAATTTCCCAAAAAGCGAAATTTTATAAAACTGAATAAAATGCAAAAAAAAAATATTCAAACTATCTGTGAACTTTTGATTTCTAAATTATTACAGAACTCACCACATTAGAAACAATTTAGAATGGCTTCTAGCGTTCTGTTGAGGAGAGCAATTGCCACTTAGTATATAGAATATCAACGTGTTAAAAAAGACTCAAGTTGAAAACATTTCGTTGGCTTAGATTGAGAAACAAGCCTGTCTCTTTATGAGCTAGTTCTGCGCTTGCTTTGAACTAGCGTGATTTGTTGTAGGGTATGTAAGTAAGTAACTAAGTTAGTATCCATCTTTATGTCTGCACATACTATCACTACAAATCTCCAGCGCTTGCGACACTCAACTGTCAACAAGAAGTTTACAAATTTACTCAATCAACTGCGGACAGTATCTAACTTCTTTGTGCAGATTCTTCTTCTTCTTCGTCTACTTATTCTTCATATTCCTTTTATACATACTTATTCCTTCTCAATCGCCGCATTGATTCGATTTCTAAAAGCACTTTAAGGCAGCGCCTGCTCGTTGCCAGTAGGAGCACGACCAGTGCATGAAGCATGAGTAAAGCCCAAACAAAATGCAATTTAAGCTGAGATTTGTGGGCATTTGAAATTGTATGAGCCACTTAAATGGAATAACGGTAATAATTCAGGTTACTTTTGCGATTTATTTATTTTTTTTTCAGGTTATCAATTTTTTACAGCGCTCACGTTGCCATTGAATGAAAAGCGGCAATATATTCGTACATGCATACACTTAATGCCATCTAATACGAAACCTTCGAAAGCGCATAAAAATGAAATCGCTTAATAATTTACGTGTAAAGATGTGAGACGAAGATAAGATAGCCAACCATTAAACTGAACACAAAAACAAACTTAGCCGTCATACATACTAAGACTAAAATAGATAAATAAATCACAAAGGTTAATTGACTTACTTGAAGTCTAGTCAAACAGGCGGTCTTTAAATCGCCGCAGCAAGATAATACAAAAAATTATTGGCCCAAAGATAGAAAAAAAGCATATGAAGTAATGGAAATTTTCTATGTCAGCCAATATTTTTTTTTTCATTTGCTGCTTGTTTGTTCTATGAAATTTAATGCTGTGCTTGAATGCTTCTATGATTTATTTTAGAAAGTGTGTGCATTTAATGTTATTTAACTTGAGCTGATAAGCAAAAAATTGGCTGAATTGCGTCGCAGACGTGGTGCAATTAATGTGCAAAAGTTAGTTGAGATAGATCAATGATATGGAAAAGTTGCGAATTGATAGGCAAGCGATTTTTTTTACTAACGATTTTTGTTTTAAATTAAATCCAATTAAATTCGATTCGATTTATTGTATGCATTTTTATTTTTACAGCAAGCTGTCAATGCCAGCAAATCTATATGTACATAAATGACAAGAAAGTCAAGTTGGAATTTTCAAAATATTATTTGACCACATTTCACTTAACCAATTTGTTTGATTTTGTTTGTTTTTTATAGCTTTTTTTGCAAAGGAAAAGTAACAATAACAAAATAGAATTGGATTTTCTCAGCTAAAAAAAAAAACAAAAAAATAACTACTTTTTACTATACAACAATTTTTAAATATGTATGTACATATGCATTCGATTTTAAATTGAATTGAAGGCTAATACTGAACAAATTTGACAGCGCGACGTATTGCAATTTGCATGAATGTGTTAGCGATTGTTGGAATGCATTACCTACCGCAAAACCGGCTAGTTCAAAGATAGTGCTTAATTAGCATATAAAGAGACAGGGTTGCTTCTTCAATTAATCCAACGGAATACTTTTAACTGTCTTTTTTTTTAGATGGTAATGTCCTACTAAGTGGCACTTGCACTCCTCTGCAGAACTATTCAACTGTAAGGGGAGTTTTGTGATTGAAAATTAGTAGTTTTTAGATATGTAATTTAAGCAATAAAACCTTTTTATGTACTGTTATTTGATTTTATAAAATTTTCTTTCTGGTAAATTTTTGGCAATTAGTAAATTTATGTTAAATTAATCATTATGACACACTAAAGTTTAAGGCCAATCATTTTATTACATTTTTGAAAAATTCCCTTTTGGGGAAATTTTTGGAAATTAGTTTAATTGTGTGAAATTTGGCAATTTTGACTCAGCAAAGTTTAAGAGAAACGATTTTACCTAATTCAAAAAAACTCCCTTTTTTGGAAATTTTAATTTGAGGTAATTATTTTTTTCAATTTGACTCGTTAATTTAAAAAAATCTCCTTTGGAAATTTTAATTTGAGATTTTTTTTTTAATTTCGCCATTATGACTCGTTTAGGTGTTTAGGCAAACCATTTGTTACATTATTAAAAAAAAAACCATTTTGGGAAATTTTAATTTGAGGTTATTTTTTTAATTTCACCACTATGGCTCGTTTAGGTGTTTAGGCAAACCATTTGTTACATTATTAAAAAAAAACCTTTTTGGGAAATTTTAATTTGAGGTTATTTTTTTTAATTTCGCCGCTATGAGTCGTTTAGTTGTTTAGGCAAACCATTTGTTACATTATTAAAAAAATCCTTTTTGGGAAATTTTAATTTGAGGTTATTTTTTTTTTAATTTCGCCACTATGACTCGTTTAGTTGTTTAGGCAAACCATTTATTACATTACTAAGAAAAAAATTCCCTTTTTCGGAAATTTTGAAATTTACTAAATTGTGTGAAATTTACCAATCTTGACTCAAAAAAGCTTGAGGAAAACGATTTTATCTAAGTTTAAAAAATTCCCTTTTTGGGAAATTTTAGTTTGGTACTAGTTTTTTCCAATTTCGCCACTATGACCATTTTAGACGTTTAGGCAAACAACTTAGTTAGATTTAGAAAAATTTGCGATACGATTGCACTAACTGGCCCACTCTACTTAGTTATTTCTCTTTAGAACTAGTACTGAGCCAGTTCTGAACTCTATAGTGCGATACTATCGCCTTATGTAACTGTCCAGTATGTGCATTAGCTGCAAGGTTCATACATACTTCATAAATGTGTATGTACATATGTATGTATGTATGCATGCATTCACGTCCATTCGATTTAAGTGGCTGCCATGGATATGATTGGCAATGACAATCACTGACGGCACATGCCAATATGCATGAATATGCTGCAAAACCCGAAATGTATAAAAAGTCTTGTTAGAAAAAAGTGAAAAATTGGTTTGGTGGAATAAAAAAGGGAACGGTTTAAATAGTATTTTTTAATCTGAAGTACAGGCAGTGCAGCATGGTAATTGCGTACAATGGAGTAACTACATGCAGTTGCTGGATCGTACCACATGCTGTCCTATACAATTACTGGATTTTATCACAAAAATTGGATTTACTTGCTTTTTTTTACAAATCTTGAACAGTGTGTACGATTTTATTTTTCTCCACATTTTTTTATTATTACTCTTGAAAATGCTTACCATAAAGAGGCATCGTTTTCAAATGCATTTACATTGTTGCTTATGCGATTCTACACAAGATGATTTATGTACATACACGCGTGCAGGAGCGTTATCAAAATCCAATGAAGTATTGAATGCAGCGAAATAGAACGAATGCAGTGATTTCATATAATACTTACTCCTAAAAAGAGAAATGAAATTCACTTTTTAAATACATTCCCAGCAGTATTTATCAGCTGGAAAACAGCACATATTTCCTACTGAATATTCAGTAGAGATGTAGTTCTAAAATCTGAACTTTCCCTTTCGTTTTTATATAGAGGTGGCGTCGAAAATCAACTACCTAAAAACTGCCGAACGAGAAGGGAGAGTTTCTGTAGGAAAAGAGGCCTGAATACGCAGGGAGAACTTCCATAGCATGTATTTCAGTACACCTGATGTCTTCACTGCGTGTTCAGTTATTTTTTCAGCAATGAATTTTGAACTTAGTTTCAGGGTATTTTTCATAATGAATATTCTACTGAATATCCACCTCCTTACCTCAAATACTGCTGGGTTTTTGCACATACATACATACTTACATGTGATGATTTATGAGGCATAACACCGGCGGAAACGTGCACAAGGATTGCGTAGTAAGGGGTGAGTGTGGAGTGGAGTGTGCAGTTGACAAACATGAATGTATGTATGTATGAACTTTTGTTGTTTTTTTTTTTCTTTGTGTTGAAGATGAAGCGCAAAGCTTCACATTTATGCCATGAAATGTTGTAACTTTGGTCTAAAGGAAGTTCAATGTAAGTAAAGAAAGGAGGGGTAATGGAGCAACCAAAATAGATGTCGTTATGTTCGGAATCAGCAGTTGAGTCGATTAATGTCTGTCTATCTGTATGTCTGTAGTCTCTCAGTTTTTATTTTACATATTTACTTGAAATTCGGTTCAGGGGTTTCTTTTTAGAACAACTGATTGAATCACTATAAGATTTAGCTCCCAGAACATTTTATGATATAACTTGCACATTTAAACAGCTAAATACATAGGCTACAGAAACTTACAGTATAAATTAATGAAAATCGGAATTTTTCCAAAATGTACAAAAAAAAAACAAAAAAAAAAATATTAAAGCAATCAGCTTTTGAAATCGCAAATGACGAATTTCATAAATATTTAATTCCTACATGTTGTGCATATGTAAATATGTATGTATATATGTATCTATACAATCAAATACCACATTCATGTTTCCTTCAGCAAATCCCGCTACTTCAAAGCTAGCGCAGAATTAGCTCATAAAGAGACAGGCTCAGTTCCTCATATAATTCAGCGCAATGCTTTCAATTGTCTCTTTTAACGCCGTGATGTCCTACTAAGTGGCAATTGCTCCCTATGCAAAACTCTAGAGCCTGTTCTGTACTGTCTCTAATATGGAGAGTTCTGTGGTATTTAAAAATGAATAGTTCGGATGGTTTAAAACTTAACACCTCCCTTTGGGAAAAATTTTGATAATTAGTAGAATTGCGTTAAATTTATCATTTTAACCGCATTAAGTTTAAGGCAAAACAATTTTTTACATTTTTGGAAAATTTCCCTTTTTGGGAAATTTTGCAGATTAGTATAATTTTGTAAAATATACCATTACAAGTGAGTAAGGTTGAAGAGATAAAATTTGAGATAATTTTGAAAAATTCCCTTTTTGGGAAATTTTTATTTGAGGTACATATTTGTTTTTCAATTTCGCCACTATGACTCGTTTAGATGTCTAGGCAAACCATTTCATTACATTTTTAGAAAATTTCCCTTTTTGGGAAATTTTGGAAATTAGTATAATTGTATGATATTTACCACTTAGATGTCTAGGCAAACCATTTTATTACATTTTTAGAAAATTTACTTTTTTGGAAAATTTTGGAAATTAGTATAATTGTATGAATTTTACCAATTAAATTCAAGAGAGACGGTTTTATCTAATTAAAAAAAAACTCTATTTGGGAAATTTTCTTTTCCTGTTTTTTTTTTCGAATTTCGATACTATGATTTGTTTAGGCAAACAAGTTCAGTTGATTTTCGAATAAAAATTCTTTTTCGTAATAATTTATACAATTGTGTGAAATTTACTACTTTGATGTAGTAAGCCCTAAGGGATATAAGACGTTCTGCTAATAGAACTACGGTGCGAGTAGATTATTTTTTTATACTAAATTTTAAAATTTATAGCTTAAATACTCGTCCAAATATATGTACCAACTGCTCCGCTTTATATCTCTTTATAGCCAGTTTTGAGTCATTTATTAACTCTACAGTGAGAGACTATCGCTTTGCGTGACTGCCACCTAAGTACATATATTTGCTGCAGGGTTGTTATGAGCATAACAGATTTGTGCAACCACAAATAAAATCACCGCCAAACCACTGCCACTTCCATGGAAAACGATTAAAATTATATTAATTTACATACTAGAAAAGTTCAAATGAAAGATCTACAATATCAAATGAATAATATATTTTTCATCGATAGGCAAATACTCGTATTTATTTGCAAAAGCTTTAAATATGTATATGAATTTTAATTATGCCAATAGTAAATATTTTCATGCAAATGCCACGCTTTTTCATTTATTGCCTACGCGTATTTGTGCTATTTTCTATATAAATGTTGCAAATTTATTGCAAATATCAATTAGCAGATTTTGCATACATGATTTTAGGCTCGCGTTTCATAGCTACTATTGTTATAGCTTAATTTAGCGCTTAATATATTGCAGTGATATTAAAATTAAAAAAAAATGACTAACGGAAATTTTTTATATTACTCAATCGCCACCGGTTGTTGTCATTGTAATTGTTTGAGTGACAACAAATGACAAAAAAAGGAAGCACAGCGCAATTAATTAAAATTCGCGTGATTTATTATGATGTTTGCAAACAAATTTGCTGTTTTTTTTATTGTTTGAATGTCGTTTAAAGCTTTAAATTTTATTTAAATTTCCCTTAGGCTAACGATTATAAATGCATGAATTTTTACAGAAATTGCCATTTTAAGCATAAAAAAAATTCCCTCAAAACTTTTTTTTTGAAAATTTGCCTAAGGCAAATTATGTAAAAATAACAGGAAACGACTATAAATGGTTGAAATTTTAGGCCTTTAAAAAAATTCCCTACAAATATTTTTAAAATTAAAACGGGAAACGACTATAAATGCTTGAATTTTTATAGAAAGTGCAATTTTATGCATTGAAAAAAATTTCCCATGCATCGTTTAAAAATTTTCCTAAGGAAATTTTTGTTAAAATAACGAGAAACGAATTAAAACGCTTGAATTTTTATAGAAATTGCAATTTTCAGCATTAAAAAAAACTTCCCACAAATCTTTTAAAAATTTCCCTAAGGAAAATTTGTTAAAATAACGGGAAACGACTATAAATGCTTGAATTTTTATAGATATTTACAATTTTAGGCAAAAAATCCCTCAAATCTTTTAAAAATTTCCCTAAGGTAAATTTTGTTAAAATAACGGCAAAAGACTATAAATGCTTGAATTTTTATAGAAATTGCAATTTTAGGCATTTAAAAACATGTCTCACAAATATTTTAAAAATTTCCCTAAGGAAAATTTGTTAAAATAACGGGAAACGACTATAAATGCTTGAATTTTTATAGATATTTAAAATTTTAGGCAAAAAATCCCTCAAATCTTTTAAAAATTTCCCTAAGGTAAATTTTGTTAAAATAACGGCAAAAGACTATAAATGCTTGAATTTTTATAGAAATTGCAATTTTAGGCATTTAAAAACATGTCTCACAAATATTTTAAAAATTTCCCTAAGGAAAATTTTGCTAAATTAACGGTAAACGACTATAAATGCTTGAATTTTATAGAAATTGCAATTTGAGGCATTTGAAAAAATTTCCCAAAAATTTAAAATAAATACCCTTTTAGGGAAATTTTGCAGAAATAACAGAAAGTTATTAGCCGCTTTCGGTTCACAATTTCTCTGCTGGCTATAAATTTCCCTCTGTCAAATTTATATGTGAATGATATCGAGCAGAGTGAAATTTTTATCGACCAGTTAGCGAGTATGGCTACTACTCATTAT
The DNA here is from genome assembly GCA_960531455.1 of Urophora cardui. NCBI lineage: Eukaryota > Metazoa > Arthropoda > Insecta > Diptera > Tephritidae > Urophora > Urophora cardui. Next base: position 14,190,152 of record OY482674.1, read on the forward strand.
GGGTTCAAACATTTTTGTTCGATCCGACCTCGCTTGCCTGATGGCCAATCGAAAACGCCAATTGTAAATGATTTAAGCGACACTTGGTTCGATTTAACTTAATGACAGAAAAAATCGAATACAACTACAACAACAACAATATCAACTCAGCGTGCTAATGCGATACAGATTTCTTACATAACAAACAGTAAAAATGCAAAATGACTTATAGAAGTGTCTTCAATTGCTTATATCATAAACAATTTATTTGCCATTCTGCTGTTATAGAAAAACATTACATTTAATATTTGTTAATATCCGTCACAGACAAGTGATATACCTACATACATACTCGTACATAAATAATATGTATATGTATTACATATTTATTATGTATTCAAGGTCTTTTATACATACGCATAACTTTACAACGCAAAAAATAACGTAAGCTATTCTAGCGAAATAATCTTATAAATCATATTTATATACATTATTCAGTCGACATACGAAAGCGCTGTGGAATTAATAAAAGGAATTATACATATACATATATATCAAATATGATAATGCTTTATTGTATTATGTTGTGACATAAATATATGCGCATATATGTATATTGCGTACATAAGTAGGTATCCACAATGAGCATTAAACTGTGACATAAACAAAAAAGACCGCGACCGTCCCTCGCCTTGTTCAAGACTTCATGCCTTTCATAAATGACCAATTACAAGGTCTGATAACAATGTTTCAAGTCTTAGCTATTTAAATGCAGTCTTTAGATTCCAAAATGTATGTATATAACTAAATTCTATTGTTAATTTCCCTTCTGTGATTTTTTGCAATTCACATTATTTTCTATTAAAATGGTTGAAAATCAACTTTAGATTGGTTATAGCTTACATTTTATTTAGTTTAAAGAATTTTACTTAAAGGGATAGTCGTTTCAAAAATTTCCCTGTTTAGGATGTTTTGTAATACATACATACTTGTAATAATTTCCTGCACAAAAATAGCCTTCAGCGAATTGTGTTGGTTCAAAGCTATACATGTATTACATTTATAAAAATTTCCCTTTTTGGGAAATTTTTGAAATTGCTAAAATTTTTTGAAATCTATCATTTTGAGTTTGGAAATTTTTTTGGAAACGATTTTATTTAATTTAAAAAAAATCCCTTTTAGGGAAATTTTAATTTGCGGTGTTTTTTTTTTTTTTCAATTTCGTCACTGTGGCTCATTCAGTTTAGTTTAGTTGATTTAAAAAAAATTTCCCTTTTTTTAATTTGGGGTATTTTTTTCTCCAATTTCGTCACTATGGCTAATTCAGTTTAGTTTAGTTGATTTTAGAAAAAATTCCCTTTTTGGGAAATTTTGTAAATTAGAGTAATTTTTTGTAATTTACCATATTTGTACCAACTGTCCTGCTCTATATCCCTTTAGAGCCAGTTCTTAACTGTGTAGTGTGAGACTATCGCATCGTAATAAGCTTACGAATCAGCATTTTCGAGGAGAGCTGGTGGTAGATATTTGCTTTCAAAAAAGCGAAAAGAACATCCTCGGTAACCAGTAGGATTTCTATTAATTTATCACTTTTGATGTGTAAACATCTTTGCTGTAGCTACGAGTAATTTCGAAAAACAGGTAAAGTTTACGCGTAAACATGTAAATGCGTAAACGAGTAAACATGTAAATGCGTAAACCGTAAATGACCTTGGCATTGTCAGTGGTAGGTAGGTAGCTAGGCATGTACTTACAAATGCTTGCATGCATAGTCGTGCAAATGCAAATATCAGCAACAGCAACGAAGCGAAGCGAAGTTGTTGTTGTTGTTGTTTTCTGCAACAATGCGACAAATAGGCAAAATAAAAAGGGCCAACCTGTTTGAACATGTATGGATATGCATCTGAGCAATATTGGTATCAAATGAAAGGATTTGAGCAGGACTTCGCTATGAAGCTCTTTTCATTGTAACCTCTAGACCGGGTTTCCAGATATGGGTCAAAACGAGGACCCGGATGATGCTTGAATGTTTCTGAGCAATATTAGTATCAAATGAAAGGTTCTGAGCAGGACTTTGATATGAAGTTCTTTTCATTGTGACCCCTAGGCCGGGTCTCCAGATATGGGTCAAAACGAGGACCCGGATGATCCTTGAATGTTTCTGAGCAAAATTGGTATCAAATGAAAGGTGTTGAACAGGGATACTACATGGATGTCTATTCTTTATGATGTCTAGGTCGGGTCCCGAGATATGGGCCAGAATGAGGACCGGATGATCCTTGAATGTTTCTGAGCAATATTGGTATCAAATAAAAGGTGTTGAGCAGGGCTTTCACATAGAGCTCTATTCATTTTATGAGTCCTAGGTCGGGTCCCCAAATATGGGTTAAAATGTGACCCCGGATTAACCCGGAATGTTTCTGAGCAATATTGGTATCAAACGAAAAGTGTTGAGCAGGACTTCTATACGGAGCTCTACTCTTTATGATTCCTAGGCCGGGTCTCCAGATATGGGCCAAACGTGGATTCTGATGATCTTGCATGATTCTGAGTAATACAAAACAAAAGAAAATAAAAAATCAAAATTTAAAAACCAAAACCCAAAACAAACAAAAACAACAAAATAGTAGCAGTCACAATGACAAGAAAAAAATTACAAAAACTATAGTCGCATTTTAATCCATAGAAAACCAGAAAAAAAGGAATAAGGAAAAGGGAATAATATCCGATTTCGAAACTGTTTACACATCAATGTTCATGAATACTCGTTATTCACGCTTTAATTTTTTTTTTATTGAAGAATTGATTTACTAAGAAAATCAATTCAAGTTGTCGGTAAATGTTGAAGAAAGCAACAATTTTTGCAAGCACATTTCATGAATTTATGTTATGTATGTGAAGTATGAACTAAGAAGAAGAGATAACTACCCTGCAGTACAATCAGATATACACAGCTCAACTAATCAGTCATTAAACCTTTTTCCATATGAACAACTGGTATTTTTAACACCGCAATGCACTACAAAATGGCAATTGTCCGCCTCTGCATTAGCATCATACAAATTTGCTGCCTAGTGAGAGATTGGAACAGAGTCAACTAGAATGTCTACTGAATAGTTTGTTGCTTCTACTCTGGGGTATAGACATACACATACATACTTATGTATTATCTATTTAAGCTTTCCAATTCCGTTATACGAGTACACAGCAATTCTAAATGCAATAAGCACTTTTAAGCTTCAAAGAAGTGACAGGAAGTTGACAATCTGCAAGTTAACATTTAACTTGCAATGAGTGGAGAGGAGAGAGAGTGAGTGAAAGGTACAAGAAAGACAAGCTACAAATAAAAGCATTTTGAAAATTAATTTAAAAGTTGAAACGGAAAAGCTAAATTCAATTTCTTGGTTCACTGCAAACACTGAGAGTATAAATGAATATATGAATGTATGTATGAATTTTTGATAAAATGGTGCAAATTTGATAAATTTTAGATTAAAAGAGTTTTCAGTGGCATGCTCACAAATTTAAATTGAATCAATTAGTATTATTTTACATGGATGATGATAAGCTAATTCTAGGAAAATTTCTATTTGCATAGCTGTCTCAGAGTGGCAGCAATAAAACGTACATTCATATCAAAAAAAAAAAGTTATGCGAGTTTGTTACAGGCTTCAAAACTCGAGAACGACTCAGCTGATTTAAATGATTAGTTTTTTCGGGTTTGTGTGCAAAAATAGGGTTGCCATCTTCCTAAAAAATTTAGATCAGGTAAACTAATAAAATCAGGCTATTACAGCAAACCTGGTATTTTTTCGAAAAAATTTTGAAATTTTGTTTGCAAAGCGCAATCTTTTTTTAGGGTTGCCATCTGTTTGAACTTTTTAGCTCAATACAATTTGTAAAAATTACTTATATATTACAGTGTGGGTATCAAATGAAGGTGCTTAAGAAAGCTGCTCACTGGTATTATTTTCGTACGTGTTGCCACTTAGGTAAATTAATAATATAAATGTATAGCGTATTGGGTCTTTTTACAAAGTAATTGAAAAGGTCTTATTTTAAAAGCAATAAACAAATATTTTTGAGGGTTGCCACCTGTTTTACATTTTTTAGCCCTACAAAATCTCAAAAACGAGATTATGTATATATTAAAATGTGGGTATAAAATTTAAGTTGTTTAAGAATGCTGCTCATTGAAAGTTTTTTTGTTGGAGTTGCCACTTTTTGAAAATTTTGAACTAAATTTACTGGATCGTAAAATACGTTGGATACAAAAAGATGCTTTGCAGTGGACAATATTTTTGTTAGGGTTGCCACCTTCTTAAAAATTTAGATTAGGTAAATAAAAGTGTATACCATGTAATGTACATATATATTTCTTTGAAAAAACTAAAAAAAATTTATTGCACAAGAAATTTTTTTTGAGGGTTGCCGTTTTTTTTCTCTTTAGTCAATATGTATTTTTATTTTTTTGAAAGTTTCTCTCAAGTTTTTGATTGAATATGCTTTAATATATATAATCATTTAGGCGATTCACAAAGTGTCATAAAGTCATATGTCATATTAAAATATTGTACGGAAATAGTTATAAAAGACTTTTCCGAAGCCCTGTGAAGAAGTAAACAAAAACAGATGATCAAATACAACGACCCAAAAACATATCGTGCAGAGTTGTATTTATTTAGTACACATAAATCGTAGAATGCAACCATAAAATATTATGACTTATGACGATATGACGTAATATGACAGGTTGTGAATACCCTAATTATATTATAATGTCGCCATTGCTAAATTGAACCATTAATTTCAAGAACTTTTTGACTTACATTAAACTTATAAAAGCTGAGGTCAAACGCGTGTGCCTATTTAAATATGCAAAAGTAAGTAAAAGTTCAAGCGCATAAGATCTCCTAAGTCTAAAAAATATTGTTATGCGTTAAGTGTGTTGTCATACATAAATTTTCTCGAGAAAAAATGAAAGCAACTAAAAAGAAGGCCCACGTTTTTTTTATTAATTTTCAATATGTGGGCAATCAACTTATAGACAGACATAATAACATAGACAAGTACGTGGTTCCCAATTCATCTTTCAAGTGTAACGTCATTTACTCGGAAAATCTTTTTATATGTATGAATTTATTTAGGTATGTTTGTGTGTATGTAAATGTACGTGTCCTTAATATACGCGTATGCGATTAATAATAAAAGATGTTTGTTGGTACGTCACTCAAAAACGTGAAAAGCAAGAAAAAAATTCGTGGCGTCTTGTGGGTGCGTGTCGCACATGCGGTGGATTAGAGTAGCTGGAGGTGGAGGAGAGTAGTGTTAAAGTTGGATTTTCTTATCATTGTTATTATGTATTATGATTATTTATTTACATACATAATATGTATATGTATATGATGATGTATGTAATATTCATAAGCTAATAAGTCTCTAGTCAGTTAGCTCAAATGTAGGTACGTAAATTAAATATTAGTTACACATACACAATCTTCGCATTATTTGCATAGGTCAATACATTTATGTATGTATGTATACGGTCTATGTATGAGCAATATTGTATAGCATGCACTGTGACAATATATATGTATATGTCTTTCAGGAAATGGAATTAAAATTTTGGCAAAAAATACGATTCAGGGAAGTGCCAAAAGGAGGGGTGATAGACCCAGCCAACTACACTGTAACACAAATTGAGGGTTGTTGTTTGGGGGCAGGGAAAAAATTCCACACAAAGCGAAAGACCACATACTACTACTACCCATATAGTAAAACCCTCAAACCGTTTTGCTTCACTTGGTCAAGTTTTTTTTTGTTGCTATTTTAAATTTGCGAAATCTTGTCTAAGTGGTTTTTAAATGCATAAATTGAAAAAGGCTTAGAATACATGTCGTATAGAATTATATTGTTCGATAGTATATAGTAAAATTGTACGATTTTTAATTTCCTAGAATACTTTAAGCCTCCAACAACGTCACGAAGAAGAATACTTAAACCCTCTAACAACCTCACAAACGGCTCGTTTTGACCCCTTTTTTAGTCAGTCTGAAAAAATTTGTGTTTTCAAGAGGGTTAAAGTGTTCTAGAAAATTATTCGTCATAAAATTTTACTACGGGTCTGTTCAAATAAAATCTTTGTACAAATAACCTGATATTCCACAAAAAGCAATTCTGTGTGGGAATTATTCTGCCCGCCTCCAAAATTGCTATTGCACAGTGTAGTATACCGATATAATCATAATCAAAAGCTGAGTTTACTGAGCAAAGTCCCCTTTTAAAGTTTAACTTTTAATAATGAATGTCGAAAGGTTGTTATTCGATTCGAGAACTAGGACATTCTCCAACAAAACCAAACCTTTTTTATACGATATGATTTCCCTTCGTCAAGTATACGCAATTGAGCCTATTCTCGAAGAGAAATTTAAAGAGAGAGAGAGAGAGAAGTCTTCTCTTAAACTGCTTTACACGTTCTTTTGTTATCATAATAATATTTTATTCAGGGATGACACTTTTGGGCTTTTCCTACCAAAACTGGTAGGTTTTATTCCTTTTGGTATGTTGGTAGGACGATTTGAATTTTGGTAGGTTTTTGCCTTCGTTCAACTAACATCACTGATTTGGTACATTTGGTCACTTTACCAAAACACTGTTTAGAAAACGTGTCTTCTCAGTAGAGTTTTATCACAAAACTCTGCTAAATAGAAACGTTTTATTTGAGCTTCAAGTACACTTGCCCCCACAGACACAACTGGAGGAGATTGAAAACAGAAAGGCATCTGACATTTTACGCTATATGAAGCATACAAGGTTGTTCGTCTACATGGTATGTAATAAAGAGCTCCATGTGGTATCACAACAGTCCATCAGGCCTACCTAGGTAGTAAATGTGTTTTCTGTACCAAGTGGAAACAATGTCCGCTATTTCCCTCGATAAATCTTCTTACATTTGATTCAGGATCAGTTGCTTGCCCTCATTATTCCTCAAATTTTATTCCACAAAATTGAAATCCTGATTTCATCCGCACTGGAAGAGCGGTAGCACCCACACCCAAAAAAAAAATACCCAGATTATGGAAAAGTGGGAACGATTCGGCGCTGAAGACAATTTTCATTGTTTTGATGTACAATTTTCTTCAAATCAAGGAATAAAAACCACGTATTAAAGAAAATTGAACATCAAAACAATTAACCAACCTTGTCGGAATATCATATATACGGTATATAACGCCAACTCAAGTTTTTGTTTATCTGGAAACTGCTGCTTCCTCCTCTTTTCCTTCACATTTTTATCACTCATTCTAAAATTAGTTAAAATTTGTACAAATAATATTAAATTTAATACTAGTTTTCAAAAAAAAAAAAAAATAAAAATAAATACAGTTTTTTTAGGGATGTGCGATTAATCGATTAATCATACGTGGTAATTAATCGAAACACGATTAATTGATTAATCATAATTTACTCATTTTTGATTAATCAGAAACAATTTTTTCCTGATTAATTACGTTTTGATTAACCAGAATCTAAATAATTTGATTAATCCGAAATATGACTAATTATAAGCCGATTAATCAGAAATTTTATTTTGCTTATTTTATTTATATATTTTTTCAATTGCAGGATCTACTTCGATTTTTTTATTTAAAGCAAAGGCGTATACATGCAAAGTTCGTCGCCTTGTCAGTACCTTTTTCAGCACACTGCAAGGAATTTTTTAAAGCAAGCTGTAAAGTGTGGGCGAAACAGGGAACAGCATCTCCTAAGAGGATTGATTCCTTTACTGCTTTCGTAATATTCCTAGCATTATCATGGACTGTAGCTGTTATCCTCCTTTTTATGCCCCAATTGCTAGTAACTTTCTCTAATGATTTAGCAGGTTTTCAGCAGAATGCTTTTCAGACAGCTGAAAAGTAGCAATAGTGTAAGAAAGGAGCTAAAACCATCATTTAAGTAGTGTACGGTGACTGGGACGTATGACACTGTAGCTGTCAACGTCCAGGCGTACGTGGTTAGCGCCAGTGTAGGGACACTCGACAAAATACCGAGCAGGTTTTCAGAAGTAGTACTGAACAGCTTTTTACGTTATTAGTAACTGATATTGGAAGTGTCAATATGATCGCTAGCTCCATCGCTGGAAACAAAGAAAAATTCATGAAGCGTTACCAAAAAAAGATGTTCTTATAATTACCTATTTCGTGGAGATCTGGAAATGCCATGAACTCTTTGAATGTGGTACAACAAACAAGACGAAATCTTCAAGTATTTCAGCCACTTTCCGCATAGGTTGCATTTCTCAAACTCAGAGCAATCCGAAATAACAAAGTTTTCTAGCACACGCTCGTTCGGCATTTTGCATTTACAAAACGACATTTTGAAATATTTTGAAAATAGTACGTGTAATAAAAAATTTATGTTTCGTGAAGAAAATGAACAAAGTTACTCAGTTTTCAATTAATTTTTTTGAGTAAACAGTGATTACTCAGGATCTGATTAATCAGAATCTGATTAATCAGTATTTTTGATTAATCAGAATAATGATTAATCAAGAAATGATTTAATCGATTAATCGCACATCCCTAGTTTTTTTTTATTTTAAGCGGTAAAAAACGAAAGTGTCCGGTTACTGCAGGGTGGTCGGTTACTGGCACAGTTGCCCTAAATGAATTTGTTGAATATGGTTAAATCTCAAACAAAAAAAAAAAAAAATTGGTAGGCTCGAAGCCATGTTGGTAGGTTTTTGGTAGGAAAAAAATTTCCTTAGTGGCATCCCTGATTTTATTATCTGATTCTCTTCCAAACCCTTTTCGAGTTTATTTTCCATATGCCATGAGCGTTAGAAAACTATCGTGAGCTATGTGTTCCATCTTAGTTCGATGTATTCATATTGAAGGTCACGCGTGAACGTTCACCAAAATGTTTATTGGTTATCTAAATTGCAACTTGCATATATTGTTGTTCACCAACAACAATTAAGTTTTCTATATTGAATTTAGTGGTGGGGCATAACTGAACGATGCAAAAGTCTGCAATTGTACACGTACGTATATACATATATATGCACATAATTGATTACAAAGTCCACTTGTAAGCACACTCAAAAAAAAAATTTCTCTCGATCAAAGACATAATTTTTCTTATTTTGAACACGCGTCCCAATACAAAATTTTCTTTGTTTTGTGTAAATTTTCTCAAAACTGTGGAAAAAACATAAAAAAACATTCAAACAAATTCGTTGCCATGGGGATTTGTATGGGAATTTAATTTCTCAAAATTATAGAAATCAAGTCTTCAAAACAAGGAAAGTTGGGAATGGAATGGCGCTTAAAGAATTTTTCATTATTTTAATGTATGAATTTTTTCAAAACAAGTATATGCAACCATGGTAACGCATGTAACAACAATATTTTATAAACCTTTTAACATGTTTTAAGGAAAATTTACTCAAAACAAAGAAAGTAGTGTTCAAAATAGGTAAAAAAATTCTTTGACCCCTCCATATAATTTTTTTCTCTCAGTGCATGGATGCTATCAAATTAGTTGAGCTGCCACTTAACCTATTCGAGAGAAAGTTTCTGCAGAAGGTTTACTCATTGAAAACGGCGAGTATCGAAGAAGATCTAACAAATATAATCTTTAGCTAATTAGCTGCGCAAGCTTAAAGTATACGTCGACATAATTCAGCGAGTAAAAATCGAGCGTCTTCGAATGCTAAGTCCCGCCATGCGAATGAATGAGGACTCTCTGGTCTGGTAAATATTTCTGTCACGAATAAGGGTGCAAGCAGATCAGTAGTCAGTAGTACCTACACTCAAAAAAAAAAAAAAAAATTACTCAGATTATGGAAAAGTTGGAATGATTCGGCGCTAAAGACAATTTTCATTGTTTTGATGTACAATTTTCTTTAAAACGTGGTTTTTATTCCTTGATTTGAAGAAAATTGTACATCAAAACAACGAAAATTGTCTTTAGCGCCGAATCATTCCCACTTTTCTATAATCTGAGTAATTTTTGAGTGTACGTCGTATCAGCTTCCCAGCCAGCAAGGTACCGTGCATTTTACGAACATTGCGATTTACGAGATATTCTCGAATCAGAAAACAATAAAAAAAAACAAGCTTTTTTCTATCATGTCAAAAAAAAAGCGAAAATTTTCAAACAAAAAAAATTTAAACGAAAAATTTCAAACTCAATATTTTAAAAGTAAGTACATACATATGTATGTTTGTAAAATTTCTACATTTACGATAAAAAAAAAAACGGACGTAAAAGGATTCATATACGAGTGCTTTTTCGATACATTTACGACACTCGTAGGCACTGAACATTTTAAAGCGAAACAGTATTCATAGGCGAATCGTACACGGATTTCGTAAACGATATTTTATTAGAGTTTTCTTCGAGAAAACATCAGTTTACGAGCTCGTTTACGATGATTTTGCTGGCTGGGTTTCTTTCACATCACATGTATAAAATTACGCATTGAATGATTGTGTGCTTTTTCTTAAAAGTTGTTTTGTGAAAGCTCGTTCCTTTCTCTTTATCCTCTCTTTGTAAACTATTTTCCTTACACGGCATGGAAATCATCAACGAAGGTGCCTAAGCAACATTTGTATAACTTTGTATTACTTAGTAGTACTAATTTAGTACATTTATTTATTGGTGGTATATGTTCAAGTTTATTGTTATTTTCTTGGATTTACTAGCTGTTTATGGAAACTAATACTTTTTTGCTCTGCTGTATGTGGTGTGTTAACAGGAAGAAGTAACGTTGAGCTTGAAAATGAGTGGCCGGAGGACTTTCGCTTTAACTTGTATGATACTTTTCAAAAACCAATTTATATATACAATATGTATCCAACTAAGCCGCTTATGTAGCGAGTATGCAGGAATTAGGATGAAAACCAAAGTATTAGCCTTAACATATGTATGTATTATATATGTATGTATGTATTTTCATCCTCAACCTAATGGGCTTTGTGGTACTAGATGTTAACCTTTATATGCTAAACAATTTTTGCAACAGTTGTTATGAATGTACATACATATGTACATATGTCTCATAAGAGATTAGTGGCAATAGAAATGAATGTAGAAGTGGTAATGGAAATTAAGTTGAAAATGAAAGACGAATTAAAGTCATTTTTGGGTATTGCTATGGTAGAGGTAAATTAGAACGTTGTTTGCTTTTGTACTTTTTATGTATAGTACTTTCATTCAACAGGAAATCAACACATGTTCTCAACCTTGTTGGCGTGAATAGTAGCTAAACGAAATGATTTGTTGCGAATCGAATTCCAAGAAATAGATAAAACTCAATTGAAACCAGTTGTAGTCATTAGTACAAGTGTATTAATAATTAAATTAATTAGCATTAACGAAATAAACTTGTGTGTATTTAGAAGCAGAAGCGCTTCTAGGTAAATTTGTTTACTTGAATTCATTAGTTATTCAATGGCAGGGTACATAGATGGTGTAGGGTAGATATATTTTTTAAAAGGTAGCGGTGGAAAAATGCAAAAATATATATACACTAGCTGACCCGGCAAACTTCGTTCTGCCCAAAATAGATTTTTTTTTATTAATTTCATTTCAAAAATTGTTATTACACCGGTATTATTTTTAATAGAAAATTAACGATTTTTCACTACTTCATTGTGTATACAACTTCAAAAATATATACTTTTAGTATTCAGTTTAAGGCTGCACGATACACAACATTTTAACTTTTCTATTCCGGATATTTATTTTCATTGAGTAAGTAAGAGGATTGATATAGTATACCTCCATAATGGTTTTCAGGCCCCTCCTCCAACCCTTCTAGATATATTCAGCCTCAAAAGTTTAGTACGTATGGGAGGTGCAATGCCCCATTTTTCGATAAATCTTTTTTTTTTTGGGTGAACATGGTATTGATATCGTTTATCTGCATAGTAATTTCTATGTACATGTCATGAACGCTTTTATGGATATTTAGCCTTAAAAATTAAGAACGCATGGGAGGTGCTACGCCCCCTTTTCCCTAAACTACTGTTTTTTCAGAAGCACGCTATTGATATCGTTAATCTCCTGATAAATTTTCAGGTCCCAACCTTAAACGCTTTTATAGATATTCAGCTTGAAAAATTAAGTTTGTATGGGAGGTGCCACGCCCCCTTTTCCGATAACCTACACTTTTATGCGCAAAAAATGTTTTGATATCATATAGCTCTGCACCAATTTACAGGTCCCTGACTTAAATCCTTTTAAAGATATTCAGCTTAAAAAATTAAGTGTTGTTGGGAGCTGCCACGCCCCCTTTTCGGATAACTCCTATTATTTTGCGTTAATATGGAATTGTTATGGTTTATCTCCACACCAATTTCCAAGCCCCTAGCGTAAACAATTTTAGAGATATTCAGCATGAAAAATTAAGTTTGTATGGGAGGTGCCACGCCCCTTTTTCCGGTAACCCCCACTTTTATGCGTGGGAATGATTTTGATATCATTTAGCTCTATACCAATTCTCAGCTCAATACCTTGAACTGTTTTAGAGATAATCAGCTTTAAAAATTAAGGTTGTATGGGGGGTGCCACGCCCCCTTTTCTGATAACCCCCACTTTTCTGATTGAGAAGGGGTTTGATATCACCTACCTCTATGCCAATTTTCAGCTCCCTACCTTAAACTGTTTTAGAGATAATCAGCTTTAAAAATTAAGGTTGTATGGGGGGTGCCACGCCCCCTTTCCTGATAACCCCCACTTTTCTGATTGAGAAGGGGTTTGATATCACCTACCTCTATGCCAATTTTCAGCTCCCTACCTTAAACTGTTTTAGAGATAATCAGCTTTAAAAATTAAGGTTGTATGGGAGGTGCCACGCCCCCCTAACATTTTTTAATTTTTTCTTCGACTAAACCTTCGCGGGGTAACAACAAACAAACCCCCCTAAGGAAGTATTTGATTTGGTTCAGCCGTTTTCAAGTTTTAGCGTTACAATTAAAAACCAAATCATTTTTATATATATAGATATATATTTATATTGACTCGATAAAGAAAAAATGTCTACCAGAAAGTTATAGAGTATCGGACTGTGATAAATTATTCGATTAGTTTGAAACTGACAATAAGAACAGTGATGCCAGATAATATCGGCTAAAATTCCCACAGAAATTGTAAAAAAATCCCTAATTTCCCACATTTTAAATAAGAAAATCCCACAAAATTCCCACCGAATTTAAACCATTTATTTCAGTAATATAAGAATATATAACAGGCAAATACAGTTTGTTTAATAGCTAAAAGTATCAGTTGTACAAATTATTTGTATTGTGTAAGTGGATATGATTTTTGTTTATTTTAAAGTTGAAGCAATTGATATTTATGGATTAAAAGGCAACTCTTACTTTACTTATACTATTTAACATATTACTAGATAGTTTGTTTCGCTTTTTACATATAACATCCGTTACAATTGAAAATATTCTTTCTGATTCAGCGTTTGAATGGGGTAACGTGAGTACAATTTCAACCAATTGCTTAAGATTATGAAACAAAAAATTGTTATTAAAAGTTTATTATTTTACTCGACATTACATAAACAGGTAATTTTTTTAAATCGTTATTTTGTGTTTCGGTTAAAACTAAACAAATACTTTTGTATTCCGATTCTGTGAGATCAGGATTAAGATTTAATTTTTTAGTTAGAGCAAGAAGTGATACACGATTGTTTTTAGAGAAATCAAAAACAATATCGGGATCTAAAAACAGCAATTCTTCGAAAACACCGTCAAATGGAAAACGTGATATTATCTGAAAAATAGAAGCTCCATAAAAGCGCAAACACTTTTTTGAGTACAATCTTTTCCTCCAAATTTAAATTTGACAAAATATCTTCGAATTCACAACCAACGTAAACGTTATGCACGTCAAGTAAATATGGAGTTGGAAGTTCCAAAACTTTTAGCTGAAATTGCAATTTTCAACACAAGTGTCTTAGCTTCTTGCCCTAGTCGGTGTATAAGTACATTTCGGCTTTGGAACAATGCGTTAATTTCCAATTCTTCATAAATAGTTTCTGCTTTTTTACGCTTATCTTCAAATGAGGCCAGGCGAAAATAGTTTTTAAGTGGCTCCTAATTCTCCAAAATTCTTTCAATTATTAGCAATACAGTACGAATGTGCACAATGAAAAATAAATTACCTAAGAGCGATTATTAACATGATTTTATTACTTTCACCTGTATGTATGTATGTATGTAGGTATTTATGTAAACAAGTTACGTATACGCAGTGTAGTTTACTGTATGTTTACTTGTACGTATGTAACCGACTCCTTTTTGCATTGCATAAGTTAACGCGAAAGCGTGTGTATTCATACACTAAATGGGAGTTTTTCAGTGTGAGATGTGCTTATTTTAAGTTATAATATAAATTATACATATGTAGGTATGTAAAAACAGTTCTGCAACCAAAAAATCCCTTTTTTTATATGGACGACAACAAAATGTCGCTTATTTCCCTCGTTAAAAATTTTGCAGTGAAATATCCCTCAAAAAGGAAAATTTCCCTCAATCTGGCACCACTGAATAAGAAATGAGAGTGAATTTATAACAATTCCTCTTTTTCCAACGTTGGAAATAAGTTCGAAAAGAAAGTGAGAATAAGATGATGCTATAGCAACAAGGGTACAGGTGAGTTTATTAAGATAATAACCCGCTATCAATTGAATTTCCATTTGAGAATGAATTTCGAAGGAAGAATACATACAGTAAAGGCTTCGTTTTGTTGGAGAACAACATAGTTCTTAAATTGGATAACAATCTATACATACTTATATTCCACATTTATTACCGAAACTGATACTCAAATAACTGAGGGGTAACAGCGTCTTTTTTGTATAGAAATCTTTGTTACAGAAATCACCCCTATTTTTCGTAAAACTAGAATAGAAAAATCAGAAAAAATATGCAATAATTCACACTCTGTGGTCAATGTGCAGGCACTTGCCATTTACGCTGTAAATGCATAAAAGCCTCACTTACTCACTTTAAAGCTATTGACACCAATATTTAACGCTCAAGGGTGATGGTGGGTGATGGTGGCAAAATTTGCTTTATTGCAACTAGACTAGACTAAATGGCCTAAAATCCACATTGTTAACATTGTTTATAAATGTGTGCTTAAATGTATGTAAGTACGTACATATGCACGAAAATACAATGTACTAAATAGTGCTCAAATGTGCTCGAAAACTTTTGTTACATTTTGCAGTCAATGGGCTGAATAACAATGGTAGATATCTACAAATACTAATGACTGCACCGAAAGTGTAAGTAAGTAAGTACACACAGGGAAAAACAGCATTTTAAAATCAAAAATAAAATTTTTGTTTTCATAATGTAAAACGTGCATCCAACAATAATCAAACCATTTTTATTTTAACAATGAAAATTTTTAAATTAAAAATGAAATTTTTGAATTAAGAATGAAATTTTTTAAGAAAAAATGCATTTTGGATTTAAAAAGAAACGTACTTAAATTGAAAATGAAAATGAATGTTGATTCAAAAAATCGCTCTTTGTTCAAATTTTTTTTGTTAGAAAATATTTTTTTGTGAGAAATCCAACAAAAATAATAATGAGAATCGATTTTTTTTTAATTTTGTTTTTACAATGATTCATATAATTCATGGATTCTTTTTTAGGAAAAGGGAAGTATAAATAGGTTACTACAATTCAATATAATGTTGAATGTTCCACTATGTGATGATTGAATAGAATTTCAGGTTGATGTCATGGTTCGAATCCGGAGGAGAATATAAAATAAAGAAGAAAAAGGAGAATAAGGATAATAAGAAATAAAGATAGCAAACAGTTAAGGCGAAGTAGAAAAGAAGAGGAGAACAAACGTGGGCTATATTTTTGTAGTTGGGACTCGGATTGAGAGAAAATGAAGAGAGTGCCGTTGGATACAATTTCAAATCCGGAAGAAAAAATGATATAGAGAACTCTACAGCATTTTTTTCTCATAGTGCTTAAAATAAAAATAAACATTTTTAAATTTAAAATTTTTTTCTTGATTTAAAAATTTTACAATGAACATTTTTAAAATAAAAATGTAGGTATTTACATCAATTTTAAATACGTTTTTACCCATTTTAAGCACGTTTTCATATGTTTTTATAATTTTTTTCCCTGAGTGTAGATGAATTGAAAACGTACATATGTATCTGATTTCAAAGCCAGCACAGGCATATTTACTTGCATGTTTGTAGAGCTTCATATGCCCAGAAGTGCGTATAATTATAATTGGTCTGTAGGTCATTCATCATATCAGCCAGGATATGATAATTGAATATAACTTGACTACAATGAAAAGGCGAATATAAAGTGCATCCCTACAGCATAGTACCAAGTTTAAGTTTCACATGAAAATGCTGTCAATATGCATAACAGAAAAGCATGTGAATAATGCGTGAGTACTGGAGTTTATGCCATGAAATTTCTACGCAACATGCTAGCAACATGATGCCAGCAACATTCTCGCACGTTATGTAGTTTAAAATTTAAACTTTAAATAGACAATACCACTTTAAGGCGAACAAGACAAAAATATGTTGATAACAACAAATAACGGCAAAATATGTAAATGCATGTTGTTGGTGAAATTTTATGACCGGAACTTGGTACCTATAGGTATAGGTAGTATACTAGGCTTTAGGTAAAATATCAAATACTAGAATTTGTTGTTTATACTTTTTTCAACGCCTTGGAACAGGGCTGCTCAACGCTCTCGTATTGAAAGTACAAAAATCAATACATCTACAAATTTTGTATATGCACTGAAAATTTTTTTTGCTCATTTAAATTTTTTTATGAATTCCAATAAAATATTATTTTAGAATTTATTTTCAAATGGTAGTATCACATACATACAAATTTTTTTTATTTTTTATATGAAAGTTTTTGAATACAAATTTTTTACAGTGCTTTAATTTTTTGAATTTTTTTTTCATTACTAGAGCTCGGATAATAGGTGAAAATCAAGCGCCTAAAATTATGCTACGTAATATTTGTGAGCATATCCAGTGGCAAGTTTAAGGGTGGGGTAAGTTCGGGTCTAAGCCCCCGTGAATGCAATTGGATAGTTTGCTTACTAGGATGCCAGGAAAATCAATTATTAAGGGTTTTTATGAGTTGCACGTGAAAAATTGCAAAGAAAGCTACAATAAATAAATATAATAATGAAGAATAATAATAAATAAAGTATAATAAATAAATAATAAATAAATATATAATTATAAACAATAAAGAAAAAATTGAAAACTTGTAGTGACTCGCTTAAATTTGAGACAAAATTTTCGCAAGTGAAGGAAAAACAATTACAATTTTAAACCAAATATATTTTGAATAAAAATGAGGCAAGTGCATATTAGCAAATGGAATATATAACACAGCTTTTTAATTTGTAGTGGTCTGACTTTAAACATTTGCATTTTGAGTAAAAAAAAATTGATTTGAACTTTCCTATTTTTTCTTATGACCATTTCAGTGTTTACATTTTTCCAATTGGATACTCGGCATAATTCCATATCTGTAAAAATGCAAATATCTCTCGTAGTAAAAAACGGTTTTGCATTTTTGTTTATGAGCTATTAGAACATTAACTATGCCATAATTTACTTAATTTTCCCAAATTTTATTTTCATTACAGCCAGTTTTGTTTTGCTTTCAAAAAGCTTGACGATGTGCAAAAATATAAAATACAAAATTGAAATAAATTTTGTTTTTTTTTCTAAACGCAAGACGTACGAGTGTTCTTCATACTTTTTTTCAGTAAAAATGTCAAAGAAACTAAATCCCTCTTTGACTTTATTTCTTCACACACCCTGTATGTTTATTCAAACTACAAATTTGTATAACATGATTAAGAACTTTTCTATTAAAATTTTCACCCACCATACCAATATGGTACCCCTTTATATTTAAATTGTGATCTCGCCACTGAAAACAAACAAAATTTACAAAATGTAGCATTTTTTAGGCGCTTGATTTCACCTATTTTTCCGAGCTCTATTCATTAGACATTTGTTATTGTAAATTTCGATTTCTTACGGCAGTGCTCCTATACAAAGTGCCTTTGCTCTGCACATTCAATATGAATCATAGGCACATACATATAAAAAAATTTTCATATCTCGTCGCTCCCAACGAAGACTAGCACGGTTCAGTTAGCGTGGAAGACTAGCACGGTTCGTTGTTCGCGTGGAAGACTAACACACTTCGTTGTTCGCGTGGAAGACTAGCACACTTCGTTGTTCGCGTGGAAGACTAGCATGCTTCAGTTCTCTGCGTGGAAAACTAGCATACTTCGTTGTTCGCGTGGAAGACTAGCATGCTTCAGTTCTCTGCGTGGAAGACTAGCATACTTCAGTTCTCTGCGTGGAAGACTAGCATGCTTCACTTGTTTGGGTGGAAACTAACATACTTCTGTTTGTTAGAAATAAGCTTAGGGGTTAAGCACATAAGGAGGATTGTCCGAGGAGTGAAAGATATTTTATAAGTAAGTGCAAGAACAATAATTCATACTGCAATAAAACTTTAAACAGGAACCTTCAGCCAAACTATATGAAAAGTATCGTTAGTTATTACTCGGAACTCTATATTTATATATCGTCGCTCTCAACGAAGACTAGCACGTTTCTATTTTTTTTAAAAACATTGTGCACACTTTTTGTGTAGTACCAAAGCACTAGTCATATCTACTAGTCATATAAATATAGAGTTCCGAGCAATAACTAATGCGGTGTTTTATTTGATGCGAAATCCAGGTTTTATTTGCACAACATATGCACATACTTAAAAGTAGGCCTAGTACAAGTCTGGGAATATTTGAAACTCATATACTTTTCATATAGTTTGGTTCCTGTTTAAAGTTTTATTTCAGTATGAATTATTGTTCTTGCACTTACTTATAAAATATCTTTCACTCCTCGGACAATCCTCCTTATGTGCTTAACCACTAAGCTTATTTCTAACAAACAGAAGTATGTTAGTTTCCACCCAAACAAGTGAAACATGCTAGTCTTCCACGCAGAGAACTGAAGTATGCTAGTCTTCCACGCGAACAACGAAGTGTGCTAATCTTCCACGCAATCAACGAAGTGTGTTAAGCTGGAGTTATAGGTACTTAACGTAGCATGAACAAACTCACTCAAAATTTCTGTTCAATGGGGTTTGAGTACATTTGATTATGCATACTGAGCGTAACATAGAAGTCTGATTCATTTAGATTTTTACGGAGCGCGCATAAAGCGGCCCGTTTCTCAACTTGTTCCATGCTACGTTAAGTATCTATAACCCCAGCTTTAGTCTTCCATGCGAACAATGAACCGTGCTAGTCTTCGTTGGGAGCGACGATCTGAGTGCTTATGGGAGTGCGAAGAAAATTTTGTTTCATATTTCAAGTGCAAATATGTATCTGTGCCTATGATTCGGAGCAAAACAAAAACAATTGTGCTTTGAGTGCCTATGAGGTGAGCAGCCCTGCCTTGGAATTATAAAGTTTGGTAGATGACAATACACACACACTTCCTAG
This sequence comes from Urophora cardui, assembly GCA_960531455.1. NCBI lineage: Eukaryota > Metazoa > Arthropoda > Insecta > Diptera > Tephritidae > Urophora > Urophora cardui. The sequence continues at coordinate 14,209,712 of OY482674.1, forward strand.
TCCAAATAACGACCGTTCTCAAGGGCAAGAATATTGAACAGCAAGAATATTATCTATACGCAAGCCCCTTTTTGTAGTTAAGTCAGTTTCAAGACTCAAGTACATACATACATACATAAGTATTAGCTTTAATTTTTTTCTACTTTTCAAGATTCCTCTGAGTTTCTTATTTCTTTAATGGGCTATCCATAGTCCAACTGCCTTGCTTTCTTCTTTTTTCCATTTTCTTGCCCCTCTTTACTTCATTTGACTGATAATAATGCTGTCAAAAGGTTCAAATTGAGATTACATTGTATTTGCAAATAAACGCTAGTAGGCGGCGAACGCTTGTTTTCTTTGCATAGAAACAGCAGATATTTTCGCGATAATAATGTAAATACATATAGATATACCTACATACTTTCATTTATGAAAAGTTAATTACATCAATATTACAAAATAGTAAAAAAAACTGTAGAGTTGCTGAAGCGAAAAGAGCGAATCGCCTCATCAGCAATTTTCTGTGCGTTGTTAATTAAGGTACCTAGGTCACTGACCTAATCTAGTCAGCGCGTGGTGTGTGTATTTTTAATGATCCCGTGGGCCAAAGGTAAGATAAAATTACGAATAAGTCCAATATTTCCTTCCTAATTAGTTAAACTTGCTTTTCCACAGAAACTGTCTATTGTGGATATTATTAATTTTTTTGTAATTTTCCAAGCTTAAGAAGTAATTATGAATTGTTAAAACAATCAAGTAGCAGCCAAAATGGCTGAAAAGATATAAGCTTCCCTTTAATTTACTTTGCCATTACCGTTTACCGGTAAAAAAAAAAAAATTTGTGAGTTGCGCATCATCAAGCTCAAAAACACCGCAAATTTTTAAGCATTGAGTAGATATGTGAGCACAAAAATTTGAGTGACAAATCAAACACAAATCACTCACTCAATAACATGAAGAGCAGAGCAAAAAAATTAAGAAATATGTATGTATGTTCTTCCATGATCTATTTATTTTGTTGATTGTCATTTATTCACTTTATTTACAGACAATTCGTATTTACGAACTCGCCAGCTGGCATACCGTCATATCTACATAACTATATGTATGCTTTTGTATGGCGAATATTGTATTACGCGATTCACTCACTTATCCGCCCCAACAAGCTAAACAAAGAAATAAGTAAGAAAAAAGTTATTTTGCGACTAAATAATATATACCCATTAGTGAGTTTAGATAGTGCCAAATTATTTAAATAGTAAAGGCCCTCGGCAACTTACAATCTGGATTGAGAGAATTGCATATGTGTGAGTGTCGGATGATTGACGCAAATATCAAAAAATTTTGATTTTCGTCGCCGCGAGCAGATAGCGAGCCGACAACAAGTACGTGTATCACGACGGCTGCCGATTGCACTAACACATACAAAAAAAAAACTCAAATTTGACTAACTCACTCAAGATTGTAAGTTGCCGAGGGCCTTAAAACACCGCATTTAAAAGCCCGTCTCCACATAACTTGTTTCACCAACAAAACATCTGGCAAAACATCTCGCTAAATAACCCGTCTTCGGGTGGCTGATCGTGATTCAGTTTAACATTTCTCTTTCGTGCTCTTCTTAAATGTTTGTATGTTTGCTTATATTTTGCGTTTTTGTTTTGGTCTGTGTGAGATTTCGATAGATTTTCGATACAAAATTAGAGAAGACATCGATATCATCGAGGTTGGATTCAGAATGAAACAGTGTTTCAATCTTCACTCGCTCTCAGAAATTTGTATGGAAATTGGCGAGTTTCGGCACTGGTTTCCGTGTCGAAACAAGATTGAGAGAGAAAATGCAGAAAAAAAGAGCGAAACACGTTATGTGGAGACATGGTATAAACAAGACTGGGGCTAGTATTTTTCGAAACACAAATTTGAAGATAGCGATGATTCTGATACTTATATTCCACATATTCTCCGAATTACATATGTAAGTATCACCTTAGATAGAGCTGAGAATATTTAAGAAAGTATAGAAAATTAGGATCTGAGGATATTCTAATCCTCTAAAACTTTTCAACACTTCAGCAACCTCTAAAATGCAGTTTTATTTGGATTTCATGGCTTAGCTTATTTTGGAGAAGCTACCATCTACACGTTTGGTCACAGATTTAGAAGATCCTTAAATTCCCTTCCATAATTAGTGAGTTTGCAGAATTTTCTTGTTGTTTGTGTGGAAGGCCATAAGTTCACCGTGGGTGGTCGGGGCTAATGGAGAGTCGGTTCAAATATATTCCTGATCTCCTTTCATTCAGTCTACGAAAGATTTGCTTGGAAATTCTGCAGGTTGCTTTAGCGCTCCACTTGGCTTTAATTTGCTCAATGAAGTCAGATTGTGACTAGATCGGAAATGGATACTCCTACCAAAGAGGTCCAAGGCGCTTTTTTGAGGGAATTATATATCACTTTAGCTTAGAGCGCAAAGTGACTAAGTCCAGTTTTATGAAAAATTATATTTTTTTGTAGAAGGCTAGAAAAATTAAATTCGTACTACATTAATCAGCTCTGTGATACTTGCCATATTTCTACTCGTTTTTATATAGCCACCAGAATAAATACTTTTCCGACAATCCGTTTAACTGACAACAAAGTGGAATTACATGTAGCTATTTGAATCGCGATCGACACATTCAGTAGTACTTCAACTTCGTCGTAACCAAAATATTTACATGAACACAATTTTTTTTTTTTTTCATATATGTAGACTTTTTTTGTTTTTTGTCTCTCCTGTAAAGTTTGATAAAAGGCACTTAGCCACTTTGCACTCCAATCTAGTGATATGTATGTAGATCTCTCATTCTGAGCTGGAATTATTCAGCCCCAAATTTTCTGTAGCAACACTTTCACTTTGAAAAGAAAGTGCTGCAGATACAATAACCACTGTGTCTGTGCCGGTGTCACTACCGGGTATACCATCAAATCAAAACAAAAGCCAAAAATAACTCACGCGATTCATCGCGCAAATGCTCATTTACCCATAGTACCAACACAATTTGCCGATAAAATCAAAAACAGCGAAATGAATGAATGGCTGGCTGGGCACACACACGTTGCTTGTCTGTCGGTTTAGTTACTTTGCAGCAAGTAACAGTTTCTATTGTAATTTTTACGTGAAATAAAAAACTTGTTTGTGGGAATTTTATTTCGAATTTCGCGTTTTTTTGTGTATTGTTGTTTTTTTTTTTTTGATTCAGTGGGTTTTTGCACTTTATGCAGTGATGCTCATACCTACATACATACATATGCACATACATGTTTATATACTTCTTCTTCTAATAAAGCAATGTGCATTTTATATGACGTAGGAGTACCTATAAGGTCTATATTTTCTTCTTTTCTTGAGTTATTGTGTAATCAGAGATTTTTGTTTTGGATAAGAAGAAGTTATACACATACATATGTATGTATATATGTATGTTGGCATATTTCTATGCCATTGTTGTTGTTGTTTTTATGCGACAAAGCAAGATCATTTTGCAATTTTGTGGTCGTTATTAGATGAACGTGAGATTTTGTGAAAAGTGCTTGTGCGAGTTGTTATGCGGCGTTAAGTTTATGGAGCAAAACGTTTTGTAACTTTTATTTTTAGCTATTTAAACGTTTTTTAATCGTGTTTATTTTCCAAGATTTGTATACACGTAGCACGGCATGTGAAGAAACTAATATAAAGTGACTTTATATGAATCGTCCATTTTCAAAACCGGCCATCTCAAAAATTTTAATTTTTCAAGCTAGGTATCAGATTCAATTCTAAAACATCACCTGTATTTAATATTAAAACAATTTCTTAACCAAAAGCTGCCATATTCGAGTCAAATTACTCTATAGTAATAATGAACACAAATCGTGTTAGCCATTGGTTTCTTAAGAGCAGTTTTTTGCATATTTCTCAAAAACGACTTGAGTGGAGATGGCCGGTTTTGAAAATAGACGATTCATAACTTACTTAACGATGTTTACCTATATCCGGTTATCGCGAACAGCTGAGCAGTTAAAAGACTTCCGCTTGCAAGTCAAATTAATTAAAAAAGTGTCATCACGATCGTATTATGAGGTAATGGATATGTGCTGTATGGACAGGTAAGTACCGAGTTCCGGTTCGAATGCCACTGTATTCGTTTTAAGCACCAAAAGTATTAGAGAAAATTTTGTTTAATATACCAGACTAGTGCTGGAAAACCATCGATAGTGGTCCCATCGATTGGCCATCGATAGGTTTAAAAGCAACCATCGATAGTATCGATGGTTTAATATATGTACGTAATTGGACGTTAAAGGGAAATGTGGTACTCAAATATTTAATGCACATACAAATACATATGTATGCATGTATGTACTTACGTTCCCATATTTAAAAGAAAAAATATAAACTTTTATTAGAAACATTATAAAATTAATTAAAAACCAAAGTTTATATAAAAAGTTCAATACAAAAAATAAATCAAAGTAAGAATGCTACATACACACATTTGTACATATACAGTTGTCCACAAAATAGGAGAAGAGCCGAAATCAAAACCTAAATTGCTCAATTCTCAATAAAAAAAGTTTTATTTGCAAGTTTTTTCATAAAATTATTCACTAATCCTTTATTTACATATTCGCAGCGCACATATTCCAATCAAGTACCTTGAAAATTATAAATCTCAGTTTTTATACTCAGCTGTACTAGTACACAGAGTATTATAGTTTTAATCACATAACGGTGGATTGTAACAGAATGAAATAATCGAGATAGATATAGACTTATATATATCAAAATGATCAGGGTGAAAAGAGAAATCGATTGAGCCATGTCCGTCCGTCCGTCCGTCCGTCTGTCCGTCTGTCCGTCCGTCCGTCTGTAAACACTCTAACTCGCGCAAAAATTGAGATATTTTGATGAAATTTGAAATGCAAGTTGGTATCGACACTGGGACGGTTGGTATTGAAAATGGGCGAAATCGGACCATGACCACGCCCACTTTTGCTATATAGAAAAAATCGGAAATCTGGTATCTCAGCCACTAATATAGCTAGAGTGATGAAATTTTATCCACGTGTTGAGCTCAGGCCCCTAAGAAGAAATTTGATGGAATTTTGGAAAATGGGCGGTGCCACGCCCACTTATTAAGGAGCAAACATTGAAAGCTTTATGAGTCATAACTCAAAAACTGTTGAAGATATATCGATGAAATTTGGTATGCGTGATTTACTTACTTAAACAAATGTTTTGACGGAAAATTGCCAAAATCGGTTGACGGCCACGCCCACTTTTATATATGGGAACTATAAAGGGGCCTAATAAAAACATTTTAAGCGATATCTCTGTCAAATATAAAGATCTATCACTGAAATTTTGTGGCATGAGTCCAGCTATGTACATAAAACAAAAAGCACAAAAACTTAGGAAAATGGGCGGTGCCACGCCCACTTATTAAGGGGCAAATATTGAAAGTTTTATGAGTCATAACTCAGAAACCATTGAAGATATATCAATGAAATTTAGTACGCGTGATATATGTACTTAGGCAAATGTTTGGACGAAAAATTTCCAAAATCGGTTGACGACCACGCCCACTTTTATATATGGGTCTTATAAAGTGACCTAATAAAAACATTTTAAGCGATATCTCTGTCAAATATAAAGATATATCATTAAAATTTTATGGAAGGAGTCTAACTACGAACATAAGACAAAAACCGTAAAAATTTTGGAAAATGGGCGTGGCACCGCCTCTTTTTAGAAGCTGGAATATACGAGATTTCTGAGCCCATAACTCGACAAATAATTTATGTGTAATGACGAAACTTGGTGTGCACACTTTTATTACTTTTGGTAATACATGTTAAAAATTTTAGCGAAATCGGTTGACGGCCACGCCCACTTTTATATATGGGTATTATAAAGTGACCTTATAAAAACATTTTAAGCGATATCTTTGTCAAGTATAAAGATAATTCATTGAAATTTTGTGGCATGAGTTCCACAATAGACCGGAAAAAAAAATAGAAAAATTTTGGAAAATGGGCGTGGCACAGCCTCTTTTTGGACAAAGGGATATACGAGATTTCTTAGCCCATAACTCGACAAATAACTGAGATATTATGACGAAACTTGGTTTATACACTTATATAACCTATGTTAATAGACACGCAGAAATTTATTGAAATCGGTTTATGACCACGCCTACTTTTTAACAAAGATATTTCTGGAACACCCTTTGGGAATTTGTAAAGTGACATCTTTGTAACTAGAAGTCATAAAGGAATGAAGTTTTACACAAAGAATAATATGCATATACTTAGTTGGATGACTGATAAAAATGTTTAAAATGGGCATGGCTACGCCCACTTTATGCAGCACTCGCTTTATGTAAAATACACCCTATATCGAACAAACGCAAACAAACAATGAACGCATACAGCTGAGTATCTAATGTTCGATTCCACTCGAACTTAGGCTTTCTTACTTGTTTTGATTAATTTTTTTAAAAGACGTTGGAGTTATTTATCAAGTAAAATACTATCGATGGTTAAAAAAAACCATCGATAATCGCTATGGCATCGGCCCCATCGATAGTATCGATAGTTCAATCGATGGTTTTCCAGCACTATACCAGACCCCGAGGTAAAGAACTAGGTAATCGCTTATTAAAGTTTAGACATTTAACATACAAAATTGTTGATATTAAACCGATTTGGAACATTTTTGGTATTATTAATATTGAAGCTTCCATGAACTGTAGGACTTCATTTACCTCCAGATAAAATTTTATTATTCTAGCCCTGGTACATTATACTAAAATCAACCCAAAAGATTAGAATGACTTTCTAACTGCGATAACACTTGCTCAGCAAAATACCTTGCCTAAGTATACATAAGACGCTCCAATTGAGGAGCAAATGAATGTATTTATGTCTATATGTAAGGGCGATACTCAGTGATAAGCGCTTTCTTCTTGTACTCGTAGGAGCGCAAAAATCTGTGTTTCAGCAATAGGTATAACTAGTAAACCCGGCCACGCGATGCTGTGGCTTTCAATTACACTGTGCGACAATTTGAGGGTGGAAGACCACTTATTGCCACATTTGAAAATTTTTTGATATACCTTCATAACTACTGGTTATTTTTATTTTCTGTTGACCTAGATTTTTTATACATAGATTTTGACCAAGGAGCCCCATAGTGAAGTTTTGTGCCGAATATTTTCCTAAACTATGGTAACCTTAAAGCGACCTACAAAAGGCCATTTGGCACGCTCCTCCTTTTCTTTCTGGTTCTCTTTCTCTTCCCCTTTCCCCTTTATTTGCGCTTTATTTTCCCTTTATCCATTTTATTTTTCATATTTCCTCTTTCGCTTCCTGTCCTTCGCCATATCCGTCCCTTTCATTTTCCTCTTCCCTTTCCTTTTATTACCCATCTTCAGTGCTAGGCCTTGCATGACACTTCAAATTTAAAAATGAGATAAACTGTAGCGTAAAAATGGATTATTGAACGGTGGCACCCTTTTTGTAAAAATTTTAATAAATTACTCATTTCCATGCCAAGTCCTTTCATATGACACCTCAAATTTAAAAATCAAACAAACTGTAGCGTAAAACTGAATTTTTGAACAGGTGGCAACCCTATTTGTAAAATTTTTATTAAATTACTTAATATCAGGTCAAGCCCCTTCATATGGTACCAAAAATTTTAAAATCAAACAAACTATACAGTAAAATTAAATTTTCAAACATCTGGCAACCCTTTTCAAAAAAATTAAACCTTCCTGCACATGTACAGGTCAAGCCCTTTCGGTATAACGGTGTAAAAGTTATGGTGCTTTCAAAAAATCGCTTAGCGTAATATATATAAAGATATACAACCTACCAGCAACCTTCTGATAACTCCTCGTCATTTAATGCTCAAATTTGTTGAAAAATAAACGTGTCCTTACATAGTACATATATTGATATTACTTTCATACATATCTAATTTTTTTTAAGGGCATACATACATACATATCTACTAAAAATAAACCAACGTGTCTATTAAAAATAGAATGCTAAAGCAAAACAAAGCAAAACAAAAAGCAAAAAATTAAAATACAAAAGACAGAAGGCAAAGTTTAATACAAATCAATTAAGAAAATCAGCTAGTCCGAAAATAAATTAAGAAAGTCGTAGTTGTTTGTATACTTATGCATGTAATTTTCGTCAGCAAGTGATGCGATAATAGAACATTGTACGAGTATAATCAAAATCAATTATTTGCGTGGCGTTAAATGTTTTGCGTGTTATATTTCACACTTTGCTATTGTAGACAAATCTATTTAATACATACATACTTACATACCTACATATACATATTCTATTGTACGCAAATATAATCTGTAATTATGTACTACAAACCTAATCAAATGGCATAATTATTTGTTTTCTCTGAGGAAGCAGATTTTCATTTAGGACAGGGAAAGCTAAATTACTGCTCAAATATTATTTAAGCACCTTAATATAGTAAGTAGATATACATATATATGTATAAGCGTTCAGCCAAAAATATTTACAAAGAAAACTTTATGGCTATATACCTACTTATTTTTGTACCTATTTGTATACATACTCGTATTATACGTCTTTCCTTATCTCGGTCGATGCTAGAATTAAAACTGCGCGTCTGATCTCACTTATCAACTGACTAACAATATTCATATGTAGTACATACATATGTTTGTATGTAATAATATTTGCAAGTCACTGATATGAAGAGTTATTTATAGTACTGACTTAAACATATCACATAATATACGCGTGTTTATAATGGGATTCACAGGTTATGTGTATGTACATACGTATTTATATACCTAAATATATATTAACACTAGCTGTACCCAGCCAAGCTTTGCTTTGGCCCACTTCCTATTATAGGTACTTGAAGCGAAAAACGGCACACTTGAAAATATGTTGGAAGTATCTAGAAACCGAAATTTAAATTTAGTTTAAAAAAGTGAAGGAAAAAATTGATATTTTCAAAAGTTTGCCCTCTTCATGTTCTTATCCCATTTTTCTTCGTATTAGTCTCCAACTCCCTTTCCCTCTACTTTTCTCTTTCACTTTCCCTTTCCATTTATCTTTCATTTGCGTTTCCTTTTTCCTTTCCTTTCCCATCACATTTCCGCTTCTCTTTCTCTATCGCTCTCTCTTACCTCTCCTTTTCTGTTTTTCTCCTTTTTATTCCCCCCACTTATTCCAAGACAAGGGTCTTACTGTCTCTCTCCCCATCCTATTCATTCCGTTTTTATTATATTCTCCCTCTCCTTTCCCGTCCCTTTGCCTTTCCCAGTCTCATTACTCTTCTCCTTTCCCTAGGAAACTGAGTTTAGCATAATATACCCTGCATTCCACTTCGAATTTGATACCATCATTGCTTAAAAACTCCGTGGCGTCCGAATCGTCTCTTTTACCCATAATTGGGTATCGGGACTAAGAATCACTATGAAAATATATATATAGCAGACCCGGTCAACACCTTTCATTTTATACCAGTATTGCTCAGAAGCATCAAGGGCTCATCCGGTTCCACTTATAGATCCACATCTGGGAACTTGACCTAGAAACCATAATGGGTACGGTATCTGGAGACTTGACCAAGAAATCGTAATGGGTACGGCTCTACATGAGAGTCCGCTCAACACCTTTCATTTGGTACCAATATCCCTATGATATATCCCGGTGTTATCCGGGTCCACATATTGACCCATATCTGGGGATCCCACCTAGGAATCGCCATGCGCCGTGATTAAATAACAATATCGCTGAGAAATTATCCGGGGCCATCCGAATCCACATTTTTACCCACATCTGGGGACCTGACCTAGGATTCATAATGAGTTCATCTCTATGAAAGAACCCTACCTTTCAGCTGACACCAATATCTTTGAGAAATTTTCTGGGGAAATCCGGGTCCACGTTCATTTGGTACCAATATCCCTGAGAATATCCCGGTGCTGACCCACACCTTAGGACCCGACCTAGGAATCGTAATGAGTTCATTTCTATCTAAAATCTCTGCTCAACACCCTTTATTTGATACCAATATCGCTGAGAAATTATCCGGGGCCATCCAAATCTACATTTTGACCCATATCTGGAGACCCGACCTAGGAATCACAATGATTGCTATTCTATGTAAATTATCTGATCAACACCCTTCATTTGATACCAATATCGCTGAGAAATTATCCGGGGCCATCCAAATCCACATTTTGACCCATATCTGGAGACCCGACCTAGGAATCACAATGACTACTATTCCATGTAAATTCTCTGATCAATACCTTTCATTTGATACCAATATCGCTCAGAAACATTAGAGGGTCATCCGGGTCCACGTTTTGACCCATATCTGGAGACCCGACCTAGGAATCACAATGTGTGCTATTCTATGTAAATCCTCTGCTCAATACCTTTCATTTGAAACCAACATCGCTCATGAACATTCGAGGGTTATCCGGGCCTAGGTATCTATGATTTATAACAGAAAAGAGGTGAGTACATAGATTCTTCCTATGCGCATACATACTCAGTGGAACAAGGAATGAATAAAAGACCTTAGCCATAAGCGCTTCTCCAGTACCTAAAAGGGCTTACAATTTCGATGATTGTCCAAAAATTGCAAGAACTTGCGAAGAAAGAGCTCAAAGAAGGAGTTAAATACAAGATCTGATTTTAAATCGCTTGTATGGCTTATCCAACACGAGTACAGGAAGAAATCTATGACTCGCAGCAGTGCATTGAACTTGCTTCGAAGCTTTTCTGTAATCTATTTTATGAATGTGTCTCTATGTGAGTCCTTTATGAACTCCCCAATTAATCAACCCATCTCTGTGAAATTTTCACAGTGGATTCGTGTGATATTAGTACATAAAACAGGGTATATCGAATTTTGGTGTAGTGAAAAAAGCTTCTTAGAATAAAAGGCCTAATGTGAATCCACAGAGACCCAGAACGTTTTTGAACAATATCGGCATCAATTGAAAGACGTCGTCAAGTGTTTCAAATTAGAGCTAATTAAATTCTCAACGAAGAACTATTTTCATTGTGATGCATAGGTTGGACTCCCAGATATGGGTCAGATCGTGGAACCAGAGAGTCCGAGAATATTTCTGAGCGATATTGTTATCGAATGCATGGCAGCAATCAGGTCTTCAAGATAGAGCTCTCTTCGATGTAATGTCCAAGCCGGTTCTCTAAAGAAAGAGAAATAAAAGGGGACACAAAAGTGAATGGCAGAGGGAAAGAGAAAGGGAAAGAGAAGGAGTAAGATTGCGCGAAAAAATAGGAAAGCGAGAGGAATATGAAGTGGTGAGAGGGAACGATTGAGAAACGGAAGGGTAAAGGGATAGGGATACGGATAGGGATAGGGATAGGGATAAGGATAGGGATAGGGATAGGGATAGGGATAGGGATAGGGATAGGGATAGGGATAGGGATAGGGATAGGGATAGGGATAGGGATAGGGATACGGATAGGGATACGGATAGGGATAGGGATAGGGATAGGGATAGGGATAGGGATAGGGATAGGGATAAGGATATGGATATGGATATGGATAGGGATAGGGATAGGGATAGGAAAAAGAAAAAGAAAAAGGAAAAGAAAAAGTTAAGAGAAGGCGAAAGAGAAAGGGAAATGGAAAGAGAAAGGGAAAGTTAGAGAGAAAGACTCGCTACGACAGTTTTCGTCACTGCGAAGCGGGTCAATTATTTTCCAGTGCCTTATAAAAAGGGAAGAGCTTGACAACGCCACTCTTGTAACTTTATTATTGTCAAGTTTTGATTCTGCATAATACTTTTTGAAAAGTTCTTAGTGAAAGTTGCCGTAAATTCTTTTATAAGTCCTTTAAAGTTCTAACTTCAAGCGAGAGCAATATTAAATTTATTTATTTGGTTTTTTCCAGAAAATCACTTCTTCGCTGGCGTATTAAAAAACGGTGTGTTTGTATGCATTTAAGTATTTTATAATACCCTTATGTATGAAATACGTACATAGTATAACATACTTAGCTTGTAGTAGCTAATAGAAGGCTGCACGAATGGATTCGAAACGGCCAACAAAATATTCGCGGCCGTCCAATTACAGTACCTACTTGTTTCTGTCGTTTTAGAATAAACGCAAGTAGAGCACAACCCATGATTCAAATAAAGAAGATTGTGCATTCAGCGGTACCGCTATGCGTTCATCCAAAATTTGACAGAATCAGCTGATTTAGTGACGTAGTAACATAAATTCTCTTTCACACAGTTTCGTTTCCGGTTTTCTAATAACTAAAGATTGTGTGCGATAAATGTGAAATTTATATTAAAAAACTATTTTAAATGAAGAAAAACGAAGTGCCGCATATTTATTCGTGTGAATAATAGTTCAATAAAGGTATTTTTTGCCTATTTGCAAATTTTCTTCCTCGTCGATAACGTAGTTGATGACGTACTAACCAAAATGAACCCATGCTCACGGATGAATATTTTGCTGAATATCGCTGAGTGCACAATCTTCTTTATTTGAATTATGAGCACAACCATAAACAGAACCAATACAATTACTTATTTGTAGCGACAATTATATGACCTTAAAAAGGTTCTGCAAATAGTGTACACTACTTGCGAATACTTCGAATATAATCGAAATATATGTATGTACATACATATTTTCATAAACACACATCCAGACTTGTGTTCAGCAAAATTACGCTGCTAGTGTGAGTGTGTATGTGCATATCGTCGTACCCCAATGAACACAGAAGCGAGGATGATATCGCGGCGAATTCGAGGCGAGTTCGAGAAAGCATATTTTCGCGAACGTAATTTCTCGGACTCGCCTCGAGTTCGCGGCAAGTTCGGGAAAATCAATTTTCGCGATATCATTTTTTTCTATTTTTTTTAAGTTATTTTGCACTAAAAAATCATTATAGTTCTGAAATTTTACATTTATACCTGAACTCGGATTTAACCCACAGCAGTAAACCAAACTCTGAACTTTTAATTTTTCGAAACGCCATTTTTAAAAAATCTCGCATCGCCAACGATCAGAGAAATTAAAAATTCTCGAATCGCTAGTGATAGGTGACACGCCTACGAATTCGGATTCGCCGATCTATCGCCGCGAACTATTGCCGCGATAATATAATCAGAGAAAGCGAATCCGACGCGAATTCGAGGCGAATCCGTTGTGTTTATTGGGACCATACGAAAACTAACATATTTAAAATTTCTGGCGAAAGCTATCAATAAAAAAATTCTGTACGAAAAGTAGAACATTTGACTTTTGGCCGACGAAAAGTAATAAAATCGAGTTTTGGCTGACGAAAAGTAATAAAATCGACTTTTGGCTGACGAAAAGTATCAGTAATTATATGCTGTTTTTACATTAAAATTGTTGCTGTTTAAACGAAATTGATAGTTTTCGTCAGCCAAAAGTGGATTTTATTACTTTTCGTCAGCCAAAACTCGATTTTATTACTTTTCGTCGGTCAAAACTTGAACTTTTTACTTTTCGTCAGCCACAAAAAATTTGATGTTAGTTTTCGTATGGTACGGCGATATGCATACACACTAGGGCGGGTCGATTGGTAGGGGCCAAAAAAAAAAAATTAATGGACACATCGCAATTATAAAAATTTGGGTAATTTCAAGCTTTTTTGCCCAAGACACCATATGTCTAAAATAAATTTCGAACCAGAGCTTTTTACGATCTACATATTTCCAACTGTTCTATATATTTTAAAATAACTCGGTAACCAATACTTCGATTCTTTTGATTTTTTCGGAATTAGTTAGGAAACTTATTTGGCATATTAAGGTGGTTTTATGAAGGAAATAAAGTTCTCCCAAAATTCGCGGAACAACCCGATTTTCATGCGAATATAATACGGAAATCTATACCTAAAATTTTTCCTTAATATATTAAAAATTAGAGGTCGTGCAAATGCCTCCAAATTTCTTTCCACTTTTATATCAGTGATGATACATAATTTTTTTCAAAGTCCTTAATGAACAAGAAAAACATTTCTTATCATTAAAGAATGGAACATATGTTTATTGGGCTTTTATTTTTTGGTACACCTTAATGCCATATGCACATTAAATAAACAAACAAACCAAAGAAGCAACAAGGTTTTGCGAATACTTCATAACATGGTTATTATTATGTTCTATTCTATCGTGGCGAATAGTGTACACTAATCGCTCCAACAGAGCAAATAGAAATAGTATTTGTATTCCAAATGAAAAGTATGGGTTATATTCGTATCTGCATTGAAATTGTGCTGTGACTAATTGTACAATGCATAGAGTATTCGAAAATATAGAAGAGGCAAATGGTATTGTGCAGAGGTCTAGTTGCTAAGCTAATTTGCATGTTTTTAGCATCGCGTGCTCCGGTACAATTATTCGCTGGCGCGTGTATTTTTTCGCGCCCAACAAAAGATTATTAAAACCACACTCTCTTGAGCTTCTGCTTCTTCATGTTCTATTTCTGCAATTTCTGCTTAATGTGGGCACTTTCGTTTTTAATTTCTTGCGTGTGGTGTTTTTATGATTATTATTCGTGCTCTTTCTATTTTTCTCATGTGGCGCTTTTTTTTTTACTGGGAATGAAACACTTAAATAATGCGAAAATGATTGCTTTACAAAATTATCGTTGACTTTGATGATTATATAAAAATTTATGTACTATGTATTTATATAATTAATTCAAGTATGGCATAATATTACTAAGCTCAATAATGGCAAGGGATAAGTTTAGTTGTGTATTGTGGTATATGGTATATGAGTGTTGTGGGAGAGGGATTTGTTTGATAACTCTTACTCGGTCATAATACGCCACAGATTGTGGAAAAAATTAATTGGTTAAAGCTATTTAATAACAGCAAGTAATCGAAGAAAATTAGTATGCTGAAGTGCTAGCAAGGGTAAATAGCCTCCGATACTCCCTAGAGCAAACTGTAGACTGGTAGTTGGTATACTAAGAGCGCACTCTCTCACATCGAGCTTGAAATAGAACCGAAAAAAATATGCCCAGCATTTGATAGATACCGGCTCATATGCCTCGTCATAGAAAGTATTGGAGACGGAGGCAAAGACCAGTTGCTGGTCTATATCGAAATTCATTGAGAGTTTAGTTAACCTAACTAGCAAATACTAGTCCGGCTTCTATGTGACAAATCGCACTATGTAACTGCCTATCACTCACCACCTAGCGTTTACTCCATACTACTCTCTTCCTCTCTCCACCTATACCGTTCCCTACCAGCAATATTACGTGCCTATATCATTTGAATCGGTTCAGATATCAAGGGAACCGATTGAGATATCCACGTAATATGATCCATATATGGAAATCCTAATCGGCTCCTTTAATTTGATACCATAACATAGCTCATAAATATTTTTGACCATCCGGGTCAACGTTTTAGCCTCTATCTGCAGAACCGACTTCGAAGTTATAATGGAGTGAACTTCCTATTGAAGCTCTGATTAAAGCCTTTAATTTGATACCAATATTGCTCGAAAAGTTTTCAGACCATCGGGGTCCATATATTGGCCTATATCTAGGGAAGGGGTTGAATTATCGGAATTAAATATGGTCTATATTCTATAGCGAGTTCATATTTCGTAACCAAGTTCTTTATTACAGAACAAACACACATGCTAAAAATTAACAAAAACGGACCATCAATATGAATTTCTGAATATCTCGACTCTAGCGTCATAACATAACAAACATACGTGCCGATTACATAACAAACATACGTGCCAAAAACGAAAAGAATCGAGTCATCTCCTCACACAAAACCACCTTTCAAATATTATATAAGTATAGATATAGAAGATAAGCTTCGGATAAGCCCCTTCGGTGCCAATTCGCTTTGTTAGACTGGTCAATATATTTACCGGTCACAATATTTACGCTACAGCCTTTCTGTTAGAAGAACTTCCAGAAAGGTGGATGTATGATTTCTTGATATGAAGTGAAGAATTCATGTCTTCCTCTATAGACTGTAGGGATTAATTTTAATATCGTTGAAAGAGGCAAATGAAGAAGGTCCAGAACATTTAAGGCGATATGATCTCAGAGGGAGAGAGAAAATTTTCATAAAGAAGGGTTTTGTACAGTACTGTTATTTAAGTGGGAGCTAAGCCTTTAGCTTTTCGCTAAGCTAACAAATTTTTCACATTCCTTTTACATTACTTTCTTCTAATTTCCTTGAAATGTTATTTATCATAACAATGGGCCATATTAATAAAATCCAAGCAAATGCTTTTACTCAAAATTTCAGAAATTTGACATTAATTTGTATGAACCATATTTCAAAATTTGAGTAAAAGGTCTGAAATCTTAAGCAAAAGCAAATACTTGGCTTTTTTTAATATGACCCAATGCCTTCTGAAATATGTACCATACATGCTTTGATTTTAGAAGAGACGAATGCTGAATTTTTGCTGAAAAGTGCTATGTATGTACATAAGTAGGTATAATATGGTTCAATCAACTTTTTCTCTATCAACAAATCGCAAAAACCAAATTCAATATTCAGATAAAAATATTTCTATAACTAGAAAACAAAGAGAGAAATGTTTCTAAAGCTTTTTTCGTTTTTATTAATCTTCTGCTGCTCGATCTTAATTTCTTTTATAAACAAAAAATTAATTATATGCTTTTGTTGTTTATTTATTTATTATTTGTACGATTAGGCATCTGGCGTACTAGTTATATTTACACTTGTTTGTTTATTAATTGACTCTTGAACTCATTTTAATCTATTTAAATTGATTCTTGAAAAAGTCGCTTTTATAATTAAATTCTTGTAAGTCAGCGACATGAACATAATTAACTGCTTCGGGTTATTATTTTAATTTCACTTGGCAACAATCTTAAAGCAAACAAAGTTCATTAAATTGAATTTGTTTACTTACGCACAATAAGGCAATATATATTTTATTTTATTATTGATTCTTGAAAAAGTCGCTTTTATAATTAAATTCTTGTAAGTCAGCGACATGAAGATAATTAACTGCTTCGAGTTATTATTTTAATTTCACTTGGCAACAATCTTAAAGCAAACAAAGTTCATTAAATTGAATTTGTTTACTTACGCACAATAAGGCAATTTATATTTTATTTTATTTTGATTAAGCGTGTTTGTAAATATATTAGGTAAATGACTATGTATGTACATAAATATTAGCTTATTATGTTAACTAGTAATGAAGTATGTACATATTTGCATTTGACACTTGATTCCGGCTACCGATAAAAAAAATTGTTATTAACTTGCTGTCATACACAGTTGCATACATAAATAAGCAACAATTACCGCAAGTACATGAGTGTCATATCGTTTATTGAAAAAGTATATATGTAAATACTAAATACAAACATACATAAGTATGTACCTACCTACATATTAACGCAGCGATCGGCACATGTAGGCATTACAAGCACATTCTTCTTTGGCCATTAGCGTCTTTGGTTGTTACTCCTACGTTTTTTGCTTTCTTTGGCTGATTGTTGATTGTTGATTGCGGATTACGATTTGTTTATTTGTTTATCAGTAGGTATACACTCACAGTTTTTTATATGCACATTTCTTAGGTAAATATCTTGCTTACTTTTCATTTTAATTTCGCAGGTATTTGGCTTATTAATTTTTGTACACATTTTTTGCTATGCTTAAATTGTGCCGCAAGTGTTATTTTCAATTAAGTTAAATTCTTTTTGTACACATATTTACATTTTGACGACTTTAAGGCGCTAAAAAAAGTTTTTTTTTTGTGTGTTTGTTTTTGTGTTTGTGTTTGTGTTTGTGTTTGTGTTTGAGCTTTCTAAGTAGAATTTGGAGCGAGATCTCGCCAAGCGCTGGATATAAAAGTACTTCTTTCCGAGAAAAATTAAATTTTTTTTGAAATTTTGTTTTATGTTGTTTCTGTTTTTTACTACTCTTCCTACTTAGGACACAATGTTAAAAGCGAGTATACAAAATTGTATGCTTATACACAGAAGTAAAGGGAGTAATGCGGAGTAATGAAGCACTCGCAAGGGAGTACTCCTGGATTAATAAAACGATGATCCCAAGTCCTGCGGGGTTGCAGCGGTTTGTTCATTTTTAGAGCATGTCTACACTGGATGTGATATGCCCTCATTATCGAATCATAATTCAACACGAAATACATATGCACATATGTACGTACATACATATATATGTATTAGGGATTCCAATCCCGGGATCCCGGCATCCCGCCCTTTTTGACTCCCGGAAAATCCCGGGATAGCTAGAATTTTATCCCGGGATTTTCGGGATAAGGTAAAGAGAGAATATTCCGCTATTATAGCAAAGAAAAGTTATATTTTATATAATTTTTATTGGTCTCAGATCTGTATACTAATAGCATTTCCTATTCTTAATGAAAATGTTGCATTATTACATTGCAGCATTATCAACATATGTCCTGTGCCCTATTAAAGTGGTGCGTTTTTCATGTGATGAATTAAACAAAAATAATGCAACCTTTTACTTGTGCTAAGAGCAGAAAATCTTGCCCGTAGTCGGGCCAGTTTTATATTTTGTCAACAGAACAAACATACCTAAAAAAAGTGTTGAGTCTGTGTGGAAGAGAACAAAAAAATGTGACAGCAGCTAGAATAAAAAAGTCCATTAGTCAAAGTAAGGATTAAAATTTTAGATTTTTTTAATAATTAAATTTCTTGGTGTTGAAGTACGCGTTGTAAGGAAACGTACGTTAGGTATTTTTAAAGCTTTTACCTTGTGGCAAAATTCATTTCATAATATCTATTTCCTGATTTTTGGTCATTTATTATTCAAATGTTTTTTGGAATTTTGCCACATGGAAAGTAAATAATGGAAGAAAATTGAAACAAAATTTTAATTGGACTTAATAGTCTTACAACACTGTACTAAAATTAAATACGCAGCTGCATACTCGGAATTCATATCAAAATTTTGCCTCCGATATTTATCTATCCAGAAGTTGCATTAATTTTCTGGATTTTTCGGCAAGCTTGGAAATATTCGCTTAAACAAAGTACTTCGTTATATTCTAAAAAATTATTATTAATATCCTAAAAGTACCAACTGCAAAGGCAAATGTTTTGTTCGCCAAATGTATGTAATTTTCGTTGTTGGTTGTGCTTTTTAAAGTAACTCTTAGGTATTATTAAATAATGCGCATGATTTTACATTCCTATTTTATTTTGTTACTAATGAAATAATAAAAAATGGCAATAAAAATCTATTTTTATTTGCATTTTAAAGTTGTAGCGTTTCTCTAAAAATATATCTACTTTTTTCAACCCCAAATGTGGGGAAATAATACTGGTCGAATATTTTTTGTAACAGAAATAAAATTCTACGTTTCAAAAGGATTTCGGTGTAGTTTTTGAGATATTCATGTCCAAAGAGGCGAAAAACGTAGTTTGTGGCCATATTCACTCCTCAATATTTTTAAAATTACTCACTTTCATTAAAAACTGATTACATCTATTGAAAGCACGATCATTTCTTTTGTAGACAACGTAGATATCTGAATAAGATACCCGAAAAAGCAAAGCGGTGTTTTCAAGAGAAATGATCGTTCTTTCAATAGATGTAATCAGTTTTTAATGAAAGTGAGTAATTTTAAAAATATTGAGGAGTGAATATAGCAGGGACCGTAATCATTATGAGTTTATTATAAAAATCGCCATTTAATCATTATATGTTGAGTTTTTTTATATTTAATCAAAAATAATCATTATTTTTGAGTTTTATTTTTTTTATCAGAAATAACACTTATTCCTTGAGCGATATTTAGTCTTTCAGAAATAATCATTATTGTGTGAGTTTTATTTTTTTCGATCAAAAATATCACTCATTCACGATGTTATATCGATGGGAATTTTTTTGTAATTATGTTCTAAAGCACTTCAGAGAAAATTGGAGTTTTTCGACCTAAGCAAAAAAATAAAACTCAAAGAATAATTTTTATTTCTCAGCGATAAATATATCACTCAAGGAATAAGTGTTATTTTCGATCCAAAAAATAAAAATCAAAAAATAATGATTATTTCTGAGCGATAAATATATCACTCAAGGAATAAGTTTTATTTTTGATCAAAAAATAAAACTAAAAAAATAATGATTATTTTTGATTATTATGGATATCGCTTAAAATTTTTCGATCATAGTGGATTCGGATAGTGCTCTTTCAGACATGCACACACACAAACTCAATACTCTTCTACGATGTTTGCAAGTATTTGATTTTTTTCACTGAAAATATAACGAATAATGATTATTATGAGTCCCTGGAATTTTTCGTCTCTTTGGACATGAATATCTCAAAACCTACACGTATTACCGAAAATCCGACTTCAGATTCAGAATCAGCGCACCGAAATCCTTTAGAAAAGTAGAATTTTATTTGAGGTAGAAAATTTTTTGGAAATTTTGTCGGCCTTTGTAATTAAAGTCCAAATCCCGGGATAAATCCCGGGATCCCGGGATTATAAAAACAAATCTCGAAAATCCCGGGATCGTAAAAATCGGAAAAATTGGAATCCCTAATATGTATGTATATGCCTTATCATGCAAAGTTCCATACAAAACATTGAGAGCGAATCCCTTTAATCGAATGAAATTTTTATTGGATGTTGGCTGCAAGGATATGCAATAATGAACAAGGAAGAACATGAATTACAGCTGACCATCTCAATAACGATTACACCTACCTTTATAAGAGTTAATTCACGAACCACCAAGCCAGTTGTTACGAGAGCTAATTACGTTAACTGTATAAATAAGATTGTCCAGCAAAAACGTTCGCCGTAATCCCCTTATTAAAATATATTTTTGGAAAATAATTCCGAAAAAAGATAGTATATCTTAATCAAGCCCATTAGCTCTAAATGCGTCAAAGGGGCACTTATGACCCAAAACTTCGAGAATTTAAAAAAAAAAAGTTAAAAAAATGAAAGGCGAAAAATCTGAGGTTCAATCTCAGCAGACGCCAAGAAAAAAGAAGTCTGACGAAGAGATGCGATGATCTCGAAAAAAAATCTATAACTTCTACCATCGAATATTAAATTTTCACACCACAAAATGAAGTCGTTATTAATGTAGGTATTTTATTTGAAGGACATTTGCGCTTTTAGGGCCACCCTAGTACTAGTCCAATTAAATTTTTCTTCATATCTTCGGCATTTATTGTTGAATCATAAAGTTTGATATATCAAGAATTTTGCTTCGTGGAGAAAGTTTTTCGTATGGAAGCTCGTTAACCATAAATGCAGCATTTGGGTACTTGCGATTCAAAACTCCAACAATTTCTAAAACGGTCCGCTGTATATCAGTTCAAGTAAAAAATTTCGGAGAAAATTTTTTTTTTTGGACTACCCTAGTAGAAACCCAATAACATTTTTCTTCATATCTTCGGCATTTATAGTCGGATCCTAATTTTCATACATC
Organism: Urophora cardui; assembly: GCA_960531455.1. Classification (NCBI taxonomy): domain Eukaryota; kingdom Metazoa; phylum Arthropoda; class Insecta; order Diptera; family Tephritidae; genus Urophora; species Urophora cardui. The sequence goes on from OY482674.1 coordinate 14,231,214, forward strand.
AATATTTTTATCTATAGGAGGAGATTTTTCATATGACAGCTCATTAACCCTTAATGCAATATCGGGGTACAGTTCATAGGCATAGATCTCAATTGATACCTACTTAATGTACCTTTTTAATCTTTTTAATAGCAACATGTTAAATACATGGGTCAAGAGCATTGACCCTTTTTTGAAAGAAGTATTTAATTACTTCAGTACCTACAACTCGAAATAAAAACACATTTTGATTTAATTGGAAAACCACAAGGGGAAAACACCTCTTATTGGCCTTCGCTCTGCAATACAGGAAAATTCCCACTGATAAGAATGTTGCCGTGAAGAATTTCCAAGAGTTTATGAACAAGTTGATTAAGGGCCACGGGATGCCCTTTCATCTACATATTTATGTTTATAGGTAAATAAGGAAATATGTATGTACTTATTTATAGCAACCCTGAAGGAACGATGGGGACAATTGTCCTAAAATTATAGACCTAGGTATAGTTACATTGTAAGTAGACCAAATAGAGTCCAAGAAATGAATGAAATGTATTACTAAGCAGGTCAATTGTCTCGAACATAGCCCAAACGTAATGCGGGGTAGGTCAATTGTATTTAAATTGGCCCGAATATAATGCACAATGTGCATTTTTTGTTATACGTAATTTGTATATATCAACTTTGCTTTTTGAAATATTTTGAACCATGTTAGCTTTTTTTGCTGAAAATTTTTGATTATTAAAAAAATTAATTTTCCTAATTCGAAAAAGTTTGCGGAAGTTACAAGAAATTAATATTAATTAAATTAATTAATCTTAACCGTTGGAAAAAGGTATTGTGAAATCAATGTAGCTAGATTTCAAACATATTTGTTATTGAAATTAACGCATTCTTTATTCTTATAGAAGCGCTTGAATCAGATTAATCATTAAAGGATACGGACAATAAATAAAGCTAATGATTTCATTGCGTTACAAAAATAATAATATAAGTATAATTTGTAATTTATTTCCTGCAGCATATTGTTATTGTGATTTTTGCAATATGAATTTCTTTAATTAATTACTTTTTGCTTGCTTGCTCTTCCGTCAGGGTAGCAATATGATGTACTGTGCAACGATTTTCCGTCATTCCTTGTCATGTTTCTTTCGGACATAAACCGGTTTCAGCTAATATGCACCATCGAGAACGAAAAAAAAAAACACTGACGATGGCACATATTAGCCGAAAACGGTTTGTCTCCAAACCAAACTTGACAAGGGATGACGGAAAATCGTTCCACAGTACATCATACTTTAATTAACTTTTAGATATAATGTACACTTATTTAAGCAAATAAAAAATATAATAAAAAATAAAATAAACAAGTAAGGAAGCCTAAGTTCGAGTGGAATCGAACATTAGATACTCAGCTGTATGCTTTCATTGTTTGTTTGCGTTTGATGGAAACACGGTGTAGGTACTTTATATAAAGCGAGTGCTGCATAAAGTGGGCGTAGCCACGCCCATTTTCAAAATTTTTATCAGTCATCCAAATAAGCATATGAATATTATACTTTGTGTAAAATTTCATTCCTTTATGACTTCTAGTTACAAAGATGTCACGTTACAAATTCCTAAAGGGTGTTCCAGAAATATCTTTGTTAAAAAGTAGGCGTGGTCATAAACCGATTTCAATAAATTTTTGCGTGTCTATTAACACAAGTTATAAAAGTGTATAAACCAAGTTTCTTCATAATATCTCAATTATTTGTCGAGTTATAGGCTAAGAAATCTCGTATATTCCTGCTTCTAAAAGTAGGCGGTGCCACGCCCATTTTCCAAAATTTTTGTGTTTTTTGTTTTATGTCCATAGCTGGACTCCTGTCATAAAATTTCAATGATAAATCTTTATATTTGACAGAGATATCGCTTAAAATGTTTTCATTAGGCCCCTTTATAGTTCCCATATATAAAAGTGGGCGTGGTCGTCAACCGATTTCGCTAAAATTTTGAACATGTATTACCACAAGTAATAAAAGTGTACACACCAAGTTTCGTCATTATATATAAATTATTTGTCGAGTTATGGGCTAAGAAATCTCGTATATTCCTGTTTCTAAAAAGAGGCGGTGCCACGCCCATTTTCCAAAATTTTTGTGTTTTTTTTTTATGTCCATAGTTGGACTCCTGCCATAAAATTTCAATGATATATCTTTATATTTGACAGAGATATGGCTTAAAATGTTTTTATTAGGCCACTTTATAATACCCATATATAAAAGTGGGCGTGGTCGTCAACCGATTTTGGCAATTTTTCGTCCAAACATTTGTCTAAGTAAGTATATAGCGCCTACCAAATTTCATCGATATACCTTCAACGGTTTCTGAGTTATGACTCATAAAACTTTCAATGTTTGCCCCTTAATAAGTGGGCGTGGCACCGCCCATTTTCCAAAATTTCACCACATTTCTTCATAAGGGCCTGAGGTCAATACGTGGGTGAAATTTTATCACTCCAGCTCTATTAGTTACTGAGATACAAAATTTCCGATTTTTACTATATAGGGGAGGTGGGCGTGGTCATGGTCCGATTTCGCCCATTTTCAATACCGTCCGTTCCTGTCTTGATACCAACTTGCATTCCAAATTTCATCAAAATATCTCAATTTTTGCGCGAGTTATCGTGCGTACAGACGGACAGACGGACAGACGGACAGACGGACAGACGGACGGACGGACGGACGGACGGACATGGCTCAATCGATTTCTCTTTTCACCCTGATCATTTTGATATATATAAGTCTATATCTATCTCGATTATTTCATTCTGTTACAATCCACCGTTAGGAAATCAAAACTATAATACTCTGTGTACTAGTACAGCTGAGTATAAAAAGTAAAAGACGAGAAATGGTTTCAATCTATATAGAACAAGTATACTCCTATTGAAATGGGGAAAGGTCTAGACATGAAATTGTTTCATTGTATATAGAAAAAGTATACTCCGATTGTAATGCACAAATGGCTAATCGACCTAAAGCTGGTCCGAATGTAATGCAGGTAGGGACAATTGACCACAGCCTAGGACATGCAATGTTAAATGTAAATATAATTTTATATGGGATTGGACCGAATTTTGGACCAGTTACAATCCCCTACAGTCTAGTTTATGGACTATTCTAAGTCTACTCCGAAATCCTACAGGGAAATGAACACATACCTACATATCGTCGTTGAAGATGCATTTTTGCGTAAGAGGTATTTTCATTTTCGCGTAGCGGACATTGGATGAACTTTACAGGAGAGCATAAAAACTATTTCGTTTCAAAACCGTTACTTATTTCTGCGTACAAACTCAAATTTAAATAGTTACGTAGATCAGTTTGTTAGCCATAACATCAACTTAGTGTAAAAAAAGAAACAAATTGAATTATTAGGACTCTTTTTTTTCATGTGCGGTTGTGCAATTTTTATTTGGCACAAAAATCACGCACAATCGGTTATGAAATGGCAAAATGTTCAATATAATTCTTATTTTAGCATTTTATAAAGAAAAAAAGTAACAAAACTTGTACATATATTACATTTTAAACTAAAATTCATATTTTTAATTAAGAAAACGTAAGTTGTTTACACATAGGTGGAGAACTCTTAAGGTAAATGTGGTAAATTGTCATAAAAGCTATGACAATCGGACGGCATCACTCTTTTAAGTTCTTGTAAATGTTGATATTTACGTTTTGTAATATTGAGGTGACCTTTGTGGATTGGATTAGGAATATCCGTGTCTATCTGGTTTATAACCTGACTTGAATGTCTTATAAATTTTCGCATAAGAATCATGGCCTACAAAAAACATGTTTTTATCGCAATGTAATACATTAATTTTTATACACAGCTGTAATAGTACACAGATTTAAATATTTTTATGAAATTTCGTATATAGGTTCCTATCCAGACTGGGACGGTTGAAAATGGGCGAAATCGGACCACTACCACGCCCACTTTTATATATGATTATTACAAAGGGGCCCAATAAAAACATTTTGAGCGCCAATTATAAAGATAATTCAATGAAATTTTGTGGCACAAGTACCACGATAGATAGAAAACAGAAATATTTTGGAAAATGGGCGTAGCACCGCCTCTTATTATACAAAGGACTCTACGAGATTTCGGAGCCCATAACTCGACAAATAATTGAGATATTATGACGAAAATTGGTGGACTTATATCTACCACTTGCGGTAGTATATGTGCAAATTTTAGCGAAATCAGTTTATAACCACGCCTACTTTTTAATCAAAATTTTTCTCGAATGCCCTTCAGAAATTTGTAACGTGACATCTCTGTAACTAAAAGTCATGAAGGGATGAAATTTTATAATAACAAGAATATTTATACGTTTAGTCGGATTATTGATACGAATTTTCAAAATGGGCGTGGCTGCGCCCACTTTATGCGGCACGGCCTTTTTTAAATTGCACCGTGTATCTAGCAAACGTAAAAAAAAACTATGAAAGCTTATAATATTTGGCTCCACTCGAACTAAGGCTTCCTTTCTTGTTTTGTTTTTTAATTTTTGATAACTTTAGTCATAATTTGGTTGGGAAAATTGTAAAGATTGTAGCAAAAAAACGTAGCTTACCAATTAGCAACTTCATTAATTTGTTTAAAATAATACCTGCTTGATATTTACCTGACATTATTTGTTGAAATAAGTTAACTTTTGCTCCCTTTCATAAAAATTCGCCATTTAATTTATTTATCTAATAACATATAACTTCGCTTATATGAATGAACTGAAATCATACGCGGTAATGCTGCCAAATTTTAACAATACCCTTCATACGCGATTATGCAATTTACTGTTATTATGCGTTTTTGTTGTTAGAATTGCAATGTTTTGGTATGGATCGATAGAGGTGAGCGTCAGGAACTCAGGGTTGGAAAATCTCATTTTTGGCAAAAATGTCCCTTACTCGAAAATGAAAATACCTCTTACGCAAAAATGCATCTTCAACGACGATATATTCTTTCTGTAAATTGTGCAAAGGCAAATTAATGCGAATGTTCTCGTACGGAATAAATTATATGCATACATACCTACATTCATATGTACATTAGGCCGTCTCGCCTTATAGGGACGCAAAAATAAAGTCCGCTGTACGCCCCCGCATATGATGTCTTTTTGGAAAACATTTCCAGAAAAGTTTTTTAATGTTTTTTTGGACGCCGCTAGATGTCGCTAAAATTTATTATACTCAGCTGTACTAGTACACAGAGTATTATAGTTTTAATCACATAACGGTGGATTGTAACACCATAAAATAATCGAGATAGATATTGACTTATATATATCAAATTGATCAGGTTGAAAAAAGAAATCGATTGAGCCATGTCCGTCCGTCTGTCCGTCTGTCTGTCTGTACGCACGATAACTCGCGCAAAAATTGAAATATTTTGATGAAATTTGGAATGCAAGTTGGTATCAAGACTGGAACGGATGGTATTGAAAATGGGCGAAATCGGACCATGACCACGCCCACTTCCCCTATATAGTAAAAATCGGAAATTTTGTATCTCAGTCACTAATAGAGCTAGAGTGATAAAATTTCACCCACGTGTGGAGCTCAGGCCCTTATGAAGAAATTTGGTGAGATTTTGAAAAATGGGCGGTGCCACGCCCACTTATTAAGGGCCAAACATTGAAAGTTTTATATGTCATAACTCAGAAACTGTTGAAGATATATCGATGAAATTTGGTAGGCGTGATATACCTACTTAGGCAAATGTTTGGACGAAAAATTGCCAAAATCGGTTAACGACCACGCCCACTTTTATATATGGGTATTATAAAGTGGCCTAATAAAAACATTTTAAGCGATATCTCTGTCAAATATAAAGGTATGTCATTGAAATTTTATGGCAGGAGTCCAACTGCGGATATAAAACGAAAAGCATAAAAATTTTGGAAAATGGTCGTGGCACCGCCTCTTTTTAGAAGCAGGAATATACGAGATTTCTGAGCCCATAACTCGACAAATAATTTAAATATAATGACGAAACTTGGTGTGTACACTTTTATTAGTTGTGGCAATACATGTTCAAAATTTTGGCAAAATCGGTTGGGGACCACGCCCACTTTTATATATGGGAACTATAAAGGGGCCTAATAAAAATATTTTAAGCGATATCTTTGTCAAATATAAAGATAATTCATTCAAATTTTGTGGCATGAGTTCCACAATAGACCTGAAACAAAAAATAGAAAAATTTGGAAAATGGGCGTGGCACCGCCTCTTTTTAGACAAAGGAATATACGAAATTTCGGAGCCCATAACTCGACAAATAATTGAGACATTAAGACGAAACTTGGTTTATACACTTTTATAACTTGTGCTAATAGACACGCAAAAATTTATTCAAATCGGTTTATGACCACGCCTACTTTTTAACAAAGACATTTCTGGAACACCCTTTGGGAATTTGTAACGTGACATCTTTGTAATTAGAAGTCATGAAGGAATGATATTTTGCACAAAGAATAATATTCATATGCTTAGTTGGATGACTGATAAAAATGTTGAAAATGGGCGTGGCTACGCCTACTTTATGCAGCACTCGCTTTATATAAAATACACCGTGTTTTCACCAAACGCAAACAAACAATGAAGGCATACAGCTGAGTATCCAATGTTCAATTCCACTCGAACCTAGGCTTCCTTACTTGTTATGTCTGCATTTTAAACGTAGTCAAAAATGATTAATCTTTTGCAAAATAAGTATTTCGATCGCTTGAGCAGAACTCGAAATAAACCTCGTTCAACATTCCGAGGAACATAGGTTTTTCGGTTCCTTTGGTCTTTTAGGTTAATTTTACAGAAAAATTTTCTGAGGAGATCCCTAGTAAAATTTTATGTCAAATAATTTTCTAGAACATTTTAAACCTCTATCGACCTTAAAAAGACAATTTTTCTTGATTTTCTAAAAAAAATGGGTCAAAATAACCCTTTATTGGCGGTGCTAGAGGGTTAAAATGTTCTAGAAAATTATTTGGCATACAATTTCATTAGGGGTCTTCTAAGAAAATTTTTATGTAAAATTAACCTAAAAGACCAAAAGAACCGAAAAACCTAAATTCCTCGGATCTTTGAACCTTTTTTATTTCGGATTCTGCTCAAGCGATCGAAATACTTAGTGTGCAAAAGATTAATGATTTTTGACTGCGCTTAACATGCAGGCATAAAAAAGGTAAATTAGGGTGGTATAAACTAAGTAGTGGGTGGTAGTGACCGCAATGGCGCACATAGAGTTAATAATATTCCATAGGATAAGCCGCCCTTTCAAGCCAAAGACATTGGTGTATTAAACTTAGAGATCGGACTATAAATACCGCAGATATGAGAAAAATAAATTTTAGCGACATCTAGCGGCATCCAAAAAAAAAATTAAAAAACTTTTCTGGAAATGTTTTCCAAAAAGACATAATATGCGGGGCCGTACGGCGAACATTATTTTTTTCTATACGGTAAAATATATATTTGCATATACATACATAACTCCCTTCTGTTTTGTTTTGTTAGCGCTCAATTGATTCAATTAATCTTTTTATTGCATGTTGACGCTGCAAGCGCATCCAATTACACATGCTCGTACCTACTTCTGTATCATTATACATACCTACTTGTACATAGTACCTACATACACACATTCATACATACAAAGTGGGCAGCTCCTCAAATTCATCTGTTTAAATGCCCCCGCCTCCTCGCAACTTGTTGGCAATCCACCAACAACCAGCATACCAATCAACCGATTCACCGCCCGATTTTGATGACGCTGATAAGGTTTGCAAAAAAAACAACAACAACAAACTCAAAATGAATGTAACTAAGGTTTAGCACGCAATCAGCACTTGAAGAGCTCATTTTAATTCAATTACGGCTGGTACGTGGATATTGGCTCACATATCAAAGCTCTCGATATATTTACTTACATAAAAATGTATGCATGCATGTAGGCAAATTTATTATAGACTTGGAAAAACCCACATGTAAATACATATGTACATATGTATGCCTGCAAACATACATATATATGTACATATATACATAGTCCATTTATTGCCTATTAAGTTTCGCTTTGCGGGTGGCGCCCAAAAATCTCTTGCTGTGTTAATTGTAAATATTCAATTAAATTAAGCTGTTTGTACCACAACCTACGCAGCGGTATCGCACTTAATCGAATTTCAATTGGATTGTTTGGAGTGTTTGATCAAATGAATGACTAACTTTTTTTTGACGAAATAATCAACAAAAAAGAAATAATTAATCAACGCCTAACCACTGAAAGTCAATTGGTAAGCGAGAGTGTTTTGAGAAAGATAGTGGGAATTATTAATATTAAAGCTTGAGTTTAATTGATAATTGATAGCTGATTAAATTTGATTTCTCTAGCTTTTAAGCTTAATACGATTTAGCGTCTTCCTCGTGCGTGACGTTGTCTTCAACTATCGTGACGCAAAGAAGAGTAACTGCCAATTCCTCATTACAAACTTGTTACTAGCGAATCACGCTAAATTTCTTACAAAATTATGAGAGCAAAGCCTCTCAAACGAAGTGGTTTGGCTTTGAATTTCACAGGAATTTCGCTTATGGCGTTTTCGACTCTGGCATAATATTTCAATTACCAAATTACGTAACCTGACTTCGTTTTAAATAGCTGGATTTGTAAATAATGATGTCCCCTGACTTATTTAAAGCTCAATATTCGCTGAAATGACCACACAAGCTTACAAGATGACTGAGAAAATCAAACAGGGCAAAATTTTTTCGAGAAACGAAATCGGCATTAATTCGATGCCGTCATTAACTTTTATCGGAAATCCATTAAAACCTAACAAACAAATAACCAAAACTAAAGGAAGATATCAATTAACAATGTGAATAATTGTTGTTGCTTTTGTTGTTATAGCCACCAAGACACTTCACGAAGGTTTTGGGGAGTGTAGGGGAAGTGACAGTCCTTTGTCGGATAAATCCGGTACGATCGGGTACTAGTCCCCTCTGACACTAGACCGACTGTCGTGCAAAGATTTATTTGGCCATTATCAACCTTCTAGGCCGGTGGATTTTGGTCGCCTCTAACGACAGGCATTCCTTACCACGGGTATATTCTAAGCCCCATAACCCGCTGGGGGTAATGGAAATTGTAAAGAGAAAGAGGAGTCCAAAAAATGGTATTTTCGGTGATACATATTTTCGTGGCCGCTGTGGTGCAGTGGGTAGAGTGCTCGCCTACTATACCAGAGGTCTCGGGTTCAAACCCCAGTCCGGACAATCACCAAAAAAATTTTTCTAATTAGTAAAAATCCAATTATTGGGTTTTTTAAGAGCAGCGGTCACCTCTCGGCGGTGGGCGGCATACCCTCCGAGAGTATTTCTGCCATGAAAATGCTTCTCACAAAAAACGCATTCGCCGTTCGGAGCCGGCTTAAAACTGTAGGTCCACCCAATTAGTAGGAAAAAACAAAAAGGAGCACACCTCGAATTGGGAGAGAAGCTCGGCCATAAAACTCGTCAGAGTTATAATAGCGCCATTGTATTATTATTATTATATTATATTTTCGTTTTACGTGTGGTTCATGAATTCACCGATCTATACGATCAAATGATGAATGTATCCGCCAAAATACGATTTTTCGACTCCTCTTTCTCCTTACAATTTCCTTTCTCTTTAACTTACGCTTTCCCTTTTATTTACGTTTTCTTTTTGGCTTTATATTTTCGGTACAGCTTCCTCCTACCTTTTTCCCCTCGGTTTCTTTTTCCTTTGCCATTTCCGTTCCTTTCACTTTCTCCTTTCCTTTCCTTTCCTTCCCTTTCCTTTCCTTTCCTTTTCTTTTATTTTCTTTTCTTTTATTTTCTTTTCTTTTCTTTTCTTTTCTTTTCTTTTCTTTTCTTTTCTTTTCTTTTCTTTTCTTTTCTTTTCTTTTCTTTTCTTTTCTTTTCTTTTCTTTTCTGTTCTTTTCTTTTCTTTTCTTTCCTTTCCTTTCCTTTCCTTTCCTTTCCTTTCCTTTCCTTTCCTTTCCTTTCCCTTCCTTTCCCTTCCTTTCCTTTCCCTTCCTTTCCTTCCTCTGCTCTCCTCTCCTCTCCTCTCCTCTCCTCTCCTCTCCTCTCCTCTCCTCTCCTCTCCTCTCCTCTCCTCTCCTCTCCTCTCCTCTCCTCTCCTCTCCTCTCCTCTCCTCTCCTCTCCTCTCCTCTCCTCTCCTATCCTCTGCTCTCCTCTCCTTTCCCTTCCTTTCCTTTCCCTTCCTTTCCTTCCTCTCCTTTCCTTTCCTTTCCTTTCCTTTCCTTCCCTTTCTTTCCTTTCCTTTCCTCTCCTTTCTTTTCCTTTCCTTTCCATTCCTTTGATTTCCTTTCCTCTCCTTCCCTTTCTTTCCTTTCCTTTCCTCTCCTTTCCTTTCCCTTCCTTACCTTTCCATTCCTTTCCATTCCTTTCTTTCCTTTCCCCTCCTTGCCTTTACTTTCCTTTCCTTTCCCTTCCTTTCCTTTCCTTTCCTTTCCTTTCCTTTCCCTTCCTTTCCCTTCCTTTCCTTCCTCTCCTCTCCTCTCCTCTCCCCTCCTTTCCTTTCCTTTCCTTTTCTTTCCTTCCCTTTCTTTCCTTTCCTTTCCTCTCCTTTCTTTTCCTTGCCTTCCCTTTCCTTTCCTTCCTTTCCTTTACTTTCTTTCACATAGTGAAAAAATTTCAAGTAAGTTTTTTAAATAGGTGGCTACCCTTGTTATAAAAAATAAATTTGTATATCTATCTACAGAGCAAGCGCCTTCATATGAATTTTCAAATTTAAAAATCAAGCAAACTGTAGCATAAAAATGAATTTCAGAACAGTTGGCAACTCTTTTTGAAAAAATTATTATAAATTACTCATTTTCCGGCCAAGTCAACAACAAACATGCCTGATCCTGTTTGATAGTAGTTGCAGCATTCCATAAATTCATTAAATAATTTTCGTAGTTAAATTTTTTTTCTTTCTACAAGCATTTCGTCGCTCCCAACGAAGACTAGCACGGTTCGTTGTTCGCGTGGAAGACTAGCATGCTTCAGTTCTCTGCGTGGAAGGTTTTATTTGCACAACCTATGCACATACTTAAAAGTAGGCCTAGTACAAGTCTAGGAATATTTGAAACTCATATACTTTTCATATAGTTTGGCTGAAGCTTCCTGTTTAAAGTTTTATTGCAGTATGAATTATTGTTCTTGCACTTACTTATCAAATATCTTTCACTCCTCGGACCATCCTCCTCCGGTTTTTAACCCCTAAGCTTATTTCTAACAAACAGAAGTATGTTAGTTTCCACCCAAACAAGTGAAGCATGTCAGTCTTCCACGCAGAGAACTAAAGCATGCTAGTCTTCCACGCGAACAACGAAGTATGCTAGTTTTCCACGCAGAGAACTAAAGCATGCTAGTCTTCCACGCGAACAACGAAGTATGCTAGTCTTCCACGCGAACAACGAAGTGTGTTAGTCTTCCATACGAACAACGAACCGTGCTAGTCTTCGTTGGGAGCGACGATTTAGTCTCCTCCATATCTGCAAAAATTGCCATATGAATTATTAAACACTACAAAATTTTTCACTCGCAATTACTCTCTAATTAGCAAATTGCAACTACTATTTAACTTTCCACCAAAATTTATTTATTGCACAAAAAGCCCAAGCACTGCAGTGCAATCAATTCTTCGCACGCCAACTTTTTTCAGCTAAGCATAATCCTTTAAGCCAATTTTTGCTTCTATTTACTTCTAATTATACAAAAGTCCAATTAAACTTTTTCAATCAATCGATTTGCAAACGAGGCCGTCACTCCCTTTTTATGTAGAAATGTGCTGGCTGGTCATGCCCAGGCACTAATTGCTTTTACTAAAATATTTTCCAGCGCAGCAACAATTATAAAAAACTAATCTCAAAAGTGCAGGCGAAGCAGCAAAGCAAAAAAAAGGTGAAGAGTAAAAAAAAGAAAAGAAAACAAGTAAGGAAGCCTAAGTTCGAGTGGAATCGAACATTAGATACTCAGCTGTATGCTTTCATTGTTTGTTTGCGTTTGATGGAAACACGGTGTAGGTACTTTCTATAAAGCAAGTGCTGCATAAAGTGGGCGTAGCCACGTCCATTTTCAACATTTTTATCAGTCATCCAACTAAGCATATGAATATTATTCTTTGTGCAAAATTTCACTCCTTTATGACTTCTAGTTACGAAGATGTCACGTTACAAATTTCCAAAGGGTGTTCCAGAAATATCTTTGTTAAAAAGTAGGCGTGGTCATAAACCGATTTCAATAAATTTTTGCGTGTCTATTAACACAAGATATAAAAGTGTATAAACCAAGTTTCGTCATAATATCTCAATTATTTGTCGAGTTATAGGCTAAGAAATCTCGTATATTCCTGTTTCTAAAAAGAGGCGGTGCCACGCCCATTTTCCAAAATTTTTGTGGTTTTCGTTTTATGTCCGCAGTTGGACTCCTGCTATAAAATTTCAATGATATATCTTTATATTTGACAGAGATATCGCTTAAAATGTTTTTATTAGGCCACTTTATAATACCCATATTTAAAAGTGGGCGTGGTCGTCAACCGATTTCGCTAAAATTTTTAACATGTATTACCACAAGTAATAAAAGTGTACACACCAAGTTTCGTCATTATATATCAATTATTTGTCGAGTTATGGGCTCAGAAATCTCGTATATTCCAGCTTCTAAAAAGAGGCGGTGCCACGCCCATTTTCCAAAATTTTTACGGTTTTTGTCTTATGTTCGTAGTTAGACTCCTTCCATAAAATTTTAATGATATATCTTTATATTTGACAGAGATATCGCTTAAAATGTTTTTATTAGGTCACTTTATAAGACCCATATATAAAAGTGGGCGTGGTCGTCAACCGATTTTGGAAATTTTTCGTCCAAACATTTGCCTAAGTACATATATCACGCGTACTAAATTTCATTGATATATCTTCAATGGTTTCTGAGTTATGACTCATAAAACTTTCAATATTTGCCCCTTAATAAGTGGGCGTGGCACCGCCCATTTACCTAAGTTTTTGTGCTTTTTGTTTTATGTACATAGCTGGACTCATGCCACAAAATTTCAGTGATAGATCTTTATATTTGACAGAGATATCGCTTAAAATGTTTTTATTAGGCCCCTTTATAGTTCCCATATATAAAAGTGGGCGTGGCCGTCAACCGATTTTGGCAATTTTCCGTCAAAACATTTGTTTAAGTAAGTAAATCACGCATACCAAATTTCATCGATATATCTTCAACAGTTTTTGAGTTATGACTCATAAAGCTTTCAATGTTTGCTCCTTAATAAGTGGGCGTGGCACCGCCCATTTTCCAAAATTCCATCAAATTTCTTCTTAGGGGCCTGAGCTCAACACGTGGATAAAATTTCATCACTCTAGCTATATTAGTGGCTGAGATACCAGATTTCCGATTTTTTCTATATAGCAAAAGTGGGCGTGGTCATGGTCCGATTTCGCCCATTTTCAATACCAACCGTCCCAGTGTCGATACCAACTTGCATTTCAAATTTCATCAAAATATCTCAATTTTTGCGCGAGTTAGAGTGTTTACAGACGGACGGACGGACAGACGGACAGACGGACAGACGGACAGACGGACGGACGGACGGACGGACGGACATGGCTCAATCGATTTCTCTTTTCACCCTGATCATTTTGATATATATAAGTCTATATCTATCTCGATTATTTCATTCTGTTACAATCCACCGTTATGTGATTAAAACTATAATACTCTGTGTACTAGTACAGCTGAGTATAAAAAGAAAAGAAAAAAAGAAGAGAAAAGAAAAAAGAAAAAAGAAAACGGAAAAAAGAAAAAGAAAAATGGAAAATGGAAAAGAAGTAAGCAAATGTTATATAAGTAACAAAAGCTCCGCATCATGCATGGCTCTGGCGATCCTTGAACTGCATGCTCAATGGCTTTCATCCTTGCCTTAGCCTTTTGCATTTCATCTCGCACTCGCTGCCTTTCCCTCTCTCTTTTACATAAACTCAGTGCTTAGTGGCTTGTAAATTTATTGATGCAATAAGTGCGAAATCATTAAAGCCAAACGAAAGGAAACCTGCTTAGTGTGGATTTGTGCGCTTACATAAATGAAACGTAGAAGGAAAAAATAAGCACTTTTATGGTTATGTGAGTAAAATGTGAGGTTTCAATGCAATTTAAGTTAGTTGTTATGGGAATTCGTATGGTCACACATGAAGAATTAATACTTTTTATGTAACTGGAAAAAAGACACACATATGTATGTATCTAGGTACCTATATATTCGTATGTACTTCCTCAACTCACATGCCAAAAGTCACTTCCGAGCGCTTGCTGTGATTTGCGATTACATAGATACAACAAAATTTTGCTGAATTGACTTCGCCACAAATCCACACCGGAAACTATTTGGAGACACTTAATAAGCAACTAAGCAACGAAAATACCAGGGAATCAAGCAACTAATAGCATATCTAAACGGTACATAATTGGCTATTCAAATAATACGATAAATGGTGCGTGATTTCAGCCGTCTGCAAAGTCATTCGTTATTCATAATAGGCTTGTTGCTTTGAGCATTTCTCTGCTCGCTTATACTGGATTCTGCTCTGTTAGCTGACAGTTTTCATACAAAATGTTAGAGACCTTAACCCTAGTTAGATAATCATATTTTTACATACGTTAAAGATAATCATGCGTAAAATTGACGCATGGTAGGTTTTTCAGCTATATCTTCACAGTTTATTTACAAATTTGCCCTGAGCTTGCATATTATAGATATGTAAAATAAATGTAAACATTATAAATAAAATATATTTAAATCTGTTTACTATAAAAAAACTAAACCAAAAGAACTTCTTCAATTTTCTCCTGAAATTAGGAAACACCCATTTTCCGTCCCTTTTTGAATAACTTTGCTGCAAAAATCAGACTTTTTGACTTATAATCTAAATGAACTGGAAACTCATTAAGAAAAATAAATGAAATTTTTTTATGAAAGTCGGTCAGACACAATTTTGGAACATATCAAATATTGTCCTCGCGACATATAGCATTTTTGAACTTATTGCATGACCCATTGCCTTTCGCCTTTTTTGGAAGGGCAGTATGTACAAAAGAAGAAAAGGGACACCTTCTATGCTTTGGGAAGATCAGGTGAAGACCGACTCGTCCTGCCTAGGTATTTCCAATTGGCGCCAGGCAGCACAAAACAGACACGACTGGTGCATTTTTTTGGACTCGGCCAAAATCGTCTAGGCCGTTAAGCGCTGATTAAAAAGAAGAGGAAGAATTATGTACAATACATAATATAATATGATACACTGGATCTAACGAGTTTTAACGTCGAACTTCTTTCTTAATTCGAAGCGTGCTCCTTAATTTTGTTTTTCCTACTAATTAGGTGTGCCTACAGTTTTATGCCGATTCCTAACGGTGAATGCATTTTTGTGAGAAGCTTTTTCATGACAGAATTACACTCAGAGGATATGCCGTCCACTACCGACAGGTGACCAATATTTTAAAAACCTAATAATTGACTTTTAATTAGAAAATTAATTAAATTAAATTTTGATGTTGGGTCGGCTGGGGGTTGAACCGGCGACCCATGGTATGGCATGCTAGCACTTTACCCACTTCCCCATAGCTGCCACAATACAACACATATAGTTTTTTATTATACTGGCTCTTCAGTATAATGTTATGATGAATGAAAGTCATCCTTGTCCTTATGCAATACGTGAATAATGCTTCCTGAAAGTCACGGTAAAGATAATCATGCGTAATTTTGACTCACTGACCCCTGATATGTGGAAATTTACAAGACTTACCACAGAAAATTATGTGTCACGTGAGAGATATGCAGCACAACATAAATATATATATAACGTTCAGCGACGTATTCACATAATTGGGGGAGTGAGAACAATAATTCGAAAGGGGATGCGTAATTTTGACGCAGATTATCTTTTTAGGGTTAATAAACCTTTAGATAGTATGCCAGCTACTGATTAAACTGGTCGTAACTGATTATGCCAATTTTTTCTATTTCAAATTGTTGGGATTGAATCTTGGATAGTGTCGAAATGGTTACAGTAAGGGAATTGGAAGAAAGTGTTAACGAACGGTGTTGGTATGTAGTCTTAGACAGTGTCAAAATGAATATGAGGAAGAAAATACACACATTTTTTCCCCCAATTCCCTTACTTTAACGAACAAACGTATCTATTATGTTCACTTGCTTTTATACCAATTGTGGTTGGAGCGAAACCTCTTCTTCGATTGAGTGTTTTTTTTTCATATTTTGTCTGAAAATAAATGTGACTAGTAAACCCAGCCACGCGATGCTTTGGTTTTCAATTATACTGTGCGACAATTTGAGCGAGGAAGTGCACTTATTGCTACATTTAACAATTTTTTTCATTGCCATTTTAAATTTGACTTCCCCTTAAAAATAATAATAATAATACAATGGCGCTATTATAACTCTGACGAGTTTTATGGCCGAGCTTCTCTCCCAATTCGAGGTGTGCTCCTTTTGTTTTTCCTACTAATTGGGTGGACCTATAGTTTTATGCCGGCTCCGAACGGCGAATGCATTTTTGTGAGAAGCTTTTTCATGGCAGAAATACACTCGGAGGATATGCCGCCCACTGCCGAGAGGTGACCGCTGCTCTTAAAAAACCCAATAATTTGATTTTTACTAATTAGAGAAATTTTTTTTTTTTGTTTTTGGTGTTTGCTCGGACTGGGGTTTGAATCGGAGACCACTGGCAAAGCAGGCGAGCACCCTACCCACTGCACCACAGCGGCCCTTAAAAATGGCAGAATATATGTCGGCGTTAAGCCCATAGATTCTTATTAATAAAATATAAAGTTAAGCATATTCATAATTACTGGTTATTTTTATTTTCCGTCGACCTAGATTTTGTATGCAAAGATTTTGTCGGAGGAGTCCCATATTGAAGTTTTAATGCGAATAATTTTTCTACAACATTTTATCCATATAGCTACCCCCAAAAGGTCATTTGTTTTACTTCTCTTTCTCTTCCCCTTCCCCTTTATTTGCGCTTTCTCTTCCCTTTATCCATTTTATTTTCCGTACTCTTCCGTCTTTATCTTCCTTTCCTTCGCCATTTCCGTTCCTTTCATTTTCCCCTTCCCTATCTTTTTATTACAGGGACCTTTCATGACACTTAAAATTTGAAAACAGGACAAACTGTACAGGTAGCAAATCGTTTTGTAAAAATCGTAATAAATTACTCATTTTCAGGCCAAGCATTTTCATATGCCCGGCAAAGCCATTTCATATGACACTTTAAATTTAAAAATCAAAATGTGGAGTAAAAATAACAGGTGTCAACTCTCTTTGTAAAAATTATAATAAATTGCTCATTTTGAGGCAAAGAACTTTCATATGACACCTCAAATCTAAAGCTCAAAAAGACTATAGCGTAAAAATTAAATTGTGAACACAACCCTTTTTATAAAAATTATAATAAATTACTTATTTTCACACAGATCCCTTTCATATTACACCTCAAATTTAAAAATCACACAAACTATAGCGTAAAACTGAATTTTTGAACAGGTGGCAACCCTTGTTGTAAAATTTTAATAAATAACTAATTTCCAGCTCAAGCCCTTTCATGTGGTACCTGAAATTTATAAATCAAGCAAACTATACAGGATAATTAAATTTTTAAACAGGTGACAACCCTTTTCAAAAAAATTAAACCTTCCTGCACATCTACAGGCCAAGGCCTGTTTCGAAAATCGGTATAACATTGTAAAAGTTATGGTGCGTACAAAATATCGCTTAGCGTAATATATATAAAGAAGATTCGGCATGTGATTTGGCATGTGATTCGATAGTGTATAAGAGTAAATTACGATAATGAAAGTGAATTACGTTCTTATAGGCCCACTATATCACAGCCTCACAGCCAACACGTTGCTTATTTCTCAGAAAATAATTTTGGCAGACAAACAATACACACGCACAAAAACAGCAACTACTTGACATTAACTTGAAAATGATATGTCGTTTTCGATTCGCCATCACACAAGCGAGGTCGGATCGAACAAAAATGTTTGAACCCATAATGAGTAGTAGTCATACTCGCTAACTGGTCGATAAAAATTTCCCTCTGCTCGCTTTCATTCACATATAAATTTGGCAGAGGGAAATTTATAGCCAGCAGAGAAATTGTGAATCGAAAGCGGCTATAGTCTGCTACTGTTATTTTTCTTTATTTTTTATAGTATATATAACTTTGTTTTTATTTACTTATTTTCTTTTTTCCATTATTTTTTTTTATATATATTTTTATTTTATTTTACATACTTCTTTTACTTTTTCCGCTTTTATTTCATTGACTGTTGTTGCTAACTCGATTTGCACGTGCTCGTTATGGTTTCGTAAGCAAGGTAATGGTTGGGAATAAAAGTTGTTATTATATGGATTGTTGTCGTTTATATTTATTTTGTGTGGCAAGTTTTTGAGCAAATGTGCAATTGAAACCTGCAACATGCAGTGAGGCCAAGCAGCAGCAGCAGCTTGAGTTGCACGTGGTGAATATGGGAAGGATATACATACAGTGGCTCTCAGAAGTATTTTGCATAATTCATTTATTAAGAAAACGTTAGAAATTTTCCTTTTTTTTTGAATTCTTTTGCAAATTTTTTTAATATGGTCTTATAGCTGAATCTTCATACTACAAAAACACATTCATTAAAAAACCAAAATGCATTTCATCTTTTTTATAAAATTAAGGAAACGAAAAAAGTCATACGTTTTGCTCACAAAAGTATTTTGCATATTGGTAATTTTGGTGAATAAATGCATCTACAACCTGTTTAATATTATTTATGATATCAGTTCTTTTTTGAAATGGCTTCCAAGGGTCTAGGGATGGGCTCTGCTAATTTTTGGCAAAAATTCCGAAGGTATTTTGTCCCATTCCTCGGCCAAAACCGCATTTGGATAATTCTTTTGGGGAAATCTTCGATTTTCTCACATAATCTTCAAGATGGGATCAAAATTTTTGAATGGTTCTCATATCCGAGCTTTGAACACAAACTTGGAAGTTTTTTTTATTCGAAAGTTTTCACATTTTAACATCATGAGTGATATTTTTCGGAAAAAAGTTGCTAGTACAAAGAAGAACGTCGCTAGAAGAACGTGAAATATTGAGAGAAAATCAACTAAACCCGCACACTTAAGCTCCTACAATAAACAGAAAACTAAAACCAATACTCAATAATCAAGTATCGGAGGAGACAGTGCAAAGGGTGCCGAGAAAAACCACATTCACCGCCAAGTACTGCGCAACGAACTTTCTACCTCAAAGAAAGTGTCTTATTTTCCGCAACAAACACAATATAAAAAAAATTTGACTTTTCTAAAATCTTAATTTTAAGTGCGGAAAGCAAATATAATATTTTTGAGTCGTATTTTATGGTGGAAGCCCAATTAAGAGCTGAAAATCAAAAACATTATAAGCACTGTAGGAGTTTATGATCAATCGAGGCTCAGGGAGTTCGTATATCACCGCACTGAGTTGTAAAGCTTATTTTAATGGATAGTACGATGGACGAGTATTCCCGATTTTCCATGTTCAGGGAAAACCTACGTTCTAGTGCAGAAAAAATGGGTATGATATACAATGGGTTTTTAATTCAACAAGATGATAATCAGAAAAATACCGCTAATGGTGTTAAAATGTGAAAACTTTCGAATAAAAAACACTTCCAAGTTTGTGTTCAAAGCTCCGATATAAGAACCATTTAAAAATTTTGATCCCATCTTGAAGATCATGTGAGAAAATCGAAGATTTCCCCAAAAGAATTATCCAAATGCGGCTTTGGCCGAGGAATGGGACAAAATACCTTCGGAATTTTGCCAAAAATTAGCAGAGCCCATCCCTAGACTCTTGGAAGCCATTTCGAAAAAGAACTGATATCATAAATAATATTAAACAGGTTGTAGATGAATTTATTCACCAAAATTACCAATATGCAAAATACTTTTGTGAGCAAAAATTTATGACTTTTTTCGTTTCCTTATAATAATAATATATAATACAATGGCGCTATTATAACTCTGACGAGTTTTATGGCCGAGCTTCTCTCCCAATTCGAGGTGTGCTCCTTTTTTGTTTTTCCTACTAATTGGGTGGACCTACAGTTTTATGCCGGCTCCGAACGGCGAATGCATTTTTTGTGGAAGCTTTTTCATGGCAGGAATACTCTCGGAGGGTATGCCGCCCACTGCCGAGAGGTGACCGCTGCTCTTAAAAAACCCAAGAATTGGATTTTTACTAATTGAAAAATTGTTTTGGTGTTTGGCTCGGACCGTGGTTTGAACCCGAGACCTCTGGCACAGCAGGCGAGCACTCTACCCACTGCACCACAGCGGCCACATTTTTCGTTTCCTTAATTTTATAAAAAAGATTAAATGCATTTTGGTTTTTTAATGAATGTGTTTTTGTAGTATGAAGATTCAGCTATAAGACCATATTAAAAAAATTTGCAAAAGAATTCGAAAAAAAGGAAAATTTCTAACGTTTTCTTAATAAATGAATTATGCAAAATACTTCTGAGAGTCACTGTACATATGTTTAAGGTTTTACTAGTGTGCTTAATAGTGTAGGTAAATACTTATGTACAAGTAAGTGCGTATAAAAGAGTGTTCGGTTGTTGATTTAGTTGTAAGAACTACAACTGTTTTTTTTTTTTTTTGGCAGTTTTCTAAGCGATTGAACAGCTTGCCGATTCAACTAATACACATTAATGTGGTGAAATGGAGCCAAACACTCCGTGAAGTGTAGAGTACGGAAGTTGAATTGCAAGATAAATGACAAAAAAGTGCAAAAGAAATAAATCAATCAATTTCTAAGTTCACAAAAGTTATTTGCCAAAAAATATGACAAATTCTTTGTAACTCTAGACTGGCGCGCAGTAGGGGAAGCTTCTACTTCTTCTCTTGAACTTTCTAGCGCATAACTAGGCTCGGTTATAACTTTCAATACATTTACTTCTTTCATTTATTTCATTTATCCAAGAGACAAAAATTATTACATTGATGATTCTGAGTCTCTGAGTTTTAAGGGCACTTTGAGAATCTGTTTTTTTTTTTATTTGGAGATATGTGTAAATTTTTTTCATATACATATATTAGACAAATACGAGGCACCATTGATTCCAGCAGAGGGGCTTCTAAGTGATCCAAAGATAATATTTTTATTCTCTCTTACACTTCAAAATGTTCCAGTCGAAACTATATATCGTCGTACCATACGAAAACTAACATATTTAAAATTTCTGGCGAAAGCTATCAATAAAAAAATTCTGTACGAAAAGTAGAACATTTGACTTTTGGCCGACGAAAAGTAATAAAATCGAGTTTTGGCTGACGAAAAGTAATAAAATCGACTTTTGGCTGACGAAAAGTATCAGTAATTATATACTGTTTTTACATTAAAATTGTTGTTGTTTAAACGAAATTGATACTTTTCGTCAGCCAAAAATGGATTTTATTACTTTTCGTCAGCCAAAACTCGATTTTATTACTTTTCGTCGGCCAAAACTTGAACTTTTTACTTTTCGTCAGCCACAAAAAATCTGATGTTAGTTTTCGTATTGTACGACGATATGTAGTTAAAGAGAAGCAAAGAGTTAATATAATTATCGGCCTAGAGCAGGGTTCGACGGACTCATATATATATACAATTTGTTGTCTCGCATAACCTTGAAGAAAATATTGCTCTAATTGCTCAAATAATATAACCATTTTTTATACAGATCAAAGATGGCTCAAAAAATGATAGACCAAACTTCGTACAACTTATCTGCTTCCCAAATCTATTCAGAAATCCTATAGACGAGCTACTCATAATAATCACACAGTCTAATAAATTATTTTCATGTGCGATGAAGCTGACATCTCCTTAGAAAAAAATATAGAGTTTGGTGTCAATTTATAATGAAAATTAATTTACGTTTCGCTCTCGGAAATTTGTGTACTGCAAAGTATTGACACGTGAAAAAATGTACACGAAAAAGCCATTATCCTACGCCGGTTATTGAAGCAAGATAGAAATGTATATATATTTAGCTGTACCGAAGAGTTGATGCCACTCATGAATGAGGAAAATGAAATGTTCTGTGAATTGGTTTTGGTTAATTTGTAATGCCCTAGAAAAGTGTAGATTATGTCCTTAGCTATTTAACTGGAGATAATACATATACCCCAAATTTTCTATATTCGAACAATCGGTTGTCTGTGAGCTACATAAACATATCTTATATTGGTCCGATTTGGTTGCGGTTCCAACAAATGATTAACTGTACTGAAAAAGTTAGCCGTATAATGAATTTCAAGCAAACGTTTCAAATCCTGCAGTACAATTTGCTTTCAAACATACAGAAGGACAAGTGGGCACGGCTTAATCGGCTTAGCTCCTGATTTTGTTCATATCGCCATATTTTTTGTGGGTTGAGCACTTCTTCTTTTTCCGGATCTGAAAAACTTGAATTATTGTATGAAACTTATAATACCATTTCACTTTCATAAAAGGTATAAAACACTAAGATAGATAAATTGGAATTGAAACAAATAAGCACACATGGATGCGCTAAAATGCTTAAGGTTATTTGCTTTACACGACATTTTCTACGAATTATTTTGTGTTTTTCTTATGCCTTGGTACTTTTACTTTATGTACGTATATATGTATGTATGTAGATAAAATGATTAAAAATAGATGTGTAAATAAATAAATAAAGTATTGTCAGAGTTAGTATGTACAAATGCAATAAACAACAATCAGAATCAGTTCATAGAAGACGAAAAACTAATAAATTGGCAAAAATATTTGTTTAAGCACACGTAAATATATACTACGTACTCATATGTATACACATATTAAGCAGAGATAATGAAAGTAAAGGTGAGCATGTCTAAAAATAATATTAGAAAGACAATGCGCTTGAGACATTTACATAGATACATAGGTGAAAATAGAGAGCAAAGAATGCTACAATGTAAACGTGAATGCTGGCAATGTGAACTGATGCAGAGGCTTGTTATAAGGGGTTTGTTAACCACTTAATGACTGA
Organism: Urophora cardui; assembly: GCA_960531455.1. Lineage (NCBI taxonomy): Eukaryota > Metazoa > Arthropoda > Insecta > Diptera > Tephritidae > Urophora > Urophora cardui. Next base: position 14,254,383 of record OY482674.1, read on the forward strand.
TTACTGACTGAAACATTTACTAAAAAAATCGTCAATTTAGAAAAAAACCCTTAGAGGGAAATTTTTTTAAAAACTAAATACAATGGAGGTTCTGATCAATTTAAAGTTAATTTTTGACATTTTTACTTCAAAATAATATGTACTACAAAAAATCCCAATTAGGGAAATTTTTAAAACTAATAGCAATGGAAGTTTTTACCAATCTATAGTTAATTTTCTACAATTTTAATAGAAAAATTTTTATAACAAAAATTCTAAATAGGGAAATTTTCGAAACTAATATCCCTTTAAAGGAAATTTTTTTTAAACTAAATAAAATGAAAGCCGTGATCAATTTAAAGATAATTTTTTGCATTTTCACCTGAAAATCATGCGGATTACAAATAGGGAAATTTTTAAAACTAGTATCCCTCTAAGGGAAATATTTTAAACTAAATAAAATGGAAGCTATGATCTATTTAAAGTTAATTTTTGACAATTTTGCATGAAAATAATTGCGTATTACAAAAAATCCCAAAAAGGGAAATTTTTAAAACTGATAGCAGTGGAAGCTTTTACCAATCGAAAGTAGATTTTCGGCAATTTTAATTGAAACTAATGTTTACTAAAAAAATTCTGAATAGGGAAATTTTTTAAATCAATATCCCTCTAAGGGAATTTTTTTTAAATAAATAAAATGGAAACTATGAACAATTTAAAAATTTTTTTTGACATTTTTACTTGAGAATAATACGTATTATAAAAATTCCCAGAAGGAAAATTAACAAAAAAATTTCAGTTATATATATTGTGGAGTCTAACTTCCTCATTTAAAAAAATCTATGTAACACTTGAAACTCTTATATCAAACACTGTAAGTGGTCCATTCATGAAAGTTATGAAGTCTTCGATACAGCCGAAGCCAGCTGCGCTCTTACTTGTTATTTATGTATTTACTTGTATTCAATTAGATAACAAAACTCCCCACAAAATTAATATGTGGGTGTTAACAACTTGTACAAGCAGTCAATCAAATTAAATTTCCTTCAGCAATTGATTAAGAAAAATAGTCCACCTCATAAAATTTATATTTAGTGTCAAAACATTATTGTAATAATTGTCACATGCCAAAAAATTTGTACGCACAATAGGTGCCAAATTATTTTATCTGTACATTTAACTTTGATATATAAAAATAAAATAAACGCACTACTTTCATGCCAGAAAAAGCAAAAGGTATTTCAACAAGCAAAAGGTATTTCAAGGGAAGGTTAAACAAGACTCAAACATAGTACAAATGGCGCCTCACAAAAACACACACCTGTTGGAAATGGCGCACTTTTGTTTTTTCTAACAATGTGTGCTTAAATATATTTAGATTACTTTTTTTCACTAAAACAAGTGCGTGTAGAATGAGCATCATCCAATCGCATAAGACAGAAATTTACTTCTAAAAATAACTCAACTTAACCACAATAAGCAACAAGCAACAGCATTTCGATTTATTTCTGAATCATTTGTGTCTGCCTTTGATGATTTTAAAAACAAATTATTGCAAGTGTGATATAATATCGCTGTTTAAACTTCATAAACGCCTAAGCGAAACTTTCATAACCGCCTAACCAACATTTGTGCTGAAAATTTAAATTGAATTCCTGACGACCAAATCTAGAACTTCCGATCTGAAAAGGACATTAGAAAGAAATATAGAGATCCTCGAGATTCCTAAAAACCAAATTTAAGGTACGGATCGATAGAGCTGAGTGTCAGTAGTTAAAGTTTAGCAAACCTAATTTTTGGCATAGGATATTATGAAGGTTTCACTTAGGCGGTTATGAAGTTCAAACGATGATATGTACATATATGTGTAGCTCATTCTCATTTTTGATGGATTTTCTATTTAATTTTATGAGTATTTTTTGCTTTGACACACATTTTTATCATTATTTTTTTAGCGCAGACATTTGTGCACATAAAACGATTCGCACAATTTATGGCTGTCTCATACACATTACGCTCTAGTTGAAAGCAATTTAGCATTTATTTTTATAGCGGCATTGAGAAGTTATGACGTTGAAATTGAATTTCGTTTGAAGAATGTAAAAATATATGAGAAAAACAGACATACATACACACATGTATGTTCCCAAGAAACATTAGGGTTGGTTAGAAAACGATTACAAAATTAATCTCTTTTTAAAGACTCATATTCGATAATAATTGTAGAAACACTTAAAATATTATACGATTCGAGATGCAGGCCATTCTCCAACAAAATGGAACCTTCGTTATCCCATGCATTTCTCTTTCATTGTGAATTCAAAATCCAGCCCGTTCTCTGTAGGGGCATTTTTATGTCCTCTCTTTATCTCTTGTTGCTATAGTAACATACGCTTCTCATTTCCTTTTTTAATGCAGTTAGAGTGCATTTACAACATATATTACGAATACTAGGGTTGTTTTTAAGTTCGTTCTCAGTTCGTTAATTCATATTCGATACCGCAGATCAATTTCGAACGTTCGCTAAAGGGTTTTTTGGGTTATCAATAAAAAAAATACGCACATGTATGGACAAGTACATTGATCTTTTTGCTTAAAAAAAAACATATTTCCTTGAATTAGCTCAACAGATGGTTGATTTCCAGCTGAAATATTAAAAAAACATGTGTAAATGATTTGGTCGCCGCCTTTATTATTTTCTCTACAACTATCACACTTCTAATCAAATGTTCCCAAAGACCATGAGAACTTGAGAATCGTGGTCTTTCGATTTTAAGCTTCTTTTTTTTATTCGTAGCACTCCACTATTGAATGTTGACTGATGCCAAAACATATTTTCAAGCGCTGCTGCAATTGATTGCATTGCATTCTCATAAAATATATCGTCCCCTCAATATAACAATAGCGTATAATTTTTTTTGGGTTTTGAGAAAATCGAGTTTAAAGTTTTTGTCAAATCAGATATCTATTAAATTTTTTAACAAGAAATTATACACCATTTTTTCCAATGACATTTTGACCCACTTTGTGGAAGTAAAATTTGACGAAATTTTGACCAGACATAGAATCAATGATGGAGAAGCTAAATATGCAATAAAAAAATAATCGCGTATGAGCACATACGCTATTGTTATATTGAGGGGACGATATTACGACTCATTTTCTCGCATTTTTTGAAAAATCATCAATAAATTGCGTAAAATTGCAATGAAGTTCAAGTGTAAAGAATGCTATTAAAGTTTTATGCAATGAAATTTTGCAGCATTAAAAAAATATTGGCACATATGTATATATATATATATATATATATATATAGTATATGCATATCGAAGGCTATAATTGAGTGCAAAGGAATATCAAATAACCAGCTGTTGAATTGATCAAGTACGAAGAATGATATCATACAACATAAGATAATTCTCTTGCATTTTATGTACATGGGAATATAATTAGGTTAAGGTTGATCAGAATGCGTTCCGCTTTCCTCACAGAACCCTAAAAGAAGTTGAGTTTCCAAAAAAAAAATATAAAAAAAATTCTTAATAATATAAGCCTTAGTTTAGAACAGTCAATAATCACAGCCTATACACGCGTGCATAAGCTTTTTGTAGCTTCCACACTAAGAGCCTCCCACCGACACTACAAAGCTCTTCGCACACACGAAGAAATTTTGTTTGCAAATTTTTTTTCAACGATTTTCAATCAACGTTCAGCTGTTGAGCTTGCAGGTTGCGCTACTAGAGCAGTCTCTGAATAACTGTAAATGATCGCGTGTTGGGGATGGTTTTTATTTAAATTTTTTTACGTCAAATTTTTATTAGGAATGATGATTTTGTATTTTTCTTCTTATTTATTACATTTTGGTTTGTGCTTTTTTTTGTGAATTTAGATTTTAGCTTTCGACCATAATTGAGCTTCTTTTGGGTATAGCCAAAAGCTTTTTGTGCTTTTAACGCATGCACACTATGTGAAAGTGGTAATGTGATAATTCCTAGTCAATATCCCATTTTAAGCATTTTTTTAAATATTCGCAATAGAGAAGGTAGACGGGCGGGCATATATCTAAAAACTCCTGCTTTTTAAAATTAGGTGACCTGGACTTCCGAAATAATAATTTCTATAGTGGGCGAAGGCTTGGATAGCAGTTGATTGCTCAAATTAAGCAATTTTTTTGGAGTACTTGTTAAAGAGAAAGTTAGGATTCTTATATCGAAACCCAAGTGATAGATTACAGAGCTCAAAACGTGCTTCGAAGTGCCAGTTCTAGTTCAGACAAAAATTCTTTAAGTAAAATATGCACTAGGACGATCTCACACTTAGGTGTTGATATCTAAAATCGAAAGCTTCTTAAAAGGTAATCTCGCGGTTTTTTTTTTTTCAAGAAAATAAGCAACAGTACTTAGCAACCATTGTATCAGTTACGCCTGACGTAACTCAGTTCACTTTTGTACTAAAACTCGTCGCAATCATTGGCGTATTGGCATACTTTCGGGAGATACCCACTATGTGCGCTACGCACAACTGGTTATATGCAAACGAAACTCAAATGCAAGCTTGATTTTAGCGCCCAAATTAAATGCAAATCACAAAATTCTAACCAATTCTTCGAAGTTTAAATTTGCTGATGAGTTGAGAAGTTGGGTCGTTTGGCTTTTTTTGGAATTTCCAAAATACAAATTTTCAGCGTTTCTTTCACCAAAATTTGCATTTTACGTTTGCTGTTATAAAAATGATGATGGTATACGAAATAATATTAGTAACGTTGAAATGTGGAAAATTCCAGCTTGCCACATGCCACTTGTCTTTTACCACTTTCCCTTTCTATTGGCCACTTTCCTCTTGCAACTTCCCTCTGTCACTTATCACTTTTCTTTTCTACTTTCCACTTGCTTGTTACCACTTAATACTTGCAGTACAAAGACAATTTGCTTTCAGCCAAGAACCGCCAACAATTCAACCACTTCAACCAACGTCGCATTGCAGCAACAGCACGCACTATGCGGTTACCACACAACTTTGCAAAGTGGGCGCTTTTGTAGTACATTTTTTTTTTTTTTGTTATTATTTTTCTTTTTGTTTTCATTCATTTTGCATATCTATAACAACACGAAACCATCAACTTTGGGCAACTAATTTGTATTTCACTTGCTCGCCTTTGCCTTACACTTTCCATTTTGGCTTCATGTTTTTATACTCAGCTGTACTAGTACACAGATTATTATAGTTTTAATCACATAACGGTGGATTGTAACAGAATGAAATAATCGAGATAGATATAGACTTATATATATCAAAATGATCAGGGTGAAAAGAGAAATCGATTGAGCCGTGTCCGTCCATCCGTCTGTCCGTCCGTCTGTAAACACTCTAACTCGTGCAAAAATTGAGATATTTCGATGAAATTTGAAATGCAAGTTGGTATCGAGACTGGGACGGTTGGTATTGAAAATGTGCGAAATCGGACCATGACCACGCCCACTTTTCCTATATAGAAAAAATCGGAAATTTTGTATCTCAGTCACTAATATAGCTGGAGCGATGAAATTTTACCCACGTGTTGAGCTCAGGCCCCTAGGAAGAAATTTGATGAAATTTTGGAAATGGGCCCACTTATTAAGGGTCAAACCTTGAAAGTTTTATATGTCATAACTCAGAAACCATTGAAGATATATCGATCAAATTTGGTACGCGTGATGTACTTACTTAGGCAAACTCTTGGACGGAAAATAGTTAAAATCGGTTGACGGCCACGCCCACTTTTATATATGTATATTATAAAGTGACCTAATAAAAACATTTTACGCCATATCTCTGTCAAATATAAAGATATATCATTGAAATTTTGTCGCATGAGTCCAACAAGGACATAAAACAAAAAACACAAAAATTTTGGAAAATGGGCGGTGCCACGCCCACTTATTAAGGGGCAAACATTGAAAGTTTTATGAGTCATAACTCAGAAACCGTTAAAGATATATCGATGAAATTCGGTACACTTAATATACTTACTTAGGCAAATGTTTGGACGAAAAATTTCCAAAATCGGTTGACGGCCACGCCCACTTTTATATATGGGTCATATAAAGTGACCTAATAAAAACATTTTAAGCGATATCTCTGTCAAATATAAAGATATATCGTCTGTGAATTTAAATGAGCTATTGGCCATTTTTTTTTAATGAAGAAAAATTGAAAAAATACCATTGAGCTACCACCGCCGTCAGCTTTGTTTCGCTTAAATTTCAATTTTTTTTCCATTACAATCCACATACCAACAACAGTAGCTTAATGACACTCTGCCTTTGCTACATAGTATGTTGGTGTGATTGTGTGTTTGGTTTGTACAAAGTTCTAAAGCTATTAACAAGCAAAGCTTTTGTACAGGCAATGCTTGTTATTGTTTTCAGACTTTTGTTTTTCGGCAGGCTCTCCGATATACATATTTATGTTTGTATTTATATGGCCGTTTTAATTCTAATAATTATTTTATGTGAATTTAAATGAGCTATTTGCCATTTTTTTTAATGAAGAAAAATTGAAAAAAATTTTTTGGTAGAAGTTATGGATCCATTTCGGAGACCACCACATCCCCTCATCAGTCTTCTTCAAGCGGCCTCAACCGAGAATCGCACTTAAGTCGTTCGATTGGTAGTCCATTGTCTATACCATTGAGCTACCACCGCCGTCGGCTTTGTTTCGCTTAAATTTCAATTTTCCTTCCATTACAATCCACATACCAACAACAGTAGCTTAATGACACTCTGCCTTTGCTACCTAGTATGTTGGTGTGATTCTTGAAGAAGTCTGATGAGGGGATGTGGTGGTCTCCGAAATGGATCCATAACTTCTACCAAAAAAATTTTTTCAATTTTTCTTCATTAAAAAAAATGGCCAATAGCTCATAAAAAATTCACATAAAATAATTATTAGAATTAAAACGGCCATACAAATACAAACATATATAAAGATATATCATTGAAATTTTATAGCAGGAGTCCAACTGTGGACATAAAACGAAAAACACAAAAATTTTGGAAAATGGGCGTGGCACCGCCTCTTTTTAGAAGCGGGAATATACGAGATTTCTGAGCCTATAACTCGACAAATAATTGAGATATTATAACGAAGCTTGGTTTATACACTTTTATAGCTTGTGTTAATAGACACGCAAAAATTTATTGAAATCGGTTTATGACCACGCCTACTTTTTAACAAAGATATTTCTGGAACAACCTTTGGGAATTTGTAACGTGACATCTTTGTAACTAGAAGTCATAAAGGAATGAAATTTTGCACAAATAATAATATTCATATGCTTAGTTGGATGACTGATAAAAATGTTGAAAATGGGCGTGGCCACGCCCACTTTATGCGGCACTCGCTTTATATAAAATAATCCGTGTTTCCATCAAACGCAAACAAACAATGAAAGCATACAGCTGAGTATCTAATGTTTGATTTCACTCGAACTTAGGCTTCCTTACTTGTTTTATTTTTAGTTTATTCATTTTGCGGCTCATCACTTCATTTTAATTTCCTTTTTTCTTTCCCTTTTCTTTTCTTTTTGTTTTTCTTTTCTTTTTCTTTTTCTTTTTCTTTTTCTTTTTCTTTTTCTTTTTCTTTTTCTTCCTCTTTTCTTTTTCTTTTTCTTTTTCTTTTTGTTTTCCTTTTCCTTTTCTTTTTGTTTTATTTTATTATTTTTATTTTATTTATTTTCGGGTTATTGTGTATCGTACTGTGAAGTTGTCGGTGTTGTTGGCCGCATTCTTCTTTAGTTAACAAATCGATTTGTCTATTTGTGTAGGTGCAATTTGAGTTCAAAGTCAATGTCGTCGTCTGAAATATCCGGCGGAGTCTTAAGTGCCGTTGGCCACCGCGCCAGTTTGACGTTTTCAATGTCTGCTTAACGGCTTGTTGCATTACTGGCAGATTGTTAATTTTGGTATTCATTTTCGTATGTTTATTACAGACAGATAATTTTCATTGTTTAACGTGTGGTCACAAATTTACTTATTTTAGTGTAAAGTGTCGCACGTCATAGCATTTACAAGTGGTGTTTGGCTTTTAAGTAAGTAAGCGCATAGAGTTGCCAAGTGCTTTGCTTACTTGGAAGTGGACATCAATTGTTTTGAGTGATTTTGACTACAGTGGCTAGTAGTTGCAGCCGCAGTTTTTCAAAGACTTGAAAAGATGTTTTTCTCGGTGTTGATTTTCTACTTAAAAATTTATATTTCGATCTGCTGAGCATATCTTTTTAGTTGCATGAGTTGGTGTAGCGATCCAAACTTTACTTTCAACCAAAAAAGCTCCTAAAAAAAAAGGAAAAGTTTAAACTTTCTTTTATTGATATACAAACTCCTTTATTCAAGAAATTCATCATTGGTTAAAGTGGTTTTTCTCAATTTTTTTGGGCTAACTCCATATAGTCATTAGAGAAAGACCACATTAGGAGATTGAGTCTAAATAATATGACAGAAAAAAATAGTCAATTCATTCGAAGCACTTCTGCTGAAAACAAAGTATTATTTGGATCTGAATTTTGGCTGGATCATCGAGCTTATTGAAGTTATTCTTCTTCTTACTTGGAGCATAATCGTCTAGACGAATTTGGCTGAGTCCATTAAAGCGTCCCAGTAGTCTCAGTATCGTGCTACCTGGCGCCAATTGGAAATATCAGTGAGTACTAGTCAGTCTGCAGCTGATCCTCTCAACGCTGTGGAGATCTCTCTTTTCTTCTGCCTTTATGGTGTTTCGATAGAAATGCTTCTGCGCCGAAGCATCTTCATCCATTCTCACGACATGACCTGCCCAACGCAGCCGCTGGATTTTTATTCGCCGAACAATGTTGTTGTCTGCCTAAAGCTCGTACAGCTCATCAATAAATCTCCGTCGATACTCGCCATAGCTAATGCGCAAAGATTAATAAATCTTCCGAAGAACTTTTCTATCGAATACTCCAAGTCCACTAGACCATTTAGATTTAAAAATATTGCAGAAAAATATGTTTCATCTATCCAAGGAACTTCTGCTGAGAACAAAGTACTATTTGGAACTCAAGTTTGGCTGGATCATAGAGCTTATCGAAGCTCAAATTCTAAAAAATTTGAGTCTCTCGTTTCACAGTAAGATTTTCATAATGTTATCAATAACTTCTTCTGACATAGTTCGAGGACAGAACTAGCCTTACTTCTATTTTTTTCGATGGTCAGTTGGCAAGATAGAATAACAACAGTCACAAGAGGTGGACGGAGTTACCTCCTAGCGAGATGTCTTACTTTCCATACGGAAATAGACAAAGCATACTAGAAAGTAGTGATGATTTATGTTTAATATTCATCTTTCAACAGAACGCCTGCTGTTCAATTAGTTCCCATTCAGAAAGTTTCGCTTTTTATGAACTCAAGCGCTTTCATAGAACAATTACCTTAGAAGATGTTGGGTTAACTACATATTGTATGTACATATGCGCTTTCATTATTTCACTAATGACAACGATCCACAAAGCATAAAAGCGGCGCTCTCAATCATTATTTAAATATCACGTGTCGAATTGTCGAGGGGAGGGCAAATTAAAAATTACAGCTACTTAGTAACCTACATGTTGACAAAATCACGCCTACGCTATCAACACATAATTATTTACAAACATATAGGTATTTATATCCCTCCCTCTATAAACGTGCAATCGTTACTGCTTAGAAAACAAATTGAATGTAAACAAAAAAAATAAAAGATTGATTGACATACATATACATAGTACAAACATACTTATGTGGAGCAAAGCAAAATGACGTGAAATTTATTCATTTTCTGCCACCCTCGCGCTGACACAGAAAACCATACGTAGCACTAGGCATGGGACTATTCGAATAAAAATTATTCGAATAAAAAATCCTTTTATTCGAAAGGTATTCGAAATTCGAATAATAATTATTCGAATAATTTATTCGTATATTCGAATAGTGTGATACATATATATACATATGTACACACGTGCTCTCTGTTTGTGCATAGACATGTAGATACATACATACGTGTTTTTATGTTATTATAAATACCCAGCAGGGTTTTTCCATATTTTGGTAATGGCTTGAACTTGTATTCAATGAAATATCGCATTACAAATAGCTAATAAACACTCCTTCGCTTACTTTGCTCATTACTTGTAATGCGACAGTTTTAAAATTATTATTTTTTCGCTTACTGGTAATGCAGAAAATAATCGAAAAGGTTTGGAGTACTGCCGTTATTTTTTTGCAAACGCTTTGCTTTGATTTTAATTTTTCTAAATAGCAGTTTTGTAAAGCAAATTACCCTCATTCTCGTTTATTTTGCCAGTTTTCATTATAAAACTGTCGTGGTTAGTCGTGTTATTCCATCGTTAAAATTTTTTTAAATAAGCCAATAGCTGTGCAAATACATAGTGTAATAATTATTATTCAAATAGTGCTTTTTTTAAAATACATTTTGCAAAGAATTGATTTTCTATTCATTCTGTTTGCTATTTGTTTTCGGCATAAATTAATTACTCTTAGTTTTAAAATTATTTTTTCGCTTACCGGTATTGCATAAAATAAGCGAAAAGATTTGGAACACTGACGATATATTTTGCAAAGCCTACATTGATTTAAATTTTTGTAAATAGCAATTTTGTAAAGCAATTTACGCTCATTCTCGTTTATTTTGCCAGTTTTTATTATAATATGTACATTATAGATTACTATACTGGATTGTGTGAAATATGCTATTACTTATACCAGTGAAAGAACTTATTACTTGTAACAGCTTATTTTATCCAATATTAGTAGCGATTATATAATGCATTATTGTCTACAATATTGTAAGACAATACCGCCAATGACATGCCTATGTTAAAGTAATGCAATCCGTATTCGAAAGTGTAAGCGATGAATCAAGATTTCTCGATGATTTTACCCATTACATGTAAGAGAAAGCCCTGCTGGGTATGTGGATACATACATGCGTGTGAAGGGAAGTGGCAGTTTTTTGTTATTGTGTGTATGTATGTATGCATGTACATATGTATGCTTTTTCTTTTGGAAGTATAAACATATGTATGTACGTACGCTGGCTAGCTACTAAATTTGGAAGTGCGGTTTATATGAGCGTACAATGTACATACATATATGTACGTAGTGTCCCAGAAATTTGGGAATTCTCTTTAGTAGGTAGTAGACATATACGCCGCCGATTGACGCCGCCGCCGCCGCGCCGATTACCTTCATAATCGGCCGCCGCCGCCATAATCCGTGAAATCGGCGTATCGGCGCGGCGGCGTGCGCTGGCGCGCCATACCCGTATGGAGCGAGATGTGTACATATTTGCCTAGTTTTGCTAACTGCTAAAGTTCTTCAAAATTAAAAAAAAAAAAAAAGGAATCAATCGACGTGTTTTGACCTCAGGAACACGAACCTGAATGCGAAAATGTTTTATTTTTTGCCCGTGAAAAGTTATTAACAAAAACATGTTACATAATTTTTCTCAGATACGGAACTTTTCTGGGATCTCTTCCATTTAGTCCTACTTCTCGAGGTCTGTTGCTAATTGTTCTACTCAAAATTGAATAATTTAAACCCTCCTAGATATCATTAGATGGCGATTTAAGCATGCAAATGACCCCAAACATGCCTCCAGAATCGAAAACTCATGGTTTGAACGTAAGAAAGTTGCTGTTTTGGAGTAACCGTCACAGTTGTCGAACCTCAGCCCTATAGCGAATATTAAAGAAGAATATGGGGGATCAAAAATGGAAAAATAAGCAAGAGTTATAGAAAAAAAATTAAAGAATCTTGGTACTTAATACCAGTTGCAAATTGCGCTGATTTGGTCCACCCTATGCCAAGAAGAAGTAAGGAAGTTATAAAAAACAAGTAAGGAAGCCTAAGTTCGAGTGGAATCGAATATTAGATACTCAGCTGTATGCTTTCATTGTTTGTTTGCGTCTGGTAGAATCACGGTGTATTTTATATAAAGCCAGTACTGCATAAAGTGGGCGTAGCCACGCCCATTTTCAAAATTTGGTGGTCATAACCGATTTCAATAAATTTTTGCGTGTCTATTAATAAAATTTATAAAAGTGTATAAACCAAGTTTCGTCATAATATCTCAATTATTTGTCGAGTTATGGGCTCCGAAATCTCGTAGATTCCTTTGTCTAAAAAGGGGCGGTGCCACGCCCATTTTCCAAAATTTTTCTATTTTTTGTTTCCGGTCTATTGTAGAACTCATGCCACAAAATTTCAATGAATTATCTTTATTTTTGACAGAGATATCGCTTAAAATGTTTTTATTAGGCCCCTTTATAGTTCCCATATATAAAAGTGGGCGTGGTCGTCAACCGATTTCGCTAAAATTTTGAATGTAATGAAAGTGTATACACCGAGTTTCGTCATAATATCTCAATTATTTGTCGAGTTATAGGCTAAGAAATCTCGTATATTCCTGCTCCTAAAAGAGGGCGGTGCCACGCCCATTTTCCAAAATTTTTGTGGTTTTTGTTTTATGTCCATAGTTGGACTCCTTCCATAAAATTTCAATGATATATCTTTATATTTGACAGAGATATCGCTTAAAATGTTTTTATTAGGTCACTTTATAATACCCATATATAAAAGTGGGCGTGGTTGTCAACCGATTTCGACAATTTTTCGTCCAAACATTTGCCTGAATAAGTAAATCACGCGTACCAAAGTTCATCGATATGCCTGCTACGGTTTCTGAGTTATGGCTTATACAATTTTCAATGTTTGGCCCTTAATAAGTGGGCGTGGCACCGCCCATTTTTCAAAATTTCACCAAATTTCTTCATAAGGGCCTGAGCTCTACACGTGGGTGAAATTTTGTCATCGCAGCTCTATTAGTGACTGAGATACCAAATTTCCGATTTTTACTATATAGGGGAGGTGGGCGTGGTCATGGTCCGATTTCGCCCATTTTCAATACCATCCGTTCCTGTCTTGATACCAACTTTCATTCCAAATTTCATCAAAATATTTCAATTTTTGCGCGAGTTATCGTGCGTACAGACGGACAGACGGACGGACATGGCTCAATCGATTTCTCTTTTCACCCTGGTCATTTTCATATATTTAAGTCTATATCTATCTCGATTATTTCGTTCTGTTACAATCCACCGTTAGGAAATTAAAACTATAATACTCTGTGTACTAGTACAGCTGAGTATAATAAAGGAGCTTCAACTAAACATTAGTTTAAATCTAGCTGCAGCAGTAATATTGTAGTTTATTTGAAAAAACAATCGAATTTAAAGTTTGTCCCTATTATTATTTCCAACTTAAATTATACATTTCATTATTTTTATTCATAAAAATTAAATTATTATACAAAAACCACCCCAGAGTCATTGAAGCATGTCCTCTCCGCGTAAGCATCAATATATGGTAATTATTATTTGGTCTTGAAATAAATGGAGAATTGCAAAATTTTGTCGCTATTATTTTTTCCAACACTGTATATACATATATTTATTTTAAAGTGCCTTATATATATATAAATATGTATGTAAATACATATGTATATGTATGCATGTTTATTATCATACAAAATAAGCAAATGAATTTATATTTATATGGATTTGTGTATATTCTTTAATATTTATTTTCTTTATTTTAAATTTTAGTGTTTTTTGCTGTAAATAAAAAAGTTTCAACAATTTAAGGAAATTAGATTATTTATTCCATTCAGCCAGCGCTATTAAGGTAACTAAATAAAATTAATTTGAATGAGGATTGTGATTTGTAGATTTAGGGCAGGCGCGCCGGCGCGAAAAAGCACGCCGGCGTCGCCGCCGCCGCCGAAATTATTTTGGAATGGCGCCGCCGCCGCCGGAATCACTGTCGGCGTATATGTCTAGTAGGTAGATCTTCCTTTATGTTTGTAGGTACATACATACATATAAGTGAAGGAATTTCATAAAGCGTGGCAAAAAAAGCAAACACAATGTACCTACCTACCTAATATTTAATTGACAAAGGACAAGGGATCTCGCCATATATTGTCGAATCTGTGTAAGAATGAGGAAAAAATTGAAACTTGAAACTTTAGAGCAGTGATGGGCGAAAATTTGGCTCTTGCAGCAGCCTCGGAGCCAGCAAGAGGATGGAGAGGGGCTGATTTGTTTTTCGGTGATAAGGGGAATGTGAAACAATTAAAATCAGCGTATATTCCCTCGCTCGTCATGTTCATCGCAAGAAGCCTGCGGAAACACTAAAAATCAAAAACCAAAACCACGAACTCTCAGCCACGATCAACAATTCTTAAACTGTGTTGCCGTAGTACGGAAACAAAATAATACAATTTTTGCCAAGAATTACGAAAAAAGTAATTAATACTGAATTTTTCGACTTTTAGGTAGCAACGACTTTATAATATACATTTAGTTTGTGCGTATTTCATTTCTACATGCAAATCGATTTATTTACAAACTATATACATATTTTTCGTATTGATAGTAGCAAAGCATAAGTATTAGTTTTTAAGAGTAGTAGTTGTAGTAGTATTTGTTGTAGAAAATAGTACTAAAACACATTTATTATACAATCCTTAAACAATGACACCCTCCCTGTTGACAACGGCGCTCTTCCCCCAGAGTTGCCGCTCCTACAATACATATATTATTTTAGTGGAAATAATATTTGGTTTATGAAACTCACTCACATTCGATTCATAGAAGATAGATAATTTATTTTTATATTATTTTAGCAATGTCAAAATTCAAGAACTTACATTTATAAATTCTCTTATATTAAATAAAATCTGTTATACAAAAAAGAATGTGTGTCTGTCCTTTATAGACTCCCAAACTAATCAACCGATCTTTATGAAATTTTTGCAGTAGATCCATGTGGTATTAACGCACATGATAGGGTATATAGAATTTCAATAAGTGGGAACTTCTCGGGATACGGGCCTAAATGTGGACCCAGAATGATCCAGATAGACTTTGAGCAATATTGGTACCAAATGAAAGGTGCTAAGCTGGCCTTCCATTTAATTAATTTTTTTTCAATAATTTTTAGGTGATACGAGGAAAAACCCATGAAAGTACCAATTTGTGATACCAAAATGTTTGACGCTGCGGCAACACTGCTGCACACTGCCTCTCAGGCATGGACCAGTGATGGAAAATGACTCGTGCCTATGCAGTTTTCAGTTATTTGGGAAGTAGCAAGGCACTTATGTATAATCAATTGATTTTCGCACTATTCTGCAAAACTCAATTCAGGTTATAAATATTTTTCGATTACAATGCCATTTTTGTTTGCTTCATAGTAAATATTGTTGTTTTTTTTATTATGAAGGCATATAAACTTTATTATAAAGTAATCTTCATAAAAGTAGGACGCACAAATATGCGTAAGAAAGGTTTTGTATGAGATCCTTATTATACAATATGTGCTGTAAACTTATTTTTTCAAGGCAATGGTACCAACTGACGATTTTCAAATTGATTGCACAATGAAATTCAAAAATTCACCACTTTTTGTACAAATTTGACACAATTGGAAACTTTCATTTTTCATCACTGACACGAATACAGGCGGCGACATACTCTCCCGTTCTCAATCTTGCTTATGTGTTAGTGAGTTCTTCCTCAGTTCTTCTCCCCTTATGCTGCACTTGGTTGCGTCCCTCACCCTCACCCAAATGTGCAAAGTCGGCTCCTAAGTGCAAAATGCTACCAGGAGCTACTTTGCCCAACGCTGCTTTAGAGTATTTGTACCCATATGGACCTAAATAATGTCACCAAAATTTGTCAGGATCGGACCGCTAAAACATATAGCTGCCATACAACCGATAGTTCAGATATAGCTTTTTTGGGGTATAGCTTCTAAATTTAATCTACTAGAACGTTTCTAAATAATCTTTATCCACATAGATTTCCGAATTGACAGTGGAAATTAATAAATATTTAGCAATATAGAATTTCATTTTTCCGCGATTTTACGCTTTCCCCTTAACTATTGTACTTATGTTCACTATTTGTGCTAGTGTACAATTATCTTCATGGAAAAAATAGAAAATTTTGTCAATTTAAGTTATTTTAAGTTTAAATTACTTGAACTAATCGTTATGACCACGCATGCGAAATTTTGTCGCGTTCGCCATGTCACGTTACAGATTTTTTCCTAAGGTTATAAAAATCAAACTGGTGCATATATTTTCACGATAAAACCATCAGTAGAGAGCTACATTATTCTACTTTGATCTCTAATCGTTACTTCTTAAAGGATGGACCAAAATTAGCAGAATTTTTAACTTTTCTGATAGCATCTAGGTACAAATTTGATTTTCTTTTTGTCACGTTCTCCATCACTCTTTAAATGCTAATATCTCAGAAGCTTGAAACCGATACTACTTCTTATTTGCATCGATTATAGTGCTGCTCAAGTGCTTTCTAAAGATGAAAATCAGAGGAAAAATATTCAACGCTATGCATACTTCGTTGAGCTTTAAAGATGTGCGAACGTCACGTTCGACATTCTGGAATTGCCCATATACTGTTGTAAGCCGTTAATTTTTTTAATAATGGTTACATTAAATGCGTTTAATAGCATTAAGGTTTTTTGCATACATATTTACATATATACAGTGGCTCTCAGATGTATTTTGCATAATTCCTGTCCTAAGAAAACTTTAGAAATTCCGCTTTTCTTCGAATTCTTTCCAAAATTTTTTTAATATGGTATTAGGTATAGCCCAAAACGAATGCCTCTACCCTAACCACAATTAAGATAAATAATAGGTAGGTACCTAGGTATGTAGGTACATAGTGTTTGCTTTTTTTGTCACTCTTTATGGAATTCCTTGCACCTACAAACATAAAGAAAGTTTTACCTACTAACGAGAATTCCCAAATTATGCATATAAATATGTACACTCGTACAAACCAGCGTGCACTTCCAAATTTACTAACTAGGCGCTACAAAAACCAAAAGCATACATATGTACATACAATAACAAAAAACCATCCACTTCCCTTCACACGTGCATACATATGTCTCCACATACATATTTATAATAACATACAAACACATATGTACATAAGTATACCTACATGTCTATGCACAAAAAGCGAGCACGTGTGTACATATACTATGTATGTATATATGTATAACACTATTCGAAAAATACTATTCGAATAATACTATTCGAATAACTACTATTCGAATAATTACTATTCGAATAATACTATTCGAATAATTACTATTCGAATAATACTATTCGAATAATTACTATTCGAATAATACTATTCGAATAGTACTATTCGAATTTTTTCCCACGAATAATATTATTCGTTTATTCGAATAACATTTATTCGAATATTATTCGAAAAAAGTCCCACTACTACGTAGCACAGAAAACATACATATGCACATGTGTATGTATGCATAAATATATTTTTGAATGTAAGCGTGTACATTGTCTAAGTTCGCAGGGCATGTAAGTAAAAATTTTGCACTGCAAAAAAATGTCACCTAATTTTAATTAAGGCCGTATGGCTGCTGCGCTCATTCACGTCACGTCAACAATTGAGCCTTTTTGAAATTTGCAAATTTAAATTCACTCCGCATCTCTTTCGCAGGTCTCAGGCGGGTCTCATTCTCAGTGTTGTTTTGCGCTTGCGTTATGAGCACACATCCTTTAACTCAAATGCATTTCCGCACAGTGGGCAGTGTTGCCGTGTTAGTTGAGTGTGTAGTAGCAAAACTTTGGAATTTTATAAGGCATTTTCAAATTTAGATATAACTCTAACGTGTTTTAGGTCAACTTTCTACGTCAATCCACTACACTTCGACCCATTTTCCAAATAATATGTGTTTTTTTTTGCTTTCTGTGGTCTTTTAGGTTCTCTGTACAAAGATTTTGTCTGAGGAGACCCCTAGTGAAATTTTATGACGAATAACTTTACAGAACATTTTAGGCCTCTAGCGATCTTCAAAATACTATTTTTCGGACTTTCAAAAAAAAGAGGTCAAAACGACTTCTTAGTGGGGGCATTAGAGGGTTAAAATATTTTATGAAATTAAAGCTCGTGCAATTTTACTTTATATTTGCTAACAATATATTTCTGTACGATATGTATTTTAACCCTTTTCGTCCTTTATTTAAAAATCACTCAGGCTAAATTTCGCAAATTTAAAATTCAATAAAAAAAATTTGAAGCTAAATGCTTTGGGGTTTTACTATATTCATAGTGATTTTTCTTTCTGTGTGTGAATTTTTCTGCTCTCAGACAACAACCCGCAATTTATGTCACAGCGTAATATGAGTTCATATTTTGAAAAACGAAAATTAGAACAAGTAAGGAAGCCTAAGTTCGAGTGGAATCGAACGTTAGATACTCAGCTGTATGCTTTCATTGTTTGTTTGCGCTTGATGGAAACATGGTGTAATTTATATAAAGCGAGTGCTGCATAAAGTGGGCGTAGCCACGCCCATTTTCAACATTTTCATCAGTCATCCAACTAAGCATATGAATATTATTCTGTGTGCAAAATTTCTCTCCTTTATGACTTCTAGTTACAAAGATGTCACGTTACAAATTCCCAAAGGGTGTTCCAGAAATATCTTTGCTAAGAAGTAGGCGTGGTCATAAACCGATTTGAATAAATTTTTGCGTGTCTATTAACACAATTTATAAAAGTGTATAAATCAAGTTTCGTCATAATATCTCAATTATTTGTCGAGTTATAGGCTAAGAAATCTCGTATATTCCTTTGTCTAAAAAGAGGCGGTGCCACGCCCATTTTCCAAATTTTTTCTATATTTTATTTCCGGTATATTGTGGAACTCATGCCATAAAATTTCAATGAATTATATTTATATTTGACAAATATATCGCTTAAAATGTTTTTATAAGGCCCCTTTATAGTTCCCATATGTAAAAGTGGGTGTGGTCGTCAACCGATTTCGCTAAAATTTTGAGCATGTATTACCACACGTTACGAAAGTGTATACACCAAGTTTCGTCGTAATATATCAATTACTTGTCGAGTTATAGGCTCCGAAATATCGTATATTCCTGCTTCTAAAAGGAGGCGGGGCCACGCCCATTTTCCAAAATTTTTGTGTTTTTTGTTTTATGTCTATAGTTGGAATCCTGCCACAAAATTTCATTGGTATATCTTTATATTTGACAAAGATATCGCTTAAAATGTTTTTATTAGGTCACTTTATAATACCCATATATAAAAGTGGGCGTGGTCGTCAACCGATTTTGGCAATTTTTATCGCATTTTTAAATTATATAAGAAGACAGGCTTGCGGAAAGTCTACCTTCAATACTCAACTTTACGACATAAATATTTTGCATTGAACAAAAAGTGCTACAATGATTATCTGAGAAAAATGAAAAAGAACATTTTTCGTAACCCTAAATCGTTTTATGGTTTTGTGAATTCAAAACGCAGAGTGAGCGGATTTCACTCATCTATGAGTTTTCGGGATTGTGTGTCTAGTGATAATCAAAGCATTGCCAATCTCTTTGCACAATTTTTCGAATCTAATTATTCCAAAGATAACTTAAATTTCAGCATATACCCGTACCATCTTTCTCAAAATAATACAATTAATGTTGCCTATATAAATTCAGATGAAGTTTTAGATCACCTTAAATCACTGAAAGAGTCTTTTAGTTATGGTACGGATATGATTCCCGCATGTTTCCTTAAAAAATGTGCGGATCATATTTATCTACCTTTGTCAAAGCTATTCAACTTGTCATTGAAATTTGGCATTTTTCCTATTGCTTGGAAAGAATCCTTCATTATTCCTTTACATAAAAGCGGTATTAGATCTTCAATTGAAAATTATCGAGGCATAGCAAAATTGTCTGTTATCTGATGTTATTTATACTGACTTTAGTAAAGCCTTTGACAAGGTTAATCACAATTTACTTATCCACAAGCTTCAACTACTGGGTTTTCAACCTATCCTCCTAAACTGGATTTCTTCTTACATTTCTAACAGAACACAAAGGGTTGTTTTTAAGAATGCCTATTCATTTACTATTGATGTGTCCTCTGGGGTTCCGCAGGGCAGCCATCTCGGACCGACTCTGTTCTTGTTGTTCATTAATGACATCTCATGTGCTATAAATTATTCTAAAGTTTTAATGTACGCAGATGATGTGAAACTTTTCAAGTCCTACACCTCACCGGAGGAAAGATCGCTCCTTCAAAATGATTTAAACGGTTTGGTTACGTGGTGCAATATAAATCTTATGCCACTAAATCTAAATAAATGTAAATTTATGTGCTTTTCGCGGAGTAATGTCGAACCCATAGCTTACGCCATTAATAATCATGATCTGGAGCGAGTTTATGAGTTTGTCGACTTAGGTGTAAGATTCGATTATAAACTTAATTTCAACCTTCACATCAACGTCATGATAAATAAAGCTAAAAGTGTTCTAGCGTTTGTAAAACGTTGGTCTAAGGAATTTAGTGACCCCTACGTAACTAAAGCCCTTTTCACAACCTTAGTAAGACCGACACTAGAATACGCATCTATAATCTGGAATCCGAGTTACAAAATTCATTCTGATCGACTTGAATCGATTCAAAAACAATTTTTACTTTTTGCATTAAGAAATTTGAATTGGAACCCTCATTGCAATCTTCCCTCGTACACTAGTCGCTTAAAGCTTATTAACCTTCCAACTTTAGCTAGTCGTAGGGAAACTCTTGGTATAATATTCGTAACAAAATTGCTGAAGGGATCAATAAATAGTCCATTTCTTCTTTCTGAAATAAGTTTAAACATTCCTGCCCGTCCATCAAGACATTACCAGCCCATATTTTTAAAACAATGTAAAACTAATTTTGAATTAAATGAGCCATTCCGATATCTATGCAAAAGTTTTAACACGTACTCTACCTACTTTGACATCTCTGACTCTCTATCCATTATAAGGAAAACTCTTCTATCAATTCTTAACAAATAACAATTTGTCTACTAGATATAGTTTCCTTCTACTAATTTAAGATTATATGTATTTTATTGTTAACTAATAGCGTTTTCTTTTCTCGAAATAATGTTGCCCTGTTTGATTTTCTTAGCCATTTTGTAAGTTTGTCTAGTACTTTCACCAAATATTGACCTCTAACTAAGTAAGAGGGCACCCTTATCTACAAATTCAGCCATTTTATAGAAAGCCAGGATACGTAATTCGATAATTGGGATATAGGAGGGCAACATTTTTTCGTAGAAAAGAAAACGCCATAAGTAATTGCTTCTAAGTGTATATATAAACTTATGTATGTGTAATCAGCTGATGAATTTCTATTCTGTAGCTGAGCAGCATAAGAACTCGACGTTTAACAAACTCCAGCCACTCAACACCTTGGCAAAATTAAAAAATATATATCCGTGCGTCATGCGGATTGCGCCCCTCGTGGCGGTCGGGCGGGATATGGAGGGTAAACCGTTGGGAATTATTATTATTAAAGGGCATTAAAAACTACTATGACAACATTTAAGAGAGAGCGGAGCAGCCACTAGCGTTTGATTTGCATGCTTCCGCTCAAAAAACCACTCAACTCAAACTCAACGTTAGTGTTTGTGGAACGATAACGGTACTATAGCTGTTAAGGTCATCGCTTAACCGTTATACTGGCCTCACTATTGCCGCGTATTACATAACAATACACCTTATACCACCACAAAAAAAAAGGGAAGCATTCGCTCAAAATTCGTTCCGCTCAATATTTCTCACTCAATCACCCACAAACAATCACTCATTCACTCACTCAAACGGTCAGTGTCGTGACGCGACGGTTGCTCCACATGCTCCAAATAAGCTCCATTTCGCGCTACAATGCCGGTGTGCAAATGTGTTTGTGGCGGAAAGGGGAGCATAATTCTTTCCTCCTCTTCTGCTTCTTTATTTGATTTTTGCCTATCTTGAGACTCGCAACATTTGCTTCTATTTGTTTGTTATGAATTTTCAGTCAGTATAATTTTGCACTTTGCGACGTTCTGACGTGTTTCCGGTGTTCGGTAAATGTGTATTTTTGCTTTCTCACTGATTGCTACAAAGATTTACTAAGTGAAGTAAAATTTAATAAAGAAAAATCAACAAAAAATTGCGGCGATAATCGATTTGCATATGAAGAAATATATTAATTCAAGTGAATAAATTTTTTCGGCTTGTAACGTGTATTGTATGCGGTCCGAAATGTAGATAAATAACAATGATAATAATAACAATCAGCAACTGTTTGCTAAATTTGTAACTTAATTGTGTGAAGTGTTTTATCTGTCATTAAATGACTTACAGACATCAACTTTTGTTATCTGCAACCTAAAAATAAATTTTATACCCAGCTGTGCTTGTAAAAAATGTAAGTGGACATACAAATAGGTATATATGAATTTTGAAACTTTTGAAATTGTGTAAATTTTTGTTGATAATCGTAGTTAGCGACGGAAAAACATTAATTAATCGATTAGTTGAGCATTTTGAGTTTTACTATTGATTACTTAAAATTAAGCTACTTTCGATTAAAAAACAAAACAATATTTTCATTAATCGAACCAAGTGTTTATTAATTACGATTAATTGCTAAAAAAAATTACCGAATTTCAACAATTTCTCTTAATAATTAGATTATTTATACGATTAATCGAATTGATTGGTTACTAATTGCGACTTCTTCCCAAAAATTAACTGAAGCAATAAATTAGTCATTTGATCGATATATATTTATGATTTGCAATATACAAATTTAATTTATCACTTGATTAATCGTACGGAATGATTACTAGTTTCAATAAATTGCTAAAAAAAATATCAGTGATGAATAAGACTTTCATTGGAGTATTACATTAATATGATTTGATCCATCTATATTTTTTATATTTTCTTTTTTATTGGTGATTACTTGCTGAAAATCAAGTGATTATTCGAATTTTTCCAATAATAAATTGATTTTGACTAAATAATAAATTACTGTCAATTGCGGTTAGTTGCTAATCAGATTATTTTGGTAAAAATAAAATTTTTCATTAGATTAATTTTAATGATAATTAATTGCAATTGATTGCCAAAAAAGTAACTGGGTTAACAACCTTTCTCGACTCAAGCATTAAATTAATCAATTTATCTATCTAGATTAGTGATTTATAATATAAAAATTTAATTTGTCTTTTGATTAATATTAGTGATCATTAATTGCAATTGATTACAAAATATAAATAATGGATTAATCAACTTTTTCGTTTCAGCATTAAAATACCTAATATCATTAATTGCTAAAAACGAAGTGATTATTGCAATTGTTTGTCTAATAATTAAAATAGTCAATTGATTAAAGAATAAATTATTGTCATTTGCGATTAAGTGCAAAAAAAAGATTACCATTCGCCAAATAAAAACCGATTTACAGATTTCTTAGGTAAAAAAATCAAATTTTTTTTACTCAAATTAATGATTGCTAATTGATCGCTAAAAAATTAACCTAGTTAATTTGTCGATTGTAGCATTAAATTAATCATTTGTTCCATCTAGATTTTTGAATTTTAATATACAAATTTTATTTGCCATTTGATAAATCTTAATGATTACTAATTGCAATTTATTTAAAAAAAAAAAAATAATTGATAAATAAACGTTTCGTTTGAGCATTAAGTTAATATCATTCGATCAATCTACACTAATTATTTTCTAGTTGATGGTTATTTGCTAAACACTTAGTCATTATTAGCATTTTTTGTCTAATAATCAAAGTAATCAATTGACTAAAAAGATTAATTATTGTCATTTGCGATTAATTACTAAAAAAAATTTAACTGGTTATTCAACTTTTCAACGCTCAAATATTTTCTTTAGTGACGTTGATTTGATTGCAATTAAATTTAGGAACTTTAGTCGTTTTATTCGATTAATTCGAGAGTGTACTTTTTCTTATCCGATTAGTATGCAGCCTTTGAGCTCGATTGTGACATCACTAGACGCGAACGCTTAGCACTCAGACTCAGATAGCGATCTAGAATCGCAACTGGGTATAAATTGCACCAAATTAACCTAAAGTAGAATTTTGAACTCTTTTTGTTTAGTAAACAAATTTTTTACTCAAAGTGCTTTTACTTGTCATATTTATTTTTAACTTTTTTTTATCAAACATAATTATTCTTGTGTATGGGATAATTTGATTCAACCGCTTAACATGGTATGTATATGTATGTATCTCTGCATCTATAAAATTTGTTCGCAATCTCGCAATTTCTGGCATGCAATTTTAATTTATTTATGTACATACATTTCCGTTTTGCGGGCTTAAGTGCAATGCCAACTCTAGACTTTTTCCAGTGCAGTAATAAATACACGCATACACAAACCCAGAAAATATATGTAGAAAAGCGCGTAAGAAGCGGATCTGAAGAAGATAAAAGATGAAAAAAATATATTTTGCTTACATTTGTGCTATCTAAGTAAATAACTGAGATGACATAAAATCTTCATAACAAAAACTTCTGGTTGGCGTTTCATTTGCGTCTTCTTTTATTTTTTTTTTTGTGCGTTGGCAACGCAGCAGAAATTTAACGATTGCAATCATGCCATTGTATAACTTTGGCTTGGCTTTCATTTTCTATAGCTACTTAAGTAAACATAGTGCATATAAACTTAATACTATATACATATTTACGCATTTTGCGGTGAGACAATAAAAAGTAATAAGAAATAATAAAAGTAAAAAAAGAAATATTAGAGAACAAAAAAGAAATGTACTTTGTATATTTTGTGGCGTGAGTAGATAAGAGCACAAAAGTTTTGCTTGCGCAGCAACCGGAACAGCGGATTTTGAATATACTGATTTTCCAGTAAGTACGTGATGCTCTTCAGTAAAAAATTGTTGATAATTATAAAATCTATGTACATATTTAGCTAAAATTCCTATTTAAAATAATAAGGCTTAATTTTTGGGATTTTTTAATTTTAACCCTAGAACCATAATGTACGTAAATTTTACGTATAAAGAATTTTGTGATTGCACAAGTATAACATACTGTAACGGTACCTAACTCCGGCAGTGCTTGCAGCATATATTTTTACGCAAACACGAATATAAAAGTACAACAAATGTTGTCATTTGAAGGTGTGAGAGCGATTGGCGCAAATCCCTGTACGTAAAATTTACGTATAGTAATAAGCGAAAGTAATATTCTCATGTAATTTTTGTATAACGCGACAGTATATTATATTATTACTGCTCAGGAACGTTCCGGGGTCATCCGGGTCCACATTTTGACCCATATCTGGGGACCCGACCTAGGAATCATAATGAGTACAGCTCCATATAAAAGCCCTGCTCAAAGCCTTTCTTTTTATATCAATATTGCTCAAAAAAAATTCCGGGGTCATCCGAGTCCACGTTTTGACCTATATCTCTGGACCTGGAACAAAAATTAGTAAAAAAATTAAAAAAAAAAAATCGCAAGAAATTAAAAAAATTTTGACCA
The DNA here is from genome assembly GCA_960531455.1 of Urophora cardui. NCBI lineage: Eukaryota > Metazoa > Arthropoda > Insecta > Diptera > Tephritidae > Urophora > Urophora cardui. The sequence goes on from OY482674.1 coordinate 14,279,868, forward strand.
GCTATCGCTCAGCGAGGTTTTGTTCAACCGCTACAAGTTGTATGTCATTGGAAGCGTATTTTAATTTCCTTTCGAACGAGGTACTGCTTGTGTTTATCGCTCTTGTAACTTTAGCGAAAAATACTTTTGAATGAAGTGATACCCAAAAAAACACAAAATTGCGCATCATCATATGTATAACCATAAAAAAATTTAAAAAAAGTTTTGAGATCAGGTATTTCTTGGTATTTTATTCAAATTACCCATTTGTAAAGTAGTGTAATCAACTTTGGCTGCAAAATGGAGAACAATGAGAGTTGTATTAGGCGGATTCTAATCACTACGTAAAATTTACGTACATTAGTAATAACGTAGTATGAAATATCGTTATGGTTCTAGGGTTAATAATTAATTTAATTTTCTTAAATTAACTTGAAAATTAGTAATCATTAAATTAAAGAATTTTAAATAATAATCATGATTAATAACCACTAGAGGAATAGTCAGAAAAAATCATATAATCAAATACTTTTTTTTAGTTTTTTATGATTATTTTTAGTTGTTTAATTGTTTAATTGCTTTTAATTTTAATGATTATTTTGATTGTCTTACGTTAGTCTGGCAATTAATAATCAATTATTATTATTATTATGTCACTTGAAAAATATAATCCGAAATTTCCATATAATCAAATAATTTTTTTTGATTATTTTTAATTGTATACCTGTTTTTAAATATTTGATTGTTTTTAAATGCTTGATTATTTACAATTAGGTGATTATTTATTAGATTATTATTTTGAATTATTTTTCCGTACGATACAACTGTACGCTATGGCGTATGAACAACAGTTTTCAGGCAAGTATAAAATAAATTAAACGATTAATTAATTGATCATACAATTAAAAAAAAATCGAAATTATTGAATAACATCAAAAAATTATTTTAAGAGTGCAATTAGAAAAATTAAAATTAATTGAAAATAATTGTATTAATCATGAAACTAAAATAAATTAAAAATAATTGAAAATAATCAAATAATTGCATTAATCATGCAACTAAAATAAATAAAAAAATAATTGAAAATAATCAAATCATTTTATAAGTCAAGCACTTGAAAATTTTAAAAACAGTTTAAAACAAACCAAATAATCATGCAATTAAAGTGAGGTAATCAATTAATTAGTTTACTTGTTTAATTTAATTGATATGTAATCAGCAAAATCTTGATTGTTTAATTATTTTCAATTGTTTGATTATTTTATTTGTGTAATTGTTTTTAGTTGCTTGATTATTGACAATTATGCGATTATTTCTTCCTACATGATTATTTTTATTTCTTTTTATATTATTACTTTTCCGTACGATTAATTAATTAATCGCACAATTGAAATAATGAGAAATAATTGAAAATGATCAAATAATTTTATTAGTCAAGCAATTGAAAAATAGTTTAAAATAATCCAAATAATCATGCAATTGAAATTAGTTAATCGATTAGTTAGTATAGTTCTTTAATCTAATAAACATTTGATCATTAAAAAGGTGAAGTTATTTAATCATTTGAGAGCTAAAAAAACAAAACGTGCTTTAATTAATAATTATTGTAATTATTGTAATCATTAAAATTTTGATTCATTAGATAACAGTTATTAAAGATCAATTATTAATTTGTCTTTTTATCACTTTCCATTCTTCTATCTAACTCTATTCAAATTCATCGGCTTAATAAAAAACAATACCAAAACTCATATAAATATTTAATTGCGGCTCTAAAGGCATTAGTAATAGAAATTGTCAAGTGCTAAGCCGATAACTACTACATACAAAATAAGTATCTATTTACATTGTTTTATTATTTATGAAATTAACACAAAAGTGGGTAATGCCCACATTTGTATGCACGAGCTTGTTTGTATATATGTGTGCAAATACCACTAAATTTGCCGAAACACAATAAAAGTGGCAAAGTTTTGCTTGCGTCACAAACGAAAATATATAGTAAATAAGTACATCGAATGCTTATGGGGATATCTAGGTGGTAACAGACAAACACATTGGAATGAGAATTGGAATGTGTAAATACTTAACTGATAAACGAAATGGCATGTACATAGTTTTTGTTTTTGAATGGAGTATGGGAAAGAATATGGAAATTTTTCGTGTTACATTTATGGAAAACTTGTTGGGCGAAACACAAATGGCACAAATATTGGAGGAAAGTATTTGTTGAGCAGTAGAAAAAGAAATCGATGATAATATAGCCGAACTTTCACTTGTTTTGCAAGCAAGTTTTACACCAACAACAATGCCCATAACAGAGCTTTTGTACAAAGATTTTGTTCAAGGAGAACCGTAGTAAAATTATTAAAACTAGAGCGCCGCACACTGTCGAAACTACAGTTGTTTTCCTAGCATTCAGATGCGACTAGAATAGATTACGTTGGCCAAGATCCAGTGATCCCAAACATAGACCACATATGGTTCTTTCTGTTTGCCAACAGGGTATTGGAGGCGTTATATTAAACTTGGAAAGCAAGACTTCACAAGTTTTAGTGTTTTGTGTATGCATATCCTGATCCGCAATGCCTTCTAGGGATGAGAAGTGTGCAGAACCAATGCAGCCAAGGCGGAGTCTCCCAAAGCATCGGTTTCGCTGCATACCATGCACGCCTGACTCTGCACCAGTCCTATTCGGAATGCATGATATCATGTGAGACAGTGCCCTGTGCAGTCTGCTCTAATAAATGTGAGCATGTAGTTTGCGGTTTTTTTTGCGTTGTATGACCGAAGCATGATTCTTACGATCTGACAGGATGACAGAGTCTTCCACTGGAAATCGTCTTTGTGTATCAGTGCCTGATCTACTTGAGCTTTGTGTTAATTTAGAGAAAGGAAAATGTTTGCCACAATTCACTTTCGCTAGTGATGTCCCGGCTTTTGCTAACATGTTCACCCTCTCATTACCCTCGATTCGCTGATGTTCGGGCTACCAGTAGATAGTAACGCGTCTATTCGCATAGAGCTCATGTAGCTTCGCCCTGCACCGATTTCCGCACATAGAGGTGGTTATCGCTGATGTGGTCAATTTAATTGCCACGTGGCTATCAATGAAAATGTTAACACGAGAGTTTGCGGACGTTAGTTCAGCTGTAAGTACTGCCGCTTTTGGGTTAGCGTAAACATCAGCCTGAAAGATACTGCAATATTCAAGGAGTTTAGAGATTGTTGTTGTATCTCAAGCTCCGCACAAAGCACTGCAGCTCCTACTCTTGCATCCATCTTTGAGCCGCCTCTAAATAAGCTGAAAATATGGCGATGGGTTGTTGTTGTTGTTGTAATTGTAGTTGTACCTACAAAAACGCTACCCGAAGGTTTTTTGGAGTGTAGGGGAAGTTTTTGGCCATTATCAATCTTCTAGACCGGTAGATTTTAGTCACGTCGTACGCCAGCCATCCCTAACTACGGGTATATTCTAATCCTCCTAATCTGCTGTGGCGATTGGTTCGTAGTCCTTTCATCCATCCATTCTGTACAAATGGTCCGTGATCAATGGTCCCGTGTTGAGTTCGGTTTGGGGATTAACGTAGCCGTAGCTGCAGTTTCGCCGCCGAAGATGGGACTAAACTTTTTTCTTTTTTTTATATTTTTCAGTTGCTCCATCTAAAACGCATATCTTTTTCAAAAACTAGAATCAACGCTTTCTTTCATTCTGAATAACAAGGTTGTACTGGCACATCTTTATATACCTCTATTCATGCAATCACTGCTTCACATAATACCCTTTTTAATAAGTATGTAAACATGTAACATATTTCAATCAAGTTCTTTCTATTTTTTCTCTATGCACATATGCAAAATCTCAAATCACACCAACGCACAATGGGTGCGGCAAATTGCGGCCAAAAATAAATTCAAAATTAAAGTATGAGTAAAACCATTTTTTTAAATAGAGATCGACAGATACATCAAATTGTAATAAAAAAGCTTATATAAAAATTTTTGAGTCTCTTTTCGTTTAGCCGTACAGGGTGCCCAAAGTTCAGCAAAAAATAGGTCCTTTTATTTCTCAATGAACACACCTCATACAAAACGCTCTTTCTCATATAACTGTTAACCTACGTAGACGAATAATACATCGTTACATAGATAATGATTTTCTCTTTCAGAAAAAATAACTTAGTTGTAAATAGCGTGCACTGTTGAATTTATATGAATTTTCAAATATTCACAAAAAATGTCGATGATAAAAAAATTTTCCTCGACTTTGAATAAAAAAATAAAAAAAACAAAAAATATTACCTCCTCAATTTTTTTTTATGCTTTGAAATAATATATTCTTAATCAAACTGCATTTTCACTTTAAAAATCCACTTGCTCCATTGGCTTTTATAATTTTTTTCCCATCTGCCTAAAACTGCGTTTTTGTAAATGCATTAATTATGTTACTTTGGACATTATGAAAAACGTTTACATTTAGGCGACTAATCGAATATTTCTCTATTGTCTTTCAGCAAATGGTCCATACTTTAAAATTATGAGGTAATTTTTTTTATCAGCGTTAATTATTATCTTTGGCAGCTTTTTCATTTTAGAATATAAAAAAAAAATTGTAAAAATTTTAAAATTTTAAAATGAAATTAAAAAAAACAAAAAATATTACCTCCTCAATTTTTTGATATTTGATGCTCCTGAATGTCTTTTATAAACTGGCGAAAAAAATTTAAAAATTCGTTTGCTCCATTTTGTTTTATGAACATTTTTATGGAAGGTGTTTTTTGAGTTTTGATACATTTTTCCCATACAAAATGCCCAGAAGTATGCTTCAAAAAGTTTAAATTTTTTTGTATGGGGAATATTTGTCAAAATGGTGAAACTTAAATATCGATATTTCCAATTCTAATTAAGATATTCGAAGAAACTAAACGCTGTTTTTAAGGGTAATGATTGTGCTTTCAACTGGTTTAATCGAATTTGAGTGGAAAGTAATTACATAAAAGATATTAAGCAGGGAATAGAGCCAAAAAACGTGTTTTTTGCCTATTTGGGCATGAATATCTCAGAAACTAGAACCAATTTGGAAAATCTGACTCCAGATTCGTGTTTAGCACACTGAAATCCTTTAGAAAAGTGTAATTTCATTTCTGGTATAAATTTTTTTTTAAACGCGATTTTTTTGTATGAAAGTTTTATGATAAATGCTTATAAAATACTTAAAAGTGCATATATTTTTAATTTAAAAACGGTGAAGTGCTTTACCCCTTTTCCAAAATGATCACCGCATTTCATTTATATTTCAAAAATGTATACACTAATCAAAATGGAGCATTTTAGCTATAATAGTTAGGAAAATGCTGAAATTTCAAAAATACCGTTATATGGGAGGTGGGCGTATTTGTGGGTGGATTTTGTTCAAATTTTCACAGTTTACTAATTTCAACCAAAAAAGCTTAAGTTCCGAGTTTCAAGATTCTAGCTTAATTATTACTATTTTTGGCCGCGTTTGTATGGAGGTGCCCCCACTGTGCAACGGCAGCAAACAACCAACCGGTATAATGAATAGTTTTAGTTCTCATTTGCATCAAAATGCGGAAGCGCTATAAACGGGGATAAACATATGTACATAGTAAGTTGTAACTTGCAAGATGAGTGCAAAAAGCACTAGATGATAGACAAGCTGCAGAACAAAATACATAAAAGCCAGAGAAAAAAAAACAAGAGAAAAACAAAAAGGCAAAGAAAAAACAAAAAAGCCAGAGAAAAACAAAAAATAAAAACAAAAACAAAAAAGCAAAGAAAAACAAAAATAGCAAGAGGAAAACAAAAAATCCAGAGAAAAACACATAAAAGCAAAAGCATCCCCCTAAAAAAGCAAAGACCTGCTAGTTATGGCTTTTCTTTTTCACTTTTCTTGTTAAGCCAGATTTTAGTTGCGCTTATCCTGTTGCATACCTAAACACCTTTTTATGATATTTTTATAAGGCAAGCATATATACATATACTTGTACATACATATTTACAGAAGAAGATTTTGTTTGCGAAAGCAAAATTTTTTATGTGCGCGTAGAGTTCAGCGCGCAGCGTTTGCTGGCATTTTTTGTTACTCATACGCCGTGTGCACCTACAAAGCAGAGGTAAGTAAGTATACAAAAATAGCAACAACACAGCAACAAAATGTGTTACAAAGCAGCAAAAAATAATGAAGAAAGATGAGCGCATACACACAATACGTAATACCATGTCTCCACATAACGTGTTTCGCTCTTTTTTTCTGCACTCGCTCTCTCAATTAGTTTCGACCTCGAAACGAGTGCCGCAACTCGCTAATTTCGATACAAATTTCTGAGAGCGAGTGAATATTGAAACACTTGTTTCGTTCTCAATCCTCTTGCCAACCGCAATGATATCGGTGTCTTCTCTAATTTTGTATCGAAAATCTATCGAAATCTCACACAGACCAAAACAAAAATGCAAAAATAAGCAAACATACAAACATTTAAGAAGAACAGCAAAGAGAAATGTTAAACGGAATAACAATCAGCCACGTGGAGACGGGTTATTTAGCGAGATGTTTCTCTAAATGTTTCGCTAGCGAATCAAGTTATGTGGAGACGGGCTTTAAAGGTACATAAAACAGTTTGTTTGTGCCGCTTCAAAAAAAAAAAAAAATATATATATATGAATAAAAGAAAGTTGTTTATGCTGCAGCAGCAGTGAAGTGAAGTGACGGCTTTTATATTTACGTCTTTTATTTCTGCTTTATGTATTTCTTTTAGTTTTTTGTTTTTGTCTTTCTTTATTCTTATTGCTTTCAATCACAACTAGTTTTAAGTGCAGAGTGATAGCGCGAGATATGCTACTATGTGCGTATGTTGCTTAGTACTTTTGTAAGTTTGTTTGTAAGTGATTTTTACTTTATAAGATGCATTTGCCTGCTTTGTATGCGTCATAAAGAAGATGACTTGGAGGTTTTACTATATAGCGTACTTATTTGTAGATTTTTCATTCCAGATCGGAATCATTTTGACTCCAAACAATGACCATGGATATGACGCTCTAAAAGAAACAGCTATCGCTAGTCTCACAGAGCCGGCGAGAGAGTACAAGCCAAGGAAGCTTACTGGTTTTGTTACAGTAAATGCATTCACTTTCTAATTGACTTCTCCGTGACTTGTCTTATTGATTTGTTCCAAAAAAAATGACTTCGGCTAATTTCTAACTCACAAATATATCTATACGTTCTTCATAATGCTGAGACATCTTTGCTTGAGATGTTTTCAATTATGGTTCTCTCTGTTTGTTGCCAAGCAACTAATGGTATTTCCACACATATATACACTTACATACATTCATATGCCTTCTATGCAGCGGGCACGTACATATATACATAGAGGAATATGTCAACTTTTATAAGTTACGTGGTTAAGCGGATAGAAATGTATCTACGATTATGTAAATGTCCCATGAACAGCGTTGCCGTTTTACTTAAAATTAAGCAAAATTGCTAAATTTTTTCGTGCGTGTTAAAATGTTAAATTTTTTCTCGTTTTGTTAAACTTTTTCATTCCAGGATGAAAATGTATTTGCTTCAAAATCTTGAAGCTCATTCAGTTTCCTAATTCTAGCAATAGAAAAAGCACTGTCTGATTGCATACCCAAGTTAACGATAAATTCCTGTTGACATTCATTCGCATCTATGCAATGTGAGTTGACACAGTTTGGGGGTGAAAACAGAATCAAATCGTAGTGACATGACGTTACGACAGTGAAAGTCCTTGACGTAAACATATTGCTTCAAAGCCAGCGACTGAAACATTTTAAAATAATAAAATTAAATAGTTAAATTTATTAATTTAATGCTTTAGACCAGGCCTGCTCAACGCTCTCGTATGGAAAGTACAAAACTTAATACATCTACAAATTTTTTATATGCACTGAACAATTTTTTGCTCATTTAAATTTTTTTATGAATTCCAATAAAATATTATTTTGGAATTTATTTTCAAATGGTAGTATCACATACATCATAGATGCTCATAACAATAAATTATTATAAACAAAATTTAAATGAGCAAAAATTTTCTCAGTGCATATAAAAAATTTGTAGATATTTTGTATTTTGTACTTTAAATACGAGAGCGTTGCGCAGGCCTGCTTTAGACTCTTATTACATTTGGGTGTGTACTCGTACAAATATGTACTTCTGCGTTTTTGGTCACCAAAATTCGAAATCGTTCAGTTGACGACAACGTAATTTTGTCGTTGGCGACGTCACGCCGCATAATCTTTAAAATAATTGATTTCATATGAAACTGTGTCGTTTCGGTTCTGTTCTCACCCTTAGAGTTCAGCTTTGTACATATGTACATACATACATATGTATGTATTTGAAGCGAAAAACAAAGTTGTAATCCCTAGTTGAAAAACCCCGATTTTAGAAATTTTGAATTGTGTCATTTTATGATTTAAGGTGCAATATATATCCTTATTTCGAAAAAAAAAAATATGTTAAACTTTTTCGAGAATGGTTAAACTTTTTGTTGGATTTTGTTAACAAAAAAATTTCTGTCGTGGCAACACTGGCCATGAAATGACTTGTGCTTTGGCTCTGCGTGTGATGATTAATGTTTTAGTGAGTTATAACGATAGCAGCGAAATGATGTGCTAAATATGTGTCATTTGTTGCTGGAAGAGTTGCCCAATATATTGGTGTATATTCTGTAAGTATATTCTGAAAGTTGTTAAGTCGTTTGAGTTGAGTTTTGTCATACGTACGCCATAGCACAAGTGTATTTAGAGCTTCATTTCAATTCTCATAACAAGGAAAAATCATCGATACCACGAAGTAAATTCTCCGCAGCTTAAGCTTCCACATATAATAATTTACGATAATTTCAGAACTATTGTTTTTTTGTCAATTTCAATCCATTAACTCCATCACGAACCCTTTTTCAACATCTGCTTTGAGGAAATTAAATGAATGAAAAAAAAAATATTTGACAGGCCGTTAAGGGGTTAAAATATTCCAGAAAATAATTTGCTAGAGAAATTAGCCATGATTAAACTCAGACTAAATGCTTTACATCTGAGTCACACATAATGCCCAAAGGCGATTCTTGTAGGTATTACTCTTAGTCCTACGCTCCCACTTAAATGTCTTCAAGACCAGAACTTTCTTACAAACGCTTACTTTAGCAGAAATTATATGTACATATGTATCTTTTTATTCCATTCAATGTGACTCGATGGTCACTATAATCGCCTTTTAGTCTCTATGAGAATCATTTAGCGTGAGATATCGCAAGAGCGGAAGGTTCTTGTGCCCCTGGGTTTCATCAAGGGCCGAATATTATGGCATTGTTTCGAGGTAGCTAAAACGCAGATGGAAGCGGTTGCGAACCTGCAGGGTGTGTAGAAGTCTGTGGTCTTTATGCAATGGGATGCGTTCCCCAAGCATGCTAAAGATGGGCAGAAGGGATATATCTCGCTTAACAACGATATTCACGGGGCATTGGGTTATTGATATACACAGTGCCGATTGGGATTGAATTATAATACTATATATCGCAGCTGTAATCTTCCTGGATCGGAGGAGACGGTGGAGCATCGGCCAAGCGAGTGTCTTTCGCCCAAGGCAGAATGAAATTCCTTGGCAAGACTTGCTTCGACAACCTCTCGGAACTCAAGGACGTTAGGCTAATCAATCAATCATTCAGCCCTCGTAAATGCTGTCGCACTGGGAAATTGCTTAAAGATGAGCGAATAACTTTTCTTCTTTGGGTTATGATTTTTTACAAACACACTATATTTAATAAAAAAAAAAATTTTACAAAGTTTACTTATTCGTCTGTCCTCGATGGCATGATTAGAATGAAAAATGTCAAATGTAAAACAGAAGAGTAACCGATGCGGCATTGCCAATTATTGATCGTGGTGATGCATAAAAACGTTGTCCTTCTCACAGCTATATAGTGCTAAGGTTTTTCGAAGATAGATGGCGCTAAGATTTTCTTCAAGCTGAAGTGCTCTGAGCAACAACTTTGAAGGCGCGCCGAATCATACTTCATTGAGACTAAATCAAGGGTACTCACTTTCGGGAACAGTCAACTTAATTTCCGACAAAATTGTTTACATCACACACCTATACAGAGAGATCTAGGAGTATCCTGTGCACAGTCAAACATTAAAATAATAATTTTGCACTCGCAATTGTCTGTTCTGTCACATTTGGTGTCCGTAGTGTGTGTGCCAAATTTCCCATTGTTATCTGTGTTGGCGGCGCTGTATGGCGCAATATGGTGCAGTACACTTTGCTCGTTGTCATTATATAACTATTTAAGTTAAACGAGGTGAATGCTGAGGTCGTTCCTACTGCATGCATATTAAGGTGGAGTGAAATCATATGGAGATTTTTTTTTGTTCTTTTTTTGAACGTACCAGCAATGAAAAGTTGCCTTTATACGAGTTAATGAACCCCACAAAATTTTATGGCGATAGGACGACGATTTGAACTGCCCCCATCCCCGCAAAGTTGAAAAAATAGCACGATCTGGTACAAATATGAAATTTTCAAAATTATAAAATCAAAAAAACGAAGTATGAGGATTGATAAAGATGGCTAAGCTGAGTATTAAAGTGAATTTATTCTTTTTTGAAACAACAACAACAAAAGTTATTAAAGGTCAAAGTTTATATTATGCATTTTTTAAGTTGCAATTACTTAAAAACTACTGTACCGATTTCGAATGTTTTTATACCGTTAGATAGGTATTTTGATTCCCCTTACATTTTATATATGACAAGTAAGGGGGTAAAAGGGATGTTGACCCCCGCAGGGAGGGGTTATGGAACCCACATAAAATGTATATCAAATTAAAGGGAATCAAAATACCTATCGAATGGTATAAAAATATTCGAAACCGGTTTAGGAGTTTTTAAGTAATTGCAATTTAAACAAGTAAGGAAGCCTAAGTTCGAGTAGAATCGAACATTAGATACTCAGCTGTATGCTTTCATTGTTTGTTTGCGTTTGTTCGATATAGGGTGTATTTTATATGACACGAGTGCTGCATAAACAGGGCGCAGCCACGCCCATTTTCAAAATTTGTATCAATCATCCAAATAAGCATATAAATATTATTGTTAGTGCAAAATTGCATCCCTCTATGACTTTTAGTTACCCGAGCTTCTCTCCCAATTCGAGGTGTGCTCCTTTTTGTTTTTTCCTACTAATTGGGTGGACCTACAGTTTTATGCCGGCTCCGAACGGCGAATGCATTTTTTGTGAGAAGCTTTTTCATGGCAGAAATACTCTCGGAGGGTATGCCGCCCACTGCCGAGAGGTGACCGCTGCTCTTAAAAAACCCAATAATTGGATTTTTACTAATTAGAAAAATTTGTTTGGCTCGGACCGTGGTTTGAACCCGAGACCTCTGGCATAGCAGGCGAGCACTCTACCCACTGCACCACAGCGGCCAACTAACACATGTTATAAAAGTGTATAAACCAAGTTTCGTCATAATATCTCAGTTATTTGTCGAGTAATAGGCACGTAGATTCCTTTGTATAAAAAGAGGCGGTGCCACGCCCATTTTCCAAACTTTTTTATTTTTTGTTTCCGGTCTATTGTAGAACTCATGTCACAAAATTTCAGTGATAGATCTTTATATTTGACAGAGATATCGCTTAAAATGTTTTTATTAGGTCACTTTATAATACCCATATATAAAAGTGGGCGTGGTCGTCAACCGATTTTGGTAATCTTTCGTCCACACATTTGGCTAAGTAAATATATCACGCGTACCAAATTTCATCGATATATCTTTAACGGTTTCTGAGTTATGGCTTATAAAACTTTCAATATTTGCCCCTTAATAAGTGGGCGTGGCACCGCCCATTTTCCAAAATTTTTATAATTTTTGTTTTATTTCCCTAGTTGGTCTCCTGCCACAAAATTTCAGTGATAGATCTTTATATTTGACAGAGATATCGCTTAAAATGTTTTTATTAGGCCCCTTTATAGTTCCCATATATAAAAGTGGGCGTGGCCGTCAACCGATTTTGATAATTTTTCGCCAAAACATTTGTCTAGGTAAGCAAATTACGCATACCAAATTTCATCGATATATCTTCAACGGTTTCTGAGTTATGACATATAAAACTTTCAATGTTTGACCCTTAATAAGTGGGCGTGGCACCGCCCATTTTCCAAAACTTCAACAAATTTCTTCATAAGGGCCTGAGCTCAATACGTGGGTAAAATTTTATCACTCTAGCTATATTAGTGGCTGAGATACCAAATTTCCGATTTTTTCTATATAGGAAAAGTGGGCGTGGTCATGGTCCGATTTCGCCCATTTTCAATACCAACCGTCCCAGTCTCGATACCAACTTGCATTTCAAATTTCATCAAAATATCTCAATTTTTACGCGAGTTATCCTGCGTACGGACGGACGGACGGACGGACGGACGGACGGACGGACGGACGGACGGACGGACGGACGGACGGACGGACGGACATGGCTCAATCAATTTCTCTTTTCACCCTGATCATTTTGATATATATAAGTCCATATCTATCTCGATTATTTCATTATGTTACAATCCACCGTTATGAAATCAAAATTATAATACTCTGTGTACTAGTACAGCTGAGTATAAAAATGCATAGTATAAACTTTGACCTTTAATAACTTTTGTTGTTGTTGTTTCCAAAAAAAAAAACTTCACTTTAGTACTCAGCTTAGCCATCTTTATCAATCCTCATACTTCCTTTTTTGCTTTTATAATTTTCAAAATTTCATATTTTTTCAACTTTGTGGGGCTGGGGGCACCTCTAAACATGCGAGTAGGTCAATAAAATTTTACAGGCTTGTTACTGGGCTAGAAAGGTTCCGTTCTGGCTTTGGAACAAATTGAATTTCAAAAAAAAAATTTCAGTCCACCTTAATGCATATGTATGTATATATTTAAATATGTTCATATGTATGTAAATGTCTGCATTTAAAACAATGGACGACAAAGTTGTGCTGTGCTCTAAAGTTGAAAAAGAATGCTTCCATGCGCGGCAACAAAAAACAAAACAAAAACACAAAAAAAAAACAAAACACAAAAAAAAAAAAAAACAAAAAAAACCAGAAATCAAAAACCAAAAAAAAAACAGAAAACAAAAAAACACAAAAAACCAAAAAAAGCAAAAAAAAAAAACAAAAAAAGAAAACAAAAGAAAAACACAAAAAAACAAAAAGAAAAGCCAAAAAAAAACAAATATGAAATGAGTGTTAAAATTATGAAAAGCGATCTCAAATGACCGTTTGAGCAGCGGTGTGAGTGTGTTGGCAGCAGGGAAATCAAATGTATGCATGTTTGTGCTTGTGCATGTTTTTGCAGAAACACGTTCGAGTGTACCTTGTTAAGCTCTCTTGAGACATCTGGCAAAAACATGTTTTTATGCTGCTAAAAAAAAATAAAAAAAAAATTAAAAAAAAATATGGAAATTGAAAATGTCAAAAGTTTTTTGTGTTTGTTGTTTTTTTTTCTTTGTTTTTCGCCTTCTCTTGTTCCTCTTGTACAACGTAAAATGTTTTGCGTGATGGTAATTAAATTTTTAAGGGGATTATTTTGTGATGCAGAGCGTTCATTCTACTTTTGTGATGTATTTGCACTGACAGTACAAGGCACACAAAGCCAGTTCCCTGCAAAAATCATTGGATTATATGCTCCATTTGTGGTAAGTTGGAGTACTTTCAAAGTGACCACTAACATAGCCCAAACGACCGATTCATGTATCTGCATCGGTTCGTAGTTAGCCGAACATAACAATAACCAAATTTTTATCGCGACGAAGACGATATGTGTATCCATACATAGCTACATACATACATATGTTTGAATGTATACACGTCATTCGTCGTCGTCGCGATAAAGATTTGGTTTTTGGTGTTATGTTCGGCTAACTGTTAGGTACTCCATCAATTAATCCAATGTAGGTACTCCATGAATTAATATGATTGTTATGCGGGACTGGAGTATATACTCCATTGCAATGACATGCAATGTTAAATGGACCATATTTTTTGTATGAAATGTGGCAAGTTATGGAGTACTCGGTTGGTCCATAGCGAGCACTCCATGGATTAGCGAATGGAGTACTCGGAATTTTTGCAGGGTTATACACACAGCAACACAAACACACACACACACACACACACACATACACAAAAGCAAGCGTCCTGATTTCCAAAGTGACATTAAGACACATTTAATGGTGTTGCCTTGAAGCGTTGCTGGCGCAAATGATTGCTACATACATTCAAACATATACATATTAGAGCGGGTCCATTTGTATGGGAGTGAAAAAAGTGAAAAATCGCATACGCGGTTAATGTTCTAAGGACTATTCTAAGTAACTTTGCCAAAGAGACCATGGGTCTTAAACCAATTGTTAGTCCGCGGGTTTTAAGCCGAAGTTTTTTTGTCAGGTAAAAAAAATTTGCATTTCGTAGGCAGACAAAAATGTTAGCGTGTCTTTTTTGGTCTCCGAGATAACCGCTGTTTTAAAATTTGCATACTTTTCAGTGCGTACACAATGTATTTTTATACTCAGCTGTACTAGAACACAGAGTATTATAGTTTTGATTTCATAACAGTGGATTGTAACAGAATGAAATAATCGAGATAGATATGGACTTATATATATCAAAATGATCAGGGTGAAAAGAGAAATTGATTGAGCCATGTCCGTCCGTCTGTCCCTCCGTCCGTACGCACTCTAACTCGCGAAAAAATTGAGATATTTTGATGAAATTTGAAATGAAAGTTGGTATCGAGACTGGGACGGTTGGTATTGAAAATGGGCAAAATCGGACCATGACCACGCCCACTTTTCCTATATAGAAAAAACCGGCAATTTGGTATCTCAGCCACTAATATAGCTGGAGCGATGAAATTTCACCCACGTATTGAATTCAGGGCCTTATGAAGAAATTTGATGAAGTTTTGGAAAATGGGCGGTGCCACGCCCACTTATTAAGGGTCAAACATTGAAAGTTTTATATGTCATAACTCAGAAACCGTTGAAGATATATCGATGAAATTTGGTATGCGTGATTTACTTACTTGGGAAAATGTTTTGACGGAAAATTGTCAAAATCGGTTGACGGCCACGCCCACTTTTATATATGGGTATTATAAAGTGGCCTAATAAAAACATTTTAAGCGATATCTTTGTTAAATATAGAGATAATTCATGGAAATTTTGTGACATGAGTTCCACAATAGACCGGAAACAAAAACTAAAAAAAGTTTGGAAAGGAATCTACGAGATTTCGGAGCCCATAACTCGACAAATAATTGAGATATTATGACGAAACTTGGTTTATACACTTTTATAACTTGTGTTAATAGACACGCAAAAATTTATTGAAATCGGTTTATGACCACGCCTACTTTCTAACAAAAATATTTCTGGAACACCGTTTGGGAATTTGTAACGTGACATCTTTGTAACTAGAAGTCACAAATTAATGAAATTTTGCACAAAGAATAATATTCATATGCTTAGTTGGATGATTGATAAAAAGTTTGAAAATGGGCGTGGCTACCCCCACTAAATGCGGAACTCGCTTTATATAAAGTACCTACACTGTGTTTCCATCAAACGCAAACAAACAATGAAAGCATACAGCTGAGTATCTAATGTTCGATTCCACTCGAACTTAGGCTTCCTTACTTGTTTTCTTTAAAATACTTGCATTTCTTTGCTGTCATTTTTAACATGTTGCTGTTTCTTCTACTTTGTCAAACTACGGCTCCACCAATATACCAAACATCCAACAGCCGCACTATTTCTCCGCATTCAACGGTTGTGTCGTGCTCACCGGCTCCAAAATTTTAGAATAAGTACATCCACCAGGTTGCGATAATTCACAGGTTTTCGCTTTTGTTGCATTCACCGGTGCTACCAATTGGGATAATTTAATGGTTTTCGATTTTGTTGCATTAACCGATTCCACGAATTATGAGTACTTTCACCAATTGCGATAATTCACCAGTTTCATCATCTTTGTTGCAATCACCGGTTCCACCAAATATGACACTTCCACCAATAGAGATAATTCATGGGTTATCGTTTTTTGTTCCATTCACCGGTTCCACCAATAATCAGCACCTCCGCCAATAGCGGTAATTCGCCGGTTTCATCGCTTTTGTTGCGTTCGCCGGTTTCACCAATAATAAGCACCTCCACCAATAGCTATAATTCACCGTTTTTGTTGCATTAACTGGTTCCACCATTTATGAGCACTTGAACCAATTGCCATTTCACCGGTTTCATCATTTTTGTTGCATTCACCGGTCCCACCAAATATGATTAATTCCACCAATAGCGATAATTCACGGGTTCATCGCTTTTTTTGCGTTCGCCGGTTTCACCAATAATAAGCACCTCCACCAATAGCTATAGTTCACCGTTTTTGTCGTTTTTTTTTATTCATCGGTTGCACCAATAATAAGCACTTCCACCAATAGCGATAATTTACCGGTTTTATCGATTTTGTTGAATTCACCGCTTCAACCAATTGCGATAGTTCACCGGTTTCATCGTTTTTTGTTGCAGTCACCAAATCGACCAATTATGGACAAGAAACAGCAACATGTTCAAAATGACAGCAAAGAAACGCAAGTACTTTAAAGAAAAAATACATTGTGTGCGCACTGAAAAGTATGCAGATTTTAAAACAGCGATATCTCGGAGACCAAAAAAGACACGTTAACAAGGTCAACGGCATTTGAAACTGCAAAGCCTATTTGTTAAGACAATGGTCGTGAATGAATGAAATCATAACTTTCGGCTGGCCCTAACTCCAAAATTTGAAGAAAATTTCACTTTTTGCACTTGAATTTTTAGGTCAAGATATCTAGAAAACTATTTCGAATTTGGCCATTTTGACTTCAGATTCGGATTCACCACATCAAAGTCCTTCGGAAAAGTATATCCTGGCTTCTTGGTAAGAAGTTCGAATCATTTTTGTCTGCCTACGAAATGCAAATTTTTTTTACCTGACAAAAAAATTCGGCTTAAAACCCGCGGACTAACAATTGGTTTAAGACCCATGGTCTCTTTGGCAAAGTTGCTTAGAATAGTCCTTAGAACTTTATCCGCGTATGCGATTTTATCGCAGAATAATCGACCCTACCTAATACACATATATATATATATATATATATATATATATACATTGCGCAAGCTGATTGAAGAAGAAGATTTTATCTGTAAGAACAAAAAAGGAAAAAGGAGAAAAACAAGCGAAAATTTGGATGCTCCAGCGAACACTTCAGGCATTTGTTAAAGAGAAGTCATTCGTTTTTAACAGAAAAATAAAACGAAAAAATATTTTACTATTGGCAAGATAAGTAGGATGCTCGCATAAAACTATACACGTACCAGTGGCGGATCCACGGGGGGGGGGGTTTTGGGGGTTCAACCCCCCCTTGTGGTTTATCATAGATCCCAAATTAATGCCTTTATAGATTCTGCGCCCAAATTTCCCAAACTGATTAAGGAAAACTCTATCATTCCAAAAGCAATGGTTCGATGGGTTTAGCTGTCCAATTGAATCAGTTCATTAAAATAGTTGTCCTTGAAGGCAATAATAAGATACAATTACAACTTATGTATAGTTAAATAGAAAATACCCGAAATTTAGAGGAATTAAATCTAATACAATAAGCGCGTACTATATTGTCGATTCTGTCAAACTTTCAATCAG
Organism: Urophora cardui; assembly: GCA_960531455.1. Classification (NCBI taxonomy): domain Eukaryota; kingdom Metazoa; phylum Arthropoda; class Insecta; order Diptera; family Tephritidae; genus Urophora; species Urophora cardui. Next base: position 14,297,616 of record OY482674.1, read on the forward strand.
TTTTCAATTTTCGAGGCTTTTTGAAAAATTCTTGAAAGACTTCATCTTCAGTTAAATATATACTTCTGTGAATGTTCAAGGAAGCAAGACCACTGATACGCTCTTGTCCCATCGTGTTCTTGAGATAACTTTTGATTCTTCTTAAAGTGGAAAATGATCGTTCTGTGGTTGCTGTTGTTACAGGCAACACTGCCAAAACTCGTAAAATCTTATTTACATTTTCAAATGTTTCCTCATTTATTATCTGAAAAGATATTTACAGTCATAAGTGGAACTGGTTGATAAAAATGTTGTAGCCCGAATATAATTTGGTCGAAAGTAACTTACCGATAATGCGTCAAGTTCATTTTGGATATTTTGGCCGCAGATTCGCTTTCTCCACATTCTAACTTCAGAAATGAAAATTGACTCAGTACAAAATGTAAGTGTCAAGAAATGGAACATAAAATGAGATTCTGTAGTAATCTTCAACGTCTTCATTCCCAACGTTGCATCGATACTTCTGACTATCGCATCGACGCGGTATTTTCATTGCTATGTCGTAATCTGAGCAAATTGTAACGACTTTTTCATAAATCGTACGAAAGCATGAATTTGCATTCTCTCGCATCATCTTAAATTCATTCAGAGCATCATTCGACAATTTTGTAACTTCTCCTAGATCTTGATTCTTAGCGCACGTGCATAAAATCAAATTTGTCAAATGCTATTCGTAAATTGCCAAATCGCAAATTTATTTTCTTTTCTTTCTTATCCCTATTTTTATCGGGATTGTACAGAATTAATTTGGTCAGAAATGTCTGAATCGTTGGAGAAATTGCCTTTTTCAGAGGCATTTCGCAATTCTTATTTAAATTAACCTTTTAAAAATTTGAGTATATAAAAACAAGAACTTCAATAAAGTAAAAATTCTATTAAAAATATAAATATAACCAAAAAGTACTACATACATATAATCTTATTTATTTTGGCTTTAAATGCAAGGGTAAGTGAAATTGGTGATCAATTTGCCACCAATACCATACGATACTCATTCGCACGTACCAATGCAAAAATATACATACATATGTTGTACATGTTATTTAGAACTTCAATTGAAATCTCCTGCACTTTATGTGATGACATACATATTGTTAATTTGGAGGGTTTTGAGTTTGGTGTTTTTAAGGTGCGGGAAATGGCGCAACTATTATATAGAATAATAATAGTAGGTGGTATTAGTCCATATTTTCACCTGCGTCTGCCCTTAAAAAACATCTTCCAAAAAGAGAAATCTTCAAAATGCAGTTAATATAGCAATTAACGAATGCACTTAAAGCTTTGAAGCTGTTAAATGTTTAATAGACGTATTAAGCAATTGCACGGAAGATATGTGGTAATGAGTATAAATGTATGTATACAGGGGAAAAGCATTTGTCCGGAAATTCTGGTACTGAAGGAGATCAAAGGCTTATGCCATACTACATACTGTAAAGTAAATCAGGGAAACTCAGAGCGGACGCTGAAACACTACAGTTCCCTGTAAAATTACAAAGTGCTTGCTGAAGAAACCTAACAAGGAGGTAGGAAACTTCCCCTTCAAGCAGATAAGGAGGCAGCTTCGAGCCCTTGTGGGGTTGATTACAGAGCACAATTCATGGAGAGAGCACATAGCCACCATAGCTATCATCTAGTGATCATTATGCCTAAGGTTACCTGGAGGAGTATGATGATGGCACAGAGCATATTATCTGCACCTGTCCAGCTTTCGAGACTGCGCTTTCTCGAGTCTGATGTAGTGAGAATGCCGGATGCACATTCTCTACCACTCGATAAGTTCTCAGATTTATGAAAGAATCTGAAAAAGTTTGCAGATGAATTCTGATTTCACCACCCCACTTTTTCGCTAAATCCTACTGTATTCTAAAGGGCTTAATTAAGCATAATGGGCAAATAAGACTGAGTACTTGTGAAAACCATAGTTTTTCCGGCCTACCCCGAAACGATTCCACTCCATTCCATGACCAGGGGCAGTTTACGACTCAGGTTTTGTTAGGAGTGATGTCTGTGTTATTTGCATCAATTCCTAGAACCGTTACCACCTCGAAAAGTATAATAATAATAATATAAATAATTTATGAAATAAAAAAAATCGTTGCATATTTAAAGGCATTAAATGAAAAATTTGTCGCATATTTCTAGGCGCCACGTTTCTTTTCTAGCTTTTCTAGCTTGAGCACATAAATGTACCTTTCCGGCGTACAATTCTCTAGAAAATTCTAGAATCTAACCCTCTAGCGACCTACCAAATGCTAATTTATTCCAAACAATCCAATAAAAGGAAACCAAAGAGCCTTTAGTGAGCGAGTTAATGGATTTAATTATTATAGAAAACTAGCTGTACCCGGCCAAGCTTTGCTTTGGGCCACTTCCTATTATAGGTACTTGAAGCGAAAAACGGCACACTTTAAAATATGTTGGAAGTATTTAGAAACCGAAATTACCTCGGGCTGCAGAGCTCAGCACAATTCAGATAAGTTTAAAAAAAGTGAAGGAAAAAATTGATGTTGTCAAAGGTTTGCCCTCTTCATGTTCTTATCCCATTTTTTTTCGTATTACTCTCCAAGTGCCTTTCCCTCTACTTTTCTCTTTCTCTTTCCTTTTCCCATCACATTTCCGCTTCCCTTTCTCTACCGCTCTCTCTTACCTCTCCTTTTCTGTCTCTCTCCTTTTTATTCCCCCTCTTATTCCTTCTCTAATTCCCTGTCTTACTGTCTCTCTCCCCATCCTCTTCATTCCATTTTTATTATATTCTGCCTCTCCTTTTCCGTCCCTTTGCCCTTGCCTTTCCCAGTCTCATTACTCTTCCCCTTTCCCTAGGGAACTGGGTTTTAGCATAACATACCCTGCATTCCACAATTAGGTATCGGGAATAAGAATCACTATGAAAATATCTCTATATAGCAGACCCGGTCAACACATTCATTTTATATCAGTATTGCTCAGAAGCATCCCGAGCTCATCCGGGTCCACTTATTGACCCACATCTGGGAACTTGACCTAGGAACCATAATGGGTACGGTATCTGGAGACTTGGCCAAGAAATCGTAATGGGTACGGCCCTACATGAGAGTCCGCTCAATACCTTTCATTTTGTACCAATATCCCTAAGATCCGGTGTTATCCGGGTCCACATATTGACCCATACCTTGGGATCCCACCCAGCAATCGTCATGCGCCGTGATTAAATAACAATATCGCTGAGAAATTATCCGGGGCCATGCGGATCCACATTTTGACCCACATCTGGGGACCTGACCTAGGAATCATAATCAGTTCATCTCTGTGTAAAGGCCCTGCTCACCACTTTTCATTTGGTACCAATATGCCTGAGAAATATCCCGGTATTATCCGGGTCCGCGTGTTGACCCACACTTTGGGACCCGACCTAGGGATCGTAATGAGTTCATTTCTATGTAAAATCCCTGCTCAAAACCCTTCATTTGATACCAATATCACTGAGAAATTTTCCGGGGTCATCCGGGTCCACGTTTTGACCCATATTTGGGGACCCGTCCCAGGGTCCCACAAATAAAATAGTTCTATGTTGAAGTCCTCACCAAGACCTTTCATTTGATACCAATATCGCTCAGAAACATTAGAGGGTCACCCGGTCTATGTTTTGACCCATATCTCCAGACCCGATCTAGGAATCACAATGAGTACTATTCTATGTAAATTCTCTGCTCAATACCTTTCATTTGATACCAATATCGCTCAGAAACATTAGAGGGTCATCCGGGTCCTCGTTTGACCAATATCTGGAGACCCGATCTAGGAATCACAATGAGTACTATTCTATGTAAATTCTCTGCTCAATGCTTTTCATTTGATACCAATATCGCTCAGAAACATTCGAGGGTCATCCGGGTCCACGTTTGACCCATATCTGGAGACCTGATCTAGGAATCACAATGAGTACTATTCTATGTAAATTCTCTGCTCAATACCTTTCATTTGATACGAATATCGCTCAGAAACATTCGAGGGTGATCCGGGTCCACGTTTGACCCATATCTGGAGACCCGACCTAGGAATCACAATGAGTACTATTCTATGTAAATTCTCTGTTCAATACCTTTCATTTGATACCAATATCGCTCAGAAACATTCGAGGGTCATCCGGGTTCACGTTTTGACCCATATCTGGAGACCCGACCTAGGAATCACAATGAGTACTATTCTATGTAAATTCTCTACTCAATACCTTTCATTTGATACTAATATCGTCCAAAAATATTGAGGGGAAAGCCGGATCCACGTTTTGACCTTTTGACCTATATCTCGGGAACCGACTTCCGGATTTGAAAAAAATATGTATATAAACCATCTAGGGCAAGGTACTAAGCTGGTGTGTAAATTTGGTCAAAATCCCTCCACGCGTTTGGGCGAAAGCCGGCGACAAAGAAATGGGCTTGATTTTTATATATATATAGATTAAGCCCAAAAAATTTTTTTCAATTTTCCTTAATTAAAAACTGGTCAATAGCTCATATAAAATTGACATAAGCCCTAATGTTTTTTACCGAATTTTAGCCCTTTTTACAAGCTTTTATTTAACTTCACTTTTTGTATGTATGTATGTCGTGGAATTTTGCAACGAACATTTAAGATACTTCTAGTTGAGCTAGGTACTTGAAATTTGGAACATAGTTCAGGACCCGAAGACAATGCAATGTGAAATAAAAAAATCCGATAGATGGCGCTGGTGTCGAGATATTTGTAAAATTCGTATTTATCGACCGAATTTGTTCATATTCGGTATATATATTGCCTATGAGAAAGTAAATACATCTGTGGAAAAAAATCGCCGCTAGGTGGCGCTGGTGTCAAGATATTTGTAAAATTCGTATTTACCGACCGAATTTGTTCATATTCGGTATATATATTGCTTATGAGAAAGTAAATATATTCGTGGAAATAAATCGCCGCTAGGTGGCGCTAGTGTCAAGATATTTAGAAAATTAGTATTTATGAACCAATTTTGTTCCTATTTTGAACACGTATTACGAAGTAATCTATGTATTCACAAAAGAGTATAGTAAAACCACTTAAAAGATTCCACAGGAATTGGATAATAAAATAAGGAACCATTAAAATGTTAAACATAGTGCACTTCATATTAAAAACTGTTGGACTATATTGATAGTGGGAGTGTTGACAAATGTTAGATGTAAAATGCATTGTAAAACTAAAAAGACAAAAATAAAATAAGGTAAAAAAAAATTTTTTAAAAAGCTTTTATTTAATATTAATATAAAAATTTACTAAAAAGGAATAAATAAATTTTTAATATTTTTGAACAAGATTTATATTAGTCCTTAGTTCATTTGGATCTTAATTTCAATCTCAGCATACCTTTAACGTATTTCTTCAAAGCATTTCTGTATATGTATCAACATATGTACATAAAAGCGCGGGTACTCATTAGATATTCATGTTATAAAACAGTATTGGTGAAATGGAAGGAAGCGATAAAAACTTTAAATTCCAATTACGTAAGATATGCATGACGTAAAGAGCACCCACGCTTTTATGTACATATGTTGATACATATACAGAAATGCTTTGAAGAAATACGTTAAAGGTATGCTTAGATTGAAATTAAGATCCAAATGAACTAAAGACTAATATAAATCTTGTTCAAAAATATTAAAAATTTATTTTTTCCTTTTTAGTAAATTTTTATATTAATATTAAATAAAAGCTTTTTAAAAAATTTTTTTTCACCTTGTTTTATTTTCAAGTCAACTCAATCCAAAAATTTCAAATCAAAAATACCTCAGAATGATGAAGGTTTTGTTGGTTTTGCTATATGGGTAGAGATAGATCTTTCATAGTGAATCGGATTCACTCAGCGCCCAGCTATTAATCCTGAAATTGTCGCGCTCTATAATTATTCGCTTTCCGGAATTGCTTTTATCTTAGAATGTTGTATATTTTCTATTACTTTCGCTTTCTGCAGCTAAGGGGATCTATATAGCCGTAGACAGAGATAGAGGGAGAGATTGAGATAAAGGAAAACATTTTTCTCAATTTTAAATACTTTAATACCTACATAGTATATACATACACATATTTTATGTTAGCAAGTAATTTCTCCAACTAGAAAATAAATTTGTTTTACAGCTTTTCTGCACCAACAAACCAACATCCAACCAACTAAACCATATAAACCAACTAATGTTAGTCCATTTATCAAAGCAAAGCGCTCAAATCGCTCATGTATGTAAAACTACGAGTATTTGTTGTAGCTGGAGCACACATAAAAAACAAGAACAACAACAATACTTCAACAATCAAAAAAGCGAAAATTTGCCAAGGGAAATGGAGCAAGTTTTAGACTTCTTTGTTTGACTTTTTTTTTGTTTTTTCCATTTTTGTTCTTCTGTAAATGGCTGCGTTTTAGTTTTGGCTTGCAGGCGATAGCATAAAGTGTACCATAAAAAACACACACATAGAACCACAGCCACACATACAGCCAAGCGCAGCCAAGCATAAACATGATGCATAGCATTCTACAGTGATGCAAGCGATGGCAGTGCTGCGCATTTGAAAAGTGACCAAAAAAACATGTGCATGGCGGCGTGTAAAGGTCCCCACAAACAGGAGCGATACGATACAGCCCACACAGCAAAATCGTGTAGGACGCGATACGATTTGCATATGTGGGCTGTATCGTATTGCTTCTGTTTGTGGGGACCTTTAGTGTAAAGTTTTGCTGCTGCTGCTGTGGTGGCACTGAAGGACACAGAAATGTATATGTACATATATGGAAGTGTGAATGTTTATACATATGTACATTTATTTGTTTGTTCAAATTTATATACTTGCTACTAACCAAACAACCAGTCAAGTCAACCAGCAGCCAGTCAGTCAGCCAGCCAGCTAACCAGTTGCCATGTCCGAATGCCGAAAAATTAATTTTCCAAATTCTTAGTAGCAACAGATGCTTTTGCACATGGACTGCTGCTGCTTGCAATTGAAGCGCTGTAGATGAGCGACAGTATATGCTTGGCATTTTCATTTGTTTATTGGCTAATTTTATTTTGATAAATTAATTTTTTATGAAGACGACAGTCACAAAAATACAATTAAATTGTTATAGGAATGAAGAGGAAGAAATTAAATCGTTTATTTTATATGAGTTGAGCAATTGTGTGAAATGATAAATGCTGGATAAAAGAGACGTTCAGTAGCTTTTAAAGCAAAGCAAATGTTGGTGGTGAATGAAGAAAATAATGGATGGAAAATAAGATTTAGTTTTGATTTTTCAACTCAAATAGTCAATGAGAATGGGTTAATATTTTTAAAAACTTTCAACTCTTAAATTTTGACTTTTATTTTTTAAGTCAAAAATAAAAGTCAAAATGGGCTAAACTAATGATTATTGGTATATGGGAATACCGAATAACGAATACCGACTACCGAATATCGAATATCGAATATGAAATGTTGGTGAAGGCGAATACGAATAACAATACGATTAGGAATACCGAATACCAATACGATTAGGAATACCGAATACCGAGTACCGAATATGATAATGAATACCGAATATTAGCACCAAATACCGAATATTAATACCGAATAAAGAATTTTAAAACCGAATTCCGAATATTAATTCCGAATATTAATACCGAATACCGAATATTCATACCGAATATCAAATATGAATACCGAATACAAGTATCAAATTTTTATTCGAATACTGAATTTTAATACCGAATATTAATAACGAATATTAATACCGAATATCGAATATTAATACGAATAACAAATGTCAATACGAATACCGAGTACGAACGCTACACTAAGTACATCAAAAAACAATAACAACAAAATCAATTAAAACGGTGAATTATCCCAATTGCTGGCACCGGTGAATGCAACAAAAAAATATGTAATGGCTGACTTATTGCAATCGGTGGAAGTACTCGTAATTGGTGGAACCGGTGAGCGCAACAAAATCGATGGAACCGGTAAATTATCGCATTAGGTGGAAGTGCTCATAATTGGTGGAACCGGGGAATGCAAAAAAATCGATGAAAATTGTTAAATATCGCAAATAGATCGAAGTGCTTATAAATGGTGGAAACAATGAATGCAGTAAAAACGATGAACCGGTGTATTATTGCAATCGGTGGAAGTACTCGTAATTGGTGGAACCGGTGAGCGCAACAAAATCGATGGAACCGGTAAATTATCGCATTAGGTGGAAGTGCTCATAATTGGTGGAACCGGTGAATGCAACAAAAAATTATGAAACCGGTGAATTATCGTAATTGGTGGAACCGGTAAAAGCAATTAAATCTATGAAACCGCTGAATGATCGCGATTGGTGAGAGTGCTTATAATTGGTGGAACCGATGAATGCAATAAAAACGATGAAACCGGTGTATTATTGCAATCGGTGGAAGTGATCATAATTGGTGGAACCAGTGAGTGCAACAAAATCGATGGAACCGGTAAATTATCGCATTAGGCGGAAGTGCTCATAAGTGGTGGAACCGATGAGTGCAACAAAAACAATAGAACCGGTGAATTGCCACAATCGGTGGAAGTGTTCATAACTGTTGGAACCGGTGAATGCGACAAAATCGATAAAATCGTAAAGTATTGCAATTGGTGGAAACGGTGACTGCAAAAAAAATTATGAAACCGGTGAATTATCATAACTGGTGCATGTATTATCATACGGTGGAGCCGGTGAGCACGACACAACCGTTGAATGTAGTGCAATAGTGTGGCTGATAGATTAGCTCTATATTGGTGGAGCCGCCGTTGGACAAAGTAGATGAATTCGTTGTGAATTAGTCAAGCTGGTGAACGTGCCCCAAATTGGTGAGACGATGAATTTAGCAATACTGGCAAATTAAGTTATTTTTTTACTTTTTCAATAAAAGTCATAACCGTTACGATCCCTGGTTTTTAAATGGATAGACAGACAGACCGCACATGGCTTAATCGGCTCAGCTCATGATTCCAATCATATCAACACATTTCCGTACATTTATTTTAATGAGTCTATCATCACTCCTTCTATTACTTACTTGCAAGATTCGCCCTTCAGAGCAAAGTTATAATCCCACTTCATGTTCAAAATACCGGGGACAGACATCTGGTATTTACATTTTGGTAAATTTATTGTGGTATTTAAAATACTACCATAATGACAGACAGTAACTTGTTATTTCAGTTCTGATAAAGGAAGTAAACAACATAAAAATGGAAAACATTTCCGAAGTAAATCGTTACTTTCTTCAATGATTTTTATAATTTTTATCTCATTTTTACGCAAATATTTTTCTGTCTCTTTCGGCGAGCTCCAAACCTTTTTTGGTTTTGCAGCTGTTGATATTGTTGGTATTTCTGCAGCTGATCTTGTTGATGTTGATCCAGCTGGGAACGTTGAAATTGTCATCAATTAACTGGGTGATGCTGCTCGGCCTGAAGCTCTTTGTCGGACAGCACAATCTTGTGCCGCTTTTGCAGTTCTGCGCACATATTTTGATAGATATGGCAGTTCTTATGCACACCTCTCAGTTTTTAAATGTTCTCAAGCCACATATCTTTGATTAAATGGGTTTCATCACTTTTATGTACATATACACGTTTATTTTGTCCATTTGTAAGTAATTTGTTTGCTTTTTTTTTAATTTTTAATTTTTTTTTTTGATTTTTCGAATAAACGTTTTTGGTTTTTTGACTGACATTTGTCACATTTAGGTATGTTCAGTGGGAAATGCTAATTCACAATGAGAATACCACAAAATTACAACCTACGGAAAGTTGGATTTTTTACTACAAAAATACTAAGATGCTCGTGTAGTATTTTGATGAATATTATAATATTTGGTGACAGATATATGGTATTATGAAATTGCTACGAAAAAATACCAGATGTCTGTCCCCGGTATAAAGAGCATACAAATTGTATTAGATAAGCCTTAATACATACATACATACTGTACCGGTGTACATGAACTGCCTTTTCCCTCCATTATTCCTCTATCCACATCTACGTACTTATCTGATAACATCTAACAGATACATATTCCTTTTCCTTCATAAATCTCATTTCTTTTGGTATCTACCTTTTATGTGTATGTATATGCATGCTTATGCATATTTATTAGTACATGCAAAAAAAAAAAAAATTCCTACGGATCGTACCTAAATTAATATATCCATACATTCATTTTTCAATATTCCTCTTTCGGTACAAGTAGTGCCAATTGTACTACTACTTTACTGAACACAGTTCCTTGCCGATACTAAGAACTATCATACGCCAAACATATGTTTACCGATAAGCAACTATCGATAATTTTCCATGTCAAGCTGGGGTTAGTTAAGCTTCCGCAGCAAAATTATCTTTCTTTTCCGCATCGATCACAGAAGAAAATACAAGTGGCCAGCAGTGAACAAAAGTTAAAATTTCAGTGATTTATATTTTGTTTAAAGTACCAACATACATATATAAAAGTTTATCTTGGAAGCGAAGTTAGAATCTCCAGCCTTTTATCCATTTTACAATAGGTAAGAAAACATTTTTTGTTAGTGAATATTTTTTCTTGTGAATTAAAAGTGGTCTAATTGAAACTTTCACCACAGACGTGGCGTTTATCCCGAATTATCATTGCCATCCAGTGGCCAAAAGGAAAAGTGGGTCTGGATTTGGCCGATGCGCGGCGAAATCCATGCCATCAAACTACCCAAAATCCCAAAAGCTCCACATACAATAAAAACTGAATCTTTGATACGTCCATAAGCATACATACATATAAATCTCAGCACATGGTCTAGTGTGACTTCGGTGCCGTAGTCTAGCTACAAAACCTGCACCAAACCGACTCGGAATATGATTAACTAAAACCCTCCAAAATAAGCGGCTAATCGATTTCGTAAGATGATTGCCTAAAACCTGCTAAAGCCACAAAACCACGTCACTATGATCTTCATTTAAAATCCTGAAATCCAGAAATCTAAGGCATGTATGATTACATGCATTAATATCCAGTTTTGACCAAATCCGCGAGGAAAGAATGGAGTAAAGTAATCATATCATTGCAAATGTCATATCATCATAAGCAACATCAAGAGGAAGGAAATCCTGGAAATTTCGTGTATTAATCTATATAATTTTTTTTATATAATTTAATTTTATTTTTTTTTTAAAGATTTAATTAAATGTTTTTTTTTGTTGAGGAAAGTATTAGATTAATATGTACGGGTAAAGTGAATTAGGAAATTATAGAAAACGAAAAGTGAAAAAGTTGTTAAAAATTATGAGCATATATATTTAGCTGTTCATACATATGTAATCATATGTACATTTTCAGTAAACTTAGAGTTAGGTCGTTTTTCAGCTTATCGTCATAATCAAGCCACGTGGCTCTAAAGAAAAAGCAAAGATAAAATCGAAGAAGAATGAAAAACTCTAAACAGTCATATTAGAGCATATGGGCATTTTTGTTGTTTTTTTTTGTTCTTCGCTAAAGCCCTCTCTAAGCCCCATGTGTGTTTTTAGTTTTTTTGTGAGAAATCGCCACTTTAATCCCTAGAGTTTTTTCTCTCAGTATGGTTTTCTTTGCTTTTGTTAGTTACACCGACGGCCATTAAAATATGATCGATCTTACAAATACTTGAAATTACTAACTATTTTTGGTCAAATAAGAAAAATTTTTAAATTAAAAATCTATATATATATTGCGGCTGTGAAATGCATATAATAGGGAAAGAAAGCAAAATCTAGTTTCCACAGCTCCAAAGCAGCAGTGCAGCAGCATACCATAAGCGAGGAGGCCTTCGACGCTTCGTGGGACTGCGTTATCGACAATCCAAATGTAAGTCATTGTTTTCCTATTTATTGTTCCACAACTGCATATTTCATTTTTGTATATATGTAAATATATACGTATGCATATATGCACATTTGTTTTGCTTTGTTTTTCTTTCTTAACGTATTGAATTACATACGTACTTACATATATATTTCTGCATGATCAGCTGTTTCATTTTACTTGCTCTCTATGATCAAGGAGCATATAAATCGATGTGCATATATACATACCTAGCGAAAATATATACATACATATTTTGTTTTGCTATTTTTATTCTCAATGAAAAATACATACTTATATTTTTACATTGATGCTTATATATAAGTCCGTATGTAATTAGAGTAATTTTCAATGCCAAGGTCGTTTACCAATGTTGAGATAGGTCAGGAACATTCTTTTAACATAAGCCCAACAGAAAAATGTTAGTGTAAATGTTAGTGTTAAGAATTGCAGAGTAGGTAGGATATGAAGTATCTCATAGATTATAACACGAATATTGAAATGAATTCTATGTTAAATATTATCTATAAGGATATGATTAAATGAACAATTTAATGTAATAAACATGGTTTGCTAATGAGACATATTGGGTCTGATTTCTGAGGAAGTGTAGGTGGACAAAAAGGGGCTTTATCAACACCAACAAAGCCATGGAAGGGTGGGTACGAGACGCAGCCAGCAACATTATAAAGCGCTGCCAGGCTGAGGTAGGTTTCCCCACGCGTTTTCAGATAGCAGTGCGGGACTTGTGGGTTTTAGTTGTGTGTCCTAGTGTGCAAGATAATTTATTTTTTTCTGTTGTTATAGGTTCATGAGGTTGTTTCTTGAGTTTGCTACTGTGTTACATGATCCCACGAAACTGAAGCTCCGGGTATGAGCCAGTGCACACGCCGCTGTAGCAGACTACCACCTACAAGAGCAATCTTACACGAATTTGGCCTGTAATTTCATAACAGATAAAATAAAATGGCGCCCAACGTGGGGCCACCACAGGTGGTTATCGTAATAGTAACCCCAATCTCATTGTGGTCCCATATAATTATTCCCTCCTGGAATACGTTTTTGTCCTTCCGGTTTCCCTTTTATAATTTTACTTTATTAGAGTTACCATATTCTTGTCTTTGGAATATTTAACCTCAGGCTTTATGCTAGGGTTGTACCAAGTCAAGGTTAAATAACACCTATTATACCTTCATTTTGTATTAGTTTGTTGACATCCACATACACATTACTTGATACTGGAATACAATTTCTCAGGACTATATGTCGCGGAAATTGTCCGTTCAGGATGATGTGTAGGCAAATTGTCTAACATTTCCTTTTAGTAATTTTGATCGTTGTAGATATTTGACTATTCGGATTTTTGTTGCTTTCGGCTATATGTCGGATCACTTACCAATAGCCATTAATGTTTATAACTTGAATTTAAAATACTTTAAGGGTTTCTCAATTTCCATTTCGAGATTTTTCATTTAACATTTTTTTTGCTAGATAGTCGGAACTTGCATTCCAGATTGTATATGGAATACAACCGATCTCGCAATTTTCTGCTAAACCACAAGCTAACGCATTTGCGTTTGTCTTCGTTTGAGGATCACCTCAGTCTTAATCCACCTCACGACCGAAGAATCAGACCTTAATTTTTTTATGAGAATATATACATACAATCGGTGTAAGGATTGTTGATAATTAAAATAACTATTCGACTTAGCTTTTTTTTATACAGATGAAATAGAAGTGGATAGCTTTTCATTAATATTTTCATCATACTAATTTTTTTTGAAGTGAAATTTGATCAATCTGAACATGCATAACTTGCATTCATAAATTACGTTTAACAAAGTAAACATACATATATTTGTGCGAGTACAAAAAAAAAAAAACTACAACAAAATTTTTTTTATACAAAACCATACATCGCCGAAAACTACGTTTCGCAAAACATATAAATATATATATTTTTTTGTTTTTGCTGTGGCGAATACAGCTAAAACCAAACCCGGACTTACCAAATTTTTTTTTGCCTTTATAATTTTTTTTTGTTTGAAATTTAAAGATGCCTTTGCGACATAGCAATGAAAATTTGCCAACGCAAGATAGCGTATGTTTGCTATGTAGCAAAAACTTCTTTGGACGCAAGGACATTTTAACAACAATATGTTCACATCGTTTTCACAGACCATGTTTGCTAACATGGCTTAAAAACAACAACACGTGCCCACAGTGCAACGCTACATGTAGTAGCAGAGACATAAGAGCGTTCGAGCGTTCTCAATCTCAGGCAAATATCTCCACTAGAAGAACTTCAGAGACAGCATCAGGCTACCAACAACCAGCCACACAGCAACAACAACAAGTGCAACCAATCGAGACAGGTGCGGGTCCATCGACTGCAAATATGCAAGAGGCCGCGAATAACGCCAACAACGATGAAAGTCGCATACGCAACATCGTTTCCGCGGTTGTGTCTGCTAGACAAGCATCAGTCTTTGACGATTTAGAAAATCGTGTATCGCAGATGATTGAGCAGAAACTCGATTCTGTGGTCACCAGCCTTTTAAGTCGGCTTAATTTAAACCAACAGCAAAATGTCCAAAATAATAGTCCTCCCTCTAATGTTAACCAACAACCTAATGTGCAACATAATATATCAACTCCTTTTTGGCCAAGAGAAATGCCAAATTTAGCTAACGAATCAGGTCAAAATTTCCATAGGCAGCTTGACCAGATACGTTTCAGCGACACTAGCATACCAGGTTCAAGTAGGATTGCCCAGTTGATATCCAACTGGGACATAAAGTTCGACGGGTCACCCCGACTATCTGTCGAAAGCTTTATATATAGGATCGAGTGTCAGGTAACCGATACGTTAGGTGGTAACTTCAACTTGCTTTGCGAGCATGTTCAAAGTTTATTTCTAAATGAAGCCAAAGATTGGTATTGGAGATACCGCCGATCAGTAGATCGCGTTACTTGGCCATCACTTTGCCAAGCCTTAAAGACAAATTTCCAACAGCATAAGAGCGACTTTGAAATCAAAGAGCTAATTCGTGGAAGGAAGCAAGGTCCAATTGAGAGCTTTGACGACTTCCGAAATGCGGTTTTGAAAGTTGCCGAAACGTTGCAATCTCCGTTGTCTGAATCGGAGCTAGTGGAAATTTTGCAACACAATTTACGACCTCAGGTGCGGCAACAGTTGTTATATTTGCCAATTAGCTCATTGGCTGAATTGCGTAGGCTTTGTCTTAAAGGAGAAAGTATTTCTAGCCAAATAGCAAAATCCACCATACAATCAGCAAGTACAAATCCACGACCATACGCACGCCGTTTTGTTAACGAGTTGCAAGGTGCGGATGAGGATGAGGATGACCTGGCAGCCACTATGCAGTATGAAATTGACGAAGTATCCAAATCAAAGCTGGTATGCTGGAACTGTAAAAAGGAAGGCCACAGGTATTTTGATTGCATTGAGGAGAGAACAGTTTTTTGTTATGGTTGCGGAGCAAGCAACACCTATAGACCTACATGCAAAACCTGCATCCAGGGAAACTCGAAATCGAGCGAGGTTTCGTTGAAGAACCCTCGCGACGACCGCCAAAAGAAAGCGTTGTAAAATTGCTTGTACGACCATACCAATCAGACTGCGACGATCACACAGCATCACTCATACGCCCAGGCGCACTCATTAAAAGCGCTTGTGTAACCTTACCGGACGTAACTAATACAAATACGCGCGAAATTATACCCTATGAATTACGTTTGAACAAATACAATGAGGCTAGAAAAAGAATATTTAGCACTAATTCGAAACAGTCTTTAGTTCCAAGTCGTTCATCAGCCCGAGCAAAAGAATTTTGGGGAAATGTTAAAGAGAGCCATACAAGTTTAAAAACATTTATTTGTGCACTCGAGCAGAAATCTTATGATCTTAGGCCATATGCGAAAATTAGGATTGATGATACCGAGTATTTAGGCTTGTTAGACAGTGGCGCTCAAGTTTCATGTCTCGGCTCGTCCTTAGCTGAAAGTGTATGCCAAGAAAAACAACTCCGCCAACACACCACCTCTGTTTGCACGGCAGATGGCAAGAAGCAAATAGTTTTTGGAACTATCGAATTAAAGGTTGAATTTGAAAACAGAACAGAAATAATAAAATTTTTTGTAATTCCCAGTATGTCACAAAAAGTTATTCTTGGTATAGATTTTTGGATTAAGTTCCAAATCGCACCAAATCTCGTCTCAGAAATCTCCCTTTTACCAAATGATGATACAAATTCCATCCAACTTAGTAGAGAACAACAACAACAACTAGAAGCTATAAAGAATAGATTTCCTAACTTCACGAAAGAAGGTTTAGGAAAAACCTCGTTAATGGAATACGTTATTGAGCTTGAGCCAAATGTCCGTCCGATAAAACAAAGATATTTTCCTATATCCCCTGCTATAGAGAAACTTGTCCACGCAGAAATCGATGAGATGTTGAAACTTGGTGTTATTGAAGAATCACCGAATAGTCCATGGTCCAGTCCCGTTGTTTTAGTTAAAAAGCCAAATAAAGTCCGTTTGTGTTTAGACTCAAGAAAAGTCAATAGTGTTACTGTAAAGGATGCCTACCCATTGCCTCACATCGACGGTATCTTAAGTAGAATACCAAAGGCAAAATTCATAAGCTCGTTAGATTTACGTCGTGCCTTTTGGCAAATCCCACTCGCAGAGAACTCTAGAGACTTTACTTGTTTCACCGTCCCAAATCGTCCGTTGTACAGATACTGTGTAATGCCTTTTGGCTTATGCAACGCCCCTCAAGCACTTTGCCGCTTGATGGATCGCGTCATCCCGCCGAAGTTGAAGAATCAAGTTTTTGTATATTTAGATGATCTTTTAATCGTGTCCGAAGATTTTGATGTCCATATGTCCGTATTGTCCGAAGTTGCTCTTTGCTTGAGGAAAGCAGGTTTAACAATTAACGTGGAAAAGAGTAAGTTTTGTATCAAGGAAGTGAGATATCTGGGGTATATTGTTGGTGAGGGTACCCTTAGAACGGACCCAGACAAAATATCAGCTGTGACAAATTATCCGGTGCCTACTACAATAAAACAATTAAGACGTTTTTTAGGAATGGCCGGTTGGTACCGACGGTTTGTAAACAATTTTGCAGCCATTACCACCCCGCTCACAAATTTATTAAAGAAGTCCAAAACGTTTACATGGAATGAAGAGGCTCAAAAAGCGTTTGAAATGCTCAAAGATAAATTATGTACAGCACCAGTGTTAGCCAGTCCAAACTACGAAAAACCGTTTATCATTCAATGTGACGCTTGTAAGCTCGGTGTTGGTGCGGTTTTGTCCCAACAGACTGACGATGGTATTGAAGTACCCATAGCATATTTCTCGCAAAAGCTTAACAAGGCACAGAGTAACTATAGCGTTACAGAGCTAGAGTGCTTAGCTGCTATTTTAAGTTTGAAAAAGTTTAGAGCTTATGTAGAGGGACAAGACTTCACCATCGTCACCGATCACGGCAGCTTGCAGTGGCTAATGCGCCAAACGGACTTATCCAGTCGGTTAGCTCGCTGGTCTCTTAAGTTGCAAGGATTTAGATTTAAAATTGAACATAGAAAAGGCTCACAAAACATAGTTCCCGACAGTTTATCGCGCCAGAATTTTGAAGAAGAAGTAAGTGAGTTAGATGTCCGTCCGGTAGTTGACCCGAATTCGTCCGAATTTCAGTCCGATGAGTATAGAAAGTTAATTGGTTATGTCCGAGAAAATGAGAACCGCCTACCAGATTTAAAAGTAATAGATGAAAAAGTTTATAAACGTACCGAGCATCCAGATGGAGATCCTTCACGTGAAGTCTTTAACTGGAAGCTCTGGATTCCAAAAACTCTAGTCCGTCAAGTACTTGAAAGTGCCCACTGTCCGCCAAATAAATGTCATGGAGGTATAGCTAAAACATTGGAGCGCTTACGCCTTAATTTTTACTGGCCCAATATGACTGTCGATGTAAAGAATTACATTGGGTAATGTGATATTTGTCGACAAAGCAAAGCCTCCAATGTTATACTAAGACCTCCAATGTCCGCTCAATATACTGTCCAGCGTCCATTCCAAAAGTTGTATATCGATTTACTTGGTCCTTACCCTAGATCCAGGCAAGGAAATATTGGAATACTAATCGTCCTTGACCACTTAACCAAATTTCCGCTATTTAAACCTATTAGGAATTTTAACACTTCTACCATTTGTAATTTCGTTAGAGAACAAGTCTTTAGTATTTTCGGAACTCCCGAAATTATTCTGAGCGATAATGGGAAGCAATTTAAATCTTTGCAGTTTGAAAGTCTTCTTGCTGAACGCGGAATTAAGCATGTATACACAGCCTTGTATAGCGCACAGGCAAATGCTAGTGAGCGAGTGAATAGGTCAATAATAGCTGGTATCAGAGCTTACCTTAAGGACGACCAAACTTACTGGGATAAACATCTGCCAGACACTGCCGAAGCACTCCGCAGCTCAATCCATCAATCAACCGGATTTACTCCTTATTTCGCGCTTTTTGGCCAGCAAATGGTATCTCACGCCGACGAGTATCAGATATTACGTCAGTTGGAATCGTTAGACGACAACATAATAGAGCGAAACGACAGGCTAAAACTAGTACGCCAAACTATTGGGGAAAACATAAGAAAAGCGTTCGAAAACTCTGCAAAACGGTACAATTTAAGAAGTTCTACGAGGAAATTTAATATTGGCGACGAAGTGTATCGCAGAAATTTCATTCAGAGCGATGCATCGAAAAAGTTATGCGCTAAATTCGCACCAAAGTTTGTAAAGGCTAAAATAATTGCAATTAAGGGAAATTGCATGTATGAGCTTGAAGATGACATCACCAACAAACGTGGAGTTTACCACCAAAAAGATATTCAGGCACACAAAAGTTAACCGCACCAACACTCTAGGTGGGGGGGTGTGTACCGGTGTACATGAACTGCCTTTTCCCTCCATTATTCCTCTATCCACATCTACGTACTTATCTGATAACATCTAACAGATACATATTCCTTTTCCTTCATAAATCTCATTTCTTTTGGTATCTACCTTTTATGTGTATGTATATGCATGCTTATGCATATTTATTAGTACATGCAAAAAAAAAAAAAATTCCTACGGATCGTACCTAAATTAATATATCCATACATTCATTTTTCAATATTCCTCTTTCGGTACAAGTAGTGCCAATTGTACTACTACTTTACTGAACACAGTTCCTTGCCGATACTAAGAACTATCATACGCCAAACATATGTTTACCGATAAGCAACTATCGATAATTTTCCATGTCAAGCTGGGGTTAGTTAAGCTTCCGCAGCAAAATTATCTTTCTTTTCCGCATCGATCACAGAAGAAAATACAAGTGGCCAGCAGTGAACAAAAGTTAAAATTTCAGTGATTTATATTTTGTTTAAAGTACCAACATACATATATAAAAGTTTATCTTGGAAGCGAAGTTAGAATCTCCAGCCTTTTATCCATTTTACAATAGGTAAGAAAACATTTTTTGTTAGTGAATATTTTTTCTTGTGAATTAAAAGTGGTCTAATTGAAACTTTCACCACAGACGTGGCGTTTATCCCGAATTATCATTGCCATCCAGTGGCCAAAAGGAAAAGTGGGTCTGGATTTGGCCGATGCGCGGCGAAATCCATGCCATCAAACTACCCAAAATCCCAAAAGCTCCACATACAATAAAAACTGAATCTTTGATACGTCCATAAGCATACATACATATAAATCTCAGCACATGGTCTAGTGTGACTTCGGTGCCGTAGTCTAGCTACAAAACCTGCACCAAACCGACTCGGAATATGATTAACTAAAACCCTCCAAAATAAGCGGCTAATCGATTTCGTAAGATGATTGCCTAAAACCTGCTAAAGCCACAAAACCACGTCACTATGATCTTCATTTAAAATCCTGAAATCCAGAAATCTAAGGCATGTATGATTACATGCATTAATATCCAGTTTTGACCAAATCCGCGAGGAAAGAATGGAGTAAAGTAATCATATCATTGCAAATGTCATATCATCATAAGCAACATCAAGAGGAAGGAAATCCTGGAAATTTCGTGTATTAATCTATATAATTTTTTTTATATAATTTAATTTTATTTTTTTTTTAAAGATTTAATTAAATGTTTTTTTTTGTTGAGGAAAGTATTAGATTAATATGTACGGGTAAAGTGAATTAGGAAATTATAGAAAACGAAAAGTGAAAAAGTTGTTAAAAATTATGAGCATATATATTTAGCTGTTCATACATATGTAATCATATGTACATTTTCAGTAAACTTAGAGTTAGGTCGTTTTTCAGCTTATCGTCATAATCAAGCCACGTGGCTCTAAAGAAAAAGCAAAGATAAAATCGAAGAAGAATGAAAAACTCTAAACAGTCATATTAGAGCATATGGGCATTTTTGTTGTTTTTTTTTGTTCTTCGCTAAAGCCCTCTCTAAGCCCCATGTGTGTTTTTAGTTTTTTTGTGAGAAATCGCCACTTTAATCCCTAGAGTTTTTTCTCTCAGTATGGTTTTCTTTGCTTTTGTTAGTTACACCGACGGCCATTAAAATATGATCGATCTTACAAATACTTGAAATTACTAACTATTTTTGGTCAAATAAGAAAAATTTTTAAATTAAAAATCTATATATATATTGCGGCTGTAAAATGCATATAATAGGGAAAGAAAGCAAAATCTAGTTTCCACAGCTCCAAAGCAGCAGTGCAGCAGCATACCATAAGCGAGGAGGCCTTCGACGCTTCGTAGGACTGCGTTATCGACAATCCAAATGTAAGTCATTGTTTTCCTATTTATTGTTCCACAACTTCATATTTCATTTTTGTATATATGTAAATATATACGTATGCATATATGCACATTTGTTTTGCTTTGTTTTTCTTTCTTAACGTATTGAATTACATACGTACTTACATATATATTTCTGCATGATCAGCTGTTTCATTTTACTTGCTCTCTATGATCAAGGAGCATATAAATCGATGTGCATATATACATACCTAGCGAAAATATATACATACATATTTTGTTTTGCTATTTTTATTCTCAATGAAAAATACATACTTATATTTTTACATTGATGCTTATATATAAGTCCGTATGTAATTAGAGTAATTTTCAATGCCAAGGTCGTTTACCAATGTTGAGATAGGTCAGGAACATTCTTTTAACATAAGCCCAACAGAAAAATGTTAGTGTAAATGTTAGTGTTAAGAATTGCAGAGTAGGTAGGATATGAAGTATCTCATAGATTATAACACGAATATTGAAATGAATTCTATGTTAAATATTATCTATAAGGATATGATTAAATGAACAATTTAATGTAATAAACATGGTTTGCTAATGAGACATATTGGGTCTGATTTCTGAGGAAGTGTAGGTGGACAAAAAGGGGCTTTATCAACACCAACAAAGCCATGGAAGGGTGGGTACGAGACGCAGCCAGCAACATTATAAAGCGCTGCCAGGCTGAGGTAGGTTTCCCCACGCGTTTTCAGATAGCAGTGCGGGACTTGTGGGTTTTAGTTGTGTGTCCTAGTGTGCAAGATAATTTATTTTTTTCTGTTGTTATAGGTTCATGAGGTTGTTTCTTGAGTTTGCTACTGTGTTACATGATCCCACGAAACTGAAGCTCCGGGTATGAGCCAGTGCACACGCCGCTGTAGCAGACTACCACCTACAAGAGCAATCTTACACGAATTTGGCCTGTAATTTCATAACAATACATGTATGTACGCTGTATATTAATGTTTGATATTTCATGCCGATAATATCCAAGCCATCAAAATAAATGTTACAAAACACTTGTTACAAACACTTGTAAGTGAACAAAACGCTAAGCAACAAATTGAAAACTTTTGCTCTTTACCTATTTGTGAACTGTGTAATGTAATAAAAATAAACCGCCATTTTGTTAAGCATTCCGTTATCAGCAGTAGATACCCGGCCATTATCATAAAAATAAAGTTGCTCATACGCAATGGTGTCCTGTTGTGCGCGGCGCATAAAATTTACATAAAAAGCTGCGTGAAAACAGAGCTCAAGTTACATTAGAAGTTATTAAGAAATCGTAAAATAATATCTACTATTTGCCTTCACCTTTTAAGTAGCTAGAATGTACTTAGGTATGTATGTATTTTAATACTTTCCCCAACGACAACAACAACATAATAATAAAATGTGTGTTGTTGACGAAAATGACGCAAAATTGGGTCAATCACAATGTAATAGAGTAAATATTGCTTACTGTTTACTAACTACAGTTCAGCTAATAAACAAGATAAGACAATGGCAATGCTGATGATGATGTTGCTGTCGCTGTCGCTGTGGTTATTGTTGTTGTTGTTATTGATATTGCTACGTGTTTTTTTTTTTTTTCATATTTTAGCATGTGTTTCTTGCAGCGTTGCCGTTTTAAATTCTTGAGATTACCCAAAAAAATATTCAAATTACCCATAGTTGCCCAAAATTCCCCATACAAATTTTCACATTACACCACCCAACAAAATTTCAAACATTTTGATATCCTCGACATTTTATACATCTTGTATTTAACTTATTTTTTGCATAAAAACAAATCTTTTGTCCGCCATAATTCCGTCACTTTAACGTCGATTTTATGTGGAATTGGAAAGGGTATTTCATCCTCTCAAAATGAAATGAAATAACATAAAACTCAAGACGGTAATGGCGGTGCGAAAACTGAAATTTCAAAATATCTCGAAAACTGTTCTACTTTTGAACCATTTGATTACATATTTGGAATCAGCAGGAATACATAGGAATCAAATGTCGAGGATATTTTTTTTGTCGGGTAGTGTTATCAAGAGATTTCCAATAAAGAAATATTTTTGAAATTTATTTTACTTTATAACGGTTTGTATTTTTAAATTTATGTGCATAGATGTATTTATATGTGTGGTTAAAAAAAGTTATAAAGAAACATAAAACAAGTTAGAGAGAAATGAACATTAAATAGTCCGATTTTCTTTAATTAATAGGTACCTCCAATTCTGTAGGTTGTTTATGCAAATAATTATAAAAAAATATTGTAATGATCTTAGCAAATTAAGTGGAGAAGTTTTACCCCAAAATGTATGGTTGGTTGTAGGGGAGCTATAAGTTATATTGGTCCAATTGGGCCGATTCCGACAAATGACCAGCGTATCTTAACAACTGAGGAACTAGCTCATGATTCTGATAATATTGGTATATATTTTGGTGGGTTTAATTTTTCTCCTTCTGGAACTTTCGAAAAACCTGTTTTGACTCAACGTTATAATACCATTTCATGTTCATGAAAGGTATACAATTGCTTATTTTTTTCCTGGCTAACTTCTTACTTTAATGGGCTTATGAAATTTGCTTGTACATGTTCGACCAGCCGGTAATTCAAGATTAAATAAATGCTGCAAAAACTCATGCACACTTTCACACAATGCGAATGTAATAGAAACTCATGAAAATAATTAATTTTTTTATAGGCATTATTATTCATATAAAATTATTAAAAGGCGAATTCCCCAAAATTCCCCAAATCAAAGCACTCCCCAAAAATTACCCAAATATTAAAAAAATCCCCAAATTTGGGGAATTATCCACAAATCGGCAACGCTGGTTTCTTGTTGTGCTCATTTGGCGACATTTTTTTGTGTTCGTTTATTAATGAACTTCTCTACCTATGCATGTATAAACATGCGGTCAGCACAGCTGCGCATCTGTTCGGCGTTTTTTGCGCGTCATTTGCTGAAAATCAAGCAACAGCAATATGAAGCGCTGACTGAATTTGCATTTTGCGCTTCTTTTTATTACATTCAAATTGCTATGCATTGTTTTTCTAAACGCTTAACTATTTATTTATAGCATTTTTTTTAAGCAAAAAGTAATCGCTTGAAGTGTTCACTTTTTAAATTTAAATTTCATTATTTACTCTGGCTTTTGTTATTTGTTGATTGCGCTTTGCTTAATGGTTATTTTATTAACATTTTTTTGTTTTGTTTTGTGGCTTTATCAACTGAAATTAACGTCGTTTATTTACACACATATACCTATATGTAAATATATACACATCACAACATTCATTTCAATTTATACGCTGCTTTTATGTGTTGCTTTTCCTTTGTATATACTAGTACATATGTATGTACATATGTAAGTACTTGCACTGCAAATTATTCAATAAAGCGCGCATTTTTGTGCGCTTCCAGCTGTGTAAATTGCAAAATTGCTGTTTTTTTTTTTTGTTTCTTTATTTGTACTCGGTAATTTAATTTTTTTGTTTGATTTTATTGTGTTTCCTTGCTTTTGTCAATTTGTCAACAAGCAAGCCAGGCTGGCGCATGGATTGTATTTGTGCGAATGTGTGTGTGTGTATGCGCGCTGATAAAGCTAACGAGCCACAGATTTGTGGTCAATTTAAGCTGCGTTTCGGACCTTATTTATTTACATGCAGCGTTGCGTGATTCGAATCAATTTTGATTTAAAATCAACTTTCAAATAAAGAATCAACTTGATTCGTGATTCAAATTATTTTCAAATCAAAGATAATTTTTATTTGTGATTCATTTCTCAAAAGAATCAAAAATACCCTCTGATTGGTGATTCAAACTGTTTTCAAATCAAAGATAAATTTGATTTGTGATTCTTTTCTCAAAAGAATCAAAAATACCCTTTGATTCGTGATTCAAACCATTTTCAAATCAAAGATAAATTTGATTTGTGATTCATTTCTCAAAAGAATCAAAAATCTTTTTTGATTCTTGATTCAAAAAATATCTTTGATTCGAATAAAATTTTTGATTCGAATCAAAAATTTTATTCGAATCAAAAATTTTATTCGAATCAAAAATTTTATTCGAATCAATAATTTGATTCGAATCAAAAATTTATTTAGAATCAAAAATACTGTAGCATATCAGAAATATTCAAGTACATTCTCGGTAACTTAAAACACAAAAATGTATAAAATGCACCAAAAGTGCAACAACAGCCAAATTGTATGCTGACGCCAAATATGTAGATATGTATGTACATATATACATATGTATTTCTGATTGTCGTATTTACGTTTGTGCTACGCCGTACGTACATGCATACATACATAGTATGTATGTGCATAGGCACTTGGGTGCATACCCTGCAAAAATCATTGGATTATATGCTCCATTTGTGGTAAGTTGGAGTACTTTCAAAGTGACCACTAACATAGCCCAAGCGACCGATTCGTGTATCTGCATCGGTTCGTAGTTAGCCGAACATAACAAAAACCAAATTTTTATCGCGACGAAGACGATATGTGTATCCATACATAGCTACATACATACATATGTTTGAATGTATACACGTCATTCGTCGTCGTCGCGATAAACATTTGGTTTTTGTTGTTATGTTCGGCTAACTGTTAGGTACTCCATCAATTCATCCAATGTAGGTACTCCATGGATTAATATGATTGTTAAGCGGGACTGGAGTATATACTCCATTGCAATGACATGCAATGTTAAATGGACCATATTTTTTGTATGAAATGTGGCAAGTTCTGGAGTAAGCGGTTGGTCCATAGCGAGCACTCCATGGATTAGCGAATGGAGTACTCGGAATTTTTGCAGGGTATGCATACATACATATGTATTATATGCACATATGCCCTGCAAAAATCATTGGATTATATGCCCCATTTGTGGTAGGTTGGAGTACTTTCAAAGTGACCACTAACATAGCCCAAGCGACCGATTCGTGTATCTGCATCGGTTCGTAGTTAGCCGAACATATACATATATGTACATATCTACATAGATTCTATGTCATAGAAGTAAGAATTAGAGTAGATATACATGTATTATAGTAAATAAGTAGTATGTACATAAGAAATTTTGTGTATAGGTAAATAAGAATCAATTTTACCAATAAATTCCCTGATTGAATTGCTGTTCGTAAAGAAATACAACAAACCACTTTCGATTAATTTGAACGGGTTTAAAATATACATATGTATGTATGTACCTATAGTGAATCCTAAATATATTTCAATTAAAAGATACTTTTAGTACGAGATCATTTTGGGTAAATGCATTATTATTATTTATTTTTAAATTCTGTTATTTTATTCTTTTATTGGGTTCATTCAATGTATGTATGTAAAATATATAAATTATATGTACATAAGTACCCAGCCAGCAAAATCATCGTAAACGAGCTCGTAAACGGATGTTTTCTCGCAGAAAACTCTAATAAAATATCGTTTATGATAGCCGTTTACGATTCGCCTACGAATACTGTTTCGCTTTAAAATGTTCAGTGCCTACGAGTGTCGTAAATGTATCGAAAAAG
Source organism: Urophora cardui (assembly GCA_960531455.1). Taxonomy (NCBI): domain Eukaryota; kingdom Metazoa; phylum Arthropoda; class Insecta; order Diptera; family Tephritidae; genus Urophora; species Urophora cardui. The sequence goes on from OY482674.1 coordinate 14,323,913, forward strand.
CGCTCGTATATGAATCTTTTTACGTCCGTTTTTTTTATCGTAAATGTAGAAATTTTACAAACATACATACTTTTAAAATATTGAGTTTGAAATTTTTCGTTTTCTTTTTTTTTTTGACATGATAGAAAAAAGTTTATTTTGTTATTGTTTTCTTATTCGAGAACAGCTCGTAAATCGCAATGTTCGTTAAATGTACGGTACCTTGCTGGCTGGGTGGGTAAGTACATATGTGTGGATATGTATAAGAGAAATTTACATATGTATGTATATACATTTACATATTAATTGGTAAGTACATATGTACATGCATCTTACATAAGTATGTATATATGTGTTAGATTACATCTGTATTTTATATGGAAATGAAGTCAGGAGGTGAGAATTTTCACTAATATTTTTTCGTTCTTTTATCACGAGAGAGAAATGCAAAAAAATATGCTCCTCTCTCGCAAGAAGCGATCAAAAAAAAAATCCAGTTTTTCCACTTGTGCGCGAAAAATAACAAAACAATATTTCTCCTTCCTTCCTTCCTTAATTGGCACGTAACCGTCTAGACGATTCTGGCGGAATACAATAGAGTGCGGCAATTGTTTCTGTTTCGTGCAGCATGGCGCCACTCACATGTGAGACAAACTGATCGCGAAAACTAACAAAGCATTCGCGAAAACAGTTTATCACGAACATTTTTCAGCTACGTTGTAGGGAAGGATATACATACATACAAGCAGATTTCCGCAGTTGCCTTAGCCAGCCATTTGCGCGTACATATGTATGTATATTCCCACCAAAAAATCTAAGCCTTTTTAAGAATTAAAACCGCAGATTTTAAGGCTTCCGAAATCAGGCCTGAAAATTATAAAGGTAGCAAATTTGTATGGCGTAAGGCTTAAAATAAGGCTGATTTTCCTGTGTTGATGTCATCACGCCATAAGGAGTACTCTCTCTCTGAGAGCACACCTTATTCCTAATGCTTATCCGCCATGCGAAATAAGGCCTAGATAATAAATAATGCCATGTTAAATGGACCATATTTTTTATATGATATGTGGCAGGTTGAGGAGTACTCGGTTGGTCCATAGCGAGTACTCTATACACGCGTGCATGGAGTACTCGGCTTTTTTGCAGGGATTCTTTTGTATGCATACACCCAACCATAATTCATTCGTCCTTTCATTCATTTATTCGTTATATATATGTATGTAAGTATATACATACATATGTATGCGCAAGTGCTTGGCTAAAGCAACTGCGAAAATCTGCTTGCATTTCCTCCCATACAACGCAGACGTTTGTTGAAATTTTAGATTTTTTGCATTTCAACTCGCGGGGGTGGTGGGATCACGTACTAAAGTATTTTTTATATGAAATAAAGTTTTGATTCAAAATAATTTTTGATTCGAATCAAAAGTTTGATTCGAATCAAAAGTTTGATTCGAATCAAAAATTTTATTCGAATCAAAAATTTTATTCGAATCAAAAATTTTATTCGAATCAAAAATTTGATTCGAATCAAAAATTTTATTCGAATCAAAAATTTTATTCGAATCAAAAATTTGATTCGAATCAAAAATTTATTAAGAATCTTGATTCGAAATCAAGTTTGAATCAAGAATCAAAAAAGATTTTTGATTCGTTTGAGAAATGAATCACAAATCAATTTTATCTTTGATTTGAAAATAGTTTGAATCACGAATCAAAGGGTATTTCTGATTCTTTTGTGAAACGAATCACAAATAAAATTTATCTTTGATTTGAAAATAGTTTGAATCACGAATCAAAGGGTATTTCTGATTTTTTTTTGAAACGAATCACAAATAAAAATTATCTTTTATTTGAAAATATTTTAAATCAAGAATCAGAAAATATTTTTGATTAGTGATTCAGTCAAATCAAAATCACGCAACCCTGTTTACATGCAATATACCTATGTAGGTATGTACATTAGGCCGTTTCGCCTTATAGGGACTCAGGAATAAAGTTCGCCGTACGCCCCCGCATATGATGTCTTTTAGGAAAACATTTCCGGAAAAGTTTTTATTTTTTTTTTGAGACGCCGCTAGATGTTGCTAAAATAAATTAAAAATACTATTTCCTGACTGTATAAAAAGGGGTCAAAATAAACCCTTTTCAGGGGTGCTATATGGTTAAAATGTTCTAGAAAATTATTCGGCATAAAATTTCAGTAGGAGTCTCTTCAGAAAAAATCTTTGTAAAATGAACATAAAAGACCACATGAAGCGAAAAACTTATATTCCTCGGAATGTTAAATTTGTTTTATTTTCCGTTCTACTGAATCGATCGAAATACTTCTTTTGCAAAAGATTAATATTTTTCGACGACGTTTAACATGCCGGCAAAAAAAGTTACATTAAGGTGGTATAAGTATAATTACTGGGTGGAAGTGGCCCCAATGGCGTACATAGGGTTAATACAATTATGAATTAGAAACCGTCCACTCAAGCCAAAGCGATTGGTGTATCAAACTTAGGGATCGGACCATAAATACCGAAGATATGAAAAAACGAATTTTAACGACATCTAACGGCTTCCAAAAAATAAAAAAAATAAAAAATTTCCAGAAATGCTTTCGAAGAAGAAATCATATGGGGGCGTACGGTGAAATTTTCTTGTGTCCGCTGTGTAGTGTGGTGTAGTGCGTAGAGTGCTCGCCTGCCATAAAAGAGGTCTCGCGTTCTAACCCCAGTCTGGACAAACACCTAAAAAATTTTTCTAATAGATTAGAACCCAATTATTGGGTTTTTAGAAACAGCGCTCACCTCTCGGCAATGGACGGCATACCCTCCGAGGGTATTTTTGCCATGGAAAAGCTTCTCATAAAAAATCCATTAGCCGTTCGGAGCCGGCATAAAACTGTAGGTCCACCGAATTAGTAGGAAAAACAAAAACTAAGGAGCACGACTGCAATTGGGAAGAGACGCTTGACCTTAAAACTCGTCAGAGTTATATCAGCGCTATTGTATTATTATAATATTAAAGTATATATTTAATTTGGATTAAAAAACTTAATAGAAACACTAGAGATTTAAAAGAAATGACTCACCGAAATGACTCGTATTTATAACCGATGAAGGACTGCCACGGCTGTACTCCTCAGAACTTTGTGGTTTTGTGATAGGGTCAAGTGCATCATTCCGAACTAAAGGTCATATGTGTAAAATTTTGAAGCTTTAAAATTTAGAGTCTACTAGCAAATACCCGTCCCGCTTCGCAGCGACGAACAAAAGCTTTTATGTTATAATGGGTCTTTCAATTTACCTTTACCTTTACCTTTACCTTTACCTTTACCTTTACCTTTACCTTTACCTTTACCTTTACCTTTACCTTTACCTTTACCTTTACCTTTACCTTTACCTTTACCTTTACCTTTACCTTTACCTTTACCTTTACCTTTACCTTTACCTTTACCTTTACCTTTACCTTTACCTTTACCTTTACCTTTACCTTTACCTTTACCTTTACCTTTACCTTTACCTTTACCTTTACCTTTACCTTTACCTTTACCTTTACCTTTACCTTTACCTTTACCTTTACCTTTACCTTACCGGGTCCATCCATCACCATCCGGGCCCAGTACTTGAACCATCTCTGGGAAACCGACTCAAAAAATAACAATGAAAATATCTGTATGTTGAAGCCCTACTCTACACCTTTCATTTGATACCAATATCGCTCGGAAATATTCAGGGGTCATCCGAGTCCACGTTTTGACCCATATCTCGGGACCTGGCCTAGGCATCGGAATGAAAATAACTCCATGTTGAAGGCCTGCTCAGCACCTTTCATTTGATACCAATATTGCTCAAAGACTTGCTGGGTCACTCTGGGTCATTTGGGCCAATATTCCGGGAAGTTCCCACTTTTCCGAAAGTCTGTATACCCTATCACCAGCGCAATACCATATGAATCTACTGTGAAAATTTCATAAAGATCGGTTGATTACTTTGGGAGTCCATAAATAACACACACACACACACACACACTTTCACACACACATTCATTTTTATATAATAGATTTTGTTCAGGCTACAGTATCTCTCCAAACTCGAAGAGCTGCGTATACTTGTGTTCGAAGAACCTAATGTACCTACTGTACCCTTGACCAGTCCAAGCTTGATGTGCAATGGAGATAATAAAATTTTGTCATGCGTCATGGTTGACAATTTTATAGTGTTCATTGAACTCTCGTAATGGAAATACGCTTGTTCTCCAATACACTTATAGGAAGCCGTGATATGCATATATTGAACTTTGGTGGCACTCTGTAGAATATTCTGCTTACAACTTTCTTGACACGATTTTAACCTCATAATATTTGTTTTTTAAGACCATTCATTGGAGGAGTTGAAATCTGCTTCAAAGAATTCTACTATAGATTTCTGCAGGCAGAAATTTCATGTTATTTATAGCTTAGTTCTATTTATATATTTTCACAAGGAAAAGCTCAAAAAAAAAATTCGCAGAGCAACTTCACACAAAATCATATTTGTGTATATCTTAAAGCCCGTCTCCACCTAACTTGATTCGCCAGCGAAACATCTAGGGAAACATCTCGCTAAATAACCCGTCACCACGTGGCTGATCGTTATTCAGTTAAACATTTATCTTTCTTGTTCTTCTTAAATGTTTGTATGTTTGCTTATTTTTGGGTTTTTGTTTTGGTCTGTGTGAGATTTCGATAGATTCTCGATACAAAATTAGAGAAGGCATCGATATCATCGCGTTTGGCAAGAGGATTGCCAACGAAACAAGTATTTCAATCTTCACTCGCTCTCAGAAATTTGTATGGAAATTGGCGAGTTTCGGCATTCGTTTTGAGGTCGAAAGAAGATTGAGAGAGCGAGTGCAGAAAAAAGAGCGAAACACGTTTTGTGGAGACATGGTATTATAGTGATGCCGATAAGTGTTAGGGGCTACATTCATGCTATTTGTAAAATATTTCTTTATTTACTAGTACATAATCTCTCTTCTATAAAAAAAAGTAAATAAGAAACTTTCATGTCGTTTTTCTAAACTACGGCTGGCGCCAAAATGCTGAAATGCGACAACGGAAACAAAATCGTTAAAAGTTGTACTAACGACTCTGCCCAAATAAGTAGATAATCGCACGTACACAGAGAAAAAAGTACTATTGTCACATGTAAAAAGAATCAACCAGATTTTTGGTAAATATGACAATACTGATTTTTTTATATTAAAATCAAAATATCGAAAAAACGAACTATGAAATATTTAACTGAACTCAAACTTATTCCATATGAACCAATTTTGGGTTATTTTTTGTTTCTAAAACGAAATATTGCATAAATTCAGGAATTTTGTTTTAACCAAAACTCTGGTTTATTTCATTTTTAATCTAAAAATAGTACTATTAACCAATTTTTAGTTGATTCTTTTCTCAGTATACCTACCAAGCAAAATCTCTATAAAAGTTACATGCTACAATATGCTTACATTTTTGATTTCCGCTTTGACTACTTGCATTGCATCTACTTTTATTTCCTGTCTATTTACTTATTTCGTTACACTTCGCTTTCTACCTTTTTATAGATATGCATTCATACGTAAGCTTTAAAACATGCGCTCACATTCGCTTGAATTTGGTTAATTACAAATTGATGTTTGTTGCGAAAACTTTCAAAAAAGCATATAAAATGTAACGGTACATAGTAACAGTAAAACAACAAAATCAAACAATAAACAAAAAAATTACGATAAAGATCATGTAAAGAGCACGTTCCACTGCATAGTGCAATTGAAACGAACCAGTGATACCTCCCCAACTGCACAAGCAGCGAATGAATGATAGCAATTAAAAAGTTGTTTATCATCGATAGCGATGTTACTAACGACATGTGTTTGTATATATGTACATATGTGTGTAAGTATGTACATACATATATGTATGCGAGTTTTCTGCAATGTGTATCAGCCAGCGAAGTTGTAAACCACCACGCGAGGGAGCGATAAAAATACGTGTTACTTTTGATAAAAAACAAAAAAAAAAAAAAAAACAAACAAATGTTCTTATGCATGTGAAACTAAAATCACACATTGGTTTTATCGACCATAGTGTCATATGCCGCTGATAAATGAAAAATAACACGATTGCAATTACATGAGCACAACTCAAACACCTTCTGTTATAAACAGAGCACCAGAAAATAGCTAAATTTTCAGCTTTATCAAAACTCTAGTGACAGTCAGTTGTTTAGGAAAATGTGCATGAATGTGCACATAATGTGATCGAAAATTTTTCGAAAAATTGTATAAGAGTTAGTTTACTAACTCGGCTCTGCATACTTCACGTCTCTAGAGAGCATTGCGGACCGGGAAATTCACAAAATATTAAAACTTGCGAAGACCTGCGTTCCGAGTGTAATATAATAACATAATGCCTCCTGTATGTTGGCAACGCTAAGGACCATATCGATGCCTTACTTTCTCAACCTCGTATTTTAAATAAGGAAACTTTTCAGGAAACAAAAAAAACTGTTTATTTTTTTTACCGTCGTTTTTTATGTAAAAATTTTAATGCAATTATTAAGACATGAATTAATACTATGTGCACAATTAAAAATTATATACTTATCTATGTTCGTTTACGCATAAAACGAATTTTTTAAGATACGAGTTTGCTGCATTAACGATAATTTCATTTTTGAAACTTGATTTATAAGTTACTCGTTTGCTGCACTTATATGCATACAACGAAGATACTTCAAAACTATTAAATAAACACAATATTTTGCTTAAATTCAATGTTTTATTTGTTAGAGGATATTATAAAAAAAAACAAGTAAGGAAGCCTAAGTTCGAGTGATTAGATACTCAGCTGTATGCTTTCATTGTTTGTTTGCGTTTGAGGGAAATACGATGTGATTTATATAAAGCGAGTGCTGCATAAAATATGCGTAGACACGCCCATTTTAAAAATTTTTATCAGTCATCCAACGAAGCATATGAATATTATTCTTTGTGCAAAATTTCATTCCTTTATGACTTCTAGTTACAAAGATGTCACGTTACAAATTCCTAAAGGGTTTTCCAGAAATATCTTTGTTGAAAAGTAGGCGTGGTCATAAACCGATTTCGCTAAATTTTTGAGCATGTATTACCACAAGTTATTAAAGTGTACAAACTGATTTTCGTCATAACATCTCAATTATTTGTAGGGTTATAGGCTCAGAAATCTCGTATATTCCTGCTTCTAAAAGTAGGCGGTGCCACGCCCATTTTCCAAAATTTTTGTGTTTTTTATTTTATGTCCATAGTTGGACTCCTTCGATGAAATTTCAATGATATATCTTTATATTTGACAGAGATATCGCTTAAAATGTTTCTATTAGGTCACTTTATAATACCCATATATAAAAGTGGGCGTGGTCGTCAACCGATTTTGGCAATTTTTCGTCCAAACATTTGCCTAAGTAAGTATATCACGCGTAATAAATTTCATCGATATATCTTCAACGGTTTCTGAGTTATGACTCATACAACTTTCAACGTTTTCCCCTTAATAAGTGGGCGTAGCACCGCCCATTTTCTAAAATTTTTGTGGTTTTTGTTTTTTGTCCGTAGTTGGACTTCTGCCGCAAAATTTCAGTGATATATCTTTATAATTGACAGAGATATCGCTTAAAATGCTTTATTAGGTCACTTTACAATACACATATATAAAAGTGGGCGTGGCCGTCAACCGATTTTGACAATTTTTCCTCCCAACGTTTACCTAAGTAAGTAAATCACGCATACCAAATTTCATCGATATATCTGCTACGGTTTCCGAGTTAGGGCTTGTAAAAGTTTTACAGTAAAACTTTCAATAGTTGCCACTTAATAAGTGGGCGTGGCAACGCCCATTTTCCAAAATTTCATCAAATTTTTTCATAAGGGCCAGAGCTCAATACGTGGGTAAAATTTTATCACTCTAGCTATATTAGTGGCTGAGATACCAAATTTCCGATTTTTTCTATATAGGAAAAGTGGGCGTGGTCATGGTCCAATTTCGCCCATTTTCAATACCAACCGTCCCAGTCTCGATACCAACTTGCATTCCAAATTTCATCAAAATATCTCAATTTTTGCGCGAGTTAGAGTGTTTACAGACGAACGGACGGGGGATGACAAAACGATGAATACGCCTTTAAATATACATGTATATTAAGATAAGAGTTTGACGCAGTTATGAAAAAAGCATTGATTGAGATACCAAGATATTTATTCCTATTTTTTTTGCCATAGACACAATCTATTGAGATAGGAATTTGTTGCAGTTATAGAACAGAAAAATAGGAATCTGTACCGTTGTACGTACAAATGAAACAAGAAATAGCCAAATAGTCATACCCCTAGTATTTGGCCACACCGTAATCTGGAGTATTTCTTTTTGTGGCATACTTTTCCCTGTTAAGTTTAATAACGCCCTCTAGTAGCGAAATGGGGAAAAGTGCTGACAATACAATTTTCGAGGAAATGTTCAAAAATGTATGATTAAAGTTGTCAGAGTGACAATTGCGAATGTGGCCGAAAAGGTAAGACGAGAGTGGAAGAGGTGGCATGGCGTTTTCCGGAAAATACTCGATCTCTTTCATTGGCTGGACATCGTGGGATTAACATCGATGAGTAAGATACCTCAACCTGGAGATGAATATGCTGCTTCGCTATGGAAAATAATTTATAAAATAAATCATTTTAATTAAGAAAAAAAAAAGTAAAATATATTAAACAAAACATAAAGGAAACTGTGCCGAATCAAGTGTGCCACCTGGATTACAATTTTGAGAAAAGATGTCGTTTATTTGTGGCGATAAAAAGAAAAAAAAAATCGGTCATGAGTTAAATTATTCAAAAAAATAAAACCCTTTTACAGAAAAAAAAAAATTGTTTAAAAGGCATATTGGAAAAACTATGGTAAAGTTAAAAATAAATTACTCTGTGGTAAATTAGAAAAAAAAAAAACTAAGAACTGAAGTTAATGAAAAACCTACACGCGGATATACATACGTGCATACATATGTGCAGCTAGGCACATGGCTTAACCGAAAAAGTTGATCACAAAAACAAACAAACAAAAAAAAAAAAAAAATAACAAAATTTTTTTGCGTTACTAAAAATAAACATAATTTGAGATTTTCTTTGCGAGAAAAAAAAAAAACCCGCAAGCAAAAAGTTACCCAAAACCAGTTTCCGAGAAACAATGCGAGAAGGCAGCAGAATGGCTACGGTATGTGCTCTCTGCGAGAACGGAACCAGTTTGGTAAGCCACGCGGTGTAGTGCACAAGGCGAACAAAAAGGAAAAAAATCGCGAAAAAAAAAAAAAAATTAATATCATCTTTTTTTTGGTGAAATAATTATATAGAGACGAATGAAGATAATTTAAGTATAAGTGTAGTTTAATTTCGAAAAGAAAAGAAAAAAATTATCTTAATATTATTTAAAAACCTAAGATCTAAATGTAGAAATCCGGGTATAGAAAAAAAAAACAAATGTATCATATAAAGTAAACGTGAAAAAAAATATACATATGTAGGAGGTGTTAGAGCATATATATGAAGAGAATTATCTAAGTAGAAACAAAAATTTAAAACTGAGTGTAGAAAAAGGTATTGGAAACTAAAATAAAAATAAGGTCAAATTGTAAAAAAAAAAAAAAAAAAAAAAAAAATAAAGAAACAAAAAAAAAAAAATAGAAGGAAATTGATATTGAAATGTATATACACATATGTATGTAGACGTACATATACAATAGTGGGTAAATCCAAGAAAAGCGAGAATTCAGAAAAGAAGAAGTAAAGAAGAAAAGCCGGTATTGTTGTTGTTGTTAATGTGAATTGGAGAGCGAGAGTTGTATATATTGTATATACCAAAATTATACATAAAGTAAATGGGGGATAAAGCAAATATCTCTGTCTGATTATATTACATAAAATTTACAATACCTCTTAGTTAAAAGACAAAAAAAAAAAAAAAAAAAAAAAAACCAAATGGATAAAAATCTACGTTGCAGCATCGCACGAAGGCCTTCGGAGCAGCTCACCATTAAGCACGTAAGTTTGATGTTTGATACAACTTATTGTTATTAGACATATGTAGCATTTTCTTCCCCAAATCACCTTTTACTTTATATCTATATTGCCTTAGTCTTGTTCCCGTACAATCGGGTTGTTGCATTTGCTAATATATGCATGGGTATATAACAACTTATATACACATACATACCGTCATACATGGACAGTGGGTAATTCCTTTTCTGGTCTCTCTCTTTTGATTACAATTTGTAATAGGTTAGAATACATACACATATACATTTAATTTGTCCTTGCCATACAAAAAAAGAAATGCAACTATTGTTAGGCTTAGAACGCTTAAGTATCTATTTGAATTTGTGAATAAAACTTGTTTTGGATATGAATTGCTAATACTAAAAATAATGGTCTGAAATTTATTGGAATTTGTTGGTAGGATTAATGGGGTTTCAGCAAGACCTAAACCATGGAAGGGAGGGCACGGAGCAGCTTAATATGCAGAGCTGCTAAGCATTTGGACATTGTGGTTTTTTTGGGAGAAAGTGGAATGTTGGATAGACGTGTCGGTTCGTCGTTTTCTGTTGTTTATATCTTTTCTTTTGCAGTGTGCAATATATCTTTTTCTTATTGTGATCCCCTTTGGTATATACACTCTGACCCAGCTATTTGCCGCGGTAAAACCGAACCCACGAGACTGAAGCAGCTGGTATTGCGAGTGCACACTACGTGGTAAGTAGCATGGTAAGTTACGGGGTGTGAATTATTCGAAAACCAAAGCAACGCATCGAAGGGGTTCATAACAAATCGTTTGATATGAAAATCTCAAAATCGCATTTTTTTAAGATACGAGGTTGAGAAAGTAAGGCATCGATATGTAGCCTATGTGAGGGGTTTTCAGACCTCAGTCAACGCAACCTAACCTAACCTAGTTTACTAATTCAGCTACATGTATGAATAATAAGAGGCTTAACAAAGAATACTTTTCATTTAGGCAAGTTAATACTATTGATATTTGATGGCAATAACAAAGTAATTGATAACCGAACACTACACAATGCGACAGTCGAGGGTTCATAACGATCTAATGTACTATTGTTATTCGATAATTGTTAGATTTGATACTATCGTTATGGAATAAAAACACAGTCTACTTTATTTATTTATATCAAAGGTCACTTTGAGAGCAAAATTCCATCTTGCAAGAAGTCATCGAATTGAACTGTAATCTTGACTGTGAATTTTGTACTATAAAGCATGTTCTATACATGGCTTAGCTACGGATGACTATATTCGTTTTTTTTTTTTCAATCGGCATTCACCTTACCGAATCACATGCAAATCCTTGTAAAAACATTTTCAACCACATTGGTAGGGGTATATGTATATTTAAATTTAAATTTGCAATTAAATGTGGATACTATATCTCATAAAAAAACTGAAATTCTATGTTGTTTTTTAACAAAAAAATATGTACATTCATCCATTTTCACAACAGATATTTGTTCAGCCAATTGGAATGGAAAATCTCATAGATACATACATATACACATATAAAGGATTCTATATGTAGATATGTACATTAGGGTGTCCCGTTCATGTATGAAAAAAAAACCCGGATTGAATTAGATCTTGAGGGCTCTACCGAGATCTGAAATTTTGTTAATTTCATATATTTAGAAACCTAAACTTTAGAGCTAAAATAATAAAAATGTCATACTCAAAAGTTATTTTATTATTGAAAATAACCATATAAGTACAGAGAAACAAATTTATTGCATTTAATTAATTTAAAAAACTTAGAATTCAAATATATTTTTGTGTCCAAATTTTGGTATTTCTGCTTGAGATTGCGACTATAATATTCCTTTGAACCAGTGGGGATATTTTTGGCTTCCGTCCGCGTGTTTATACCTTTGGATTATATTTTTCAGCATTTTCCAATATTATTTCAAAGCAATTTCACATTTCGTCAATTTTCCGGCAAGAAAAACACTTATTTTGGAGATTTTTTCTTTTTGCTATAAGTTGAATAGTGCAGGGGTTTCCTCGATCCATTCTGAGTCCCTGATGGCATTATAGGGTTAAAAACCTAGTATATTATAAAACTTTATTTGATATTCAGGGCCGTTTACTCAACCTCTGATTAACGCTAACCGGAGGACAAAGGTCCGGTTAAGTTATGAACTGCATTATCGACCATATATTAAATACATGGTTTGGTGAAGTCGATAATGATGTTTAACCGAACTTTAACCGTGGTTAGCGTTAATCAGAGGTTGAGTAAACGGCCCTCAGTGAATTAGTTTTCTATTATCTACAAAAATCTCCACCCTTTCGAAAAAAATTTTAATTGAAGTTTGGTGTCCCTATTATTTTTCACAAGCTGAAACGAACTCACTCCACAAAATCATCAGCCATTATGAAACTTATTATTTGTAGCATTGGCAACAAATAATTTATTGTTATTGTTATTTTCTAAACAAGAAAGATTCAATAAAAACAAATATGAAGAAAAAAAAAATATGAAACGACGCAACAAATGGCCGATTAAATAACTGTTCCTTACTTCGGAGACATCTGAGCAAGAAATTAATGTATAAGTTTTGACCATTGTTTAGAAGCAGGATCGATCTTTGAAATATTTCAAGGCAAGTGTCCCTATTATTTTTCATATGACTGTACTACCTAAAAAAATTAATTGAATAAAGAATTTTTAACTGAATTATTTTTAAAATTGAAAAAAAAAAAAGTGCTGCAAACCTATTTCTGTGTTCAGGGGATTTTTGTTTATCTGATATGACTTTCGTTTAAATAAATAAAATAAAATAATTTTAACATAATTCGTTTTAGTAAAGTACATTATTCAATTATTCATAATTGCGAATTCTGTAAGGCTGCCAAAGAAAAATTTGTACACCTATTTTAGTGTCAATATATGTATATATGAATTTGATGGATTTTTTTTTTGCATGTTAGAAATAATAAAAAATAACATACCGTTATGAAGTTAAAGCATTTTATTTTATATGAAGTTTTAATAGTTTTTCTCTGAGATGATACTTAAAAACAATATACATATATTATTCTGTTTTTACGATCCAAATTTTCTTGAACTCGCGGGAACATTGAGCGTATGAAAACCCATTTTGCGGTGACAACACTACATACTAGTACCTTCGCCCAGGGCTATTAGTCTCTTCTAAATCTTTTCTGATTCCAGAATATGCGTAACGTTATAAAATTAAACTTTACGTAAATAAGAACGAAATGGGTTTGGCGGTCAACGAGGACAAGACGAAGTACCTCCTGTCATCACACAAAGAAACAGCACGCCTTGGCAGCCACGTCAATGTTGATAGCTACAAATTCGAAACTGTTAAGGACTTCGTCTATCTGGGAACCAGCATTAACACCAAGAATGATGTCAGCACGGAGATCCAACGAAGAATCACGCTTGCCAATAAATGCTACTTCGGACTAAGTAGGCAACTGAAAAGTAAAGTCCTCTCTCGACAAACAAAAATCACACTCTACAGGACGCTCATCGTTCCAGTCCTCATGTACGGCGCAGAAGCATGGACAATTTCAAAATCAGATGAGATGGCACTTGGAGTATTCGAGAGAAAAGTTCTTCGTAAGATTTATGGACCTTTGCGCGTTGGCGTGGGCGAGTATCGACGGAGATTTAACGATGAGCTGTACGAGCTTTACACAGACATCGACATTGTTCAGCGAATAAAGATCCAGCGGCTGCGTTGGGCAGGTCATGTCGTGAGAATGGACGAAGGCGCTCCGGCTAAGAAAGCATTTCTATCGAAACCCGCTGAACGCAAAAGAAAAGGGAGACCTCCACTGCGTTGGGAAAATCAGGTGGACAGCGATGCTGCCTCCCTAGGTGTTCCCAAGTGGCGCCATGCTGCACGAAACAGAAGCAATTGGCGCGCTCTGTTGGACTCGGCCAGAATCGTCTAGACGGTTAAGCGCCAATCAAGAAGAAGAAATAAGAACTTTATGCTTTAGTTAAAGAACCGTATTGTTTTTTTTTTATCGAACTGATTCTCCACGATTGAAAGGCAAATAAAATGCAGAAGCCGAAAAAAACCCATTGTAGAAAATATGTGTATGTACGAGTATTTTCATTGTAACTACATGGAATTCAGATTTTTGCACTTAAAAGTAAGTTGCATAAAAAATTAAGCGAATAGAACTTATAAGAACGAAAAGAATTACATAGTAAGCATGCAAACAATATGCGGATGTAATATATGTTGTGGTGAGTGGGCGTTCTGCATGAATGACAAAACCGCAAAACTTTGAAGATCGGTAGAGCTCTGAAGATCTAATTGTATTTAGTTTTTAAAACTTGTTTCATAATTTGCGATCAAAACCGCAAATTTTGAGGGGTCTTGCGTTAAGGAAATCCAAAAAAAAATATTTCGGGACACCCTAATGTACATATGCTGTTTTTTCTTGTATTTGTTAAATTGGAAATTGAGATAATAACGCAGGAAGAATACAAGCGTATCTACTCCCAAAGGAGTCAAAATAATACCGTTGGACAAATAATTGCACAACGTTGTTACATGTGTATGTATGTGTGTGTGTATATCTCGAACGAATCAAGAGGAAATTAATAGATATGCTTTATATTCGCTGTGTAATTATTTTATACATAGCTGACCTATTTACATATGTACTTGATATATAAATATGAGCATACATATGTGCATAGCCACGTGAATGGTTTCCACTTTGAATTTGGAACATTTTGAGCTCAAAGGCTTCGCTATATTAGAACAATTTTGTTCCGAATTTTTTTTTTATTTGCCTTTCGAAAGATAGTAGTCTTTGGAAAGACAATTGCCGGAATAGCCAAGTAAATTAATCATTTATTCTATGTAAATTGTATTGGAAAAAGTATAACAAGTGAAAAAAAACTAATTATCTAAATTTACTTTTCTATTTCTAGGCTAGTGAACAACTTAAAAACAACGGCATTGATGGTTGTTTATTTTTAAAATGGCATAAATAAAAGGTATGTATACAATAACTTAAAGTAAACCGTAAGGTTTTTTTCCGTTTCTCTCAATATTATTACTATGTCACTATTTATTTAATTTAAATTCATATATTTAATATTTAAGAGGCTTAAACTGAAATCATCTTTTCGTTTTAATGAAAAATGGCAAAAATATATGAAAACAATTATAATATACTTCGAAGAATGGCATTTTGATTAATATTTAATTAATGAGAGTCGTTGAATCTTTAAATAATCTTTATATATATTGCGCTAAGCGATTTTTTGTAAGCACCATAACTTTTACACCGTTATACCGATTTTCGAAAATGTGGTGTCAGATGAAAGGGCTTGACCTGTAGATGTGCAGGAAGGTTTAATTTTTTTGAAAAGGGTTGCCAGATGTTTGAAAATTTAATTTTACTGTATAGTTTGTTTGATGTTAAAATTTTTGGTACCATATGAAGGGGCTTGACCTGATATTGAGCAATTTAATAGAAATTTTTCAAAAAGGGTTGCCACCTGTTCAAAAATTCAGTTTTACGCTATAGTTTGTTTGATTTTTAAATTTGAGGTGTCATATGAAAGGACTTGGCATGGAAATGAGTAATTTATTAAAATGTTTACAAAAAGGGTGCCATCGTTCAATAATCAATTTTTACGCTACAGTTTATCTCATTTTGAAATTTGAAGTGTCATGCAAGGCCTAGCACTGAAGATAGCTAATAAAAGGAAAGGGAAGAGGAAAATGAAAGGGACGGATATGGCGAAGGACAGGAAGCGAAAGAGGAAATATGAAAAATAAAATGGATAAAGGGAAAATAAGCGCAAATAAAGGGGAAAGGGGAAGAGAAAGAGAACTAGAAAGAAAAGCAGGAGCGCGCCAAATGGCCTTTTGTAGGTCGCTTTAAGGTTACCATAGTCTAGAAAAATATTCGGCACAAAACTTCACTATAGGGCTCCTTGGTCAAAATCTATGTATAAAAAATCTAGGTCCACAGAAAATAAAAATAACCAGTAGCTATGAAGGTATATCAAAAAATTTTCAAATGTGGCAATAAGTGGTATTCCACCCTCAAATTATCGCACAGTGTAATTGAAAGCCACAGCATCGCGTGGCCGGGTTTACTAGTAATAATTTAATATCAAATTGCAATTTTAAAGTTATTTGTTTGTAGAAAAAAAAGAGTACGAGCAAAATATTTATGTATGTATGTTTTGATGGTAGAGGGGCTTTTTTGGAGGAATTGAATTGGTTTGACTACGGGGAAGTATAGCACACTTTTGGGTAGAGTGGGGTGTGGCTACGGGCACACGTACAATCATTGGTTGAGTTCTGTTTCATTGTGAAAAACGTCTCGAGTATGAGATGCTCAACCATGCTATATGTATAGCTTCAACAATTCATAAGCCAGCCGAGAATTTCAGAAATTTGCACAACCGCATGTGAATGAACGAACGAAAAGATGTACAGCATAAATTGCTTAAATAGTAGATATTATTGGATATATCGCACCCTAAATAAAAAAGTGGCACAACTCAATATTTTTCGAAATCGAGTTTTTTTCATAAATGGGTATACGGAACATATCTCTAGCGATTGCCAAAAAAACTTTTGAATAACTGTCTCTTTCGACCGAAAAATAACCATTATACCTGGCCCTTTGCCATACGATTGCTTGTAATGAAAATAAGTTTTTTGGCTCTCCTGAAAATTTTTGAATTTTTAGTTGTGCCACTTTATGATTTAGGGTGCGATCAAGACCAATCTATATACAAGTCGTCTTATGTGAAGGAGAATAGGTGATTACAGTTAGACGGCCGCTTTCAAAAATGTCAAAAGCAGAGAAAACGCCAGCGAACACACAACCGAACATACAAACACACAACCGAACACACAAGCGTGGAAAGAATGCAAAATCAAAACAAAAGACGATAGTTTGACATAAGCTACAAACTCGCTGAAGAAGAGCTACTCTCCCTTGCATGGACCTTCTATAGTTGCCTTATGGGTGCGATATTATTATATTTATTTCATTTTAGTTCAAAGTAAGTTTAGTAATGGACGAGTCTGAGATGTTTTATTCGATTGTTCGAACATTACAATTGCATATTCCAAACAATCACCTTTGACCTCAAATTAATCAAAATAAACCCCACAAAAGTATGAATAATATTTTAACAGCTGCCCAATTGACCATCGTCCGTCACTTTTTTGCTAAGCTGAACAAAAATCACCAGCAGCACAAACAATTGACTCAAATTGATGTGGGCGTCTTGATTAGCAAACTTTTTTATTTATTTGTTTTTTTTTTTTGTTTTGTGCAGCATTCCATGTCGCCGTCGCCGTCGCCGTTGCCGCTGTGTCACTTTGTCACTTTAGCGTTAAATAATTTGTAGCTGCAACAAATGTGTGCTGTGTAAGTGAGTGAAATTAATGAATAAACGAGCGCAAGGTCATTTTAATAATTTGCACAGCGTTTGCCAGTCACCAGTCACTAGTCAGCAGCCACCACACCACACTACACCACCACAACTTACCTACCACATACGCTGCGTCGTCGCAGGCAATGGGATGCTGTTGCTGTTTTTGTTGTTATTGTTGCTTAATAAACTTATTTAAATAAACACTTTTGTATTGCATGAACAATTAACAGCAAATTTTATGCGTGGCCAACTAAAAGCAAACAAAACCAAAACAAATTGCGCGCCTGCATAGACATGCACAAACAAGTACTACTATAAATACAAATACAAAGCTTTCTCGCCGCTGAATCACTTTCACTGCAATGCATAAGTTTACATACTCGTATCTTCATAAGTATGCATGTAAATATGCAAATTGTCAGCGAACGTGTACATTTTTTTATTTTTTGCACTGCATATTTTTTGTTTTCGTGTTTTTGTTTTGCACGCTTTGGTATTTTTGGAATGTGTGTCAGTGCGAAAATCTAATTATAATTTATTTAAAAGCAAATAGTCGCGCAAAAACACAATAAACAAATGACTAGTGGCGCCTACGCAAATGCATATTCGCATGCACTTGTGAAAGCGAAAAAAAAAACAAAAAAAAAAACACAAACATGCGTACAAAATAGCATTTTTCTATGCATGTACCACTTGAGTTATTTTAGTGCAAATCACCTTGAGAGAAATTCTGCTTACGCACCTTGAGGTGGCCAATAAGTTATTATTAGCGCTTAAACTGCAACGCCGCTGCGGTTTTATAGTTTTTAACGGCGTCAATGGCTTTAATGGCGTCAACGATGTTAATGGCGTACATTCATAACGACTTTCAAGCAGAGAACGTAACGGTTATGACTTATCGAAAAAATAAAAAAATAATTATTAAATCTTGACTTTTATTTTTTAGAAAAGTTATTGGTTGAAAACAACCATTCCATGATTATAATTAATTATCTAGTCTGTTTGCGGTCGTTGACGCCTAGTTTGCCAGTATTACTAAATTCATCGTGTCACCAATTTAGCGCACATCCACCAGCCCCACTAATTCAGCTCGAATTCATCTACTTTGTCGAACTACGGCTTCATCAATATACAAAGCATCCAAAAGCCGCACTATTTCATCGCATTCAACACTTGCGTTGTGCTCACCGGCTCCACCGTTTTAGAATACATCCAACAATTGCGATAATTCGCCGGTTTTATTGATTTTTTGCTTTCACCGGTTGCACCAATTGCATTATTTCACTGATTTGATCATTTTTATTGCATTCACCAGTTCCACCAATTATGAACATTATCACCAATTGCGATAATTCACCGGTTGCATTGTTTTTCTTGCACCAATTGGATAATTCACCTGTCACTTTTTTTTGCATTCACCGGTTCCACCAAATATGACCACCTCCACCGATTTTACCGATTTAGTTGCATTCACCGGTTCCACCAATTATATTTAAGCACTTCCACGGATTCCCATATTTAACCGATTTCATCGATTTTGTTACATTCATCGGTTCCACCAATTATAACCACATCCACCGATTGCAATAATTTTCCGATTTCATCGATTTTTTTGCATTCAACGATTCCACCAATTATAACTAAATCCACCGATTGAGCTAATTCACTGGATCTATCGATTTTGTTGCATTCACCGGTTCCACCAATTATATCTAAGCACTTCCACCGATTGAGATAATTCACTGGTTCTATCGATTTTGTTGTATTCAAAGGTTACACCAATTATAACCCCATCCACCGATTGATATAATTCTCTGGTTTTATCGATTTTGTTGCATCCACCGGTTCCACCAATTATAACCACATCCACCGGATTGCAATAATTTTCCAATTTCATCGATTTTTTTGCATTCAACGATTCCACCAATTATAACCACATCCACCGATTGAGCTAATTCACTGGATCTATCGATTTTGTTGCATTCACCGGTTCCAGCAATTATAAGCACTTCCACCGATGGAGATAATTCACTGGTTCTATCGATTTTATTGCATTCAAAGGTTACACCAATTATAACCACATCAACCGATTGAGATAATTCTCTAGTTTTATCGATTTTGTTGCATCCACCGGTTCCACCAACTATGAGCACTTCCACCGAATGCAATATTTCACAGATTTCATCCATTTTGTTACTTTCACCGGTTCCACCAATTGCGATAGTTCATCGGTTTTATTGAATTTGTTGTTGTTTCTTGTTGTAGTAAATCAATTAGCGTTCGTATTCGGTATTCATATTAACATTCGTTATTCGGTATTAATATTCAGCATTGGTATTCGGTAATGGGTATTCATATACGGCATGCGGTATACGATATTGGTATTCGGTATTAATATACGGTATTCGTGTTTGGTATTTCTGTTGAAAATTCTAAAGTAACTCTTACTTTCCATTCCTGCTTCTATACATCAAAGATGCTATGTCATACTCTTATGTAACTCCGAGTGCATATGTACTTACCTACTATGTCTGTAGGTGACAAACTTCTTAACAACCCAAGTGTAGCAGAGTAGAAAAATAGCAGCGAGACAGCAATTCGGCTATAAAGCACTTCCATACATGCACATACAGTAGGTACATGTTCCAACAAGAAAAAAAAATACTAAAAAAGCCACACACTCACCATATCCTACAACAACACTTTTTTCGCATTGCACTTATGTCCACCGGGATGTTGCAAAAGTTATTTTCCACTGCGAGTGTTACTTTTTGCGCTTTTCGCCTGCGCCACCAACAATACGATGGCAATCGAAACCAGTTGAGGCTACTGGGATTAAATAAATCACAAAAAAAGTGAGTGTCATACTTGATAAAAGAAATAATTTTTTGAAATGTAGGTACTACCTACTTACAAAAACAAGCGATATCTGGTATATGGCAGCATAACTCGGGGGCTGATGGGCCACCCAATGACGCAACAGCAGTTACCACTGGGCAAAATGCCAATTCCGGTTGATATTGCAAGTGTAAAGGGCAATAAATTTAATGCAAACACACAATGCAAAAACAAATAGTAACTCGAAGTTATATTTAATGCGCGCTTTTTGCCGCAATGTGTCAGCTGCAACAATAATATAAGCTGTGCAAAACTCTCAATGCATTTCTGAAATTGAATGCGAAAATAATCGAAAACTGTATGCTTGAAATAAGAGAAAAATATGTATTTACTTGTGGGTGTTAGCAGCACTTAAACGGCGGTAAGTGCAAAGGAACTTAAAAAGAAAAAGAAATTTTGTCCCCCGCACAAACAAAAAACTGAAGGTTCATCCCATCTCATCTCATCTCATCTCATCTCATCTCTCTTCGTCCGTTCTTTCGCATCTCAACTGGATACGTACTTAAGCCCCTCCAGTGAAAGACAGTTATACAGAAGATATTTTACTGTTTCAGGCTCCTCTTTGTCCCCAAAGACAATGCAGTAGTCATTGTAGGCAACACCGTCTTTCTGAACGCTTCTCGGGAATTACATATGTATGTGTTCAATACATAGACCCAACACTAGCGATTGCTCACTTCTATTAAGTAGGAACAATTTACTTGTCACAGTGTGTCGTTCCGCTTCAGCCAAATGGGGTTTTGTTGATAACAATTGCTGAGAGTTCTCCAGCTTTCAGTCATTTGTTTAAGAAAGAAGTCCTCAGTAGTAGCTAGCTGGTGCGTCAAGTCTAGACTTTTATAGATAGTGAAAGCTCTCACTAGTAAAGTCCTCTCTCGACGAACAACAATCATGCCCTACAAGACGCTCATCGCTGCAGTCCTCATGCGCAGCCCAGAAGCATGGATAATGTCAAAATCAGATGAGATGGCACTTGGAGTATTCGAGAGAAAAGTTCTTCGAAAGATTTATGGACCTTTGCGTGTTAGCTCTGGTGAGTATCGACGGAGATTTAATGATGAGCTGTACGAGCTTTACGCAGACATCGACATTGCTCAGCGAATAAAAATCCAGCGGCTGCGTTGGACAGATCACGTTGTGAAAATGGATGAAGCTACTCCGGCCCAAAAAGTATTTCTATCGAAATCCGCTACAAGCAGCAGAAAACGGAGACGTTCACTGCGTTTGGAGGACCGGGCGAATATTGACTCGTCTTCCTTAGGTATTTCCTATTGGCGGCAGGCAGCACGAAACAGAAACGACTGTAGCGCTTTGTTGGACTCTGCCATAATAGTCTGGATGGTTAAGCGCCAATTAAGAAGGAGAAGAAGAATAAGAAGAAGAAGAAGAAGAAGAAGAAGAGAGACAACCCTTAAGCTATCTCTTTCCAATAAACACAAAAGCAAGCATGATATCGTGGCGAATTCGAAATGAATTCACTGAGTTGAATGTTATTTTTAGGATTCGTGTCGAGTTCGATACTCGAGAAAAATCAATTCCCACAATAGCATTTATTAATTTTTTTTAAATCTTGGCAAAAATTCCATACTGAGCTTAAATTTACCACTTAAAATTCCACTCAACTAACTCAAAAACTAGGATGATATCGTGATAAGTTAGAGGCAGATTCGCAGAAGAAGATTTTCTAGAATGTGTACGCCAGTGAGCCTAAATCTCGAAATGCGCGAATCGCCAGAGATGAGTGACTCGCCTATGGAATTCGGATTCGCCAATCTATTGTTGCGTAGTATCGCCGGAATAATATAATCATAGAAGCGAATTCGTCTCGAATTCCAGGCGAATCCGTTGAGTTTATTGGGTAAATTACATTTCCAAGCACCCATACCAAGTGAAAAGAGTGCTCTACACTACAAATATGCCATCTCTAACCCGCTTTGATGCAGTGGTGGATGTAAAAGATTAATAATGTAATTCAATGGCGCTATTATAACTCTGGCGAGTTTTATGGCCGAGCTTCTCTTCCAATTCGAGGTGTGCTCCTTTTTGTTTTTCCTACTAATTGGGTGGACCTACACTTTTATGCCGGCTCCGAACGGCGAATGCATTTTTTGTGAGAAGCTTTTTCATGGCAGAAATACACTCTCGGAGGGTATGCCGCCCACCACCGAGAGGTGATCGCTGCTCTTAAAAATCCAATAATTGGCACTCAACCCACTGCACCACAGCGGCCACAAAGATAAAAGTAAAGATTAGAGTGGGGTATTATAAGAAATTTGTAGTTTATAACTTTTGCCTACATAGTCCGAAATAAAAAAATTTTTTTGTCTGTAACAATGCTCCACTAAATTACAAAGCTTACAATATTTTCGCCCATTAATCCTTTAGGCATGTCACCACAAATTATCAAACCGTTGCAACTCGTTACTCTCCAAACCTACACACGGTATAAAAGTAGCCGCTAAGCAGAACAAATAGTTGCACAACAAAAAGTTGCACAACAAAAAGTTGCACAACAAATAAATAAATAAATAAATAAATAAATAAATAAATACGAGTATATAAGTATGTAAATAAAACATTATCGCCAACATAAAGCATTATATAATTAATTCACTGCAAAAAAAAAGAAAAACAGAATGTAAAACAAAAAGCGAAAATAATAAACTTTGACCTTCCAAACAATCAAACAACTTTTATCACGTGGCGCACAACGAGCTGTGGGTAACATTTACTCGCTAACATTCATATTTGCGCTCGCCACTCGCGCGTTCGCTGCGCTGCGCTCTGTAACTCACTTTCACTGTGTGGCTGCTGCGGTTTGTGAGTGAGTGCTCTTATTCACTGGAGCATTTAATATTACATTAACACAAGCAGCAGCGAAGGCAAATATCCATCCTTTAATGCTTTGCGAAATGAAACATTTATAGCGTCCATGCGAAATGTAATTTTCCGCACTGCGATGAATGAACTTGTGAGCATGTGTACTGTGGGCATGTATGGACATGTGGGCGACCATAAACACATGGCACATGAGTAGGTAGTAAAAGCTAAATTTACGTGCAGATATCCACATATGTGTCATTTTGTATCTCCAGTACCCAAATGTGCTACCGTGAACCTTAAAATTAAATAAATTATCACTTGCATAGAACGCGCAAAGCTGTGAATGGCGTTCATTGAAACTAAATGTGGTGGTGTTGTTGTCCAAAAATTACGTGCTCATCCGTTGGCAAATAGATAACAGTAACTTAGTGCACTCGGATTCAAATTTGGTTGTCACTTTTTAAGGTTGCCTAAAAATGGCACAAAATTAATCGTAGCACATTCCCATACATTTGAAATATTCATCATGGTTGCTGGCTGCCTTTTGCATCACACTTTGGCTCTCAGCGCACACTGGTCAGCCCCCATACACAAAAGTCAAAAATGTTGGTGCTTGAAAAAGAAATTTCTGTCATGCATTTCCGTGGGAAATATATTGAATTTTATAGAAAACCTCCTTTGATACGCAATAGACACCATTAAATGTTACTTTGGCTCATTTAAAGTCAACATATTTAAAAAAAAAAAAAATTTCTGGAAAAAGTTTGTGTAAATGAGTGTATTCTGATTTTAGCGATATTTCAAGTTTGAGTGCTAAAAAAATGCGAATAACAATGGAAACGCAAGAAAAATGTATATTTCATGATTTAGCAAAGAAAACAGTGAGAAAAATTTATTTCTAACAAAATACAAAATGAAGAAATCTTGGCTTTTCTATGAGCGTAATTTTCAAGCACTAGCATTTTCATTTAAACTTTTAACAATTAAGGACCACTCCGGACCAGGTCTTATAAGCAGATTTGAGTTCTTTCAAGTCTTCTCTTAAGAAGCCTGTTTATACATTTTCCTTTTTTTTCCCTTTTTCTTAAAATAGCATATTAAATATAACTAGTCTATACAAAATATTGTTGCCCTTTTACGTATTTTTGTACATATTTACATCGACTGTTTTCGATAAAACTTTATTTTCGATAAAATCTGAGTAATTGAGTTTTGTCCCACTCTCCATACAATTTTTTTTTTGATCCCGCGAACTATCGCGGAAATATTTTTTTTTTAATTGTAACTTTGTTATTTGACATCGGATTTATAAAATCGAAATGTCATTAGTTTAGTCTTTGAAAGCTCTATATTTCCTTCTAATGCCCTTTTGACCTATGAAGTCGTTTTCACATAGTTAAGTCACCTAACCAAGTTTTTCGTCCAAAATATCCTTTTTGTTTCAGAAGAAAAAAATCGCCAAAAATAAAATATTTATCGGATCTCTCTGATATTACGCTTAAAGTCTTTGCAATTAAACGGGCAAATTTCTAATGGAATAAAACTTTCCCGAGTTTTACAACTTTTTATAATAACTTAATTTGAAAATCAAAATTTTTTCAAAAATCGCAAAAAAGCCACAAAACTTTGACTTTGACCAGCTATAGCCCAGCGAGTTTTTACTAAACCACTACAAGTTGTATGTCGTTTGAAGCGTATTTTAATCGAATTTCGAACGAGATACTGCTTGCGTTTATCGCATTTGTAACTCCAGCGAAAATAATTTTTGAATGAAGTGATAACAAAAAAACACAAAATCAGCGTTATCTCAAAAACCTAACCATACAAAAAATTAAAAAAAATAGTTCCAAGCTCAGCAGGTCAATTCCTATCCTGCCCCATTCCTGGTTTTCTTGGTATTTTTTCGCTGTGAACTAGCGTTAGTGGCGGGCGTGGATTACAGATATATGCTTTTAATTTTTCTGAAAGATGAGTCGTATAGTGGGACATCAATGTGCAAAATTTGGTTTCGGTAGGTCCATCTGTTTCCAAGAAATTGAGTTTTGTCCCACTCTGAGACCAGTGTGCAGCGCCCTCCCTTTTCTTTACAACACACTTTCGTTTACGTCATTAAATTTTTTAATAAAAATAAATTACATTCGTTTCTTATATTTATAATGTGTGTATTTTCCCCCTCAATTTTGCACTATTTATAACATTTCCGTTCTGCCTATCTGTCAGCCTATTCATCTATTAATAATTTTTATTATCAATACTTCAACTTCAAGCTGTGTTTGTAATGATACTGTCTGGTCTATTTACTTACACAAGTATGGAAAGTTACGTAGCTCAAGCATCATTTAGCATGACGAAAGTAGTAAATATTTTTATTTTGGCTTATAAATTTTCCGTTTGATTATGATATACATATTTACTTTGTATGTTTGTATTTTGAGCGGAAATTAGTTTTGTCCTTGGAATTTTGTGTTTACCCACAAAACGAAGCACTTTGCCGCCGACAATGTCATACGGGACAGTTTTATTATATTTTGCTACTTACTTACATATGTATGTACTTAATTTTAACACATTTATGTAATCAGGAATAAACTGCTTTGCTTTTAAAAAGCACCAGTGTAACTGACACAACCTATCATACCCATCACATGACGCTGACCTTTCGTTGGTAGCGAAGAGAAGCGACTATATTTTCATATTAAGCTTTTAAGGACGGTAAGTATCTAAGGACAGTATGTAGGCCAATGACTGGTTTAAGTTCAAAAACAGGCTCATGATACTGGGCTCACACTGTAAGCAACCACATAGCGTTTCCGAGCTCAGAACACAGCTTTGATTTTCTCAAAGAAACTCGGCCTATAGGCGGTAATGTTGTGAACTGGTGGCACAGTAGACCCATTGGTCGCAGTGCGCATCCTTCTTTTTATATCTCTGTCTATTTAACTCGACAAAAGCAATGAAATAAGTATTACTATTTCCAGTATTTATCAGGAATTTCATATCTCGTGGATCTATAGGAATGTGCTAAAACTTTTTTAAACAAACTTTCTCATACATACATAAATAATTGCAATATTGTCTGAAGATAAAGTTCTCTTAAACACCTTTTAAATATTTTGAATGATTATAGAGGGAATTGTTCAGACAGTTCAGGCTTCAGCGCCTGTGGTTGTTGTTGTTGTTGTTGTTGTTGTCACCAAGACACTCCCCGAAGGTTTTGGGGAGTGTAGGGGATATGACAGTCTTTTTTGTTTTTTGATTTTCCGACAGGGTAGGATTGCGATGTATTTTGGAACGAATTTCCGTCATCCCTTGTCAGTAGAACGAAACAAGATACTGAAGATGGCACATAGCCGAAACTGGTTTATAACCAAATCAAACTTGACAAGGGATGACGGAAATTCGTTCCACAATACATCGATGTGACAGTCCTTTGCCGGATAAATCCGGTACGCTCGGGTACTAGTCCCTTCTGACACTAGCCCGACTGTCGTGCGAACGATTTTTTATGGCCATAATCAACCTTCTAGGCCGGTGGATTTTAGTCGCCTCTTACGACAGGCATTCCTTACCACGTGTATATTCTAGGCCCCCTAACCCGCTGGGGTTAGCTTAAGCGCCTCATTTGGAACACAATTTCGTCATAATTGGTTCATAATGCCTGGGAAGTTAGGTTAGGTTAGGTTGGCCAGTATAAAGTGATCCCTAACATAGACCACATATGATCCTTAGTGTTGCCAGCATCGTATTGGAGGCAATATACTAAACTTGGAATGTAAGACTTAGCAAGTTTTAGTATTTTGTGTATTTTCTGAATAGTATTTTGTTGATCACTAGATTCCACAATATGAGTGAGAGTGCTCCCCCTTGTGGAGTGCCCCTATGTGCCCTCTTTGACATCGTCGAAAATCCCCACCCACCCGTCACCGTCTGAAAACTAAAAAAGGTCCTCGATCTAGCACTGAATGATTGGAGGTATTCCGATCCATTCGAGCCACTCTAACAGCGCCTCAGCAGAGACGTCGCCAAAGGCATCCGAAATATCAAGAACGGCACGTATCGCACTCCCTGTAGTGAAGGGCCTTTTCGATATGTTGTTGTTGTTGTTTTTGTGATTCTTTATCCTGTTTACCCTCCATCATGACTAGATAAATGCGTTTTATGCCTGAGGCTGCCTCGCACCTCCACTCCCACTGGCGGCTCGAGCCTTGAGGCGACCTACTCGACCGTACAACAGTCTTTGCTAGCCCCCCGCGGTTTCCCCCGCTGTTTTCACTGGCGCAAGCACCAGGAAAAGGCATCCGGGAGGAGAGACGGAGGTCCATTGCGCAAGCAGAAACCTCTCGGAGGTTTCAGTCGAGGATTTTGCCGCCCAGGTAGTGCCACCCGATCAAATTGCAGTTTTGCTAAAATTTATCAATCCTCTTTGGAAGAAAAGTCCTTGATAATACTTTAGACTTGAGAAAGGTCAGGAGTTGAAGAAACAACAAATGATCAGTCAGAATACCAACACTCGTCCCGTTAATATAGAATTAAGGTATGCCGGAAATAAGAATTGACCACAACAGTCTACAAACCAACTTCCCTGAAAAATATCTATTTTGAATTCTACACGGAGAAAACTATATTGGTGTTACTTGCATATGAATTGACAAGCCTGTCCGAACAATAATTTACAAGGAAATTTTGCTGAGTGAAAAGACAGCGTTTGGTTTAGAAACAAATTCTCCTTCTTGGTTTGCCTTACCCAACTCTAACTGCACGTACCATTTATTTGTTATCAAAGCGGAGTAAATTAAAAAACCTGACAACTATAAATTTGTGTATAAAATTAAATACATAAATATAATACAGTGGCTATTCGAGTACTCAAAACGACCAAAGCGATATTAGGTAAAGGTATCACATAATAAATTAGCTATTTTCACTTTGAGATAATTTTAAATAGTTCATTTACTTAACAATTCTCTTGCAGTAATATGTACGTGCGTACATTGGAGATACTTTAAAATTTCGAGGCACCTCATAAAAGTGGCAATTTATTATGTAGGAATGGTATGCGAAGGATTGCCATTGAGTTACATGGCTTTTCACTTAGCTAACGCATACCAGTAAGTGCGAAAGAAAAGCCGTGAAAGTGAAGGTTGACCTTTTTGCTTCACTGCGTTAACACTCTTTGTAGCAACGCCAAACCAAAACAGGATAAAAATTACTGACGAGTACTTGTTTTGTTTGTAACTTAGGCACACATTTTGTAACAAATTTAGATCAAGATAGCGTGTGCAACACGACATTAAATTAAAATCAAATCAAACTTTAAGCCTAACTAAGCTTATCGTCTGACTTAGCTGTCATATATTTTAGTATGCTTGTGCGTGAATGTGACTTAAAGCTTACAAAAAAATGTAGGCAAGCCATTGGCTATGAATAAATTTGTTCCTCAATAAAAGCTCGACCACTAAAAAAAAGTTTTATAATCTGACAGGCGCATTAATGAACAAGAAAGCACAAGAATGAGGGCTGACATTCTGAATAACGAATAACCGTGCAGAAGAGTCAAATCACGAAGCATTTTTCGTAGTATTTCAAGTGTCAATTGTGTACGTTCCATAAAAGCACAAAATCGACAACCCTACCGCCTTGTGCATTTCTTTAAAAATATTTTAAGCAACATTCAATAACCAGCACCAGCTGTTATTTTATTAGTAAATCAAGACTTTTGACTGACTTAAATGGCTTAAGAGGAAGAAGCAGAAGAAGAAGAAGAAGAAGAAGAGGAAGAAGAAGCATAAGAAGAAGAGGAAGGAGAAAAGAAGAAGCATAAGAAGATGATGATGAAGAAACGAAATACGAATCGTGTCAAGAATGCAAACAAATTCTCCTCAACAATGCAACGAAACGCGAGCTGCAGCTGAGACCAAGTCGAGCAAAAGTGGACACGTGAGCAATTCACACGCATCCGTGTGCAAATATTTCTGTGTGTTTGTATGGTTGCAAAAGAAATTTAAGACGACAGCGCACATTACCAATTTGCGGTTTTTATGCGGTGGCGTGCGATATGCGCTTTCAAGCATAGCTGGGGAACTTCGATTAGAATTAGAAATCATTACGATTAGAATAATTAAGTAATCTAATCATTAGATTTTTCTTGATTCTTTATATTTTGATTACTAATTGATTAGATTAGAGCTAATCAAAAATCTAATGGCGATTAGCGACGATTAGCATATCTAATCAAAACTAATCAAAACTAATAAAAATATAAATCAATTGGATTTCTCGATTAGTTTTGATTTAATTTGATTAGATCAACTGTTTTGAAATATTTTTTTTTTGCCATTTCATTCATAAAGTATAATATATAATACAATGGCGCTATTATAACTCTGATGAGTTTTATGGCCGAGCTTCTCTCCCAATTCGAGGTGTGCTTCTTTAGTGTTTTGCTACTAATTGGGTGGATCTACAGTTTTATGCCGGCTCCGAATGGCGAATGAATTTTTTGTGAGAAGCTTTTTCATGGCAGAAATACACTCGGAGGGTAAGCCGCCCACTGCCGAGAGGTGACCGCTGCTCTTAAAAAGCCCTAAGGAGCCAATGTAAAATATGGTTTAAACCGTTCTCTCAATTGATGTTCTAATTGTACTGCTGTTGAGCTAACATTGCTCAAAACTTCGGGTTTTCTGGATAATTTTAGCAGTTTATTACTCAAAGAAAATAACGCAGGATTAATACAACCATATTTCACATTGGCTTCACCTTGGAGAAAGTCCAAAGTTTGGACAATAGGCTCCATTAGCAGCTTTTACGACTTCAAATATCGAAAATCACTTGATGTAAAAGGAGACAGATTCAGCTCATCGGAAAGCTTATTCAATTCCTCTTTGTACTGTAGTAACTTCACGATTGCAAATATTTCAAAATAGTTGATCTAATCAAATCTAATCAAAACTAGTCGAGAAATCTAATCGATTTTATTTTTGATTAGTTTTGATTAGTTTTGATTAGATATGCCAATCGTCACTAATCGTGATTAGATTTTTGATTAGTTCTAATCTAATCAAAAAGTAGTCGATTATTAATTAATCAATTAGGATTAAAAAAAAAGTTTCTAATCCGATTAGTAATCATTAGGATTACTAATCATTATTCCCCAGCTATGCTTTCAAGCAAGGACGGGCAGTCAGAGTAAGCATTGTTGCATATTTTTGTGCGCTTTCAACTGCGAGCTTTTTTCTTGTATTTGGAAAATAAGCAGCATATTTGTATGTATCTATATGGGTACCCTGACCCTTCACAATAATGCTGCAAATAAATGTGTGGATATAAATAAATATATGCATTTTATCGCACTTTAAATTTTTTTTTTATTTTTACACAAATAATTTTTTTAACGCTTTTTAAATGCATGTCAGGGGAGAGAAAATGGGGTTACATATGTCAGTATATGTATGTATGTATATGCTGATACATTTGCAATAAAATGCATGATGTGACAGCTCTAGGCAGCAGTGGCAGCTGATATGCGGGTAATTTTAAATTTTTTCTCTCCTTGTAATTCTTGCTTTTTATGATTTTAAAGCAGAGCTCGCAGTTAATGGTTTATTTTTTTTTTTTCAGTGAACATGTATAAACATTAACTTTCCAACCCTAGCAGAATCCATTTTTTTATTATTTAATAAGCGAAAACGCTCAATTTGCGTAAAAAATTTAATTATGCAGCTAAACAAAAAACGTCTTTTTATGCTTTATATAAGCCTTATTATAAGGTAGTTAAACTTCATATATTCCCTTATTATAAGGAATGATTCAGGTCTTATTTTCTAAGGCGAGTAGGGCTTATTTCAGGGTATTTTAACACCAAATAACACCTTATTATAAGGAATTGTCTAAGCCTTATTTTACATGGCGAATATGCCTTTCAGAGGGAGCGATTAGTGCTTATGGCCAAGCAACTTCAGATGCGCAAAAAATGTGAATTATGCAGCTAAACAAAAACCACCTTTTTGCTATACCTTATTATAAGGCATTTAAGTAATGCAGAAGATCTGGTTATCAGGACTTAGCTAAGCTTTATTTCCTACGGCAAATAAGCCTTATTATAAGGTATATAGACACGACTTAAAAGGAATTATTAAAAGTAATTATCTAAACCTTATTTTCCATGCCGAATAAGCCTTGGGAATAGGCGTGCTTTCAGAGGGAGAGATTAGTCTTTATGGTCTGATGACACCAATACAGAAAAGCCAGCCTTTTTATAAGCCTTTACCCATACAGCTTTTGGTCGCTTAGAATTTTCAATCATTATTTCATATACCATATTAACACTATCCGGAATAAACCTTAAATAGGGCGTAGATTTTTGGAGGGTTGGTGTAGAAAGGCTGACGGTTTTTAAAGCACAATTTGGTTTGCTCGTAGCGATCAGCTGATCAGATGCACAACTGAGAGCAACGATCCCGCTCTTAAAGTACCGCTAAATAGCTCACAGCGTAAACTTTTGCTGATTCCCTTACGATAATTGCTCTCTTAGCAAATTGCTCAGTTTCAGCACAGCCAAGAGAGAGATAAATTTAACGAGTTTCCCTTGCATATGCTTAAACTGTATTAAATAATTGAAGCTTGAGTAGGCATTATTGCTTCACTATTACAATGCAGCTCTACGCTCGTGAGCTACGAATTACCGATATATGCCGTAAAAAAAGGGGCAGCAAAATTATTCAGAGAGTTTGTGTTGGTGATGGCAGAGGCATATGCGGTAAATTGGTTAAAATGTGTGATTATTTCCCATTTACTCACATATGTAACTCAAAATGCCGCTGGCTGTTTATATTTCTCATGCCGAAGTCTGCTTTATTTCATTTCATTTCATTTATTTATTCAGCATAAGTGCAATAAGACCTGAAGTCTTTTTTAGCACAACCAGTAATTAACATTTACAATAATCGTCAAAATAAATAAATAAGTGAGCAAATTGATAATTAATTAATTAATACATTCCAATATTTTGTCAGTATAGCTTAATATAAATATACATATATACCTATACATACAAAAAGTGATAAAACAGTGAACAAAACAGAGCAAGAAAAAAAAACAAATAAAAAAATATAACATTATAGATGAACAATACATATGTATATAGAACAAGTAAGGAAGCCTAAGTTCGAGTGGAATCGAACATTAGATACTCAGCTGTATGCTTTCATTGTTTGTTTGCGTTTGATGGAAACACGGTGTACTTTATATAAAGCGAGTGCTGCATAAAGTGGGCGTAGCCACGCCCATTTTCTAAATTTTTATCAGTCATCCAACTAAGCATATCAATATTATTCTTTGTGCAAAAATTAATTCCTTTATGACTTCTAGTTACAAAGATGTCACGTTACAAACTCCCAAAGGGTATTCCAGAAATATCTGTTAAAAAGTAGGCGTGGTCATAAACCGATTTCAATTAATTTTTGCGTGTTTATTAACACAAGTTATAAAAGTGTATAAACCAAGTTTCGTCATAATATCTCAATTATTTGTCGAGTTAAAGGCTAATAAATCTCGTATATCCCTTTGTCCAAAAGGAGGCGGTGCCACGCCCATTTTCCAAAATTTGTCTATTTTATGTTTCCGGTCTATTGTGCAACTCATGTCACAAAATTTCAATGAATTATCTTTATATTTGACAAAGATATCGCTTACAATGTTTTTATTGGGCCACTTTATAGTTCCCATGTATAAAAATGGGTGTGGTCGTCAACCGACTTTGGCAATTTTTCGTCCACACATTTGCCTAAGTAAATATATCATGCGTACCAAATTTCATCGATATATCTTCAACGGTTTCTGAGTTATGACTCATAAAACTTTCAATGTTTGCCCCTTAATAAGTGGGCGTGGCTCCGCCCATTTTCCAAAATTTTTATGGTTTTCGTTTTATGTTCATAGTTGGAATCATGCCACAAAATTTCAGTGATAGATCTTTATATTTGACAGAGATATCGCTTAAAATGTTTTTATTAGGTCACTTTATAATACACATATATAAAAGTGGGCGTGGCCGTCAACCGATTTTGACAATTTTCCGTCAAAACATTTGCCTAAGTAAGTAAATCACGCGTACCAAATTTCATCGACATATCTTCAACGGTTTCTGAGTTATGACTCATAAAACTTTCAATGTTTGACCCTTAATAAGTGGGCGTGGCACCGCCCATTTTCCAAAATTTCATAAAATTTCTTCATAGGGGCCTGAGCTCAACATGTGGGTAAAATTTTATAGCTCCAGCTATATTAGGGACTGAGATACCAAATTTCCGATTTTTTCTATATAGGAAAAGTGGGCGTGGTCATGGTCCGATTTCGCCCATTTTCAATACCAACCGTCCCAGTCTCGATACCAACTTGCATTCCAAATTTCATCAAAATATCTCAATTTTTGCGCGAGTTAGAGTGTTTACAGACGGACGGACGGACAGACGGACGGACGGACGGACGGACGGACGGACGGACGGACGGACATGGCTCAATCGATTTCTCTTTTCACCCTGATCATTTTGATATATATAAGTCTATATCTATCTCGGTTATTTCATTCTGTTACAATCCACCGTTATGTGATTAAAACTATAATACTCTGTGTACTAGTACAGCTGAGTATAAAAAAGAAAAGAAAAGGGATAATTTTCTTAAGTAGTTATAGATAGCACATCTACGGATTGCACAAACATACATACATATATAATATAATATTTACGTTACTAGTTACAAAAGTACGAAATCAGAACGGTCTTAATGTTGCTCTTGTTTTTTATGCTACTACGAACACCCACAGGAATAGAGTTCCATATACGAATAGCGTTGATGAAAAATAGTCTAGCAGATGGGAGAAAGTTATAATGCGGAACTATAAGGCCATGTACACGAGCGGATTTGGAAAAACTTAGCTTCTTATAGAGGTAACTGGGTGTGGAAAAGAAGGTGGAAAAGAAAAATGCAGTGCAGTAGAATGCACTAAAGTTATAGTTTTTTGCTCACAGAAAATTTCACAACTCATTAATGCTTATTTGCGAGCTTTGATTTTTTGTTATTTTTATGTTGCGCTGAACTGAGTTGAGGTATAAAATTTTTATCGATTTTGTGATGCAAAAAGAACATTTACTGAAGTGTAAGCAACTACTTAAATTATGGTTTCTACTAAAAGCATTTCATCGAATTTTCACGCTCGTGCTTATTTAGTGCTAAAACTTTTCATAAACACTCATACATACATACATTTGTATATAGCTTGGCACCTAAAAATGCCTTGTATCAAGTTTTTCAACGAGTTTTACGAGGAGAACGAACGAAAGGGTTGACTGTAGATGGAAAAAAAAATATAATAATATAATAATACAATGGCGCTATTATAACTCTGACGAGTTTTATGGCCGAGCTTCTCTCCCAATTCGAGGTGTGCTCCTTTTTGTTTTTCCTACTAATTGGGTGGACCTACAGTTTTATGCCGACTCCGAACGGCGAATGCATTTTTTGTGAGAAACTTTTTCATGGCAGAAATACACTCGGAGCGTATGCCGCCCACTGCCGGGAGGTGACCGCTGCTCTTAAAAATCCCAATAATTGGATTTTTACTAATTAGAAAAATAGTTTTGGTGTTTTGCGCGGACTGTGGTTTGAACCACCGAGACCTCTGGTATAGTAGGCGAGCACTCTACCCACTGCACCACAGCGGCCACATACACACAGCGGAAAATACTTTAAAAAAAACAAAGTAAAAAAATTTTTTTAAAAAAGCTTTTATTTAATATTAATATAACAATTTACTAAAAAGGAAAAAAATAATTTTTTTATATTTTTGAACAAGATTTATATTAGTCCTTAGTTCATTTGGATCTTAATTTCAATCTAAACATACATTTAACGTATTTCTTCAAAGCATTTCTGTATATGTATCAACATAAATAAAAGCGCGGGTGCTCTTTACGTAATGCATATCTTACGTAATTGGAATTTAAAGTTTTTATCGCTTCCTTCCATTTCGCCAATACGGTTTTATAACATGAATATGTAATGAGTACCCGCGCTTTTATTTATGTTGATACATATACAGAAATGCTTTGAAGAAATACGTTAAATGTATGTTTAGATTGAAATTAAGATCCAAATGAACTAAGGACTAATATAAATCTTGTTCAAAAATATAAAAAAATTATTTTTTTCCTTTTTAGTAAATTGTTATATTAATATTAAATAAAAGCTTTTTTAAAAAAATTTTTTTACTTTGTTTTATTTTTGCCTTTTTAGTTTTACAATGCATATTACATCTAATATCTGGTTTTACTATACTCTTTTGTGAATAGATTACTTCGTAATACGTGTTCAAAATAGGAACAAATCTGGTTCATAAATACTAATTTTCTAAATATCTTGACACTAGCGCCACCTAGCGGCGATTTATTTCCACGGATATATTTACTTTCTCATAGGCAATATATATACCGAATATGAACAAATTCGGTCGGTAAATACGAATTTTACAAATATCTTGACACCAGCGCCACCTAGCGGCGATTTTTTTCCTCGGATGTATTTACTTTCTCATAGGCAATATATATACCGAATATGAACAAATTCGGTCGGTAAATACGAATTTTACAAATATCTTGACACCAGCGCCACCTAGCGGCGATTTTTTTCCACAGATGTATTTACTTTCTCATAGGCAATATATATACCGAATATGAACAAATTCGGTCGGTAAATACGAATTTTACAAATATCTTGACACCAGCGCCACCTAGCGGCGATTTTTTTCCTCGGATGTATTTACTTTCTCATAGGCAATATATATACCGAATATGAACAAATTCGGTCGGTAAATACGAATTTTACAAATATCTCGACACCAGCGCCATCTATCGGATTTTTTTTTATTTCACATTGCATTGTCTTCGGGTCCTGAACTATGTTCCAAATTTCAAGTACCTAGCTCAACTAGAAGTATCTTAAATGTTCGTTGCAAAATTCCACGACATACATACAAAAAGTGAAGTTAAATAAAAGCTTGTAAAAAGAGCTTAACTTATTTTCAATGCATGGAAATTCAACGTAAAGCTGGCTTATTTACTTGGTTACCATCAAGAGACTTTATGAGTTTTTTGTTTTGTGTTCTGCGAAACCTTTTCTCATGGTATTTTGTAATAAAGATTTTCTAAGCTTAGCGCAGTCAATTAGTTAGGAAGTGTAAATCATCGTACCTTACGAAAACTAGCACTTTCAAATTTTTTTACAAATAAATTATATGGAAGAATTTTTGAAAATGCTAGTTTTCGTATGGTACGACGCAGGGCCGTGCGCACGGGGGGGGGCGTTAAAATCCCCCATGACCAAATCTAAGTTGCAATGATTTTGCAAAAATTTTCAAAACACAGTTTATAAATTTTGCATTGAATCTTGACTCATAATTTTTGACAAAATTAGTACAATAATTCATAAAAGTGCGAATAATATGCCACCATATCACAAATTCTCTATCAAATACAGAAAAATTTTTACAACCAAAAAAAATTTCTTGGGTATAATTTTAAGCATCAGAATATGCAGTTTCAGAAAAGTTAGAGAACATTTAAATTTATGATGTATGGGTCTGGATATCTGTTTCAGCAAATATGTTTATCTTAGCGAAAAATGTATGCGAATGCAAACCAAAATTAAAAACCCCCCAAGGCTAATTCCTGCGCACGGCCCTGGTACGACGAAATTATAATTAGGTACAGAAAAGCTATGCTAAAACTTTTAAACGACAAATTGTGTTATTTAAAAAAAACTTTGAATTTCTTCACTTAACTATAAACTTCATATGGCCTTAAAAGTATACATATTTTTATATTATAAATATATTTATGCATACAGGCAAATGCAGAACAAAAAGTTAACTCACGCTGTGGCCACCAGCCCCAGCAATACAGCTAAAGCCTTGGCATATGACAATCTGTAAGTTATGTGCGCTTATGAACTATGCGGCTTAAGTAAATGATTACAAAGACAATGCGATGAAACTATATAAAATAAGTTTAACCACAAAACCGCGCAAATTAATCCTTTGAATATGTGAACGGCACTGTGTCCATGGTGATAACGACAAGGCGTGGAGTACAGAGATAATTAAAATGCATAAATGTTTTTGTACTTGTGCAAGTAGAAGTTATTAAGTTATTTTATTAACTAAGTGAAAATTTTTAAAAGTACCTACTTTTTTATGAAAAAATTTTGCATGTGGGGATAACATTTTTTCACGTAAGAGTGCGAATTTGTAGAAAATGATTTTGAAAGGAGACAAATATCCTATATAGAATCGTCTTGCCCCGTAAAATTTATAGAGTAGAAGTGTCCTAGTTTCCACTACACTTTCTTAATAAAAACTACACCAAGGAGTGAAAGAAAATATAAGGGCTGATATGCTAGCCAAAGCAAATTGATCAGATACTTATAGGCTATTCTCTCGGTAGGCTCTATCATTTTGCGGGACCACAAAAATCATTTTTTCAATTATACAATGCCGAAACCTTCAATTACTTTCTGACACCGTCTAGACTCTAGAGCAGACTGTATACTGGTAGCTAGTCGATCCAAACTCCTAAATATCTTCTCTGTCAATGCTTAGTGTATTTTACGTGAAATCATTGTGACTCAGTGTTAACATAAGATATTGAAACTCGTCAACATTTGTATTTCAGCAAGATGTACATTAAGGTGGAGTGAAAACATATGGAGATTTTTTTTGTTTTTGTTTTGAACGTACCAGCAATGAAAAGTTGCCTTTATACGAGTTAATGAACCCCACAAAATTTTATGGCGATAGGATAACGTTTTGAACTGCCCCCAGCCCCGTAAATTGAAAGCAGTAAGCACGATCTGGTACAAATATGAAATTTTGAAAATTATAAGAACAAAAAACGAAGTACATATGAGGATTGATAAACATGGCTAAGCTGAGTATTAAAGTGAATTTTTTTTTTTTTTTAACAACAACAACAAAAGTTATTAAAGGTCAAAGTTTATATTATGCATTTTTATACTCAGCTGTACTAGTACACAGAGTATTATAGTTTTAATCACATAACGGTGGATTGTAACAGAATGAAATAATCGAGATAGATATAGACTTATATATATCAAAATGATCAGGGTGAAAAGAGAAATCGATTGAGCCATGTCCGTCCGTCCGTCCGTCCGTCCGTCCGTCCGTCCGTCCGTCCGTCTGTCCGTCCGTCCGTCCGTCCGTCCGTCTGTAAACACTCTAACTCGCGCAAAAATTGAGATATTTTGATGAAATTTGGAACGCAAGTTGGTATCGAGACTGGGACGGTTGGTATTGAAAATGGGCGAAATCGGACCATGACCACGCCCACTTTTCCTATATAGAAAAAATCGGAAATTTGGTATCTCAGCCACTAATATAGCTAGAGTTTTAAAATTTTACCCACGTATTGAGCTCGGGCCCTTATGAAGAAATTTGATGAAGTTTTGGAAAATGGGCGGTGCCACGCCCACTTATTAAGGGTCAAACATTGAAAGTTTTATATGTCATAACTCAGAAACCGTTGAAGATATATCGATGAAATTTGGTACGCGTAATTTGCTTACATAGACAAATGTTTTGACGAAAAATTATCAAAATCGGTTTACGGCCACGCCCACTTTTATATATGTGTATTATAAAGTGACCTAATAAAACCATTTTAAGCGATATCTCTGTCAAATATAAAGATCTATCATTGAAATTTTGTCGCATGAGTCCAACTATGGACATAAAAAAAAAAACAGAAAAATTTTGGAATATGGGCGGTGCCACGCCCACTTATTAAGGGGCAGACATTGAAAGTTTTATGAGTCATAACTCAGAAACCGTTGAAGATATATCGATGAAATTCGGTACGCGTAATATAATTACTTAGTCAAATGTTTTGGCGAAAAATTATCAAAATCGGTTGACGGCCACGCCCACTTTTATATATAGGAAATATAAGGGGGCCTAATAAAAACATTTTAAGCGATATCTCTGTCAAATATAAAGATCAATCACTGAGATTTTGTGGCAGGAGTCCAACTATGGACATAAAACAAAAACTACAAAAATTTTGGAAAATGGGCGGTGCCACGCCCACTTATTAAGGAGCGAATATTGAAAGTTTAATAAGCCATAACTCAGAAACCGTTAAAGATATATCGATGAAATCTGGTACGCGTGATATATTTACTTAGCCAAATGTGTGGACGAAAAATTACCAAAATCGGTTGACGACCGCGCCCACTTTTATATATGTGTATTATAAAGTGACCTAATAAAACCATTTTAAGCGATATCTATGTGAAATATAAAGATAATTCATTGAAATTTTGTGACATGAGTTTTACAATAGACCGGAAACAAAAAATAAAAAAGTTTGGAAAATGGGCGTGGCACCGCCTCTTTTTAGACAAAGGGATATATGAGATTTCTTAGCCTTTAACTCGACAAATAATTGAGATATTATGACGAAACTTGGTTTATACACTTTTATAACATGTGTTAATAGACACGCAAAAATGTATTGAAATCGGTTTATGACCACGCCTACTTTTTAACAAAGATATTTCTGGAACACCCTTTTGGAATTTGTAACGTGAAGTCTTTGTAACTAAAAGTCATAGAGGGATGAAATTTTGCACTAACAATAATATTTGTATGCTTATTTGGATGATTGATATAAATTTTGAAAATGGGCGTGGCTGCGCCCTGTTTATGCAGCACTCGTTTCATATAAAATACACCCTATATCGAACAAACGCAAACAAACAATGAAAGCATACAGCTGAGTATCTAATGTTCGATTGCACTCGAACTTAGGCTTCCTTACTTGTTTAAATTGCAATTACTTAAAAACTACTGAACCGATTTTGAATATTTTTATACCATTCGATAGGTATTTTAATTGCCTTTAATTTAATATATATCCCATGGCAGACTACCTCTCCAGAGTGTGTATTTGCCCGTAGGTTAGGTTAGGTTAGGTTAGGTTAGGTTAGGTTAGGTTAGGTTAGGTTAAACTGGCTGGCGCTAATGGTCTCATATAGACCAGTTAAATAAGTAGTGTTACCAGAAGAGTTCTTGAACATTAAGACCTCTACAATAAATACCTGGACTCAAACTAAAGAACAACCCCATCCCTTTGGGGACAGATTCGAGATCCTACTTGAATACGAATTCCCCTAGTAGTCAAGGCCGTAGCCTGTAAAACGCTGAACAGGAGCTTAAAGCATTCTCTACCGCCTCTTCATGCTATCCGCATAACCTGCATTCAATTTCGCAAACTAGTCCCATTTTGAACGCAAGCTAAAAGACAGTATCCTGTAAGAACACCTATTAGTCTTTGTCTTTACAACAAGAGAGGGGCAAATACCACATAAGTTCGATATCTATTAACCCTGTCACGACAGCCAAAAATCACATTTCCTCCTAGTATACATTAAAAGTCCACAAATCACTTCCTACTATTACAATCAGCCACATCCTCTTGTCCATGTATATATGTAGGTCAACACCGCGCGCTGGCTTTGGTAAAAGGCAAGCTGATAGTGTAGCTGGCTTTTCTTACCCAGCACAACGACCGACTTTGCGGCTCAGAAAACACACGCCGAAAGGAGACAACCGGCAAACCGGAAGATATCAAGTGAACGTCGCGACGGTGTATTAAAGAGCTTTAGCATGAATGCCTTTAAGTAGGACAACTCAGTGGCGGTCACCTAATGCCACTTTTAGATATACGTACCTATACATAACATAAATATCTCCCTTCACGTGGCTACAGGTGCTGAAATTGTTATAACTTTTATTTTATCTAGGTACTTTTTTTCTTTCCATGTCATTTATTATCTAATATAAGTTTATTTCATTGGCACGTGATGGCATTTTCTGCAGCTGACAGTCAACAAAAATTAGGCAACAAATTACAGAGACATCCTTCTTGTTGTCAGTGACTTGTATGTATGTGCAGATGGAGAGTACATTATACAAGCTATTTAGCTGCCTCACAGCCCCCATCCACTTCCGTCTTTCATACACTGGCAAGGACAGTACTGCCGAGTGGTGCTCAGTGTGGTATAAAAATGGAAGATAAATGAGAAGTGATGAAAAATTCTTAAAACTCATTGTTTTGTTATAGCTTATGGCTGGCGTATATGTATATAGTATACATAAGTATGTAAATCTTTATATATACATATATGAACATTTTGTGTATGAAAAAAATGTCAAAAGTCCACAAAAATCTAATTTAGTACGTGTTTGCCCAAAGGTCGAGGCACTGACTGACTGACACATTAGTCAAGTACTTAAGCATCGGCTAATTTGCTGCAGAATATTTCATATGAAAATTTCCTTGCAAATTTACTGACTTAAAACTTTTTTTATTAATTATTTTTTGTTTGATTTTTTTTTTGTTTTTTTTTTTTTCAATTTGTTTGTTAAATAAACTTTTGGCGTACACAAATTTGGTGGTGATTAAATCTTTTGAATAAACTTTGCAAAGGGCGATAGAAAATAACTTTTGTCTGGAACTTGCGCTTCGGTGGCAAAAGAGCAGTGTTGCTCAACGTTGGCAGAGCTACCCGGCAAGCACAATCTTGGTGTTTTACCGTAAAAGGTACCGTTAGTGCTATCACAGTACCGTTAATGCTATCGCAGTACCGTTAATGCTATCACAGTACCGTTAATACTATCACAGTATATGCCGAGTGCTACCTCGATGAACAATTATGAAGTGTTCTTTTCCAGTCATATGGGGATCAACTGCTTTCCCCTTTCCCGGAAGCACATTCTCATTCAGAGAGCGCACGGAAGTTATGACCTGCTTAAGATTGAGTTAAAGTATACAAAAATTACCAACTTAAAGACGAGATGTTAGGTTAGGCTAAATTGGCTGGCCATTATTGGTTTCACATAGACTGAATGAGTCTATAGTGTTAACAGAAAAGTTCTTGAACATGAAAACCTCTACAATAAAAACCTGCACTCAAACTGAGAACAATCTCGTCCCTTTGGCAAATACAAATAGCTTATTTACCCCTATTTTGGATGCGGATTCGAGATCTCTGCATACAACTTACTCTATTAGGCGAACTCTTAGCCTGAAGAAGCAGTACAGGAGCAGAGAACAAGGTCTATAGTCTCTTTCTGCAATTCGTATTAACTGCATTCACTTGTACGCACGTTCGGCTGCTAAAGGGTGTGAGGATCCTGATAATGAGTCTACATTCATACCTTTGAAGGAATAGCAACTAGTTAGTTACCTTCGGTTCGTACGATTTATGCAGAACTTTTTGGATACCCCACAGCCCTGCATTTGATTTCACGCCTTACCAGCATGGTCCATCATATATACATATTACCTATGGTTAATTTCACTGAGTGGCATCGAAACGTCCATGGGATGTTCTCTTGCCAGTTCATCGGTTTTCTCATTACTGTCGTCTATCCACTTGTGGCCTGCAATCCAATAAATACTAATACCGATATCTAGTTTACTGCAATAAACAGTATTAGGGGGTTGGAGATTCCTTTACAGATTCAACTTGCTATCAATCACAAAATAATATCGGAATCAGATTGCTGTTTTCACTTAAGACAGATCAACGTTCAAACGATAACGATTAGACCTAATGCTATACCAAACGTTTTTTGTTTATGATTAATGGGTATTACACATTGAAATGGAAATCTATAGAGAAATATAGACTCCAAAATTTTAATGAAAATAATTAATCAAAAGAAGTGGAGACTAATCCTTACCTGCTCGCATATTATATGATCCTTAATTAATAAATCCTATTACACAACACAAGCTGAAAACCTATAAGAAACCACACAAAAAAAAACACCAAATGCACCGGTGATGGGTGCTGAATGAATTTCAAATTTAATTCAAATTAAAAACACCTACACAAAACACTTGCACATGGCAAACTTTTTTCGGAATCCATGTGCTGCTCTTCATCTAAGCACCTCGCACATGCTGCGCTGCACACTCCCCGAACACACCCTGCTCTAGACGCTGCACACACTTCCAACTACCTACATAACTATATAAACAATTTAAGCTTAAGTTATGAAAAATTCATGAAGTTCAAATTTACACCACACTCCAACAACAACACCAATAACTACAACAAAGATTAATTCAATTTACTGCATGAATAAATAAAGCAAAAACAAAAAAGAACGTTATCTAAAATTGTTTTGCTTGTAAACTTAGATACATACGCACATATGTACATACATATATAATACATGAATTTTATATTCTTGAAATCTGAGCGATTTTCTTAAAATAACAACACGAAAAATCGGATTTAATGCTGCTTCACTTCATCCAGCTGCTGCTGCTGGTGCTGCTGCTGTTCAGTCATTTGTGCAAAAAGGAAGTAATCGTGTTTTAATAAGCAGGGCAGGCAAGCAAGGAAGGCAAACCGGAACTTGGAAGGAAATCATTGACGTCTATTTAATGTGCTGAAAGGCAGACAGTTATGTATACACAGAGATATATGCACATATGAACATTATGTAAATATGTATGAATATTAGCTCAAAATTAGATTTTACCGTCAGGTCTTTACAAACATTTAGTCTACTTCGTTTCACAAAAAAAATTTTTGTGAAAGAATCGTGTTTTGACCAAAATTATAAGTAATACCATTTCATGTTAATGAAAGTTGTTATAAACCTTAATACTACTCAAGTAAATTTTCATGAAAAATTGAGTATTATTATTCATTTATACTTATATACGTATGTATGTACAACATACCGCAACAGCTGGTTTACTTAAAGACTTATGGCATGAAGAAAGCTTAAGAATGTAAATTGTACCAGCCGAAGTTGATATACATACTCTGCCGTCAAAGCTGAAAACTAGTCAGTAGACACTCTAGTTAATCAACTAGAATATTTAGGTAAATTAACTGACTAACTAATCAGCAAAATTGTACCAGTATAATGCTGATGCAGAGCTGACTAGTCTGCAAAGTACTATGATATTAATGCAGAGGCTGACAGTTTAAGCAACTTATATCGAGTATCTAATTTCTGTTCTTGTTCGACTCTGTTTAATCAACCAATTCTCAGATGTTTTATAAAACACTAGCTGACCGGCAGACGTTGTTCTGCTAAAATTTATTCCTATAGAGCCTAACGAAATGTCTTTGATTACCGTATTGCTCACCATTATCTTAGAGTCCATCTTAATGACTGCGAACAAATTTTCTATT
The DNA here is from genome assembly GCA_960531455.1 of Urophora cardui. Lineage (NCBI taxonomy): Eukaryota > Metazoa > Arthropoda > Insecta > Diptera > Tephritidae > Urophora > Urophora cardui. The sequence continues at coordinate 14,368,419 of OY482674.1, forward strand.
CTCTGAATAAAAGTTACATAGTTATATTCGTCGCGATAAACTTACTTGCCCCGATCCCTATCTAAATCTCAATCCCAATCTCAATCTCAATCTCAATCTCTATCTTTATCTCTGTCTCTATCTCTATCACTATCTCTACTTATATCTCTCTCTCTATCTCTATCTCTATCTCAATCTCTATCTCTATCTCTATCTCCACCTCTATCTCTATGTCTATCGCTATCTCTATCACTACCTCTATCTCTATCTCTACCTCTATCTCTATCTCTATCTCTATCTCTCTCTCTATCTCTATCTCTACATCTATCTCTATCTCTATCTCTATCTCTATCTCTATCTCTATCTCTATCTCTACATCTACATCTACATCTACATCTACATCTACATCTATCTCTATCTCTACCATTATCTCTATCTCTACCTCTACCTCTATCAATATCAATATCAATCTCTATCTCTATCTCTATCTTTATCTCTGTCTCTATCTCTATCTCTATCTCTATCTCTATCTCTCTATCTCTATCTCTATCTCTATCTCTACCTATATCTCTATATCTATCTCTATCTCTATCTCTATCTCTATATCTATATCTATCTCTATCTCTATCTCTATCCCTATCTCTATCTCTATCTCTATCTCTACCTCTATCCCTATACCTATCTCTATCTCTATCCCTATATCTATCTCTATCTCTATCTCTATCTCTATCTCTATCTCTATCTCTCTATCTCTATACCTATCTCTACCTCAATATCTATCTCTCTATCTCTACCCCTATCTCTATCTCTATCTCTATCTCTATCTCTAACCCTATCTCTATCTCTATCTCTATCTCTATCTCTATCTCTATCTCTCTATCTCTATCCCTATCTCTATCTCTACCTCTATCTCTACCTCTATCTCTATCTCTACCTCAATCTCTATCTCTCTATCTCTATCTCTATCTCTATCCCTATCTCTATCTCTATCCCTATCTCTACCTCTATCTCTACCTCTATCTCTATCTCTACCTCAATCTCTATCTCTCTACCTCTATCTCTATCAATATCAATCTCTATCCCTATTCCTATTCCTATCCACTTTCCATTTTTTTTTTTTTTCGATTTTCTATTTTTCCAATTTTTCGACTTTTCCGGAGGGATTTTCCAAAAGTTTCTTCCGTAAGAACCTTCTCCTTGAAAATGCGAACAACTGACCAAAAATTTTACAGAAATCGGGCCAGCCGTTCTCATTTAATGAAGTACTATACATTTTTTACACCATTTTTATATATGTAAGTATATAGATTCCGTATACCTAGTACGAATATATATTACTGCAGCTTGGAAAAATCAGTTGGGTTACTGGAATTACTTATTTCGGAGACAAGTACACCCGATCAACATTGGATGACTCTGGTGTGAAGGCTGGAAAATTTCCATTTCGTAGAATATCGCCGTGTGAAATGGATGACTGCTTGAGTTGTATGGCCAACTAGTTATAGATTACTTTCGAACTAGTTGATTTTGAGTGCAGGGAACATACACATATGTACATATGTATACGGTTATAAAAATACACATATGTATGTGCAAATCTTATTTTATCCGTTTACTTAACACTTGCATGGTCGGCTTGTTTAACGGCGCTCATTGACATACTAACTTATTTAGGTGCATATACTCGTATACATAAATATGTATGTATGTGAGTATATGCCTTGTTTTGTCCTTGTACGCCTTAAAGCGTCATCAAGTTAAAGTCCTCTCACATTTCCCAAGCATTTACGCAAATATGTCCTTATGAATATACATACGTGTATGTGTGTAGTATGTACTTGTGGTCGTGTTCAGTTTCCCGGCTCATTTTTCATCCCACATATGTCTATTATTAATATGTAGGTACATATGTATGTACTTAAGTTTTAATAAATTTTGTACTGTTTCAGTGGTTGACGCAGGATATGTACATTAGGGTGGTCGACAAATGTATGGAGACAAATTGCATATGATATTTCGTGAACCTCATCCCCTAGTTCAGGGCTGCTCAACGCTCTCGTATTGAAAGTACAAAACTCAATACATCTACAAATTTTGTATATGCACTGAAAAATTTTTTTGCTCATTTAATTTTTTTATGAATTCCAATAAAATATTATTTTAGAATTTATTTTCAAATGGTAGTATCAAATACATAAAATTTTGTTTTATTTTTTATATGAAAATTTTTTGAATACAAATTTTTTACAGTGCTTTCATTTTTTGAATTTTTTTTCATTACACATTTGTTATTGTAAATTTCGATTTCTTACGGCAGTGCTCGAGCTCCTATACAAAGTGCCTTTGATCTGCACATTCAATATGAACCATAGGCACATTCATATAAAATTTTTTTATATCTGAGTGCTTATGGGAGTGCAAAGAAAATTTTATTTCATATTTGAAGTGAAAATATGTATCTGTGCCTATGATTCGGAACAAAACAAAAACAATTGTGCTTTGAGTGCCTATGAGGTGAGAAGCCCTGCCCTAGTTCGATGCTATATAGTCGACGATATCACATATAAGTTTTTCTCCCGATCGGAGACGGCGCTAAGTGGTGTCGCACAGGGGTCAAAGTTCATATTACCATATGTGACTCTTGTGCGACATCCCTAAAGCGTCTCCAATCTCATTTATACGTGATATCTTTGACTGTGTTTTTACTGATCTAGGGGGTGAGACCGAAGAAAATCTCCAATTTGGTTTTTTTAAGCACCACCCTAATGTGCATATATGTATAGTTATAGCACAATATGACATATGAAAATATGATCATTTTTATAAGCATGACTTGTTTGTGATTTTTTTTTTATGGAAGTCTGTGAATGCCACAATAATGTTTGTTCAATAGTTATTTGCTGAATTATATAAGAGAAGTAAGAAACATCTGAGTGCTTTTTAAGTAAATGAAGAAAATGTTAAAATGCATTCCGTATAGAAAACATACATATAGTCAAATTGCTCGAGCTTTAATTTCGTAGAATACTCTAACCCTCTAAAATCTCCAGAAAGGGGGACCTCTTTTTTATAAACCCCGAAAAAAAATTATTATGAAGGGTTAAGATGTTCTAGAATGTTATTTGCCATAAAATTTCACTAAGGGTATTCTCGGAAAAAATCTACGTGCAAGCAACCTAAAAGACCTCTCAGACCTCAGAAAAAATTTCGCAAAATTTAAATGGCAATAATTTAAAAAAAATTTACCTCAGGGAGCAAAACGGTTTGGGGGGTGCCTTTAGTTCTATGTGAGAACTATTCCGCCCCCAAAAATGCTGTTGCAGAGTGTGTTGCACCAATCGAAAAAATTACAATTCTCCAGTTGAAATCTTATCTAGTTCTTTAATGAGTTTCTAATGAGTATTGAGATTTAGCTCCTTGCTTTATCAGTTTCCAATCGAATTTTTGAGTGGTTTTCTACCCTCGTTTTCGATTAGATTAAGGTTATAGAATTACACTAATTACCTTATGTAGTCTCCACAAATTCTCTAACGTTAGATACTGTTTTTGATGTGTAAACATCTTTGCTGTAGCTACGAGTAATTTCAAAAAACAGGTAAAGTTTACGCGTAAACCGTAAATGACCTTTGTGTTAGTGCGCTGCTTTGCCGTGTGAATCGCTTGGCATTGTCAGTGGTAGGTAGGTAGATACACATGTACTGACAAATGCTTGCATGCATAGCCGTACAAATGCAAATATGAACAACAAGAGCAACGAAGCGAAGTGAAGTTGTTGTCTGCAACATTGCGACAAATAGGCAACATAAAAAGGACCAACCTGTTTGAACATGTATGCAAATGTATGGATATGATTTTCTGAGCAATATTGGTATCAAATGAAAGGTTTTGAGCAGGACTTTGACCTGAAGCTCTTTTAGTTGTGACCCCTACGTCGGGTCTCCAGATATGGGTCAAAACGAGGACCCAGATGATCCTTGAATGTTTCTGAGCAAAATTGGTATCAAATGAAAGGTGTTCAGGCTATCACATAGAGCTCTATTCGTTATGAGTCCTAGGTCGGGTCCCCAAATATGGGTCAAAATGTGACCCCGGATTAACCCGGAATTTTTCTGAGCAATATTGGTATCAAATGAAAGGTGTTGAGTAGGACTTCTACACGTAGCTCTACTCTTTATGATTCCTAGGCCAGTCTTCAGATATGGGTCAAACGTGGACTCGGATGATCTTGCATATTTCTGAGCAATACAAAACAAAATAAAAAATCAAAAGCCAAAAACCAAAATTAACAAAAACAAGAAAATAGTAGCAGTCACAATGCCAACAAAAAATTACAAAAACGATAGTCGCCTTTTAATCCATAGAAAACCAGGAAAAAAAGGAATAAGGAAAAGGGAATAAATATCCGATTTCGAAACTGTTTACACATCAATGTTCATGAATACCCGTTATTCACGCTTTAATTGTTTTTTTTTTGCTGATTGATTGTTAGTTTTTCTCTTCGAATTGCTAATTTCAGTTCAATTATATGCAATGCTCTCTACGTAGTCTGCTAACTGATTTATATGATAACCCTTCAGCATGTTTTGTTGTGATTGAATTCATTTTCCATATATAAACTTCTAACTATTAAACGTGCCTCTTAACCTGACCGTATTTTGGACCGAAACTTGTACGTTGTACGATCTATATCAAGCGTGGCCAATCAAATTGATTAATGGAGCCGTTTGTTTCGAGTGGCCGCCAATGCTCAATTCGTTTGTTGTTGAAAACAAAATTGAGCCAACAAGTGATGATGTAGCGAGTCAACAAAGCCATTGGGCTATATTAATAAAAACCAAGCAAATGCTTTTACTCAAGATTTTATAAATTTGACATTAATTTGTATGAACAAAATTTCAAAATTTGAGTAAAAGGTCTGAAATTTTAAACAAAAGCAAATGCTCGGCTTTTATTAATATCACCCATTGACTGGCCCTCCTTGATCTATCCTTTGCGTCTTTTTTTACGGTATCTATCTTAAAAATGTATTATATTTATAATTGTTGGGGTAAGTGGAAAAAAATTCAACAACTATTTACAGCGAAGGTTGAGTGTATAGCTATTTCACGAAAAACCATTTTCGATCATCAGCACTCTTTTCGGAAGTGGATGCACCGGGGATTGAACCCGAGTCCATTCCATCTTCAGCCGCAATGACCCAACGCATAAACACACTCGGCCATTGAGACTCTGTGCAAGCTGTTGGATTTTCCCCACTTTTGCCTTTTTCATTTTCAACATTAACGTTAGTGTGTATATGCTTTTGCATATATTCTCCACAAACGTGCTGAATTTTTGTTGTAGGCAGTTCGCAATGAACTCTTTCAAACTCTTGAAACTCTTTCAAGTAAAATTGTTAACGTTGTTTGGTATATACATAAAATAAATACCAACAACAATGTTCATTGCGAACTGCCTACAACAAAAATTCAGCACGTTTGTGGAGAATATATGCAAAAGCATATACACACTAACGTTAATGTTGAAAATGAAAAAGGCAAAAGTGGGGAAAATCCAACAGCTTGCACAGAGTCTCAATGGCCGAGTGTGTTTATGCGTTGGGTCATTGCGGCTGAAGATGGAATGGACTCGGGTTCAATCCCCGGTGCATCCACTTCCGAAAAGAGTGCTGATGATCGAAAATGGTTTTTCGTGAAATAGCTATACACTCAACCTTCGCTGTAAATAGTTGTTGAATTTTTTTCCACTTACCCCAACAATTATAAATTGAATTAAAATAAAAAATTTCGTGCTAAGCACTAAAAACTCTTTCATGTATTATATTTAATTTTAAGTTATTCTTTTGTTAAGCAATATTAAGCTATCATTATTTAGATATATTTCATGCTAATATTAGGTCCACTAATGACAAACGAATTCTCTCCTTTCTCTTCTCTTTCCAGTTTCGCTGCCGTAAAGCAAAATAAATTTCAAGCATACATATGTTTCCATTAAGCAAGGCAAAGCTTTACAACCATGTAATTTCCAAAGCAGTACGCGTAACTCAATACCAAGTTCAACCAAAAAGAGATTAGCAGAAGACCATGAAGAAGTAATAAAGACCAACCTTTACATAGTTCTAATTGCGGCTGCTCGTAACAAAAAAAACGAAATGCTTTACAACGAAAACTGAATGTTCACTAAAGAACTTAAAGAGAACATTAAGACCAACCAAATGCAATTAGCCGCGCTAACGGCAAAAAAAGTCAATAAAACGAACGGCAACGGTAAATAAAACGGTGTATATTGACAAATAAAAAAATTGCCAAATTACGCTGAGTCAAACAAAATAAGAACGAAACAAAGGAAGGAAAGCATAAAAGCTTAGAAAAAATTTAAAACAAATAAAATAGATAGTAAGCGGAAAGTGGAAATAACGAGCGCAATAAAAAAAGAAAAATAAAAAAGAGGAAAAAAAGGAAAAAGGAAAAAAGGAAAAAAGAAAAAGATAAAGAAAAATAAAAAGGAAAAGAAAAAGAAAAAGAAAAATAAAAAGAAAAAGAAACAGAAAAAGAAAAAGGAAAAGGAAAAGAAAAAGAAAAAAGGAGGAAAAAGAAAAAGTAAAAGAAAAAGAAAAATAAAAAGAAAAAGAAAAAGAAAAAGAAACAGAAAAAGAAAAATAAAAAGAAAAAAAGCAAAAGGAGAAGCAAATAAAAAAGCGATATAAACAAATAACCAAACCATCAAAAATATTTAGCAACTCAAGCCCTATAAACACTCGCGGCAAAAAAAAAACAACGAATAGCCAAACTAAACTGCAAAGAAGCTTATTAAACGCTGCTGCTATCCTATTCCTATTCTATACATTCAACTTTTAACCGGCTGCAACGTCAAATCGCCAAGCGTATCAGCTACACTTTATTTTCACACAAACAAACTCTCTGCTCCGACTTTCCTTCGTCTTTTGTGTTACTTGCCAACATTTTGTTGTTGTTGTTATTATTATAGAATTTCGATTATAAAAGTTGCCAATAATAAAACAGCAGTCGTGGATACCGCCGGTGATTATCAGGAAACAGTGCTAGTGCCGCCGCCAGCTTGCCCACCCGCCACACCGCCCTACCAGAGGCTGACGAAAGCGCTGCAATGCGATCCAAGATGTGGGCACGAGGTAATTATTAATACAAAGATAGATATATAATCATGGACTTGTATATAATACTTAGTAAACAAATAACTTAACAGAAATAAAATGCATAGTGAAGAAGCTAGACGAAAAAGTAGCAGGGACCGAAAATAAAAAATTTTTTTTCGATGTTATAAAACTCCAGGGCTAGATAGTGTCCTTGGGCAAAATCATTCACTTTACTTATATCCCAGGACCTCCAGAATCAATAACCTGGACCCTATTAATTTTTCTGATTTTTTTTTTAAAGCCAGCTAAAAAAATAAATATTTGGCGTTTTATTTTTTAGCTCCAGCGATAAAATTACTAGCGAACCACTTAACCGAATTGCATAAATTTGGTATCAGACGAAAGGTAATTCAGTAAGCTGGTTACCAAACCAAAGTTGCCACCTATTTTTTTAATTTTGCCCAATTTAGTATGGGTGTCACCAATTAAAAGCTTACTGAATCACCTTTCATCTGATACCAAATCTATGCAATTCGGTTAAGGGGTTCGCTAGTTATTGGCCCTGGAGTTTTATTTTGGAGCTAAAAAATAAAACACCAAGTATTTATTTTATTGCTGGTGCTAAAAAATAAAACACCAAATTTTTATTTTATCGCTGTCCTTAAAAAATAAAACTCCGAGTTGACTGATTATTTTTGTCCAAATAAAATATTCCTCCAAATATAAATTTTTTCTTTGGCATTTTATTATAAAAGGAATAAAACTCCCGGTCAATAGAAATTGTTAACTTGTGGCATCTAAACATTATCTTTTGTAAAATATTGTGAAATCATATGTGTAACCCTGTAGAAAAGTGTACTTGCTTATAAATTGTAGTCATATGGCATCTCTATGCAATTGAAAAATAGAATATGATGTAGAAGAGAATAACCCAATAAAGAAGCAGTTATAAGTTGACTGTGAGCGATATAAACAAAAATTTAGTGGGTTGAGCTGAGCTACATAAAATAAATAGCCCAAGGCGTTGTAATTTAATAGCAAGTGCAAGCGAAAGTTTTAAGCAAAGTGATTTGGAAAATTTTTGTTACTACATAAAAAGGATGTTTATCCTTTTCCTGTGAAGGTTGAAAGGAAAAGAAACGGTTTAGAAAGCTAGAAAAAGGTTAATGTGATTTCCAGTATTTGCTTAATTTAATTTGAAAATTTTATATGATTTTTTGGGATATTTTTAGGGGGTTTTCTTTGTTGGTTGTGTACAGAGCAGTTTCCAGCAAGGGTTGAGTGCAAAATGTCAATAAGCTTGCGGTCTTAAGTTCAAGTCACTTAACGTTTAAATTTAAATACTTTTTGGTTGCTTGTTTTTCCGACAGGGTATGAATATTATGTATTGTGGAACGATTTTCCGTCATAACTTGTCAAGTTTGGTTTGGGGACAAACCGGTTTCGGCTAATATGCGCCATCTTCAGTGTCTTTTTTCGTTTAGATTTAAATTGCAGTGCAATATTTGTCCTCTTTCCGTGCTGTTAACCAGGGATAATCGATAATAGCTAGATCTGCCTCTGCTCACTATCTGTCAACTCAGCACGTGAAATGTAACGAGCAAAGCGAAATTTTCTAGCGAGCATAGGGATAGCTGGCGAGTATGGCTACAGTAACGGTCTTTTAACCACTTCTCTGGGCTCTAGAAATTTTCCTCTGCTGATTATCTGCCAAATTAGGAAGTGAAATATAGTGAGCAAAATTTCCCTTTTTAGCGACCATAAAAGACCTTTTATAGAGTATCTATAGCCGCTTTCGATTCACAACTTCTAGTGTGCTCGCTATAAATTTCTCTCTGCCAAATTTATTGGCGTTTTCGATTCGCCATCGAACAAGCGAGGTCGGATCGAACAAAAATGTTCGATCCCATAATGAGTAGTAGCCATACTCGCCAACTGATCGATAAAAATTTCACTCTGCTCGCTACCATTCTCATATAAATTTGGCAGAGAGAAATTTATAGTGAGCAGAGAAATTGTGAATCGAAAGCGGCTTGTATTAGAATGGTACCGAGCAGAGGGAAATTTTTATCGACCAGATAGTGAGTATGGCTACTACTCATTATGGAATCCAACATTTTTGTTCGATCCGACACGTCGCGTGTTCTATGGGTGCCTAATATTTGATAATTTCTAAGAATCTATACGCTATGGTAAATATAATATGGTCTATCTCATACAATTCTTACCTACTCTCTATTGATGGACTTTAATAAATCCGCTAAGGAATTTCCCACTCAAGTCTGCAAAACATTCAATCTCATTTTTTCTTTTAATCTTATTTTTTTCATTATTCATACCTCCATACCATACAACAGCATACAAGAATTATATGATAGCAAACTTTTGTGACTCTTCAAATGATTTCAATGCAGAGCTGTTCACACTTTGCCACTGCTGTAACCAGGGTTGCGTGATTTTGATTTGACTGAATCACTAATCAAAAATATTTTCTGATTCTTGATTTAAAATATTTTCAAATCAAAGATAATTTTTATTTGTGATTCCTTTCAAAAAAGAATCAGAAATACCCTTTGATTCGTGATTCAAACTATTTTCAAATCAAAGATAAATTTTATTTGTGATTCGTTTCACAAAAGAATCAGAAATACCCTTTGATTCGTGATTCAAACTATTTTCAAATCAAAGATAAAATTGATTTGTGATTCATTTCTCAAAAGAATCAAAAATCTTTTTTGATTCTTGATTCAAACTTGATTTCGAATCAAGATTCTTAATAAATTTTTGATTCGAATCAAATTTTTGATTGGGCCCATTACACTACCTTGCGGGACGCCTGCTAAGCTCTCGTAAAGCTCAGACTGCTCTGCTCCTTCTTTGACGAAAAAGTAACGATTTTGTAGGTAAGATTGTATAAATAGGAAGTAATTTGTAGGGAGAGTATTTTTTATTTTATATAGGAGACCGTTGTGCCATACGCGATCAAAAGCTTGGGATATGTCTAGAAAAGCAGCTGTACAATATTTTTTTTGCTCAAAGGCAGAGTAGATTTTCTCGGTAAGTCTATGTACTTGTTCAATTGTTCCGTGCCCTCTTCTGAAGCCAAACTGGTGATTAGGTATAATGTTACGTTCTTCTATTTTGGGTAAGAGTCTTTTAAGGAAAAGAACTTCCAGGACTTTTGAGACAATGGGCAGCAAACTAATAGGTCTGTAAGACGTTGCCGTATCAGGGGGCTTTCCTGGTTTCAGAATCATTTTCATCTGAGCGACTTTCCATTGTGGGGGTATGAATGCAGTTATTAGTACTGCATTAAACAGTTGGGTGAGAAATTTTATGCCTTCGTAAGGTAAGTGCTTTAGTACATTGCCATTAATAATATCGTATCCAGGAGCTTTCTTTGTGTTGAGTTTCGCTATTACGGTTTTTACCTCCGATATTGCGAATCTTTTTATGGGGAGGTCCATTTGATAGGGATGACTCAGAGTATTTTTCACTTCCGTTGTTGTGCTTAGTGAGGGTTCAATATCATGTGGGGTGAATACTGATTTTAGGTGGCGTGCAAAGGTATTTGCTTTCTCTGCGTCACTTTTCGCCCATTCGTTATTTTCCATTCGTATAGGAGAATTAGAGAGAATCGGTCTTTTTAGCTTACTTGCAGCTTTCCAGAGGGAGTAATCAGTTGCAGCTTTTGCATCAATATTACTGAGGTATTGTTGAACCTGTTTGTTGTGTTCAATTTTGAGGATATTTTTGAGTTCTTTGGTGAGTGCATTCAATCGTTTCTTGTCGTCGGGGTGACGGGTTTGTTGCCACTTTTTCCTCGCGAGTCGCTTTTCTTTGAGCTTAGCTTTTATGTTGTGGGTAACATTTATCCTTTTTTGTCTGGTGAGGGTGGGAGTTGATTTCCACGCAGCTTGTTGGATGCAGTTGTTAAAATGTTCGACTGCTGCCTCTATATCTTCAGCAGATTTCATCGCTAATTTCAAGTCAAGATTAGACGTGATGATGTGTTGGAAGTACTCCCAGTCAGTCTTCCGATTGTAAAGGCTGCATTTATCCGCTGCGGGTGTAAAATTTTTATCAATTGTTACCACGATTGGAGAGTGGTCGGAAGAGAGTTCAAAGCAGGATTTACAAGTTATATCTGACGAAGCCATGCCTTTCACCACGCAAAAATCGATTAAATCGGGAATTTTATTTGTATCTGTTGGCCAATAAGTGGGAGTTCCAGTAGAGAATGGGGTTAAATTGAGATTGCTAATAGCATTGTATAGCTGTCTTCCTTTAGGAGTAATGAGACGAGAGCCCCAGAATGTGTGTTTGGCATTGTAATCGCCGCCAGCTAGAAATCGATTTCCAAGAGTTTTGAAGAAATTTTCATATTCTGCAGTGCTGATTGAGTGCCTCGGCGGGCTATAGATAGCAGTGAGTGTAAGCTGACCACTCGGGTCTTCAATGACAACATTTGTGGCTTGTATAGCATTTGTGCGGAACGAATTCGTGTTGTAATGTTTAATACTTTTCCGTATCAAGATACCTGAGCCTCCATGAGCTTTGTTACTTGGGTGTTTTGTGTGGTAAAACTTGTAGTTGGGTACTTCAAAATAGCTTTTGTCCGTAAAATGGGTCTCCGATATGAGGAGTATATCTATATCATGGGTCTGAAGTAGAGCTTTAACTTCAAGTAAGTGTTTGGATAGGCCGTTGGCATTCCAGATAATAATATTTAACGGGTTGAAGATGCACAGTTTTTAGTCGTGAAGGTGACGAGGAGGCTCATCATTGCTGTCATTTGTTGCATGACTTGCTTCAGTAGGTGTATCATTTCTCGCATTTCGTTAGTGTTTTGCGTTGGTGTGTGGGTTTCATTACTATTAGGAATAGCATTATTAGGGTTCGAGCGGGGTGTTACGCCTTTCTTTGCTGCTTGAGCATATGTGACTGGGTATGGCTCAATTTGAATTGGGGTTTCACTTGGCTGTGTTGGTTTCTCCTGAGGCTGTGTAGACGCTTTTTTCCTCAGAGTTGGGTATTTGGCGCTTTGGAGGCTTTTGTATACCATACAGCCTTTGTAATTTGCTGGATGGTTACCCTCGCATAGAGCGCATTTGACATCGTCAGATCTTGTCTTTCGCTTGCAATCAGAGGAGAGGTGGTTTCCAGCACATTTTATACATACTGATTTTCGACGGCAGTAGGACTTTGTGTGGCCATATTGCTGACAGTTAGCGCATTGCGGTATTTCACGCTTCGGGTGTGGGGGCTCGAAAGTAATTTTAGAGTGCAGGAGACTTTTAACTTGATATATCTCCTTGTTGTTGGATTCGGGTTTGAGTTCAATAATAAACATAGGAAGAGGCTTTTTTGTGACTCTATGTTTTATGTTCCAAATGTTTGTGACTGAGTGACCGAGATCTTTTAGAGAATCCACAATTTCTTTTGGGTCTATTGTGGAGTGCATGTTTCTGAGAACTACTTTGAAGGCACGTTCTTGCTTTGTTTTATAAGTGTAGAACTCTGTACCCTTCAGTTCTAGTTGGGACACAATGATTTTGTAGGCATCCAAGGATGATGCTTGAACTTTTACCTGCTCCTTACCTGTGAGCTTGAGATCATACGAGTTTGGGGCAACTTCTTGTAATAAGCTCATTAGAGGGGGAATATTAAGAACCTTGTCTATGAATATTGGAGGTGGTTTGGGTACTTTTTCAGCAGGTTGGTTTGGTTCCTCATCTTCTAGAGGAGCAAATTTATTTCGACTTGGTTCATTGGTTCCAAGCCAATATTGGTCGAGCATAGCCTGCTTTTTAGAGTCAGTACCCTTACCTGGGCTATCGCGTTGGCGTTTGGAATTTTGAACAGTTATCCATTCGTTAGTTGGGGTGGCAGTTTGGGATTTCTGCGCTTGTTGTTGTTGGGCATACAGCATTTTGAGTTGCCTTTCGAGGCCTTCAATTTGCTGTTGAACGCTAGGTACGTTAGCGCTAAGCAGGTGGGATGGGGTGAGTTTTTGGGTTGCTCCTAGGGATTTCGGAGTTTGTTGTTGCATTTCGGTTTGGGCTTGTAATTGGGATTGGTTTAGTTGGGGGCCTCCTCCCGTTATTTTTCGCGCACAAGTGGAATAACTGGATTTTTTTGTTTGATCGCTTCTTGCGAGAGAGGAGCATATTTTTTTGCATTTCTCTCTCGTGATAAAAGAACGAAGAAATATTCGTGAAAATTCTCACAAATGAATGAAAATGAGTAATCTTAAATGAGAATATCCGAACCATGGTTTAATGTTGAAAGTGTATCTGTAGTGCGCGCATCGTTAAGGAACAAAAAATTTTTTTTTTTTGATTCCGCGAAATGCCGCCAAAATTGTTTTTTTTTTTTATTGTAACATTGTTATTTGACACCCAACTATGAGAAAACATCTTCAGAGTTCAAAAGGACATTCGAAGGAAATATAGAGCTTCAAAATACCAAAATAATGACGTATCAATTTTAAAAATCGGATGTCAAATAACAAAGCTACAATAAAAAAAAAAATTTGGCGACATTTCGCGGAATCAAAAAAAAAATTTTTTGTTCCTTAACCCTCTCAACATTAGCTTAAAATTTAGGGGCGGACTTTTATAACTTTGTTTTTCGCATGGGGACCAACACTTACCTCCTGACTTCTCCACACATATGTACTTACTTATGTACTTATAATTTATATATTTTACATACATTGAATGAACCCAATAAAAGAACAAAATAACAGAATTTAAAAATAAATAATAATAATGCATTTACCCAAAATGATCTCGTACTAAAAGTATCTTTTATTTGAAATATATTTAGGATTCACTATAGGTACATACATACATATGTATATTTTAAACCCGTTCAAATTAAACGAAAGTGGTTTGTTGTATTGCTTTACGAACAGCAATTCAATCAGGGAATTTATTGGTAAAATTGATTCTTATTTACCTATACACAAAATTTCTTATGTACACACTACTTATTTACTATAATACATGTATATCTACTCTAATTCTTACTTCTATGTAGATATGTACATATATATGTTCGGCTAACTACGAACCGATGCAGATACACGAATCGGTCGCTTGGGCTATGTTAGTGGTCACTTTGAAAGTACTCCAACTTACCACAAATGGAGCATATAATCCAATGAATTTTGCAGGGCATATGTACATATAATACATATGTATGTATGCATACCCTGCAAAAATTCCGAGTACTCCATTCGTTAATCCATGGAGTGCTCGATATGGACCAACCGATTACTCCATAACTTGCCACATTTCATACAAAAAATATGGTCCATTTAACATTGCATGTCATTGCAATGGAGTATATACTCCAGTCCCGCATAACAATCACATTAATCCATGTAGTACCTACATTGGATTAATTGATGGAGTACCTAACAGTTAGCCGAACATAACAACAAAAACCAAATGTTTATCGCGACGACGACGAATGACGTGTATACATTCAAACATATGTATGTATGTAGCTATGTATGGATACACATATCGTCTTCGTCGCGATAAAAATTTGGTTTTTGTTATGTTCGGCTAACTACGAACCGATGCAGATACATGAATCGGTCGTTTGGGCTATGTTAGTGGTCACTTTGAAAGTACTCCAACTTACCACAAATGGAGCATATAATCCAATGATTTTTGCAGGGTATGCACCCAAGTGCCCATATGCACATACATATGTATGTATGTATGTATGTTTGTATGTACGTACGGCGTAGCACAAACGTAAATACGACAATCAGAAATATGTATATATGTACATACATATGTACATATTTGGCGTCAGCATACAATTTGGCTGTTGTTGCACTTTTGGTGCATTTTATACATTTTTGTGTTTTAAGTTACCGAGAATGTACTTGAATATTTCTGATATGCTACAGTATTTTTGATTCTAAATAAATTTTTGATTCGAATAAAATTTTTGATTCGAATAAAATTTTTGATTCGAATCAAAAATTTGATTCGAATCAAAGATATTTTTTGAATCAAGAATCAAAAAAGATTTTTGATTCTTTTGAGAAATGAATCACAAATCAAATTTATCTTTGATTTGAAAATGGTTTGAATCACGAATCAAAGGGTATTTTTGATTCTTTTGAGAAAAGAATCACAAATCAAATTTATCTTTGATTTGAAAATGGTTTGAATCACGAATCAAAGGGTATTTTTGATTCTTTTGAGAAAAGAATCACAAATCAAATTTATCTTTGATTTGAAAACAGTTTGAATCACCAATCAGAGGGTATTTTTGATTCTTTTGAGAAATGAATCACAAATAAAAATTATCTTTGATTTGAAAATAGTTTGAATCACGAATCAAGTTGATTCTTTATTTGAAAGTTGATTTTAAATCAAAATTGATTCGAATCACGCAACGCTGGCTGTAACCGAGGTATTGTCGATAGGAATAAGTTTAGTCCAGACAATTAGTATTGCTTCCCATAAATTTAATCGGCCGAAAAAATGTCTTCCGAAAACTCATACCAAACCTCAAGTGTGTAATTTAATTTGATGATTTTATTGCTCATGGTCTCGTGATATGCAACAGAATCGGTATGATGGACATTAGACTGGGTCAAAAAAAAGTTTTAAAAGTGGGCCTCTAAATTTGTTGCAGATTATCGAGAGGGTTTCGGCACAATATATTTTGTTTCTTTTGAGCTGTGGAAATACCACCAATTTTTTTTTTTTTTTATTCTTGTAATCTTTTTAATTGATAACCTATTTTAAAGTTAGTAAAAAAATTTAAAAGCAGAAAAAAAATTTTTTGTTCCAAAACCCTCTCAACATAAGTTTCAAATTTCGACCTAGTCCAATGTCCATCATACATGTCCTGTCGTAGATCATGAAATCATGGGACAAATGAAGGCTTTGAAAGTTTTGAAGGCTTGAGAGGGAACTTTTAGGAGACTAGGAAAGAGTGGTGCGGAATAGACCTTGTTATACTAAGATAGAATAGAGATTGATATTTGGTATGGAGACAAACGCAGTCTAATGAACTTGTATGATATGATAGAAAACTTATATGAGCTGCAGTTTTTGGATGAACAACTTTTCAATCACAGTCTCAGCCCAAGCCTAAGCTTATTATCAAATACTGGTTCTCTGTTGCATTTCAATGCTCTTATCCCAGTAGAATAGTGGCGCCCTCTTTTGGCTATTCCATCCTACGTGATCTTAAGATCATTGATTTCCATTGATGAAATAGCTATTTCAAATCATATACAATCGCAAGAGTTAAGTAATCATGTGCAACTGAAGGGCAGAAACATGCAAATGGTGACAAAACAAACGCCTAATGAAATGGTCGGTGTCCAAATAAGGAGCTAACACTTCATCGATTTAGCACCACTCACCTCAATGTAACTACAATACAAATAACTTAACACGCAACAATTTTTTTCACCTTAATCAATTGCGCAATTCAATTCATTTCTGTAACATTTTATGTCATCTAAAAAAAAAAACAGCCACTCAACCACCCAACATGGGTCTATGAACTTAATACTTGTAACATGTGTATGTACTTGTAGGTACATAAAAGGTAATGAACCATAAAGGTGATAAGCCTAAAAGCAAATAGTCTAACAGGTCAAATAGACGCTAAACGCCTCAAATAGCTTTGAACTTGTACATTGGATAGAATGAAGTGGCCAACCAGCGAACTTGTAAGGTTTATATTCACACAGCGACAGTGGATCGTTAGTGCTTTGATTAAGAGAGGAAAGGCGAAAAAAATAAAAGAAGAAATTTATTTAAATGTTTATATATGTTTATTTAGCTAAAACACACTGTAGTAAATCCAATTGTTATTTGCCGGCGAAGCAATAATATAATATAATATAATACAATGGCGCTATTATAACTCTGACGAGTTTTATGGCCGAGCTTCTCTCCCAATTCGAGGTGTGCTCCTTTTTGTTTTTCCTACTAATTGGGTGGACCTACAGTTTTATGCCGGCTCCGAACGGCGAATGCATTTTTTGTGAGAAGCTTTTTCATGGCAGAAATACTCTCGGAGGGTATGCCGCCCACTGCCGAGAGGTGACCGCTGCTCTTAAAAAACCCAATAATTGGATTTTTACTAATTAGAAAAATTGTTTTGGTGTTTGGCTCGGACCGTGGTTTGAACCCGAGACCTCTGGCATAGCAGGCGAGCACTCTACCCACTGCACCAAGCGGCGAAGCAAAGCCGGTCGAAAAAGCAGCAAAGAAAAGAACTGATAAAAAGAAGGTGGGAAAATAGAAAAGTTAATCTCTGAAAATTGCGCAATTCTAAACAGAAATAAGCAGAATACAATACAATACATACAAGTGTACATATCTACATACTTAAAAACATATACACATGTGCACATAGAAAAATCGCGCTAGTTGGCTGCTGCTTGACCTCTTTGACATCTTTGAGTGCCTTCAATAATATTATGGACATAACCATTTTTTTTAAGAAAATTGTGCTTAATATAATTGAAATGCATAATAAAGTATTCTTAAGTATTCATAAAAAAATATAACAAGACATGAGAAACATAAAAATACCAAAATTACCTTCGATATGCAATATGAATATTAAATTGAAAACGAATTTAAAATCAACTTTAATTCTATAGCGTTCTTAGTGTATTAGAGACAGACTCGAAATGCTACCCAGGAAAAAAATTAGCACCTTTTGTTATCATAACACCAAAAGAAAAAGTTACGTATTTGAAGACAACCGCACTCTCCCTCTCTCTCTCTGTAATACATTAAAATATAAGAATGTACTCGATTATCGAAAGGAAAATTTAATAAGTTTTATGTGAATTTTTTATGAGCTATTGGCCAGTTTATAATTAAGAAAAATTGAAAAAAAATTTTTTTTTTTTTTGGTAGAAGTTATGGATCCATTTCGGAGACCATCTCATCCCCTCATCAGACTTCTTCCAGCGGCCTCAACCGAGAATTATAAACTGGCCAATAGCTCATAAAAAATTCACATAAAATAATTATTAGAATTAAAAAACGGTCATGTAAAAACAAACGTAAATATGTAAATCGGAGAGCGACGGCGGTGGTAGCTCAATGTGATAGACATTGGACTACCAATCGAAACGACCTAAGTTCGATTCTCGGTTGAGGCCGCTGGAAGAAGTCTGATGAGGGGATGTGGTGGTCTCAGAAATGGATCCATAACTTCTACCAAAAAAAAAAAAAAAAATTTTTTTCAATTTTTCTTAATTATAAACTGGCCAATAGCTCATAAAAAATTCACATAAAATAATTATTAGAATTAAAAAACGGCCATGTAAAAACAAACGTAAATTAATAAGTTTTGTTTTGCTTTAGAATGGCTTAGTTCTTAAATCGAATACCAAGTTATTCCCATATACATTAATGAAGGTGAAACTTGAAAAGATATATTTTCCGACCATTTTTGTGTTCTTAACAAGGCTAATATTTATTGCATATACATACATATTTTCATAAATGTCTATTGGTATGCTGCCAATTTATTTTGCTGCAAAGCTACGAATTTTTATATCAAAGCATCAAAAAATATTTTCTAAATTCTATGTAAACAATATCAACGCACAAAGATGCCAATAAAGAGTTCACAGTAATTGCTTGGTAGTGAAAAACTGGTAAGCAGATTTTCTTGATTTTTTTTTAGCAAGAAACTTAAGTCTCCATAAGCTAACACGAAGCAACATCGAAAATTAAAAAAAAAAAAGTTTTACAAAATGCCCTCTAAATGGCTGTCGCTTTCCAAAAGCCACTTCTGGGAATGTCGGTGGCTCGATTGGCGTTATAAATTTGGTCGTTTGGTACTTGAGTTCGACTACAACAAGCGACTAATATTGCATTGAATATTGTGCACACGCATATATGTATGTATGTACATATGTATAACACCGTAAAAAATTGTGCGATTAGTCTCGAAAAAGATTTGTACCGCATTCCTCTCTTTCGGGTACAATTGGCGACAATTACTCTTCAATTGTACCCAGAAGGGTAAAAATATAGACTAATTGTTGACACTTGTACTCAAAATGTTATAAACGAATTACGAAATATGCTTTTGTTCAGATATAAAAGCGGTCAACTTCGATTCGATATCCGATTGGCATCAAAGTGGAGTAGTCTACCTTCGTACTCGTTCAGGTATAAAAGTGTAAAATTAATCTCCCAATAGATAGATGGATAGATAGATAGGTCATCGGAGGATGATACGCACTGCTACCTGTAGGTCTATTGTGCGCTCCCGCTCATTATAATACCTCCTCTAGGCCAATTTCACATACAAAATTGAGTATTGCATTTGGCCTTAGGGTTGGTATTTGGCTACTCTCAAGCTGATATTGCCCAAGTGTCCTCTGTCTGCTTCTAGATATGGCCGTACATTCGAGGAGAATATCGCAGAACCGGCACAGGCTACTTGAGTAAATGCCTATTCTAAGACATGCTCAAACAAAAGCAAACACTTCCTTCCATATAAATAGACCGCAAGTTGTATTAGTCGCATGCTATCTTGAGATTGATCTCGGACACATGCTGGATTAGTCGCATTTTTTGCAGGGAAATGCTATATCGTGATACTAACATACAAACAGAAATACATATAGAAAATATTTCCGACTGGAGAATGCTTTTGCAAGTTGCAATTGCCTACATACATACATACCTGCCTGCATATCTATACTTGTATTCATATTGCAGTCACATTTTCCTGCGTTTTCAAATTAAAATTCCACCAGCTTTAGCCCTTAAGCCTTAAGCCAAAGCCAAAGCTATAACACGCAAAGAAAAACATATTGGAAAATCACTCAAATGACAATACATGCACATATGCACCTGAACTCTGCGAGCGCTAAAGTCAAAGCTTAGCATAAAGGCAAAAAAAATGCAAAAGCACTATGAGAGGCATGTGAATTTACATAGTACATACTTACATATGCCGCAAAAAAGGTTAAGTAATAAGGAAAAAATAAGCTACACTAGTTGTTATACGCTCATTCGTTCTGCTCCAAACGCTTTAAAACTTAATTTTCTGTTAATAGAAACAAATTTTATAGTTCATTTCGTTATGAGTCTTTTTATTCGGTTACTTGGATATGAATTGAAATTCGTCAAAAGTAAACTAAGCCACAAAAATGATTTCGGTCGCGTCTTACGCGAAGTAAAAATATTTTTTTTTTTGTTTCCTCTTGTGGTTTCTTCCTCTTGTCTTTTTTGTTGTGTTTTTTTATGTATTTTTTTATATTGCTTTTTTCACTTTATTTTCATTATTAAAAATATTAAGTTTAAAAAAATCTGAAAGATTTTATTGGGATTAAAAACCAGGATCTCGGCATGAAAGGCAAGTTGATAACCGCTAGGCTAACGAGCTGCGTTAGGAGTTGAGTGCTAAATGCAGTTATATTTTACAATGATTTAAAAATAATAAAAAATAGAAAATATTGTGCGTAATTGTATGGTTAAAAATTTAATCGAAAACAAATTAACAGAAAGAGATAATAGTTCTTAGGGATTGATAACATCAACACAGAAAAATAATTCTTATTATAAGGCTTACTTCAAAACAGTGTAATTGATTAGAAATTTCAGTACTTATTTCTAAGCCTTTGCATGGTATGAAATAAGCCTTATATAAGGCTAAATTTTTTGAAAGATATATACATGATACAAACAATCAAGGTAGTTCCATTTCACTTTGACTTTGCCATTTTTGATTATAATATGGATTATTGACGTCTCATTTTAAGTCAAAAATTTAGGATAGCGTTGCCCAATCAAAAGTTTTTGGATGTGGGTATATTTGAACAAAATATTGGGTATTTTAAATGAAATGGTGTTTTTCACATATGCTAATCAACAAAACAAATGAGCCGATGTAATAAGCTTTTCAAAGAAAATAAAAAATAAGTTATTCATAAAAAAAAAAAAAAATAGATTTATGCAGTTATTAAAGTCGAAAAATGGTATCAAAACGTCCTTTATACAATATTTGAAAACTGTTCGATTTTTTATGAATAAGGTAAGACTTCTTGATTTTCTTTATATATATTATTTATTGCGTACGTATAAATATATATATGCATATTTGGTTTCAATTTTTTATACAAGAATATTTCCACATTTAAAAAATATATTTATTAAAAAAATTGTTTAAATTTTTATGTTGCAGTTTTCTTTTGTTTTTACTTACGTTACTAAATTTATTTTCCTTTATTTTATTATTTACCTAATTCTGAAATAGATTCTTCGCAAAAAAATCTTTTTAGTACCTTTTCATCTAAATTAAATTTTGTATTTACTAATAAATTTTGCATATAACCATGCCATCGACCGCACTTGTTTTTTTCGGTTGCAAGTTCATAAGTCGTGCCAATATTCATAATTTCTAAACCACTAAAATTTTTCAATGAAATTCACAGGAGGTGTAGTGGGAATGTAGTATGTACTATATTCCACAAATTTGCCGCAACTTATTTTAAGAATAAATCTTATTTTTTATATAATTATTTTTGATCTGATGTTATGAAGAATTTAACACGTAAATGTGCGTATTTATATATATATTTGAATTTAAAAAATTCGTTTTGTTGCAATCGATGCCATGATTACCATGGAAATATAAAAAAAACATAAATGGAGGATTTTTAGCACTGAATATGGCAGCACGAAATGTCATAATCCATATAATTGTCAGGTGGTTAATATGGCGACAAAATTTTGACGTTTACACTACCTTCTTTCTTGTATCATGGATATATATGTACATATGTACATATATATGCATGTATTTGTATGTATATTGCAGCTTCATTGACTTTTTAATTTGTTTGAATTTCACAGAGAAAATATTCCGGCAATCTACTACATATACATACATACCTTTCTATGTTACTGGTTCATACAATATTTTACATCTGAGCTATTTTTTTGGCAACAATTTCATCTGAAAGCAATGCGCAATTAAGCATTTTTCACAAAAAGAATGTTACTTTGATATGAGAGTGCATTGCCTTTATTTATTTTTTATTTTTTTTTTTTTTTTGTTTTTTTGTTTTTGTTGTATCAGTTTTTTAAACGGTTTTATTTAGCTCACCCCGTTTGTTTTATTATTTATTCTTGGGTCAAATTTAGTAATTCAAATTTCATCCTCTTCTGTCAACCGATTAATCTGAAATTTTGTACGCATGTATAACCCCGATGACAATGCAATATTATGAAAAAAAAATTCCGATAGGTGGCGCGTGGGTCGCTATATTTACAAAAATCGCATTTATGGTCCGATTTGGCTGAAATTCGGAACATGTATTACTACCTTGAAAAGAAATATTTTCTTTAAAAAAAAAATTCCGCTAGGTGGCGCGTGGGTCGCTATATTTACAAATATCGCATTTATGGTCCGATTTGGCTGAAATTCGGAACATGTATTACTACCTTGAAAAGAAATATTTTCTCAAAAAAAAAATTCCGCTAGGTGGCGCGTGGG
Organism: Urophora cardui; assembly: GCA_960531455.1. Classification (NCBI taxonomy): domain Eukaryota; kingdom Metazoa; phylum Arthropoda; class Insecta; order Diptera; family Tephritidae; genus Urophora; species Urophora cardui. Next base: position 14,391,040 of record OY482674.1, read on the forward strand.
TCGCTATATTTACAAAAATCGCATTTATGGTCCGATTTGGCTGAAATTCGGAACATGTATTACTACCTTGAAAGGAAATATTTTCCTAAATAAAAACTAAAAACTAGAAAATAAAAATAGGTAAAAAAACTTTTTAAGCTAAACGGTTTTATGTTATACATACATTGCAATGTTTAAGATAAATGTACTAAAAACCAAAAAATAATAAAATAGATACAGTCGTGGGAATTATAAACATTTGCATAGACTAGACTAAAATAAAACCGGGGGACACGTCAATTGTCTACAAATTATCGACTTAATGTGCGATAGAAGAATCGTTTAATTCGTCGTTAGGCAGTTGGCCCGCAGACGGTGAGGAAATTACTTACTATTTTCTTGCTCATGGAAATTCCAATAGTTATACACTCCATGTTAATAAAAGAGATGTTTCAACTAGTTTATCGTTGGACATTCACACGAGGAATCGTTTCACTGCTCGTAGTTTGTCTTTAATCGACAAAACATATGATAAAAGTACTACTCGCTCACCACTATGAAACCCTAAAACTCGTTTATAATCGAGCTTGCTAGCTTTTTTCCACATTCTAGCCCTACTTATCACACGTCCATCGTTGTCGGTTGCACAACTGCCTAATTATAGTGTAACATTACAAAACAAACATTTTAATCAACGATTGTAGACAATTGACGTGCCCTACGGTTTTATTTTAGTCTAGTCTATGCAAATATTTATAATTCCCACGACTGTATCTATTTTATTATTTTTTGGTTTTTAGTACATTTATCTTAAACATTGCAATGTATGTATAACATAAAACCGTTTAACTTAAAAAGTTTTTTTACCTATTTTTATTTAGATTGATGGCGTGTTTCTTGAATAAGTTAGAGAAAGGTTAAAACTTGTATCGTACCTTAATGTACATTGTTCAGCTCAGGGCCGTGCGCACGGGGGGGGGGGGGTTTGGGGGGTTAAAACCCCCCATGACCAAATCTAAGTTGCAATGATTTTGCGAAAATTTTCAAAACACAGTTTATAAATTTTGCATTGAATCTTGACTCATAATTTTTGACAAAATTAGTACAATAATTTTACGGAAGAAGAAATTGGTGAAAGTTGCAAAAAATAAGGTTGGCCAATACATAAGTTCGGCACTTTGAATTGCACTTGCAGCTTTCCGAAATTACAAACTTGTGTAGCATATGTTCGTTTGAAACTTTTCAGAAAATTGTACTGATAACAAAAAATTTTCATTTTGTGAAAACAGTGAGCAGTTTCAATTAACAAGTACTGTAAACAGTATTATTCAGGACCTGGTTAACTAGGTTTTGATGAATCAGAATTAGACCAGATAAGTCAACTATTTTGGCAAAGGAATATTCTCATTGTTTGTTTACGTTTGACGGAAACACGGTGTATTTTATATAATGCGGATACCGCTTAAGGTGGGCGTAGCCACACCCATTTTCAAAATTAGTATCAATTATCCGACTAAGCATATGAATATTATTCTTTGTGCAAAATTTCATTCCTTTATGACTTTTAGTTACAAAGATGTCACGTCAGAAATTTCACAAGGCCATTTTAGAAATGTTTTTGTAAATAAATAATAGCTTAAAAAACTAAAAAACACGCTTTAATCTTAAAAATCGTACTAAAAATTGAGAAATAATTTAATTAGAAACAAAATGATGAACGAAAATATAAGTATTTAAGGAAAAGCGTGGGGTGCTCAGTATGTCAAAAAATATTTAAAATCGGTGTTTTTTTACTAATAATTTTATTTTGACTTTTTTGAGATTTCATATATCGTACTCTTTAATTTCGCAACTAGGTATATTTTTGTACTAGTTGTACGAATCGAATATTTTCATGTTTAAATATTATTGAGCACCCCCACGCTTTTCCTTAAATACTTATATTTTCGTTCATCATTTTGTTTCTAATTAAATTATTTCTCAATTTTTAGTACGATTTTTAAGATTAAAGCGTGTTTTTTAGTTTTTTAAGCTATTATTTATTTTTGACTTTTTAGTGAAATTTTTCATTAAAGGATGTTTTATGCGGACGCAAGAATTAAAGTAAAAAGAAGTCTGATGGGATGTGGTGTTCTCCGAAATAGATCTACATACATATGTATTTATGACTTCTACCAAAAATCCCAATATGCAGTTAAGTAAACTAGCTTATTATGCAATATTTTCCAAACCCTTTTATTCAAGGTTTTCCAAACTAGTTTGGAAATACAAAATTTCCCAAACGTTTTGTTATATTTTACAATCAGAAAGTGAAGAGAAGTTGAGGTGAAGCATTTGAAAAGAACAAAAAAAATAAAGAAACCTGATTGAATAAATTCGAATTTAGACAATAAAGCTCCGAATACGTTTGTAGCGTAATGGTGAGGTATGCTGCCTACGGACCAAGGAGCTCAGGTTCGAGTCCCGAGTGGCGCATTTTTATTTTTTTTTATTTTTTTTTATTTTTTTTTTTAGAGAAATTTTTTTCACCTCACCATTTACAAAACATTGTATAAAAATGTAATTAGGGTTCCTTTTCGTTGATTCAGCACTTACTTTGCATACATATGTATGTACATGCGGTTGATTTCATTGCAAATACAACAAACCCAAAACAGAAAGCTTCAAGCTTTATTTTTGAGTGAATTTATGCATTGAGTTTATCGCCATCGCTATGAGCCACCGCTGGCTGTTGTGCGTTAGTTCGCTCGCTATTTGAGTGGTTATACGTTTTTCTTTGAACATTTGTTTGTGATTTGAGAAGAATGTATTTTTGAGCGTTCGTGAGTGAGTTTTTCCGTACCCTACTAGCTTGTTACTTATTGGCTTGTATACGGGAGTGAATTGAAATTCATAGAGGCTATTTTGAAGAAAGGTAACATAAAAGGCGCAATGAAGCATAAACTATAATGTTGAATGTCCTACTATATGATGCCGTTGGGCTGTTGATGTCATGTTTCGAATCCGGAGGAGAATAGAAATAATAGAGATAACACAAAAAAGTGAATGTTTGAAAGATATAATAATTTAGTTAAATGTTGCAACTTTTAGGATGGGATGAAGTTACATACATACATACATACATACATACATACATACATACATACATACATACATACATACAGGTGAAGCTAATAAAAGCGTGTTAAAAAGTAGGCGTGGTTATACACCGATTTCGCTAAATTTTTTAACGTATATTAGTACAAGTAATAAAAGTTTAACCCTAAGTTTCGTCATGTGGCCGCTGTGGTGCAGTGGGTAGAGTGCTCGCCTGCTATACCAGAGGTCTCGGGTTCAAACACCAGTCCGAGCAAACACCAAAAAAATTTCTTGGGTATAATTTTAAGCATCAGAGTATGCAGTTTCAGAAAAGTTAGAGAACATTTAAATTTATGATGTATGGGTCTGGATTTCTGTTTCAGCAAATATGTTTATCTTAGCGAAAAATGTATGCGAATGCAAACCAAAATTAAAACCCCCCCAAGGCTAATTCCTGCGCACGGCCCTGGTTCAGCTGATTATCATTTTGTAAAATATTTTAATCCATTAACTACCCCTCTCTGAAAAAGTTTCCCCTGTTTTAGAGATTCCGAATAGAGTATCATTTGGAAGGTCGCTAGAGGGTGAAAATGTTGCAGAAAATTTTTCGACAGGTAAATTCACTACAGATTCTTTCAAATTAAGCATTGAGCCAAAGCTTCACAGAGAATTATCTCCCGCACAAAACGGGTAAATTTGTCACCTATTTGAATAGTAGTCTAAAAAGTTGATTGCTAGAGGGTTAAAATGTTTTGAAAATTTATATGTAGAAAATTTTACTAGGGTTCTTCTCATTAAATTTTACTAGGCTTGCTCTCAGACTAAATTTTCATACGCTGAACGTAAAAAAAGTTCGCAGCATATTTTATCTCTCACAAGATCTTTTGTACCTTTGAAGAGAATAGCATTAGAAAGGTCACTAAAGGGTTAGCATGTTCTAACAAGCAACATCTTACACTGAATAATAGATTAAATAGCTTAATCGATTAATTTTTCAATGCAGTTCCATTTTATATTTTAAAGACACTATAACTATTCCGATTCCTTCCTTAAAGAATATAACAAAATAGATGCGCCGTACATGTACAAAGTCAAACTGTGTAAAATTAATTGAAATGCATACAAATATTTGGTCAATTAGCATAACACACCGTCACACCCTTTTAAACACACAACCACTGACTAGATTGCTGCTCTACAACCTTCGCACCGCCAACTCTACTCCCTTTTCTTGCTGCCTGCAACTCTGCTTTTGTGGATTTTGGCTTGAGCTCTGGTGATATACTGCAAATAAAAATCATTCAATGCACATGCAAATGAAATGATTGAAGCAATTAAGGCCACACTCACTTGCTATAACTACATTTTTATATGATCATACATACATATATAACAACAAATAAATGGAAACAAAGAAAAACCGCAGTTAAGGCAATAACTACATAACTATGTACGTAGGAGAGTGACAGACGGTAAACATTGCGCAGAGGCGAATGCATTATTGAAATGGGACAATGGATGGCAATAAGCAATAAGCAGTAAGTCATTAATTGTAGTTTGAATGGCATTTCAGGGTGTTGGTAGAAACAGGAAAAGGGTGTGACGAAAAGCGGGGTTGGTTGCCAATAACATAACTGGCCGAGTTTCTGCAATAGCAAATTTGTGCACGAACTGCGGATCACTTTCTTTGTTGTTGTTTTTTTTTTTATTACAGCCACATGTTTTAGCATGCATGGCATACCATGCACATGCATAAACATGTTGTTTGTGTGTTAAAATACATGGCATGTAATTGGCAGTGCAAATCAGAGGGTCGTTTAGCAGCACAACTAAATTTTACACTTTTACAATAATGAAATGTTGTTGTTTTAATAGGTGTGTAATAATCACGAATGCATTTTCGATTACTTTTAACCTTTAAGTGACGAGGTGAAATTTTGTGACATAGTTTACGACGTGGTGGTAAATTTTTTTTCTGCGCATTTTACTTAAAACTCTCAATAAAAAATTTTTTGTAGAAAATGATGGCCAGTCTTTTTGAAGTTTTTTTTTCATAATAACGGAGCGTATAAAATGAACAAGGAAACGAGTTTTTTAATTTTTCTTCCAATAATCGTCTGAAGAAGTGGTAAAATTAAGAATCCATGTTAGTCAAATTGCCAGTGAGAGAAGTTTTAAATGGAAATAAATTATTTTTGAAGAAAAAGTTACATTAACGTCGAGGTGTGGTAATTTTTACACCGATATCATAATTTATCCATTATTTGAGACCTTCCACCATAGAAACTATACTGATCGATAATTATGATGACACGAGTAGATTCTAAATGCATCAAAATGCTGCAGAGTAGCGAGAAGTGGTAAAATTCAAAAAATTGCATTCGAGGAAAAACTAACGTTACCCTAGACGTTTGATAATTTTTACACTACCATCATCATTTCTCGTCAAATGTTACACCTTCCTCCATAAAAACAAAACGGGTCAATAATTACAACGAGATGGGAAGATACTAAGAGAGTAAATTTGCTGGACGGTAAGTTAAAAGAGATATTTAAAGAAACTGTAAGTCGGTGTAAAAATTACCACCACGTCGCAAGTTAAAGGTTAATAGGAAATTTGGAAATAGTCTTTGTGTGAATCCATAAGAGTGCAACCACTTTCTAGAGCTTTCTAATAATAATAATACAATGGCGCTATTATAACTCTGACGAGTTTTATGGCCGAGCTTCTCTCCCAATTCGAGGTGTGCTCCTTTTTGTTTTTCCTACTAATTGGGTGGACCTACAGTTTTATGCCGGCTCCGAACGGCGAATGCATTTTTTGTGAGAAGCTTTTTCATGGCAGAAATACTCTCGGAGGGTATGCCGCCCACTGCCGAGAGGTGACCGCTGCTCTTAAAAAACCCAATAATTGGATTTTTACTAATTAGAAAAATTTTTTTGGCTCGGACCGTGGTTTGAACCCGAGACCTCTGGCATAGCAGGCGAGCACTCTACCCACTGCACCACAGCGGCCACTGTGTCTAGTCTTCGTGTGAATCCATAAGAGTGCAACCACTTTCTAGAGCTTTGTTCTAACAAAAACTACCTACCTCCATTTTTACAGAAGGAATTGAAGTTTGAACAATTTATTCTCAGCACATAATCCCTTTTAGGATGATATTGCTGAAACTTAAAAATTTTACACAGTACCACTCAATCCACATCATCACACATGCCTTTACATGCACGTGTATGTGTATTTACATCAGGGACTGTAACGGTTATGAGTTATATCCAAAAAGTTGATTTTTAATCATTATTTGCTGAGTTTTATTTTCTGCTCACAAAATAAAAGTTGTTTCTTGAGTTTTATTTTTCCATCAGAAAATAAAAGTTATTTTTTGAGTTTTATTTTTCGATCAGAAAATAAAAGTTATTTCATGAGTTTTATTTTTTTCTCAGAGAATAAAAGTTTTTCAGTTTAATTTTGGCTGCAATTTTGCCATATAAATAGGTAAAGTAGATAAATAAATTTTCAACTTTTTTTACTTATAAACTTTACCTACGTGTTAATGTGGCAAAATCGACAGCTGCAGCTAAAATTAAACTGAAGAAACTTTTATTCTCTGAGCAAAAAGATACAACTCAGAAAATAACTTTTATTTTCTGAGGGACAAATAAAACTCAAGAAATGACTTTTATTTTCTGATGGAAAAGTAAAACTCAAGAAATAACTTTTATTTTCTGATCGAAAAATAAAACTCAAAAAATAACTTTTATTTTCTGATGGAAAAATAAAACTCAAGAAATACTTTTTATTTTCTGAGGGAAAAATAAAACTCAAGAAATAACTTTTATTTTCTGATGGAAAAGTAAAACTCAAAAAATAACTTTTATTTTCTGATGGAAAAATAAAACTCAAGAAATACTTTTTATTTTCTGAGGGAAAAATAAAACTCAAGAAACAACTTTTATTTTCTGATGGAAAAGTAAAACTCAAGAAATAACTTTTATTTTCTGAGGTAAAAATAAAACTCAAGAAATAACTTTTATTTTCTGAGCAGAAAATAAAACTCAGAAAGTAATGATTAAAAATCAATTTTTTTATAAAAATCGAAAAAATAAAAGTTAATACACCTAGAGATAGTCTGCGTTACGGTGATTACATCTGTGTACTTCTTTTGCGTTTAGCATTTCTCCTTAAGTATGATTTTTTAGTCAAAATATTAAAAATAACGATTATTTGCAATCCCTGATTTACATCACAACTCACACCTCAGCCTAACTACGAGTACATCATCTAAAAAAATAATAGCTTAAAGAACTAAAAAACACGCTTTAATCTTAAAAATCGTACTAAAAATTGAGAAATAATTTAATTAGAAAAAAAATGATGAACGAAAATATAAGTATTTAAGGAAAAGCGTGGGGTGCTCAGTATGTCAAAAAATATTTAAAGTCGGTGTTTTTTTACTAATAATTTTATTTTGACTTTTTTGAGATTTCATATATCGTACTCTTTAATTTCGCAACTAGGTATATTTTTGTACTAGTTGTGCGAATCGAATATTTTCATGTTCAAATATTATTGAGCACCCCCACGCTTTTCCTTAAATACTTATATTTTCGTTTATCATTTTGTTTCTAATTAAATTATTTCTCAATTTTTAGTACGATTTTTAAGATTAAAGCGTGTTTTTTAGTTTTTTAAGCTATTATTTATTTTTGACTTTTTAGTGAAATTTTTCATTAAAGGATGTTTTATGCGGACGCAAGAATAAAAGTAAAAAGAAGTCTGATGGGATGTGGTGTTCTCCGAAATAGATCTACATACATATGTATTTATAACTTCTACCAAAAATCCCAATATGCAGTGAAGTAAACTAGCTTATTATGCAATATTTTCCAAACCCTTTTATTCAAGGTTTTCCAAACTAGTTTGGAAATGCAAAATTTCCCAAACGTTTTGTTATATTTTACAACCAGAAAGTGAAGAGAAGTTGAGGTGAAGCATTTGAAAAGAACAAAAAAAAAACAGAAACCTGATTGAATAAATTCGAATTTAGACAACAAAGTTCCGAATACGTTTGTAGCGTAATGGTGAGGTATGCTGCCTACGGACCAAGGAGCTCAGGTTCGAGTCCCGAGTGGCGCATTTTTTTTTTTTATTTTTTATTTTTTTATTTTTAGAGAAATTTTTTTCACCTCGCGTTTACAAAACATTGTACAAAAATGTAATTACCCAACAGACCAGGATGTAAGCGAAATGTAATAGGACTTGAGAACAAGCTTATAATAATTGTCCATTGTAAGCTTATTGCAATAAAGTTTTTATAAGCCTAATTGTAAGCTTATTCACAAGCATGATTGTAATAATTGAGGAACACAAGCTTAAAAACAATATTAAAATAAGCTTACTTTACACTTGCAATGAAAGCTTGAAAAAATATTAATAATAATATTGTTATAAACTTGCTGTAAAATTTTTTTAAATTTTGGTTTTACAATGATTCATATAATTCATTGATTCCTTCTTCGAAAAGGGAAGTATAAAAGCCTCAACAATGTTCAATATAATGTTGAATGTACCACTATATGATACCGTTGGATTGAATTTCAGGTTGATGTTATGGTCCGAAACAGGAGGAGAATATAAAATAAAGAACATTGCAGTAAAGGTGAAGAAGGAAAGAAAAAGAAAAAAAAATGCAAATAAAAATTTATTTTTTTCGTTTTTCTACTATCTATACATACAATTATATTTATAAGCTTACAACAAGCTTTCACAAGTAATATTTTTCTACAATTACATTTGTAAGCTTATAGAAAGGGTGCCGTTTTGATTTTTCTACAATTGTTCTTAAGACTTTTTCAATACTTTACACAAGCTTTCCTCAAGCATAACGCTTATATTTGTAAGCTTGTTATAATATTATTCTCAAGCCCTTTGGTCTATTGGGTAGGGTTCCTTTTCGTTGATTCAGCACTTACTATTAAATGAATTACAAACAAAACCAGTTCTTGCTTTGCATACATATGTATGTACATGCGGTTGATTTCATTGCAAATACAACAAACCCAAAACAGAAAGCTTCAAGCTTTATTTTTGAGTGAATTTATGAATTGAGTTTATCGCCATCGCTATGAGCGATCGCTGGTTGTTGTGCGTTAGTTCGCTCGCTATTTGAGTGGTTATACGTTTTTCTTTGAACATTTGTTTGTGATTTGAGAAGAATGTATTTTTGAGCGTTCGTGAGTGAGTTTTTCCGTACCCTGAAAGCTTGTTACTTATTGGCTTGTATACGGGAGTGAATTGAAATTCATAGAGGCTATTTTGAAGAAAGGTAACATAAAAGCCGCAATGAAGCATAAAGTATAATGTTGAATGTCCTACTATATGATGCCGTTGGGCTGTTGATGTCATGTTTCGAATCCGGAGGAGAATAGAAATAATAGAGGGAACGCAATAAAGTGAATGTTTGAAAGATATAATAATTTAGTTAAATGTTGCAACTTTTAGGATGGGATGAAGTTACATACATACATACATACATACATACATACATACATACATACATACATACAGGTGAAGCTAATAAAAGCCCCTGCAAAAAATGCGATTCATCCTGGACGTTTCCGGGATAAATCGCAAGGGAGCATGCGACTAATATAATTTTACATCCTTTTATATGGAGTGAATTGATCGCATTTGTTCGAGCATGTCCTATGAAGAGACTAATTGTTCAACTTGTATACCCGAACGGGTACCAATGTAGATTAATCGCTTTCATCCCGAACGGGTACCAATGTAGATTAATCGCTTTCATCCCGAACGGGTACGAATGTAGATTAATCGCTTTCAGCACGAACGGATACAATTGCAGATTTTTCCAAGTTGTTAGCCGAGGTAATTTTTAATAACAATCTTTAAAAAATTATAAATGTTCATGCATATAAATTAAATAAAGATTATACAATGTTTTACTTTTGTAAAAAAATCTCAATAAATAAATAAAAAAATCGTAAGTTTTGAGTATGTATTATATGAGCGTAATGTAAAGAATTTTTTCATAGGATATTTTAGGCAAAATTTTGTTAAAATTGTTATTCATTATTGTTATTAAAAGAAAGGGTGTTCAATTCGTTTTACCGGTTGTTCTACAATTTTTTAAATATATTGCATATTTTTGCAAAATTTCTACATTTAAGGAATCTACATTTATACCCGTTCGGGATGAAAGCGATTAATCTACATTTATACCCGTTCGGGAACAACTGGTCAACAATTAGTCTACATTTATACCCGTACGGGAACAATCGGGGACTAATTGTGGACCGATTGTTCTCGAAAGAGATCTATCCGGGACAAATCTCTTACGGGATTAATCGCACATTTTTTTGCAGGGGCGTGTTAAAAACATGCTACTCACACAGCTCATGTCAAGCATTTGACAAGTTTTATGTTTGCTGCAACCAACGAAGCCGCCTGGCTGTCAGGGCGTATGAGTGACATGAAATGGCTTGCTGTTTGTATGTAAAATTGTAAATACTCTGACATATTAGCATGACCTTTGGTACCTTTGGTGTACATATACACTCAACTACTCAATTTTGTGCAAGTCAACGTAGATGACAATAAATAACTGTTACGAACATACACACATATGCATATACAGATACCCAACAGGGTTTTTCCATATTTTGGTAATGGCTTGAAATTGTATTCAATGAAATAACGCATTACAAATAGCTAAGAAACACTCCTTCGCTCACTTTGCTGATTACTTGTAATGCGACAGTTTTAAAATTATTATTTTTTCGCTTACTGGTAATGCAGAAAATAATCGAAAAGGTTTGGAGTACTGCCGTTATTTTTTTGCAAACGCTTTGCTTTTAATTTTTAATTTTTCTAAATAGCAGTTCTGTAAAGCAATTTACCCTTAATAAATTTTTCCACAATACATCAATTTACCCTTATTCTCGTTTAATTTGCCAGTTTTCATTATAAAACTGTCGTGGTTAGTCGCGTTATTCCATCGTTAAAAATTTTTTAAATAAGCCAATAGCTGTGCAAATACATAAGGGGTATTCGCTATCCATAGCACGATAGCAACATAGCACGGATTGCAAATATCCTAGACCAAAATATGCTACACATAGAGAGCACCCTATTGCACAGTCGTAGAAAATTTTAAGAAGCAGCCTTTCTTTTTTGCCAAGCGGACGCATTCATCACTCACTTTTTAATAAATAAATCATTTTATTATAGTAAATTTAATAAATACACACAAAACATAACATTTCAAGCAAAATTTGGATGCTTAAATTGAAATTGAAATTAGCAATTGGCAAATGTCAGCTGAGGCAGGGTCGCAATTAATTTCCTACACTTCATAGCAAATAAATATACAGAGGTTTTGCTGTAGCATATTTTTGAGGTCTAGCATATTTCTGTTCGCCTGTATTTTGTTGTTGTGCGTTGTAAAACTTTGCAATCCGTGCAATCCGTGCTACGTGCTAGGGTTATGCTATGGATAGCGAATACCCCTATAGTGTAATAATTATTACTAGAGTGCTGCCTACTGTCGAAACTCGACAGTTTTTCTAGATGTTTGCTTATAACATAGGTGCAACTATAGTTTTTGTATAATTGTTTGTTGTTATTGCCACTGTTACTATTCCGTTGTTGTTCCTGTTGATGCTGCTCCTTTTGTTGCTACTGTCACTGCTACTATTTTGTTGTTGTTGTTGGTGTTATTGTCGTTACTCGTCTTCCAAATTCTTCTACCTACTTCTTTCTTTCTATTTATGCTCTTTTCTTTCCTCAATTTCTTTCCTACTTATTCTTTCTTATCCTTCTTATTTCCTGCCTTTATGTTTTTGTTGTAGTGCTTTTGCAACCTTTTTACGTTTCTACTTCTTTGAAACTACACACCACATCCAGCCAAACATGTTCAGAATTGCATGGTAAGTTTCGTGAAAACGCACAAAGTCAGCTACATATGCCTGCGCATTGAGACAGCTCTGTTGTGTGCAAAAGCATGCAACAACAACCACACGGAAATTTTCCAACGACGATTGTGGACGCATTTTGCAACCAATTTTCATGAAAATTGGCGCAGTTCTATTTGAGAGCAATATCTTTCTAATGGTGTGCTTAGTTTTAAAATCGGTTCAGTAGTTTCGACGGAGAAGATGGAACAAAATTTATGTTAGCGTATTAATAATATAGATTCAAATAGTGTTTTTTTTTTTTAATTTTGCAAAGAATGTTTTGATTCTTTATTGATTCTATTTGTTTTCATAGTTTTAAAATTATTTTTTCGCTTACCGGTATTGCATAAAATAAGCGAAAAGATTTAGAGCACTGCCGATATATTTTGCAAAGCCTACATTGATTTAAATGTTTGTAAATAGCAATTTTATAAAGCAATTTATCCTCATTCTCGTTTATTGTGCCAGTTTTCATTATAATGCATTATTATAGATTACTATACTGTATTGTGTGATATATGCAATTACTTATAGCAGTGACACTTGTAACAGCTTACTTTTCCCAATATTAGTAGCGACTTTATAATGCATTACTGTCTACCATATTGTAAGACAATACCGCCAATGACATGCCTATGTTAAAGTAATGCAATCCGTATTCGAAAGTGTAAGCGATGAATCAAGATTTCTCGATGATTTTACCCATTACATGTAAGAGAAAGCCCTGCTGGGTACATAAACCTTCATATACTTTGTTGTTGTTGCAAGCTTTTGCTCACACGTGCATTAACAAATCAAATTAAACCCAAATGATTAGGCAGTTTTTTTGGCTAGAGAGTAAAGTAGAGGCAATAGCAGCGGCGGCAGCGGCATGAGCAGCAACGAAAATTCAATTAGTTTGCTACATGAAAATTACTAATTATCAAATTGTGTTGCTTTGCTCAATAAATATGTTAATAAATTAGCAACGTAATGGGTAGTTCAGTGATTATGATGACGAGATTTTGCAGATATGTCTTTATGTATGAATTTGTGTATGTATGTATATGTGCTTTGCAAGATTATAACTAAAACTATCTAAAGTGTTTGTCCTTTAGAGGTTGCAAGTGCAAATAAGATCATAGTTAGTACTTTTAGAGTTGTAGGACAAAATTTAAGTATTTTGTGTCCTTTCTAAGAGCATTTACTCTAGATATTTGGGTTTGAAGTTCAAACTGAATAACCTCTAAGGTCTTTATTATTAATGGTAGGCTAAGTACACTGAGAGAAAAAAAATATATGGAGGGGTCAAAGAAATTGTTTACCTATTTTGAACACTACTTTCTTTGTTTTGAGTAAATTTTCCTTAAAACATGTTAAAAGGTTTATAAAATATTGTTGTTACATGCGTTACCATGGTTTCATATACTTGTTTTGAAAAAATTCATACATTAAAATAATGAAAAATTCTTTGAGATATTAAATTCCCATACAAATCCCCATGGCAACGAATTTGTTTGAATGTTTTTTTATGTTTTTCCACATTTTTGAGAAAATTTACACAAAGTATATATCTACTAGTTTTGCCAAAATAAGTTATACGTAAGGTATGGTTCAGCCCAGGCGCGGATCCAGGATTTCGGCAAGGGGGGGGGGGGGGGGTTTTGAAAATTAATTTTTTTGGAAGATGTTTTTAAGGGCAGATGCTTCACATAGGGGTATTTTATCAATCTGGGCGGCCAAAACCTCATTTACTAAAACTGGCCCGATTTCCAAAAAAATAAAATTTTTTAGTAGGCCAGGACCCTAACGCATCATTTTCAATAAAAGTTTATTCTCAAAACTCAAACACAAAGTTTTTACAGTCAATGAAAGTTTGGTCATTCGTGTATTTCTCGCGGCATTTTATAACGTTCTTAAAGTTTCAACATTTGCAATTAATATTTTTACGGTTTTAAGTGAAGTTTTTTAGAATACTGTTATGGATTCTTATAATAAAGGTAATCGAGTACAAAATTCATGTTTATTGAGATTTAGTTAGTTGTTAGCGTCTTCTTAATTACATTTTTAAAAAACGATGTATTAAAAAAAAAATTTCCCAATTTTTTGTTTTCAAAAGGGTTTTTGTTTAGGTGCCCGGCATTGCCCGGCACTGACTCTTTTTTTATCTAGATAGTCTGTTCCCTGTTATTTTGAGTTCAAGAAAGATCGGTTCCGGGTTGTTCCGGTTTTAAGAAAAACAGGCGATTTTTCACGTTGGGAAAAATGACCCCACCACACACAAAAAAATTAGTTGTTTGTGGATTCGAGAACACCCATCTAGCAACATATACATCGACATGCTCCGAATCCAAAGTCCGCTTGTCCAATATACCCCCAAAACTTCGAGAAAATTGCGAAAAGCTAAAAAAGCCCCAAATGGCACATTTCATCGACCTAACCTACTAACATGTATTTCGACGTTCTGAATACAAATCTGAGGTCGGTTTGGTCTCACTACATCACTTTTTAAAAATGTAAAGCTTCATTTTTTTATGTTAAATTGAAATGAAATCACCATGGGTTTAGAGGATGATTTAAAATATTTAATATATATATTTGATTATATGTATATTTATTATAAAAAATGAAAATTAATGTTCACAATTAAAAAGTTGAAAATAGAATGAAAATTTTTGAAATATCAAAAACATTAAAAACCAAATACATTTTCTGTAAATGAAATATTTCGATTACAAAGTGTTATATATATAAATATATAACCCTATAATGGGTAACATAATTAACAATTTAAAGCCAAAAAAAGTTTTGGCCGCCCAGATTGATTAAATACCCCAATGTTTGCTGGTGAAAATATGGACTAATACCACCTACTATTATTATTCTATATACTAGTTGCGCCAATTCCCGCTCCTTAAAAACACCAAACTCAAAACCCTCCAAATTAACAATATGTATGTCATCACATAAAGTGAAGGAGATTTCAATTGAAGTTCTAAATAACACGTATAACGTATGTATGTGTATTTTTGCATTGGTACGTGCGAATGAGTATCGTATGGTATTGGTGACAAATTGATCATCAATTTCACTTACCCTTGCATTTAATGCCAAAATAAATAAGAATATATGTATGTAGTACTTTTTGGTTATATTTATATTTTTAATAGAATTTTTCTTGTTCTTGTTTTTATATACTCAAATTTTTAAAAGGTTAATTTAAACAGGAATAGCGAAATACCTCTGAAAAAGGCAATTTCTCCAACGATTCAGACATTTCTGACCAAATTAATTCTGTACAATCCCGATAAAAATAGGGATAAGAAAGAAAAGAAAATAAATTTGCGATTTGGCAATTTGCGAATAGCATTTGATAAATTTGATTTTATGCACGTGCGTCCAAAGGTACCTACATGAACTTTTTTCGCATGTAGGTATGTACATATTTTGGATGTTATGTGGTGTGCCCAGTATGCATGAATAAAATATATACTTTTTATTCATTTTTATACTCAGCTGTACTAGTACACAGAGTATTATAGTTTTAATCACATAACGGTGGATTGTAACAGAATGAAATAATCGAGATAGATATAGACTTATATATATCAAAATGATCAGGGTGAAAAGAGAAATCGATTGAGCCATGTCCGTCCGTCCGTCCGTCCGTCCGTCCGTCCGTCCGTCCGTCCGTCTGTCCGTCCGTCCGTCCGTCCGTCCGTCTGTAAACACTCTAACTCGCGCAAAAATTGAGATATTTTGATGAAATTTGGAACGCAAGTTGGTATCGAGACTGGGACGGTTGGTATTGAAAATGGGCGAAATCGGACCATGACCACGCCCACTTTTCCTATATAGAAAAAATCGGAAATTTGGTATCTCAGCCACTAATATAGCTAGAGTTTTAAAATTTTACCCACGTATTGAGCTCGGGCCCTTATGAAGAAATTTGATGAAGTTTTGGAAAATGGGCGGTGCCACGCCCACTTATTAAGGGTCAAACATTGAAAGTTTTATATGTCATAACTCAGAAACCGTTGAAGATATATCGATGAAATTTGGTACGCGTAATTTGCTTACATAGACAAATGTTTTGACGAAAAATTATCAAAATCGGTTTACGGCCACGCCCACTTTTATATATGTGTATTATAAAGTGACCTAATAAAACCATTTTAAGCGATATCTCTGTCAAATATAAAGATCTATCATTGAAATTTTGT
The DNA here is from genome assembly GCA_960531455.1 of Urophora cardui. Classification (NCBI taxonomy): domain Eukaryota; kingdom Metazoa; phylum Arthropoda; class Insecta; order Diptera; family Tephritidae; genus Urophora; species Urophora cardui. Next base: position 14,407,275 of record OY482674.1, read on the forward strand.
CGCATGAGTCCAACTATGGACATAAAACAAAAAACACAAAAATTTTGGAATATGGGCGGTGCCACGCCCACTTATTAAGGGGCAGACATTGAAAGTTTTATGAGTCATAACTCAGAAACCGTTGAAGATATATCGATGAAATTCGGTACGCGTAATATAATTACTTAGTCAAATGTTTTGGCGAAAAATTATCAAAATCGGTTGACGGCCACGCCCACTTTTATATATAGGAAATATAAGGGGGCCTAATAAAAACATTTTAAGCGATATCTCTGTCAAATATAAAGATCAATCACTGAGATTTTGTGGCAGGAGTCCAACTATGGACATAAAACAAAAACTACAAAAATTTTGGAAAATGGGCGGTGCCACGCCCACTTATTAAGGAGCGAATATTGAAAGTTTAATAAGCCATAACTCAGAAACCGTTAAAGATATATCGATGAAATCTGGTACGCGTGATATATTTACTTAGCCAAATGTGTGGACGAAAAATTACCAAAATCGGTTGACGACCGCGCCCACTTTTATATATGTGTATTATAAAGTGACCTAATAAAACCATTTTAAGCGATATCTATGTGAAATATAAAGATAATTCATTGAAATTTTGTGACATGAGTTTTACAATAGACCGGAAACAAAAAATAAAAAAGTTTGGAAAATGGGCGTGGCACCGCCTCTTTTTAGACAAAGGGATATATGAGATTTCTTAGCCTTTAACTCGACAAATAATTGAGATATTATGACGAAACTTGGTTTATACACTTTTATAACATGTGTTAATAGACACGCAAAAATGTATTGAAATCGGTTTATGACCACGCCTACTTTTTAACAAAGATATTTCTGGAACACCCTTTTGGAATTTGTAACGTGAAGTCTTTGTAACTAAAAGTCATAGAGGGATGAAATTTTGCACTAACAATAATATTTGTATGCTTATTTGGATGATTGATATAAATTTTGAAAATGGGCGTGGCTGCGCCCTGTTTATGCAGCACTCGTTTCATATAAAATACACCCTATATCGAACAAACGCAAACAAACAATGAAAGCATACAGCTGAGTATCTAATGTTCGATTGCACTCGAACTTAGGCTTCCTTACTTGTTAAATATTTTTTTAATTAATTTTATTTGGCGAAAAGCGAACAAGTTCAAAGCTACGTATTACCAGCGATGGTAGAAATGATAGCTATTTCGAAGAAAACCAATTCTTCATCATCAGATTTCTTTTCGGGATCAAGCCGGGAATCGAACTTAGACCCACTGTGAGAAAGTGTAAATGTTAGCGACGCGCTAACCCACTTACCCAAACACGGCCTGGTACGCAGTTGAACTTTTTGTCGCTTTTCTTTTGCCACCTTTGCTCGCTCAACATTGTTATTGTATTTGTATGTACACATGATTTTCATGAGATAACACAAACTTGTTGAGTACTTTTAGGCGGTCTATGATTCGGTTAGCCGGAAGTAATGTGCATTTGCAACACCCTGCCTTTCTATTTTAATTTAATTGTTGAATTATTGTGTAGGTACACAGAAGATTTTTAATTAATTTTATTTGGCGAAAAGCGAACAAGTTCAAAGCTACGTATTACCAGCGATGGTAGAAATGATAGCTATTTCGAAGAAAACCAATTCTTCATCATCAGATTTTTTTCGGGATCAAGCCGGGAATCGAACTTAGACCCACCGTGAGAAGGTGTAAAAAGGCGACAAAAAGTTCAACTGCGACAAAAAGTTCAACTGCGTACCAGGCCGTGTTTGGGTGAGTGGGTTAGCGCGTCGCTAACATTTACACCTTCTCACGGTGGGTCTAAGTTCGATTCCCGGCTTGATCCCGAAAAGAAATCTGATGATGAAGAATTGGTTTTCTTCGAAATAGCTATCATTTCTACCATCGCTGGTAATACGTAGCTTTGAACTTGTTCGCTTTTCGCCAAATAAAATTAATTAAAAATCTTCTGTGTACCTACACAATAATTCAACAATTATATTTTTTTAATTTTTAAATAAATAAATAAAAAAAAAAACAAAACAAAAATACAAGCCACAGGCAGGATTCGAACCGTGATCGACAAAATGCGAATCAAAGGCGCTACAACTACGCCAACGAGCCATTTACATTGTGCATGTCAAACGCTGTACTTTAATTGTATTTCTTTCAACTACCTACTATGCTCGCATCATTTTCGATGGACGACAAGTGCTCAATTGTCTTTTCACACATATATATATGTGCATATAAAATATAATCTGAAAATAAATGTCGAGTTTTTCCTTTGGACAGCTAAACCCATCCAACCATTGCTTTTGGAATGATAGAGTTTTCCTTGATCAGTTTGGGAAATTTGGGCGCAGAATCTATAAAGGCATTAATTTGGGATCTATGATAAACCACAAGGGGGGGGGGGGGTTTGAACCCCCAAAAACCCCCCGTGGATCCGCCACTGGTTCAGCCTTATTTAAATACAGCTTATGCCTAATTTCGTTAATTTAATTTTCCTTCCATTTCAGGTGACCATCGGCCGTCGCATCGGTCTTTACAGATTTTGCGGCGATATTGGGCGTGGCAATTTTTCCAAAGTCAAATTAGCGGTGCATCAATTAACGCGCGGTGAGTATTTTTTTTTTAATTCTATTTTTTTTTTAATTTACTAATGCCAGAAAAAAATGTTTTTCTGAACATCAAAAACACTTCGTCGATGTCTTGGCAAAACCATGCTTCTGCCAAAACTCAAATTTTGCAGAAGAGCGAAAAGATGTGCTTGCTCTGCCGTAGATATGGTGGCGGTTTTGCAAGTGTTCGATGGGCGCTTCTGCAAAGGCGTACTTGTGTATATAATTATACGTTTTGAGTTTTGCTGCACTCCGAAGGCTCTGGAAAATTCCCTGAAGTCATTTCATGAAGAGTGGAAGCAGTAGGACCAACAATGGTGTCATATTTGCCTGTCATTTGTCAGTCAGATTCTGATTATATGCTTGAGGGTAATATCCATAACTACCCAATAAACACAGACGCGAGGATGATATCGCTTCGAATTCGAGGCGAGTTCGCGAAAGCAGATTTTCGCGAATGTAATTTCTCGGACTCGCCTCGAGTTCGCGGCAAGTTTGAGAAATTCAATTTTCGTAATATATTTTTTTTTCTATTTTTTTAAATTGTTTTGCACTAAAAAAATTATAATAGTTCTGAAATTTTACATTTATATCCGAACTCGAGTATCACAGTTCTTGTAGATCAAATCGGGTTATAATGAAATAGATACGAGTACCCAATAAACACAAAAGCGAGGATGGTATCGTGGCAAACTCGAGATGAATTCGCGGAGGTGAATGTTATTTTTCGGATTCGTATCGAGTTCGAGATGGACTCGAGAAAAATCAATTATCGCAATAGCATTTATTAATTTTGTTGGATCTTGCTTTACACGAAGAAATTCCCTGTTGGGCTTTAATTTACTCTTTAAAACTCCACTCGAGAAATTTAAAAGTTCGGATGACATCGTGGGGAATTCGAGGCGGATTCGCAGAGAAGATTTTCTAGAATATATTCGCCAATGATCCCAAATCTCGAATTGCCAACGATCCGAGAACATAAAAATGCGCGAATCGCTAATGAGAGGTGACTCACCTGGGAATTCGGATTCGCCGATCTATCGTCGCGAACTATCGCCGCGATAATATAATCAGAGAAGCGAACTCGTCTCGAATTCGAGACAAATCCGTTGTGTTTATTGGGTAATTCCCCAAAACATCATGCTCGAAAAGAGCTAAAAATGTGTTTAAAAACAAAAATTTGGCGAGCATTTAAAATTCGTTGCATACCTCAAGGCGTTAAACATACATTTTCTTGCATATTTCAAGGCGCCATATTCTTTTCTTTTTACTTGCTACAGATTTCACGTTCTTTGTATGAAAATTTAGTCTGAGAGCACCTCTAGTAAAATTTTCCTCCGAATGTTTTTCTAGAATATTTTAACCCTCTAGCAGCCACTCAAGTGCTATTTCATCCGCACATTGCTAAAAAGGGATCAAAAACCAGCTTTAGTAGAGCAGCTACTGTATTAAAATGTTCTACAAAATTGATGCTCATACAATTTTACTATTACCACCTTAAAGTCGTAGTTAGTTAGTCGTTAGTTTTAACCCTTTCTCCCTTTTTATACATATAAAAGTTAATCCTTAAAAAGATTACAAATTTAAAATGGTAATAAAAAAAACCTTGACCTGCGAGTGAAAGAAGATTTGAAGGTTGGTCCTTCTAATGGTTGTAGATCTTTCATTCCGAGATGGTATGATACTCAGCACCCAAATATGCTCTTGCACTTTGTAAATGACCTTGATGATGAAGCAGAAAGAATTTTGGCTAACAACTTTTTTCTAAGCACAGGAAACACAGGCAGCATCCATTAGATTTAAACAATGATAATAATAATAATAATAATAATAATAAACCCAACGATTTCCCTCCACCCACCCAACCGCACGAGGGGCGCATCCGCATGACGTACGGAGATTTTAAAATAAAATTTGGCCAAGGTGTTGAGTGGTAGAAGTTTATTAAACGTCGAGAACTTATACTGCTCAGCTACAGAAAATATAATTCCATCAGCTGGATATACATATGTACATAGAATAAAATATAAAACTACAAATAAAAGTAATAGACAAAAATAGAATAGTCAATTAGAGCGAGAGATTTGTTGTCACTTGTTAAGAGCGCACAACAGAATTTTTCTTATCAGATAAATAGAGTCTGATATATCGAAATGAGTAGAATAATCATTAAAAGATTTACATAAGCAACGAAGTGGTTCGTGTAATTCAAAATTAGTTCTACACTGCTTTAAAAAGATAGGTTGAAAATGTCTTGATGGTCGAATAGGAACATTTAAGTTTATTTCGGATAGGAGAAATTGACTGCTTATGGATCCTTTCAGTAGTTTAACCAGAAATATTACACCTAACATTTCCCTGCGGCTTGATAAGGTTGGAAGATTAATAAGCTTCAAGCGACTAGTGTACGAGGGAAGATTTGTCCGTGGGTCCCAATGAAAGTTCCTTAACGCAAAAAGTAAGAACTGTTTTTGAATTGATTCCAGTCTATCGGAATGAACTTGATATTGCGGACTCCAGATTATTGAAGCGTATTCTAGTATAGGTCGTACTAATGTTGTAAACAGGGCTTCAGTTACGTAAGGGTCATTAAATTCCTTAGACCAACGTTTTACAAATGCTAGGATACTTTTAGCTTTGTTTACTGTAGCATTAATATGCAGGTTAAAGTGGAGCTTACTATCAAATCTTATTCCTAGGTCAACAAAATCGTAAACCTGTTCCAAACTATAGTTATTAATTGTGTAAGACGCAGGTTGAAGGATCTTCCGTGAAAAGCTCATAAATTTACATTTACTAAGATTGAGTGGCATAAGATTAATATTGCACCACGTAGCGAAGCTTATTGTTCGCAGAAAATATGAAAAATTAGCTACAAAAAACTTCGCCATTACTTATTCTTTTTTCTTGATCTTGCTCAAATATCATTAGCTTTATACAATGAAGCATTTGCTTTTGCTTTTTATATTTACAACAAATGCCACACAAACATTCCCTTTTCCTTTGCTCAAATTAAACCTTATTAATGTGCACATCACTTCTTCGTCTCCATAAAAATAAAACAGCACAAATCAATAAAATTAATCATCGACAAAATGGCAAGTAAATAAAATTTCCGACTGCGCGCTCTGCCGCAAATCACAGACTTGTGCTGCTGTTAATGGCAAAAGTTATATCAAATGGAAAATTTCCATGCATAAATATGTAATTTTTCATGTGATTTGTTTTTGTACAAGGTACACACATGCATACATATTTAATACTGGCATATGTAAGTAACTCACAGCATTCTTTTGAAGCAAACAAAAAAAAATAGACCAACAATCAATTGTTGTTTACAACTCGGCACCAGATCCGCTTTGGCCGTTTATTTCCACTTTGACTTTTGACTTTTTGCTTTGCAAACTTTTGCTCTTCACTCTTTGTTACATTGATTCCATTCATTCCATTCACTTTCATTTACAGTTATTTATTTGTTGTTCTTCTTCATTTTCTTCTTTTTATTATTTTTCTTCTTTTGTTCTTTTGCGCAGACAAAGTGGCCATCAAAGTAGTTGACCGTGGCGGTTTGGATGCTAAAGCATTGCGTATGTTGTCCAGTGAAATAGCAACGTTGGAATGTGTGCATCATCCCAATATTTTAAGGTAAGTGAAAAGAGGAGAAGGTGGAGTAGGAGGTAAATGTTATCGGGCAGGCAAGTGTACTGATAAATGCCATCACGTAATTGATAACAAATTCCATTGATGAAATGATATATCGTAAAACAAAGCCAATTTTTATGTTTGTAATTAAAACTCAGTTTAAACTCTGTTAACTAAGCTCAGTTTAATTTTAAATCCACTTTAATTTCAAACTCAGTTTAAACTCTGTTAACTAAGCTCAGTTTAATTTTAAATCCACTTTAATTTCAAACTCAGTTTAAAAAAAGTAAAACCAAATTAAAGCTTCTAATTTGTTAAGCGTAAACTACTTAAGATTCTTGTAGCTTAGGCTCATTTTAAACAAATTTTACCAAAACTCTGTTTGAATATGAACCCGGTTTAAGTTGCCACGTTTTTTAACTAAGGTGTAATTTCCCATTTCCCGGTCAGAGTTTAATTAACTTTACCTAAACTTAGTATAAGCTTCCAAGATGTCGAGAAAGACTTATCTTTCAGAAATTAAATTTAATTTGAATTAATTTAGCTAAACTCGGTTTTAAGTTTAAACTCAGTTTAATATTATAAGAAAACAGACCTTAAACTCACTTTAAAACAACTTTACATAAATTCAGTTTAAAATTTAAACCCGGTTTAAGCTATGAAGTGGGATTAATTTTCTGGACAAATTTCAACCTAAGCTTAAACTAACTTTACGTAAACTGAATTTAAATTTATACTCAGTGTAATCATCTAGGATCTTCAACAGACTTAGCTTCTCGGTCAGGCTGAAACTAACTTAGGCTAAACTCGGTTTAAAATTTAAACTAGGTCTAAGCTTCCAAAATGTTTAGGGAAGACTCTGTTTCGCAGTCAGACCTTAAACTCAACTTAAACTAACTTTAACTAAGCTGAGTTTAAAATTTAAACTCCATTTTAAATTTAAATTTAAACTCAGTTTAAGCTCCAAACATACTTAGGGAAGAATTAGTTTCTCGATCCGGCCTCAAACTCAGTTTAAACTAACTTTAACTAAACTCGGTTTAAAATTTAAACAAGGTCTTAGCCTCCAAGAATTTTAGGGAAGACTTAGTTTCGCAGTCAGACCTTAAACTCAACTTAAACAAACTTTAACTAAACTCAGTTTAAAACTTAAACTTGGTTTATGTTTCTATAATAATACTAATATGATTAGGGATTGGGGTCAAATTTCAAACTCACTTAAGTTAAGTTTACCTAAACTCAGTTTAAGAGTTAAACTCAGTTTAAGTTTTCAAGCTGCTAAACGTGACTTAATTTCTCGGTACAAACTAAGTTTAAAGTAAATTTACCTAAACTAATTTTAAAATAAAACTCAGTTTAACCTCTCAAAGTGTTTATCGTAGGTTTAAATTTCTGGTCGGAGTTTAGGAGCATTTTAGACTAAACTTAACTAAACTCAGTTTAAATTAAAAATCGGTTTAAGATGTGTGCTTAAACTAGTTTAACTTAGTTCAAAATTTAATGAAAAACTGAACACAAAGCTAAAATTAGCCTACCCAACGAACTAATTCAAACATGCACCCGATAAGCCGATTCTAAGTAATTAAACTGCTGATTGGTCATCGAGACTAATCAAATCTGAAGAGAGTTAAATTCCCCTTTAAAACATAGTCAAACACTTTTTCTAAAACACATTTGGCTACTGTATGCCACACACCAAAAATGTTTAATACAAAAAGCAGTGCACATGTGGATAGCAGCAGCTTTACACTTAACTACGTTGCAAGGACAAAAATCGCATGCAACAAAAAATTATACAAAAAATTATACAAAATATGCTAAAAAAGGCAAACAAAAAAGTTAAAAAAGTTAAAAAAGTAAAAAAAAAATACGAAATTTAAATGAAAAAATTCCAAAGTGGCAGCAGAGTGGCGAGCCAACATAAAAGACTTGACTCTGCGCGCAAAGCCACTCTGATTTTATTTGTGTTTTTCCTTGTCTTGTCTCTGGCTTTGCTGTTGGCTACACTTTTGCCAATTTGTCCCCATCACTTTATTCCAATCACAATTTTCTTTTTGCTAGTTGTTTTTTCGATTTTTTCCATTTTCAACTTTTTACATTTATTTACTTCACTTTTCTCTTATCCACTTTGCTTCATGCTTGCAGACTCTTCGAAGTGGTCGAAACACTGGGACGTGTATATTTGGTTACCGAATGGATACGCGGCGGCGAATTATACAATCACATCACCCAGGGTGGGCCGTTACGTGAAATACATGCTGCACCCTTGTACAAGCAGCTGTTGTTAGCCGTAAAACACATGGTAAGTTAAAGCTGTTGGCAATTACTTAAACTATTTTATTTATATTCGTATTTGTGTTGTACTTTATGTGCAAGCAAACAAAAAGGGCTGACAAATAAACAAACACACCCAACCAACACAAACACAAACGCCCATTGCACAACCCAAGCCGTCCAGCCGGCGGCGTTATTTGCCGATTTCCCGTGGCAGTGATCCAGATCGGGATAAGAAGTTTCCATGCAAATGCAACAAGAAGTTTGTGATCCTGGTGTTTATCTGTATCAATTTCGGATCCGTATAGATTGTAAAAGATTTTTTTGATGCATATAAATACCAGGATCACCAAATTGTTGTTGCATTTGCTTGCAAAATTTGTATCCGGATCTGGATCACTGCCACGGGAACTCGCCTATTATAAGCAGATAAAAAAGCATAAAAAAGGGCATTTGGCATTGTGGTTGTGCCAAAATGTTGGCGACCGCTTGTCCATTAAATTGCAATTTGTGTGCGGTGTCGCTGTGTGTGCTTGTTGTTGTTGTTTGCCACTTTTGTTTTCGTCCTTAGCTGACTCCTCTTACTTTTTTGCTTAAAAAAATTCCTATGAGTTTTTGATTTGGTTTCCTTTGTCCTTTATTTATGTTATCTCTTCACTTCTTTTTTCACGCCCACTTTGGTACGTTTGGTGATAAATTACAGCATAGCTTGGGATTTGTGCATCGCGATATTAAGGCTGAAAATGTGCTATTGCTGTCAGAGGATCGCTTAAAGTTGGCTGATTTCGGTTTTAGCACACAACTTATCAATGGTAAGTACTAAATGATATTATATAACCATTTACTTATGTAGATATATACATACATAAATTGGTATGAAAATCTTCTCTACACATGCTGTGTGGTGGGCGAATGCTGCTAGCAACATTTTTTTTGTATGGCATAAAATGTTGCTGGCAACATGAAGACAAATTTTACATTTTGTTTATTTTACCTCAAAAGGTTATAAAGTCGGCCTTCTTTAATTGCAGAAGTCGACTACAGGATTGCAGTAAACATATGAAAAGATAACCTTTATACAAAGTGAATTCTTACGGCCAAATATTTAATGTTGCCTTAGTTTAGGTTATCAACTTTAAATTTGTGTTCGCCTCTTATTTTTGCCGCTGCAAAAAGGCAAAGTGGGTTAAATTGAACTTATAAAATTGCAGTTCCCAATATCTTTGAAAATTTCTCACTGCAGTTTCAATTTAAAACGAAATTATCGCAGTTTTACACATCATTTGTAATTGAAATTCAATACGCGAACATGTTGCTGATAGCATGTTTCTGGTATCGTGTTGCTGGCAACACATGACATGTATTAGAAGGCTCTGACAGCATTTTTCTGTTGTCGTGTTGTTAGTAACATATTGCTAAAGAATAGAATGGTGCTGCTGACAGCAGTAAGTTGCTGTTGGGCTCAACAGTTTCCAACAGTTGTGTAGCAGTTGAGTTAAACATTTACGTCTTAGAAACGGCTTGATGAATTTATTAGCTGTTTGGCTTGACACAACATGTTGAGCTCAAGTAGGAAACAAAATTTGTGATTGAAAAAATGGCGAAAAGTTGCCAACTGTTGAGCTGAGCGGAATTACTCAACAGTGCGTTTCTGAGAGCATATAGCTATTATAAAGATGCTGGCATCATGTTGCTAACGAATTGCTAGGTGTTGCTGAAAGCATTTGGCTGCCATCATGTTCTGTCAGCATCTGATTTGTATTGCTTTGCTGGCAGCATGTGACTGGTACCGTGTTGCAGGCGCTTGAGACTGGCAACATGTTGCTGGGAGCACATCTGACTGGCATCGTGTTGCGGACATCATGTTGCTGGCAGAGTACATGGTTAAGTTAAGGTTATGTTTATGCTTCTTGTATGCTAATTTAGCTGAAATTATGAACTTTTTCAAGTCATAATTTTGTGTATATAGTAAGTAGCATTCACTGTATATACATACATCTACCTATCTTTAGGGTAAATCTGCCAGAATTTACCTGCTTTTTCCACTATTTACCTCCAAGTTAAAGCAAAACTTTTGCTATTCATTAACTAACCATATGCACTGCTTTGCTTACCTGTCAGTTAACGTCTTTCTGCTGTCAGAAAAGTTTACTCGAAAATTTCTATATTAATTTTTGTCTATAAAAAGCATATCCAAATGCGCTTATAAAAGTTACAAAATTTTATATGCAACAAACAACTAAGCACACATACATTTTCACGTGCAAATGAACATTCACATTTGAGCAGGTAGAATTTAAATAAAGCGCTTGAAAGCTATTGAAATAAAAAGCACTTCAAATATGTGCTTATTTTTATATGTATGTATGTTATATAGAACTGCTCATTTGCATAACTACTCGCCTACATACCCATATTTGAGTGCATACAAGCATATTAAAATAAATTTTTGTCACAAATAAAATGGACTACATAAAAGAAATGTACGATGAATGGAATTTCATACAATCTTAAATAGACTTTGACAGTTTTAACCCTAGAACCATAATGTACGTAAATTTTACGTATATAGAATTTTCAAATTGTGATTGCGCAAGTATAACATACTGTAACGGTACCTAACTCCGGCAGTGCTTGCAGCATGTATTTTTATGTATACACGAATATAAAAGTACAACAAATGTTGTCATTTGAAGGTGTGAGAGCGATTGGCGCAAATCCCTATACGTAAAATTTACGTATAGTTAGTAATAAGCGAAAAAATCGTGTACGTAAAATTTACGTATAGTTAGTAATAAGCGAAAAAATAGGATATGGTATTTAATATGAAAGTGTAATATTCTCATGTAATTTTTTTTATAACGCGACAGTATATTATATTATTATTGCTCAGAAACGTTCCGGGGTCATCCGGGTCCACATTTTGACCCATATCTGGGGATCCAACCTAGGAATCAAAATGAGTACAGCTCCATGTAAAAGCCCTGATTAAAGCCTTTCTTTTTATATCAATATTGCTCAAAAAAAATTCCGGGGTCATCCGGGTCCACGTTTTGACCTATATCTCTGGACCTGGAACAAAAATTAGTAAAAAAATTAAAAAAAAAATCGCAAGAAATTAAAAAAATTTTGACCAGCTATCGCTCAGCGAGGTTTTGTTCAACCGCTACAAGTTGTATGTCATTGGAAGCGTATTTTAATTTCCTTTCGAACGAGGTACTGCTTGTGGTTATCGCTCTTATAACTTTAGCGAAAAATACTTTTGAATGAAGTGATACCCAGAAAAACACAAAATTACGCATTATCATATGCATAACCATAAAAAAATCAAAAAAAAAGTTTTGAGATCAGGAATTTCTTGGTATTTTATTCAAATCAACCATTTGTAAAGTAGTGTAATCAAATACTTTTTGGTTGCTTGACAAGGGATGACGGAGGATCGTTCCACAATACATCATAGTGTAATCAACTTTGGCTGCAAAATGGAGAACAATGAGAGTTGTATTAGGCGGATTCTAATCACTACGTAAAATTTACGTACATTAGTAATAACGTAGTATGAAATATCGTTATGGTTCTAGGGTTAATATGTATTCGGTTGTGTATACTATGTACGAGTAGATACATACCCTGCAAAAAGGTCGCTAAGCAATGCTGAATACGCTGGCAGCAAAAATGCACACGCTAACAGCGCTGCTTGTTATTGTACGCTCGTTCGCTCTGCTTTAAACATTTTAACGGTTATAAGAGAAATTGGGTAAAAGTCATATTTAACCATTATCATGAGAAAAAAAATTTGTTGGTCCTTAATAACCATTATAAAAACCAAAAAACCGTTTTGGGCCTGAATAACCGTTATGGCAAACAAAAAAGTGTTTTGGACTTGAATAACCGTTATTCAGTTTTTTATTTTTTTTTTTGGTCAGCGATAAAAATCAAGCCTGTTTATTTGTCAATATTTCTGGACGATATTGGTATCAAATGAAAGGTATTGAGCAGAGATTGTAGCTCTGATTGCCTCTTTTCATTTGACACCAATATTGTTTAAAACATTCCAGGGTATCCGGGTCCATTTTTCATCCATAACTGGGAACCCGACCTACGAATCTTAACAAATACACCTCTATGTAAAAGCCCTGCCAACATGTTTCATTTGATACCAATATCGTCCAGAAATATTGACAAATAAATAGGCTTGATTTTTATAGCTGACCAAAAAAAATAAAAATCTGAATAAGGGTTATTCAGGCCCAAAACAGTTTTTTGGTCGCCATAACGGTTATTCAAGCCCAAACCACTTTTTTGGTTGCCATAACGGTTATTCAGGCCCAAAACAGTTTTTTGGTTTTTATAATGGTTATTAAGGACCAAAAGAAGATAAAGGTTATTTTTGCGTAACCTTTTCACCACACTAGAAAAAATAACCGTTATTTTCGGTCCCTGATTTTAATACTTACTTTTCTGTTATGCGCTCATATCTAAAATAGCGAGAGAGAGAGAGAGATGGAATTGAGTTTAATGAGCAAACAGATGCAAGTATCTACATAAATGAACGAATAATAAGCCAAAAAAAAATTTGAATTATGCAGCTAAACAAAAAGTGCCTTTTTACAGAAGAACTTATTATAAAGAATTATCTAAGCCTCCCATGGCTAATAAGTCTTATTATAAGGTATATAGATACCACATAAGGGCTTTTTTAAGGAGTTGTCTAAGCCTTGGGAATAAGGTTTTCTCTCAGAGAGACTGCTCTCAGTCCTACAGCCTGATGACATCAACAAAGGAAAATCAGCGTTATCTTAAGCCTTTGCCCATACAAAATTTTGGTCGCTTAGAATTTTCAGAAATTATTTCTGGAGAAACGTTCCACAGTACAGCATTTCTTAACCCTTTAAATCTTCTGGAATAAACCTTAAATAAGGCATAGGTTTTTTGGAGGGTATATGCATACGCATGAAGCTCAGTTAGGTATTAAAATGACGTTCACATAACGACAGCTTTTAAATCATGTTCATACATGCGCCATGCAAGTTAATGAGAGTGGCGATGAAAAAAATGTGCTTGACATTATTTTAATAATTTTATGTTCTCTTGCTTTTTTCATCTTTCGCAGGTGTCAATCAGAAGCTGGACACATTCTGCGGCTCGCCGCCTTATGCAGCACCTGAACTCTTTTCGGATGATCATTATATTGGAGCGCCCGTAGATATATGGGCGTTGGGCATTTTATTGTATTTTATGGTTGTTGGTAATATGCCATTTCGAGCGCCAACAATACCAGGTTTAAAAGCGGCCATATTGAAGGGAGATTACTTGCTGCCGGGTCAGCTGAGTCTGCCATGCATAAGACTTATACGTAAGTGAATAAATTGTTACGAATATGAGTACGAATACGTATATGAATACGAACACGAATATGAATAGGAAAACGAATACGAATAAGAATACAAATAAGAATACGAAAAACAAATTAATTTCAATTATTTCCATCTTCCTTTTCCATCTCTCTTCGCAGAACGCATCCTCATTCACATACCAGCACGTCGTCCCACCATCGACGACATTCTTAACAGTCAATTCGTGTGCTATCCCAAACTCAGCGCTGAACTCATGCAGCATGAGATTAATTTACGCACCAAACCCGCAAAACGTTCCGCCTTTTGGGTGCGTTCCAAATCGCGACGCATGCGAAAATCTTACTCACTACGCGAACGTTACATGGAGGTGACCAATAAACCGCCCATCAATATGAATACACGCCAAAATGATGGCGTATTCGTCGACAATTTCTTACATCCCATAGAAATTCAACGTGATTTGGCTGCGAATGAGCTGAGCAAGGAGCAATCCAAACCGAATACACCCAAACGTTCATTCTTCTGTGGCACACTAAAAAAGAAGGTCAGTCCAATGGAAATGGAAAAGGAGCGACATTTTATCAATGGCAACGCATGCGGTGGCTTTGGCGGTGGCGAGAATCGCGTATGGAATGCTGATGTGGCCATCGATTGTCCACTCTTCAAGAATTACGACATCGAAACGGGTGATTATGTTATGCTGCCATCAGATACCGACGATTTGACGCTCGTCAAACCGCTTGAATATGAAGCGCGTCAGCTGTTGGACGAGTTGGGCGTGAATTCGGCCATGTTGCGCGCGGCCATACAAAATGGACCACGTAGCGATATAATTGGTGCGTATCGTATTATTGTGAATCGTTTGCAAAAGCAGTCGTGGCTAGCGCGAAAACATGTTGAGCTGGCGCTGCAAGAGATGCCAAAGATGGAGAAGAAAATGGAGCGATCGTGTTGCATACTTTAAGGGGGTGGAGAGTGTAGTAATAAGTGTGCAGTATAAGGTGTGCCGTATGGGAATTATAGAGTGGGATCAATTTTTTGTTTATATAAAGACAGAACGAAAATGTGAAGCTTGAATTTGGGTAACTCTCTCGTTTACTCTTTTGTGGTCATTTCATACTAAATATAACCATACAGGTGTGTTTAATGAGTATAAGTTCACTCATAGTTATCAGAGACACAAACCAAAGCTAACGGTAGCAAACCAGTGGTTACTTTACAGGCGGCCAAGCAATATCGTATGGGTTCAGAACTCAACTGTGTCTAGTGTGATGAGTTCTGTGGAAGTTTACAAATTTATATTCAATTTTATAAAAATTTCCTTTTTTTGGGAAATTCTAGCAATTGGTAAAATTGCATTAAATTAATAATAATGAAACAGCGAAATTTAAAATAAACCATCTTTTTCTATTTTTAGAAAATTTCCCCTTTGGGGAATTTGTTTGATTATAATAATTGTGTGAAAATTACCATTTCGACTTAGTAAAATTTGAGGCAAACGATTTTATTTTATTTGAAAAAATTCCCTTTTTGGGAAATTTAAATTTGAGGTAATTTTTCCAATGTCGCCGCTATAAATCGTTGACTAAACAATTTTAGTTGATTTTAGAAAAATTTCCGTTTTTGGGAAATCTTGTAAATTAATACAAAAACGTGAAGTTTACTTTTTTGAGTTAGAAAAAGTTAAGGTAAAAATTTCATCTAATGAAAAAATTCTCTTTAGTCAAACAATTTTAATTAATTTATTTGGACTTTCAGTCAACCAATTTTAATGGCAATTTTGTAAATGAGTATAATTTTGGAATATTTACCCCTTTGAGTTAGGAAAGTTTGGGAGAAACGATTTTATCTAATTTGAAAAAAAAAAATCCTTTATGGGAAATTTTAATTAGAGGTAATTTTTTTTCAATTTTGCCATTATAAATTAACTAAACAATTTTAGTTGATTTTAGAAAAACTTCCTTTTTTGGGAAATTTTAGTTTATTTTAGAAAAAATTCCCTTTTTGGGAAATTTTATAAATTAATACAAAAACGTGAAGTTTACTTTTTTGAGTTAGAAAAAGTTAGGGGAAAAAATTTCATCTAATATGAAAAAATTCCCTTTAGTCAAACAATTTTTTTTTTGTATGTAATTTAAAAAAATTTCCCCTTTTGTAAAATTTGAGGTGAATTTTTTTTTTCAATTTCGCCACTTGAATCATTTAGACTAAACAATTTTAGTTGATTTTAGAAAAATTTTCCCTTTTTGGGTAACTTTTTAAATTAGCACAATTGTGTGAAATTTACCCTTTCGAGTTAGTAAAGTTTATGAAAAACGATTTTATATAATTTGAATAAAAAAATCCCTTTGGGGAAATTTAATTTGAGCTACCTAATTTTTTTTTTTTCAATTTCAAACAATTGTTACATGCATTGCCGACCCACTAACGCTGACTAGTCTCAGTATCTTATTTTTTGATTGACCTTATAATTGTTAAACGCACTATAAGTATTTAAGTATCATCATCATTACATTTAACTAGTTGTGTAAGTAGTGTTTCTGATCTCCGATCTTAGAGATGACTACTCTAGAAATTGATTATGCAAAATCACGAAAAAAATAAAGAATAATACACAAAAGAGAAAAAATAATAGTAATACATGTAATAAATTAGTCGAATTTCATAGTTGTTAGCTGTATTGAAAGAAAAATTATATAAATGAATTAATTATAGTCAAATATATAAAAAATAGATTGTTAACTTCAAGGAATCGGCGTTGCAGGCCTAAGTAGATACTATGCATGCATAGATAAATTACAAAAGGCGATTATTCAATTATACACAATATTACACAGCAGAAACAAAAACATACACATAAAATTGTATGTATATACATATGTATACATGTATAACTACAAATAAGATTTTATTATAATTACACTACTCGACAAAAAAATCACCAAGAATAAAATAATACTTTTCTAAAGCGAAATTTTACGCTGATTCCGAATATCACCTCCATTTTTTTGTGGCAGACCCAGTTTTTGAGATATCGGTAAAAATGTAGAAAAATCCATATATACGAGACATTTCATCACATAAGTGCATCAAAAAGTTTTATTAGACATCGTGGCAATTTGACATCTAGGAAAATCTGGTAGAGGGACCTCCAACAAACATTTTTTGCCATCACACTCAAAAATTGGTCCAGTAGTTTGGTTACAATGGCAAAAAGAATGAAAAAAATTGGAAAAAAAATCGAATTTTTTTAAAGAAATTTCAGATTCGACTGTCCTAAAATCAGAAAAATTATATGGGGGACAAAAAGCTAGCCCCCCTATCCTATAGAGAATTTAATTTTGAACATTTTAAGACTAATATTGCAATAATCGGATGCACCGTTATTTATATTTATCTATTTTGATTGAAAGTCCTTAACCAAAAATTTTCCGGAAGATTAAGATTTCAACAACAAAAATTGGGTTTATTCATTAAACTTCATTAAGGAGTAATACTTAACATTATTTAATTCCATTTATTATGTGTTTTTAAGTGCACAACGTCCCTCAGAACAGCGATTAATAGGAAAAAAAAAATTAATTAATCTGTTTTTCGCGATTTTAAGGAGAGGATAAATAATGAGGGATGTGAGTAAGTACTTTTGACTACTCTTTTGTGATTTTCTGGATTTGTTACACGTATGATTATCCAAAAAATAATCTCCCATAATACGATCGTACCAAGATCATTGATATCGCCTTTCAAATATTATTAAGTCTTGATGAAATCTTTCACCATGTTCATTACTTTCAGCACCTAAGCTTGTAGGGAAATTATCCAGATGTGAATACAAGAAATGTAGTTTAGGCAGCATATTACTTTTTTGCTCTATAGTTTTGCAATAAAGTAACTTTTTGTTAACTAGAAATCCACAAAATGGAGGTGATATTCGGAATCAGCGTAAAATTTCGCTTTAGAAAAGTATTATTTCATTTTTGGTGGTTAAAGTTGATCAAAATTTGTCGAGTAGTGTTATTACTTATAGTCAGAAAAGCCAATTTGTTATTTAAGTTTTTTGTTAGCTAATATATATTTTGTAATTTTACATTTGAATAAAAACAAAACAAATCATTAAGTATTAAATAAAAAATATATAAACGTTTATTTGTAGTAATTTGTAACAACTGACATTTAAAAAAAATCAATTAAATTGCAAATATGTAAGTAGTACATGCAAAGCAAACATACCTGGTAAATAATGCTGATCGATTTTAACTCCCGCTACTATTTCGACGCTAACAAAACCATCAACCAAACAAAAGAACCGCAAAAGATATTTGGTAAATATTTCCGGTAGCTGTAAACGAATGAAGTATTTCAATTGTCTCCTATGGAGCCATACAAACAAACAAACAAACAAGCCAAAATACATATACCAAAACGAATACAAAGATTTTTAGTTTAATATTTATAGAGTAAAGTAAACTAAAATATAGTCAAATAAAGTAAAATATACTAAAAAGTTAATGTAGTTTTAAAGCTTTAAATTAAGTTTCGATTTTTAATTTTTAATACGTTAGATAATGTATAAATGTAATTTGTGATCCGATGAATAAATAAATAGTCCAAAAATTAAATGAAGTGTGTGCTTTTTTTTTAAAGACTTTCATTTTTAAACTTAAATGGGTGAGACACAAGCTACAGCGAATTGAAAAAATCGCGAATTACAGCTTTGATAGCCATGACTGCCCTTTGGTTATGCATTTCTTCTCAATTTCTTAGTGCAAATAACTAGAAAAAAAACCAAAGGAAGGTATCACTGCTTGTATTATGGCTCCAAACCACTTTGTTGTCGGGTTCGAAATATCGCTAAGCTTGGGTGAGAGAACAGCTCTCTCTAAAGTTTGATGTAAAGAGGTGTTGCCAACGCATTTAATTTTATAATTAAAGGGATAAAAGGATTTTTCAATTTATAAATATTCTAAAAAGCTGTGATTATATTGAATTAATATCCCTTTAATATCATTAACGAGTAGTTTATTTCAATTTCTAGTATTAATCATTTACTAGCGCATAGATGGATGATCGTGATTTCCTCGGGCTGCAGGCCTCAGCAAATGTCAAATAAGCTAAAAAAAAACAGTGAGGGAAAATTGATATTTTCAAAAGTTCGGCCCCTCTTCATGCCCTTATCTCTTTCTTCGTCGTCTTAGTCTCCCACTCTATTTCCCTCTACTATTCTCTTTAGCTATTCCTTTCATTTCTGTTTCCCGTCACATTTCCCCTTACATTTCCCCTTACCTTCCCTTCCTTGCCCTTTCTCTATCGCTCTCCCTTACCACAACTTTTATCTCCTTCTAAGTACCTCTCCTTCCCCGTCTTATTCCTTTTCCTGTTCCGCGTTCGACTCACTCTCTCTCCTAATCCCTCTCCATTCCATTTTCGTTGCCTTTCCCCTCTCCCTTTTCATACCTTTTGCTTTCCCTTTCCATTGTCATTACCCTTCTGCTTTCCCTGTCTTTCTGTCTTTTTCTCTTTCCTTTATCCCTTTTCCTTTCCCTAAGGCACCGTTTTGAGCATAACATCGAAGAGAACTCTATACTGACGCACTGATTTCGACTATTAATTTCATGCCAATATTGCTTAAAAACATTCCCAGGCATCCGGCTCCACTTTTTTACACATATCTGAGTACCCAGCCTGAGAATCATAACGACAAGCGCTCGATGGAGAAGCCCTGCTCAATACTTTTCATTTGATGCCAATAATTATGATCGTTTGAAATAACATATCACTTTGGCCAAACTTATTATACCGCGCTCACTAGAATTTAACCAGAATTGGCATCACTGCTTCATATAATACGATAATGTATGCGTGAGAGCAACGTGACTTTTATCACATAGGCGAGAAAGCAGAAGAGGAGAATTTATGCGCGTTGGTCTATTTTTTAATCAAAGAAGAGTTCATCAGAAAGATCAAACAGCGCTTTCAACCACAAATAACCCATTTATAACGATGCATCACAATTTACCACTACTCGTAGACTCATTTGCATGGCAGCATGTTTCTGAAATCACATCAGAGATCAATGTCATGGTAACACAAATAAACAACGGCATTTCATCAAGGCGTCACTGACAGCAGGCACGACAGCGACAGCAGCAAAAGTGTTATCTGGTCGATGTAAAGACAAATTCACCTATCGCAACGAGATATCTGTTCATTAAAGTGAAGAGCGTACACATACACTCCGCATCAACCACTAACATACATATGTACATACATACATACATATCTGACAACTATCAAATGATAAGCTCAATGTGAAATGGATATCAATGTGGGCGTAGACAACCGCCTGCAGCTAATGGCTATGACTACAAATACATACTTAAGTTCAATGTCCTGCTCAAATTTTGCACTATTAGGTACGTGATGCCGCAAGCAATGAGATCAAATGAAAATTAATGAATATTTTCACGAAACACCATTAATTTTGAGTTTGAATTTGACTATCAATAACCTGTGAATGCCGTGGCAGTACATGGAGGCGTAAAGCCAGGTGGAACACATAGAATACTGAGCCATAGAAAAGGATGATAGTCACAGATCACACAAAGACACGGGGTTTTATATATGTACATATACCAAGCAGCCAATCAAACCAATTTCCACGCTATACCATCGCAAAGCCTTTTCTAACTTCAAAGCAAACTATTAAAAGTGGCGTATTCTTCAATAAGCGAGTCAAAAATGTCAACTCATTTGCATCAAATATGCCCTAGAGGCGCACAGTGGTTCAGCCGTGGAAAAAATTCATTTTTTTCAATACCTAATTTTCAGATTCTAATGATGTAGTCTTATAAAAATATGTTCAAATATGAACAATTCATGACAAGTTTGCAAAAAGTTGATTTCTTTTTACAAAATAATGGTATCAGAAGTCAGAAAAATTTTATTCAACAAAAACTGCTTGAAATTTTTGCTAACTTTAGTTATAAATTTTCCTTATAACTTATATTCTATTGTCCCTGTTGTGAGTTTAAACGAAAATATAGCACTTCCTTGAATAATTAAAGAAAAAATCAGTGCAATCGGCCAAATATTAAAAAAAATATAGGCCAGCAAAAATGGTACTTCATAAATGCTACCTTTTCTAACTTCGATGGACAAAAAGTTTATGTGCTACAGCGTGCTACACTCGCTAACTGTAATAAAATGAAAGTTTGGAATGTCTTCTATCGATTTCTGTTAAAAAATTTTTCCCATATTTTCCCCAATCGATGTAAACTTGATTTAAATGTCGAAAGTCCCATCAAATTTTGATAAAATTGACATATGTAGCATGCTTTTAGGCTCATGCGTATATATTAATGTTTACATCCTATGTGACATATTTTGTTTACGAATATGAAGGCATAGAGAGGATTAGATAAAAATGCAGATTGGTAAATTATACACCTAATTTGTTAGAATCACTGGTAATGCAAACAAAAATAACGATAAACACATTCGTCATAACACTACGGTTTGCAAACAACAATAGCAACAAACACATTTGTTTAAACATTTTACCAGCTTATTTTAAGGTATTAGATGAAAAAAAATGTTATCCCGACGAAATTGTAGTAACAGAAACATATGCTGCTGTTCATTTGCAAAGTTTACTTGATCACACAACAAGAAGAATTATTGATACTTTCTCAGCAGAAAAGTTGAACTCCTTATCATGTTCTGAGTTAACCCTTACTAGTAAATAGGGGTTATGATTTCTAGGCTTATGTTTTCTAGGAAAAGTGATAGAATTTCTACCAATACAGATGTTGTTAATCGATTACTGGCAAGTTCTGATCATTATATAAAGTCCATAAGACGACAACCCAACAAAAAGTGTGTGGAATTGGATCGTGTTGTCAAGGATATGCTAAATCATTAAACATTTTTCTTATATTTGTTTTTTTTCTTTCCATATATACATACATAGTTATATTTTCGATTATAGGTATTATAAATATAATCATTAAGTACATAAAATTTTTACAAGGGCTCTTTTCAGTTACTGAAAACGTATATCTTCATTTGTTTTTGAATAAAAGGTATAGGAAAAGTGGGCGTGGTTGTTTGCCAATCACGCCTATATTTGGTATTGTCGATATCTTTCATGACAGTAACTTATGCGCCAAGTTTCGTGAAGATATCTTAATTTTTTGAGCTGAAATTAAAATTTTTCTTTAAAAATTTTTATTATAGGTCCAAGGGAGATACCCCTAGGGAGTGGCCGATTTCAAAAAATTTTTGGTGCTGTCAATGCCTTTAATGAGGGTAACTCATGTACCAAGTTTCGTGACGATATCTTAATTTTTTTTTAGCTGAAACTAAAATTTGTATTTAAATCATTTTTTATAGGTCCAAGGGAGGTACCCCTAGGGGTTTACCGATTTCAACCATTTTTTGAAAATTTCTTAATTAGCTCACATATAACCTCTGTGCAAAATTTCAATGGCCTAGGACCACTCCTATTTTTTTCCGCAAAATGTATGGAGCCGAACCACTGTGAGGCGTAGCGGCGCACAAGCAAAAAGCCAATCATTCTTTAGGAATTCATTTAGCCTGCGGTCACACAGAGACACACCTGAGCAAAATTCCAATTTGTTAAAGTCAAAACTGTCAGCATATTGCTTTTCTTGCTGCCCATTTGAAATTTGACTTTATGACAATTGTGGTATGGCGTGCCTATAGCTGGCCTAGAGGCATAAAGCAATACAACTCAGATGCTTTGACACGCTCATATGTGTGCACAGATGTATGGCAAATGATTGAATTTTGTATGAGAATGACCTTATGACCTCAGCTATATATGTATATATGTTTGCTGGTTATATTTGCTCGTTAAATTCAAGGTTTAACTACCACTCAAATTGAGTGGTAGTTAAAGTCGAGATTCAATTTGAGTGGTAGTTAAAATCAGGATTTAATTACCACTCAATTTGAGTGGTAGTTGAAAATGAGTGGTAGTTGAAAAATGCCCATCCTTGCTTATATTAAATCTAACAAGGTTGGCTTAGTTAAAGACGTTTGTATAGGGTCCAAGGAACGTGTATAACCCTGTAGGGAAAATCTCTAGGTCCGAACTAGGTCGCTTCTAGTGCATTTTCCGCCACTACTAGTGCGAGCTAAATCTCTTTTGCATTTTATCAACTGGCGAATTTAACACGGCGATGTCCGTGTGGTAAGCAGTGTCAATTGTCACCCTCTGCACTACATTTTCGATAGTTTCGAACTAGTACTAAATTCTACAATTATCACTAGTTCGTTTATTGCCACAGTTTCGATAGTTCTGAACTAGCTACAAGTACCTACAAATTCTACACTTTTACATCTTGATGCGTGTTACAATCAATCTGGCGAGCGTGGGTTCGAATCCTGTCGGTGTCGAGGCAGATGATAATTTTTTTTAATTTTTTTTCTTATTTAAATAAAAATGTAAAAAAATATGTAAAAGTAATAAAATAAAAAAAAAATAAAAATAAGACTGAGGGATCGGAAAAGCATAATTATGCGATTATTTCATTTCATTAATTGAAGATGCTAATTGTACTTTTTATACGATATGATTCACTAACAATCTGTGAATTGTAGAGATATGCAAACCCGACGGTAAATGGATGAACGAAAAAAATACATGAAATATTTGCCAATTGGAAATTGCATACAAATCAAAGTGTGTCTTATAATGGTGACTCAATTCACTCCTTCTGAACTGGTGAGAGTCTAACTACAATGGAGCTAGTTCCTTTTTGACACCTTTTCGCTAGTTCGGAACTAGAAATTTTGCTCACTAGTTATTGAGTTTCCTGCAGGGAACAAACTCACCAAAGTACTTACACAATTTATACCCGAACACGGAAAAGCGTAGGTGATTTCTTAACCAAGGGGATGTTCTGACTAAGTTACTAAATTACTTTGCTAATTTTTTTACTACATTATTTTCGTTAAGATGAAAAAACGTAGTAAGTAAATTAAACCTAAGTTTTAGTTTGCTTTATGCGATTCTAAGTTGATTTTACAATAGTTTTTCTCCGTGTGTATCGCGCTGTTTAGTGCTAAGAAAAATACTAGAAACACTGTCGATTTTCGACGGTAGGTGGCGCTGTAGTTAAAAATTGCTAAGCTTTTTTCTTAAGTTTTCTATTAAAAGGAAAAACAAGTCTGAATTACATAAGATTATTCAAGCTAAAAAGTTATCTGCTAAAAATGGCTTCCGTTGAAAGCATCTGTGCAAGTTAATTGAGTTGTCAACTTAATATGTACATACAAACATGCATTGTCTTCAAAGCTTCTATTACCCATCACTCTTGATTATATTTATTTGAAAGCCGAGATTGACGGATGTTCTTATTTTTATTTTTATTTTCTTTAATTTTTTTGTTTTTGGTTTTGTTTCTTTTTTGTTTTTCTTTTTTCGTTTTTTGTTTATACCACAAAATCTAGCTTCTCAAAGCGCTGACAATGATACGCTTTCCCGTGTGCGTTAATGGAGTTACCATAGTAACGTGCAGACATAGATACACATGTGGGCTTCAAAACTTCTATTCACCGACACATCACTCTTCATCGTTTCTTATTTGTAATCCAAGAATATCCTGCTGGTTTTATTTTTATATGCAAATTTTTTTCCTTTTATGCTATTATACCACACGAAACGAGACTGTAATTGCTTCTACTTTACTAAAGTATTATATATAGCTTACATGAAATTGGATACCTTAAAATAAATGTACAAACATTTATGTAAATATACTCATCAACGCTGCTATTCTATGTACCCACACAACATTACATGAAAACATATAAATTGATGGATATACCACGTTTTCAATATTTGGTTGTAATGTGCTCACGCACAGAAAAACGCGTACGCAAAACGAAAGTTAAGTGCAGTCATCCTTGCGCTCTTGTTTTCTTTTGGGCTATCGGTTACTGCGTAGCTGCTGCCAAATTGCTGTGCTAATGACTCTTCCCTGGGCTCAAATTTTTTTTTTGTATTTTGTGTGCGTTGTTTGAATGTACATAATATAGACTTCATACTTAACAATTTTTTTTTGTTGTGCAAAAGCGATGCATCCATGTCAGTCTAAGACGTTTTTATTTATTTGTCTGGAAGGAACAATAACAAAACCGATGGCCGATTTTTTTGTTAATGCTGGCCGATGCGATGAAATTCCAATAAGCTTACTTGAGTTCAAGCGTTTGGTGTTGCTGATAATTTTATGGAAAGTAGGCTATATAAATTTTTTATTAAAAATACCTAAAGTTATACATATATATATGTATGTACATATAAACGAATTTCCCATCACTCAATATTTCTCTCTTTCTAGTTACAAATCAATCTTAAGTGTTTATGTAAGTGCTTTTAAATATTTAATGAATGTCTGGCTGGAAATTCTGCCATTTTACACTGCAAGCCGAGCCAAAGAAGAACCAAAACATATTTGGAAAAACAGATAAGCATATAAATGTATATATAAAATCTATATCTGTATGTAAATATGTTCTTACATTTGTTTTTTATGCACAGCAAATTAGCCAAATGCCACTTGAATGATTAGTTACGTATACGCCATGTAGCACATACAAATAATTTAAGTTGACTCAAGCACAGCGCAAAGCAATTCATGTGTAGACGGTTTGAGAATTATATATTTCAAATCAAGAGTAGCAGTAACCACTGCAGCGCTCTCCCTCTTCGTTCCTTATAACTCCAGGTTTCAGTACTAAGTATTTATGTAGGTCATTCACTGTCTGCCGTTTTTGTAATAGAATATGCTTAAGTACAGAAATAGTATTTATATAAATAATTATATGCAAATGTCATAAAGTATATTCTATGCCTTTTCTTTAGTTAAATGAAAAAGTAAAAGCCATTTTCTTTCAAACGCATATAGATAATGCGCATTTTTTGTCTTCACAAGCAATGATATTTTAATTTAATTTCAGCGTTACATTGGTTTGTATAATTTAAGCATTCTTATGCATAATAAGAAATTAGAATACAGAGAAAACCAACAAGTAAAGAAGAGTGGAAATGAAAGTGTATGTGCGTAATTAGAAAAATTATAAAGGGTACGGTAAATGCGGTGAATTCGTAATAATCATATTGCTGCACATCGATCAGTACAATATATAAAACAATACAAAAAATATAAAACATAAAACAAAATTATAAAACATAAAACATAAAATATAAAACATAAAACATAAAACCTAAAACAAAACATAAAACATAAAACATAAAACATAAAACATAAAACATAAAACATAAAACATAAAACATAAAACACAAAACATAAAACATTAAAGATAAAACATAAAACAAAACATAAAAGATAAAACAGAAAACATAAAACATAAAACATAAAACACAAAACATAAAAGATAAAACATAAAACATAAAACATAAAACATAAAACATAAAACATAAAACATAAAACATAAAACATAAAACATAAAACATAAAACATAAAACATAAAACATAAAACATAAAACATAAAACATAAAACATAAAACATAAAACATAAAACATAAAACATAAAACATAAAACATAAAACATAAAACATAAAACATAAAACATAAAACATAAAACATAAAACTTAAAACATAAAACATAAAACATAAAACATAAAACATAAAACATAAAACTTAAAACATAAAACACAAAAAACATAAAACATAAAACATAAAATATAAAAATTCAAACAGCAAAAATCAAATATCAGATATGAAACATCAAACATCAAGCATCAAACATTAAGCAGCAAACATCAAACAACCAACACCAAAACATAATCAACAAGAATCTATATATATAAAAATGGTGTAAAAAATGTTACTAACCTCATCAGATGAGAACGGCTTGGCCGATTTCTGTAAAATTTTTTGTCAGTTGTTCGTATTCTCGAGGAGATGGTTCGTACGGAAGAAAATTTTGGAAAATCCCTCCGGAAAAGTCCGAAAATTGGAAAAATCGGTGTGTATGTGCGTATGTGTGCATCTGTGGATGTGTGTCCTCTATAAATTCCCAAAGTAACCAACCGTTCTTTATGAAATTTTCACAGTAGATTCATGTGGTGTTAGTGCACATAGTAGGGTATATAGAATTTCGAAAAATTGGGAGCTTCCCGGAATACAGGCCTAAATGAGGACCCAGATCGATCCACCAAGCCTTCGAGCAATATTGGTATCAAATGAAAGGTGTTTAACAGGCCTTCAACATAAAGTTATTTTTATTGCGATACCTAGGCCGGGTTCCCAGATATGGGTTAAAACGTGGGACCGAGTGACCCTGGAAAGTTTCTGAGCGATATTGGTATCAAATGAAAGCTGTTGAGGAGGACTTCAGCAAAGAGCTTTTTAAATAGTGATGCCTAGGCCGGGTTCCAAGATTTGGGTCAAGGCGTGGACCCGGATAACCCCTGAATGTTTTCGAGCGATATTGGTAGAAAATGAAAAGCGTTGAGCAGGCTTCCACATACAGCTATTTTCATTGTGATTTCTAACGCTGTTTCCCAGAGATGGCTAAAGTAGTGGGCCCGGATGGTGATGGACGGTCCCGGTAAGGTAAAGGTAGGTAGCTATAGGGATAGGGGTAGGGATAGGGATAGGGATTGGGATAGGGATAGGGATAGGGATAGGGATAGGGATAGGGATAGGGATAGGGATAGGGATAGGGATAGGGATAGGGATAGGGATAGGGATAGGGATAGGGATAGGGATAGGGATAGGGATTGAGATAGTGATAGGGATCGGGGGAAGTAGGTTTGTCGCGGCGAATATAACTATAACTTTTATTCAGAGAATAGACAATTTTTTGTTATTCGCAGTCATTAAGATGGACTCTAAGATAATGGTTAGCAATACGGTAATCAAAGACCTTTCTTTAGGCTTCATAGGAATAAGTTTTAGCAGAACAACGTCTGCCGGGTCAGCTAGTATAATATATAATACAATGGCGCTATTATAACTCTGACGAGTTTTATGGCCGAGCTTCTCTCCCAATTCGAGGTGTGCTCCTTTTTGTTTTTCCTACTAATTGGGTGGACCTACAGTTTTATGCCGGCTCCGAACGGCGAATGCATTTTTTGTGAGAAGCTTTTTCATGGCAGAAATACTCTCGGAGGGTATGCCGCCCATTGCCGAGAGGTGACCGCTGCTCTTAAAAAACCCAATAATTGGATTTTTACTAATTAGAAAAATTTGTTTGGCTCGGACCGTGGTTTGAACCCGAGACCTCTGGCATAGCAGGCGAGCACTCTACCCACTGCACTACAGCGACCAACAAGAAACAAACTACAAAAAAAATAAACCACAAACAACAGCAATTTCTACTACAGCTACTATAACTACTTTCTTAAACATTCTCCCAACAACACCCGTTATTTTTCACTGCACACTTCTTAAACGCACCATTCGTCTATTCAAGTACACAGCAAAGCAACGCTGCCTTTGCCAGTGTTGCTGCCCCTGTCACTGCGACTTCCCTGCATGTAGCAACAGGTCAACAAACATCTCTGCCAATGGACCATGAGAAACTTCATTTCCCGGCATACTGCAAACTTACCCTTCCCCTGCCACGAGAAGGCAAACTTACCGCTTTGTCAGAAGATAATTAAATAACAGAGCAATGAGTGAAAATAAGGAAAGAGAAAAGGGAGAAAAAGGAAGAAAAGAGGAAAATAAGAAAAAAATTGTTGTTAGTTAAGCAGAGAAAACTAAAAAAATGTTATGGAATTAAAAAGCGGAAAAATTTTTATGTACAAGAAGAAGAAGAAAATAAAAAAGAAGAAGCAGAAGACAAGAAGAAAAAGAAGAAAAAGACTTGAGCAAAGAAAAATTGCATAAATACATTATTCTGATAATTTGCATAAATTACTTTATGGCCGGGGCATTGTCAACGGAACTGGCGAAAGGAATGTAAAAAATCAAAACAAAGCAAAAACACAGAACAAAACAAGTAAAAGCGCGGCTGTCTTCGGCCGTACCGAAGACTTCATACCTTTCATGAGCGGGGAAATGAAAAGTTACCTATGTATGTACATAGCCGGATTAAGTTTAATTTACAATTTTAATTCTGTGGGTTCATTTATAGAAAGATTTATTAGAAAAAATGGTGTCTTGGCTATTTAAATGGAGGAGCTACACACCAAAATGTCCATATCTGAACAATCGGTTGTATGGGAGCTATATGTTATAATGGTCCGATCTTGACAATTTTCGGTAACCCCGTTTGGGACCATATGGGTACAAATACTTAAAAATTTCACGCCGTTAGCTGTTAAAATGGAGAAGTTATACACCAAAATGTCCATATCTGAACAATCGGTTGTAGGGGAGCTATAGGTTATAGTGGTCCGATCTTAACAGTTTTCGGTAATCCCGTTTGGGCCCATATGGGTACAAATACTTCAAAATTTCACGCCGTTAGCTGTTAAAATGGAGGAGTTATACACCAAAATGTGTTTATCTGAACAATCGGTTGTAGGGGAGCTATAGGTTATAGTGGTCCGATCTTAACAATTTTCGGCAATCCCGTTTGGGCCCATATGGGTACAAATACTTCAAAATTTCAGGCCGTTAGCTGTTCAAATGGAGGAGTTATACACCAAAATGTGTATATCTGAATAATCGGATGTTGTGGAACTATATGTTATAGTGGTCCGATCTTGACAATTTTCGGTAACCTTGTTTGGGGAAAAATGGGCACATCTAATTCAAAGTTTCATGTCCTTAGCTGTTTAAATGGGGAATTTATGCACAAATTACATCCAAAAATTTCATGTATATCTGAATAATCGGTTGTTTTCTATATGTTATAGTGGTCCGCTTCGGCCGGTTGCGACAAATGATCAGCTGCATATAACAGCATACCTGTATTCCGAATTTCATTCAGATATCTCAAAAACTGAGGGACTAGTTTGCGTTCACACAGACGGACGGACGGACAGACGGACCGACGGACAGACGGACATGGCTTAATCGACTCAGCTCGTGATTCTGATCATATCGGTATATATTTTGGTGGGTCCCCCACGCTTCCTTCTGGTACTTTCGACAAAAATTTTTTGGCACTAAGTTATAATACCATTTCATTCTCATGTAAGGTATAAAAAACAAAACCAAAGCAAAATAAAAACAAAAAAAAAACAAAGAAATAGTAACGTATGTATATCGTAGGAAAGTTACAAAATTAGAAAAGCAGTGAATATAAAAAAAAATGGCAAAACACATGCATTTCACATTCTTTTGAACATTTGCGAATGTGAAAATTATACAATCACACACACACAGTCACGGTCACACACAAAAAGAGAGATTTGCATAAACATTAAACGGCTCACATTTCCACCTACGAAATATTGACGGTGATGAAATATGCAAGCGCCAACATGTTTTCACATGCATTCAACTGTATGTATAATGCTTGTATGATTTTGTGTCACATAAAATTTGCATATGAGTTTAAGGTTCATTTGGCAGTTGAAATTTCATTTGTTCGTAATTTCAACACCTCAAATGTTACTCATACGACCTGGTGTGCTTCAGTTGTCCGCATGGAATTTTAATGATTGTCGTTTGTTGTTGGGTTACCAACGGGATTTTGAATGGGCGTTTCTGGTGGTAACTTTTTCTTTCTTGTTTGCGAGTGAAATTGGAGCACAAACAAATTTCTCATTAGTGGTACATATACATACATAAATTATTTCATAGAGAGGCGAAATTTGAATTTTTCGCTCATTGAAGCAAAACAAAGCCAAGCACTTGGAGCAGACGACCGAATACTCAAAAAGAATTACTTCTAAAAGTGAGCACATTTTCTCGGTGTGGAAAAGGAAATATTTAACTGCTGATGTGTGAGTTTCTATGGATACACTAATAATAAATTTAGGCACGACATCGAATTAAGTGCTAAAAATCTAAAGTAGCCTTACGCTGGAGTCATTTGAAGACAACAGTGAGCGCAAAAAATAGCTTCTGATCGTTATTGGTTGGTTGGTTTGAGTGGCGAGTTCCACTGACTCCCAAACTCGTGACTAAACCAGTGAAAATTAAAAGTGGAGTGATCAGTTCAGAAACCAGGGCAGCTCTCGCACTCTATATTCATCCTGTTGCATCTAAGTATTTGAGCAGCCCGTCAGGCCTGACGGGCTCAAGTTCAGCGAGGCTTTCGCAGAAAGATTTGCCAAGGAACTTCATCCTGCCTTGGCAGTGCGAAGAATACTCGCATAGCAGTTGCTCCACCGTCTCGTCCGTCCCAGTAAGACTTCAGTTGTGACACAAGGTGTACCGCGTGTGTACCAATGATCCAATGTCCTGTAAATACCGCAGTTAGGCGAGAAATGTCTCTCCTGTACATCTGTAGAACGGCTGAGGATCGCACTCATTATATGACAACGACAGACCTCTGCGGACCCTGCAGCTCTGCAACCACATCCATCTAGTCTTTGCCTCCGCGAACCAGTGCCGAATCTCTGACCTTGGTGAAACCTCCCGCGCCTCTGCGATATCAAGAGCCGAACTCCGTCTGGCCAGCTCATTAACCATTTCGTTACCCTGGATATCGTGTTGCCCCTGCGCCCAGATCAGGGATACGCTATGTCGATCTGCCAAGCCCATAACCAACTACCTGCACTGCCCGACCAGGCTTTATGACACCCTTGCAGATGCCAGAGCCCTCAGAGCCGCCTGACTATCCGTGGAAATTCCTATTCTGTTTCCAGCATTGGTACTTTTCGTTGCAATTAGAGCCTTGCAGGCCTCCTGTATTGCGACAACTACGGATTGAAAGACGCTCACCATGACCGGCAGCCTAATTTATATGGAAATGTCCGGATGTGTTAGGAAGATACTTGCTCCCATTCCGCATGCCATCTTAAACCAGTCCGTCAAAACTGAAACATCAAATCTATGAGCAAGTTTGCTATCTCCCCATCGATTATGATTAGCTTCATAGTTACTTTTACTAAACAGTAAATAAATTTTTTTAAATACGGTTTTAACAACCGTTTTCCAAGACAGTTGTCGTTTTAGGTAACTTAACGAACCGGATTTATATATGTAAAGGTATATCATTCCAACTGTTCCCTTCAGAATTTGTGGTTAGATAGATAGATAGATATGCACCGCGATTTATGGATCTACTGTGCCTTCCCGCTCATTATAATACCTCCTCTAGGCCAATCTCGCATACAAAATTGAGTATTTCGTTTGGCCTTAGGGTTAGTATTTGGCTACTCTCAAGCTGATATTGCCCAAGTGTAATCTGTCTCCTGTCGACTAGAAAGAATTTGTGATTACAACAACAACAGCAACAACTTCTACAATCACGCCAACATCAAACTCTTACATCCAGACTAATTTATGAATTTAGTTATCTAATCTAACAACTTAATAGTTTTGGATACTCAGATAACTATTTTTTCTCCTCAATTTCCTCGTATTTTAGTTTTCATCACACCATCAATTTTTCTAGCATCTGCATGCAATTGCTTTAGTTTACCTACACAAAAAGAAAAGCACCGAAAAAAACTGATTTGCATTGTCCAACCACTGCAACCGAAAAAAAACAAAAAAATAAAAAAAAAAATTATCAAGCAAAATAAAACAAATCTCTGCACGATTTTCAAACCACAAAATTGAAATTCTATTGTCTCGGCTGACAACGAATTATTACACTTTTTAGTTACGCATATGAAATATGTTTTGATGAAGGAGATTTTCAATCTAAAACAAACTTTCGGGTCTTTTGTGTGTGTAAAAGATGACAACAACAAAAAAGGCACATAAGTAAAGGAAAAGTAAATAAGGAATTTGAATGACCAAAAAATTGAGGGCAGCTTAAAAAGTGGCACAAATGGAATTTGTTTAGCAAATTTTCGTAGAGCGAAACTTTAAACTCATTTGCATAAAATAATTTTGTTTTTGTTTTAGATTTTTCTTTTGTTTTTTTTTTTTTTTTTTTTTTTTTTGTTAAAATTTCTTGCTATCTACGCAGTGTGACTTTGATTTCTTGGGAGTATCTAAAATGTGCGCCTCTAATGCTCTCAGTGCTTTACTACGCATTCAAACCTTTGTTACATTTATAGAAAAATAAGCTACTTTAAGTGCTTTGACACTGCAAAATATATCTGAACTCAAAAAGTAAGAAATATAGAAGAGCAGCACATATGGAGATTGTTAAGAAATGCATACAAGATACTATAAATTCAAGATGCAATAAGTCTAATGAAAAGTATCTCTAGAAGCTTTGAGATATCAATCATCGACCAATCACTTTATACCCAGACCCAGACTAAGTTATGTGGTAAACAAATGGCTCATAGTTTGATTTTGAGAAAACTGGAGCTGTTATGTTTTTGAGTCGAATTATAGTAAATCGTTATCAATGAGCCCCTACTCCACTGTCTTTCGACGGCACATTCATGTATTATTAGTTACCCTGACGGTGTACCAATCAACATTAAAGGCACTGTAGTTATACTTGATCACATAAAAACTTCTATACTGATTTCTAACTGTACTGAACATTCTAGGAGCCAGAAGAAAACTGTTATTGGGATAGATTTCTGTACACAACGATAGCCAAGATATTAAGGAAAACTAGAGTGCTGCCTACTGTCGAAACTCGACAGTCTTTCTAAATGTTTTCTTATGACTAAAGTGCAACTATAGTTTTTGTATAATTGTTTGTTGTTGTCACTGTTATCTACCATTTTCTTCTTGTTCCTGTTGATGCTGCTCCATTAGTTGCTACCGTCGCACAGTGGTACTTTTACACAATTTAGACGTGAAAAATTAATAAAACGCTGAAAAGTAAATATTATTCATTCAAATTTGATGTATTAGTAAATATAGGGCCCCTGGACATGAATTCAATAGTTTTCGTGCATATATTCAAAAGAGACATAACTCAAAATTTTAGGTTTTTAAAAAAAATCGATATGAAAATTTTTTTAAATGTTCTGATTTGAACTGGTGAAGTATTTTCGAAATAACTGAATAACTTTTATCTTTTATGCGTATGCCTGCGGATTTTAGGCAGCGAAGATATAGTATATTATTTGTATATTTTATTGAACGAGCATTAGTGCAATAAGATCTAAGATCTTTTATAGCATAACAACAAAGAACATAATTCGGATCTGAAAAAACAGCAACGCATGCACCAGGTCTTCCATTCTTCTCGAGCGGATTGATTTCCTCTTATTATGTTCATGATGCTATCAAATGTCTTTATTGCGGGCCTCCAATGCTTCTTCCGACAGCATAACCATAGGCAGTGAAACCGACTTTATAATTGCATCGCCATAAATTAAAATTTTATGGACACTTGATGGCATTGGATACCATGGCTAATGCGTAACATAATTTATAGAAGCACTTTCGCAATGCTAAGAAAACTTCTCGTGTGCAATAGGAAAGCCACTCGACATGCAATTGAGGATAACACCATAATGACGAATGCGTTCCTCATGTACACCAGTGGTGCTAGCAGCTAAGTTATATACTCTTCAAAAAAAATGGCTTGCTGTGTTACCATCATTGGATGTGCCAAAACCTTGTTTCTGCGTGTCTACCATGAGTTACATTAAACGCTTGATGCTACTTTGAAATTTTTGTTTTTCGATTTGGAATATGGCTTTATGTTCGTCGCTTATAACTTTCCAAAGCAAATGTTGAGGCGATACCCGCTATTAAAAATATATTCTCTACATCTATACTTCTATACTAATCTATACTAATTATATAAAATTGATTGTATGGAAAATGTATGTAACGCGATAACACAAAAAGTACTGGACCGATTTTAATAATTCTTTTTTTAAAATGTCACAAATGGTAAATTCTCGACAACCATGTACTTTTTTTTGCGCATTTCTGAGACTTTAATACCTTTTTCCCGGTTTTAAATTTCGAAAAACTCAAAAAAGCGCAAGCATAGACAGATTCGTTTGGTCATTTGCCGTGTTCAGTGGAGGCGTCGCAGTCGTGCCAGGCAGCGCAGCGCAGGCGACTCATATGTATGTTTGTTTTTGCACGGTTTGTTGTTTGGCTCGGTGGCAATCAAAAACCTGTTTATGCATGCATACTATGCTATAACTCAAGAACGCCTGCACCCGTGCACACGTGCGATACTGGTATCAAATGAAAGGTGTTGAACAGGACTTCAACATAGAGTTCTTTTCAGTTTGATGCCTAGACATACTCCCCAGTCTGGGTAAGAATGTGGACCCAGATGACTCCGGAATGTTTTTAAATGATATTGGTATGAAATTAAAGGTATTGAGCAGGGCTTTAACACAGACCTATTTTCATTGTGATTTCCTTGCCGGGTCTCCTGATATGGGTCAAAAGGTGGATCTGGATGACATCAGGATGTGTCTGAGCGATATTGGTATCGAATGAATGGTCTTGATCTGGTCTTCAATATAGAGCTATTTTAATAATGATTCCTAGGCCGGGTCTCCAGATAAGGGTCAACAAGTGGACCGGATGACCCTCGAATATTTCTGAGCTATATTGCTACCAAATGAAAGGTCTTGATGAGGACTTCGACGTAGAATTATGTTATTTGTGATGCATGTGCCGGGTCCCCAAATATTGGTCAAAATATGACCCCGGATTAACCCGGAATGTTTCGGAGCAATATTGGTATGAATTCAAAGGTTTTGAGCAAGGCTTTTACATGGAGTTCTATTCATAATGATTCCTAGACCGGGTCCCCAGATATGGGTCAAAATGCGGACCCGGATGTTTTTGAGCGATATTGGTATCAAATGAAAAGTGTTGGGAACAGCTTCAACATAGAGCTGTAGTGATGGCTAGACAAGGTCATCAAGTGGACCCAGATAACGCCGGAATAACTTAACTGAACTTAAAGTAACTTGGCTTGACTTGACTTGATTTGATTTGACTTGACTTGACTTGACTTGACTTGACTTGACTTGACTTGACTTGACTTGACTTGACTTGACTTGACTTGACTTGATTTGACTTGACTTGATTTGAATTGACTTGAATTGACTTGACTTCACTTGAATTGACTTGACTTGAATTGACTTAAGTTGACTTGACTTGACTTGATTTGAGTTGAGTTGGCTTGACTTGAATTGAATTGACTTGAATAGAATTGACTTGACTTTGGTTAACTATTATTCCTCATTGCGAAGCAACGGGTATTTGCTAGTCTTATATAAGCACGCAATGTGTATAATCCAAACTTATACAAAGATTCGTTAATCTCCTGGCCACAAACAACACCAAAGTCTTGCCATCAATCATTGTTAAGTGCATATCATGACTAATGTGACCAATTTATTCTTCTACCTTAACAATTGAAGGCTGCAACGAAGTAATTTTCACTTTCTAAGTATTTTCAAAACCTAATTTGTTGCAGATATAGTCCAAAACGGCTTTATTTTTTTGTTTCGGTTGCGTTCTCTAACCTACACCTTATATAACTCTCTCCCAGTTATCGACATTATTTCTCGCGGGAGCAGATCGGGGCAGAAGAATCCTAATGAAACATATGTATGTAGGAATAAAAGGAGTTTACCAAAAATAAGGAATTATTTTAATGCGGCTTAATTCAAAACTTTGGCGAAGTTTTAATACTGTTTGTTATTTTTTTATATACAAATAAAGGAACGCGTATTCACAACGCTACATCTGCACACTAAACGTACACAAAAACTTGTAAATAGTTGCAAATAATAATCCACACTTTTTCCTACCCTAAACTAGTATGTATATATTTTTGAATTTCACTGACAGAACTCTTCTTATTAAATTTTTAAACTGACTCTTAATTATATGTGTACTCATGTATAAAAAATATCACAGTTAAAATGCACACTTTAACAGCTGATTACAGCGTGAAAAATGAGGTTAGAAAGGAACAAAAACCACCGTTGGCCACAGTGATTATCTGCCATTCGAACTGCGTACAAAAGTTTTGAAATTTTTACAACAAAAAAATTGAATTATTCACGTCTAAATTGAGTAAAAATGCCACTGTGCGTCGCTGCTACTATTTTGTTGTTGTTGTTGGTGTTATTGTCGTTACTCGTCTTCCAAATTCTCCTACCTACTTCTTTCTTTCTATTTCTGGTCTTTTCTTTACTCAATTTATTTCCTAATTATTATTTCTTATCCTTTTTAGTCCTTGACTTTGTGTTTTTGTTGTAGTGCTTTTGCTACCTTTTTACGTTTCTACTTCTTTGAAACTACACACCACATTCAGCCAAACATGTTCAGAATTGCATGATAAGTTTGGTGAAAACGCACAAAGTCAGGTACATATGCTTGCGCATTGAGACAGCTCTCTTGTGTGCAAAAGCATGCAACAACAACCACACGGCAATTTTCCAACGACGATTGTGGACGCATTTTCCAACCAATTTTCATGAAAATGGGCGCAGTTCTATTTGAGAGCAATACCTTTCTAATGGTGTGCTTAGTTTTAAGATCGGTTCAGTAGTTTCGACGGAGAAGATGGAACAAAATTTATGTTAGCGTATTAATAATATAGAAGATAGAAGATACCGATTGGTTAGAAAAATTAATTGCCATTTTGAGCATTTAATGGTGCAGAACACTCTTTTGGGGTTACCCAAGCCAAAAATCAGGAGCAACATCTGTGAATGAGAGCCAAATAAATAATTTAGGCGGTTGCATTGGCATCTTCTTTTTATATACTAATTTATTTAGGACCTACATACTACTCGAGACACTGTTTTATGCGCTATCATCTACACCTTTTCCAAAAGTACAGTAGATGCTCACAAATTACAACCACTTTGTTTTTAGGGTGATTCTAATTTCTGAAAAATTCTAATTCCTGGACGTTTTTTTTTATTTCAATAAAACTTTAAAATTTAAGTCAATTTGCATTGAAAAACTAAAGTAAAATTTTATCTTATTCAATTTTATTCATAAAAACGAAAAAAACATAAGGCAGCAATCCAATATACATATATGTATTTATGCGCTAAGTCAGAAAAAGGTCCAAAAAACAAAAAACTCCAATTATCGAATTCAAACAAAAACTAACAAAAACTGTACAGATAGCGATGAAAATCCAACGGCTATCGAGCGTAATATGAATAAATTGGAGATTCCCTTTTTTATATCTATTTTGCAACAAAAAACAAAATACGCTCTGAAATTAGAATTTTCGATTCTAATTTCAGAGCGTGCAATGTATTCAAAAAGTTGATTCTAATTTCTGGAAATTCTAATTACTGAGAGTTCTAATTTGTGAGCGTCTACTGTACTTCAGAAAGTGTAAAATTAACATCAGAAATCGTAAAATGAATTTCAGAAACTGTAAAATGTACTTCAGACTATTCAACTTCAACTATGTAGAACTTTGTTCAGGAGATTATTTAGGAATTTATTGAAAGAAACGGAAATTGAAAAGGAAAAGGGCAAGGAAATACATTTTATGTTTTCTGAAGTACAATTGACTAATTTGAAGTACATTTTACGTATTCTGAAGTACAATTGACTATTCTGAAGATTATTTTACGTTTTCTAAAGTACATTTGACTAATCTATAGTACAATTTACGGCTTCTGAAGTACTTGTCTAAATGGTGTAGTAAATAAGTTTAGCATAAATACAGCTCTGTCGCTTTTGTGAACTGCATAACGAAACGTCGGTGCATATGCTTTGTGAGTTCACTGCGCTCATAAGCAAAATACTACGAGTATTACAACAAGGAACATGTACGTATGTAAATCTCCACACTCTCTCTGTTTCTCACTGCTTTTCAATAGCTTTGTTCGCGTACTTTCTCCAACAGCATTTACTCAGCAGCCTCCAACAGCGAGGTGTTCCTCTCACAAGAGAAAAATATCGTAAGATGTAAACGAACACAAAATTTGCAGAGTTCAAAAGCTTTGGCAAACAGCTGATTTGTATTTACATTCACAAGCCCCAAATTCAAAGGATAAAAAGGATTAAAATTAAAATGATAATAAAATTTGTGGAAATTATTGCTGTTAATTATGTATATATGTACATATAACATAAACATAATAAAATAAAACATAGTCTTTTTCTTATTTAATTTCTTTTGATTCGTTTTGGTCAGTCTTTTGTCACCTCGCGATAACCTCCTCAATCTAAAAATCGTTCGCATAGGCTCGCAAAAAGGTTTTTTGAAGTTCGGAAATGCATCCGGAACTCTCTTTTACAACAAATCGGTACTGTTTGTTCTATATAAATGCTAATGGAGTTACAATTCTGCCTGAAAACAGTGGAGATATATGCACATATGTATGTATCTGCAATACAATTAACTTCATGTTAAAACCCGAAGGTTTTGGGGAGTGTAGGCCGCGCTTTAAAAAAAATAGCCCAAGCCAGCAAAATTTCCTTTCTCGAATTATATCTGCGGAGCGATCGGGAGTGTTATAATTAGTAAAATTAACATCCATAGAAGATTTCCCGAAAGTTCCAGTAAATACGGCGGGCGCATTATACTGAAGCCGACCCACTGCAGAACTACTCTCGGAGGGTGTGCCACCCACTGCCTAGAGTGGCTACTATTTTTAAAATCCGGATAATTGGGTTTTAGTTAGAATTTGTTGTCTATCCAGGCTCAGTGAAACTTTCAGGAAATATTCTGTAGATGATAATTCATCTTATCTTAACACTTTCAACTATTATTAAAATATAATTTAAAGTTCTCCAGAAATAGAATTCTCCCGGCTGAGGGTTATTTTTGTAAAGCGCGGCTGAAGGCAAAAGGTGTTCTATACAAAACAACTGTGGATTGCTCCATGGATATTAATCCAGAAAGAGAATTCTGCCGGCTGAGGGTAATTTTATTGAAGCGCGGCCAAAAGCCGCCAACGCAGAAAGATGTTCTACACATACATACATTAATTTAACAAGGAATGTCTCCTGAACTATAAGCGTCCGGAGGGTAGTACTTTGTTTTTTGTGATCTGTGAGACCACCCCTACCCTCTGGAAAATTAATTGTTATCGGATCGTGGATCATTATATACAAATTTTCCCTCTATCCAGGCTGGGGATCCAATCCATGACCTCTGTCCGCCACACCACAGTGGCCACAACATTCCCCACTGCACCACAGCGGCCCCGTTAATATATATTCCCGCAAAGGATATTAGAATTTACTAAGGTACATAATATGCATATAAATACTTCGCAAAAAGTATGTAACTTATTTTGCATATTTAATTTATCCATATTTGTTGCCAATTTAGTGTATTTTTCTAATTTTATAATTGATTTGTATATTTTGCAAATCTTGTTACTTGCAAAAATTCAAGTCAGCTGTTGTTTGATCAGCTGTTTTCCTGTTGGAAAATTGCTGTTGGCAAAAATTTGTCCAACAGAATTCAACAGCTTCTCACAAAATGAAATGTCAGTTTTCTCTCTCAGTTGGTTCTCTTCTGTTGGAGATTTGGCGTAAAAAAACGGCGACAAAGTGTTTGTTTTTAAAAGTTTTCGAAAAACATCAAAAAATATCCGTAAACGAACAAAGCTAATATCTGGCATGCACGGTCATTATAAACATTATATATAAAAAGGCAAACATACAAACATATGGATTTCTGAAAAGCAAGCTCGGCCACAGTTAAAGAAAATACATACAGCAATGCAAGTAAGTGCATGCATAAACATGTATAAGCATGCATTGCATCAGATGAGTTGCACTCCAAGATAAACGAAAAAAAAAAAAAACAACAAAGAAACACACCAAATCAGCAAAGTATCCGTTGTCAAAGTGTCCCCATTCAGCCAGTCAATCGAAAAGTGAATAGTTTAATGGTCAACGGAGAACAGAGCACAAGCTTAACTTGATTGGCAGCCGCAAATTGACCAACAACTCATGTGAATAATGGAAAAAATAGGAATGTGTAAGTAGCATATACTTACGTACATGTGAGTAATTGAGAGTGTGTAAGTGAGTGTGTGCTCGAACATTTTTGTTTGTGTTCCGATCTAATCGCTACAGAAATTGATATTTTCATTTGCCATTTTGCCAAATTCATACAAAAACACACTTAACTAAATGAAAAAATTTTCATGTGTACACAAAACTATACTTGAAAACCACGTACTTACTTATCAGCTTGTACACACACACACACACACACTGTTTGACTTAAAATATGTATACATACATACATTCTTAAATTTGCCAAACTCTTCACTTCCAGTTCCAAAAAGGAAAAGCCTTTTGGCAATTTCCGTTTCTCAATTTAATACATCCGTACAATTTCGTGTTCATTCAAAATTTAATTTTCCAATTTTTTCCAATAAAGCAAATAGAAGAAGCATTCGTAGGTGAAGAAATTTGTTACATGTCTAGTAAAATTTAATTACTCATACGCCATGTCGCACAGTGGGGGCACCTCCATACAAACGCGGCCAAAAATAGTAATAATTGAGCTAGAACCTTTAAACTCGGAACTTAAGATTTTTTGGTTGAAATTAGTAAACTGTGAAAATTTGAACAAAATCCACCCACAAATACGCCTACCTACCATATAACGGTATTTTTAAAATTTCAGCATTTTCCTAACTATTATAGATAAAATGCTCAATTTTGATTAGTATATACACTTTTGAAATATAAATCAAATGCATTAATCATTTTGGAAAAGGGGTAAAGCACTTCACCGTTTTTAAATTAAAAATATATGCACTTTTAAGTATTTTATAAGCATTTATCATAAAACTTTCATACAAAAAAATCGCGTTTAAAAAAAAATTTATACCAGAAATGAAATTACACTTTTCTAAAGGATTTCAGTGTGCTAAACCCGAATCTGGAGTCAGATTTTCCAAATTGGTTCTAGTTTCTGAGATATTCATGCCCAAATAGGCAAAAAACACGTTTTTTGGCTCTATTCCCTGCTTAATATCTTTTATGTAATTACTTTCCACTCAAATTCGATTAAACCAGTTGAAAGCAGAATCATTACCCTTGAAAACAGCGTTTAGTTTCTTCGAATATCACCATTTTGACAAATATTCCCCATACAAAAAAATTTTAACTTTTTGAAGCATACTTCTGGGCATTTTGTATGGGAAAATGTACGAAAACTCAAAAAAAACCTTCCATAAAAATGTTCATAAAACAAAATGGAGCAAACGAACTTTTACGATTTTTTCTCCTGTTTATAAAAGACATTTAGGACTATAAAATATTAAAAAATTGAGGAGGTCATATTTTTTGTTTTTTTTTTTTAATTTCATTTTAAAGCTTTACAATTTTTACACATTTTTTTTTATATTCCAAAAGAAAAAAAGCTGTCAAAGATATGAATTAACTAGTGATGGGCGAGTCCGAGATGTTTAGACAATCGAGAGAATCGCCATCGTATCAAAATCACAATCGAGTCAAAAGTTGACTCGCTCCTCGACTACACAATCGAGATGTTTTTGCGATTGTTCCGAGTCAGCGAGTCGGAGGTTGTTTCGATGACATCTCGACTACACAACTGAGATGTTTTTGCGATTGTTCCGAGTCGGCGAGTCGGAGGTTGTTTCGATGACATCTCGACTACACAACTGAGATGTTTTTGCGACTGTTCCGAGTCGGCGGGCCGGCTGTTGTTTTGATGATTT
Source organism: Urophora cardui (assembly GCA_960531455.1). Lineage (NCBI taxonomy): Eukaryota > Metazoa > Arthropoda > Insecta > Diptera > Tephritidae > Urophora > Urophora cardui. The sequence continues at coordinate 14,449,828 of OY482674.1, forward strand.
GTTTTAGTTGATAAAATAAACTGAATGAGTGTTGTTGATGAAGAAAGTAGGATTGTTAATGGAAGTGAGGCAAATACATATGTAACTAAATGAACCAAATTGAAAAATATGCTATATGTAGACGCTGCATTTTTGCAATCACAATTAAAGAGTGTCGTGCTTAATAAATACAATTAATTATTTAAACATTAATACATTAATAAATTTTCTGAAGTGAAACGCTTACGAAACAAATTAATTTTACGAGCAGTAACAACGGCAATAGATTTGTACCACTGTATACTTTTTTAAGCAAGCGGCAACAACAAATGTTATGTATTTTTTGCAGCGAGTCCGAAATGTAGGGTTGCTTTGAAAACGAGAGGAATCATTGGCGAGTCCGAGATGTTTTAGCGATTGTTTCGACTGACGGCCATTTATGACTTGACTCGAATACGAATGAAAACCATCGAGAGCATTCGAGATGTTTCAACAATCGAGAGAATCGAATAAAACATCTCGGACTCGCCCATCACTAGAATTAACGCTGATAAAGAAGATTAGCTCATAATTTGAAAGTATGCACCATTTACTGCAAGACGATAAAGAAATATTCGATTATTCGCCTAAATATAAACGTTTTTAATAATGTCAAAATTAACATAATTAATGCTTTAACAAAAACGCAGTTTTAGGCCAATGGGAAAAAATTATATAAGCAAATGGAGCAAGTGGATTTTCAAAATGAAAATGTAGTTTGATTAAGAATATATTATTTCAAAGCATAAAAAAAATTTGAGGAGGTCATATTTTTTGTTTTTTTAATTTTTTTTATTCACGCCCTTATTTTACAAAACGCCGTGACTCGTTGCGTCGCAGTCACTCACGTTCACTCACTTTCACCTTCACCTAAAAGTTGGTATTTTATAAGCTTTTACGTTTTTTCGTTCGCTCCGTTGCGTAGTCACGACGATTGTCAAACGCTTTACGTAGCCTATTTACCACTTTTCTGGTTTTCTTCATTTCCTTAGTAATTTTTGGTGTGTTTTTTTTAATCGAACTGTTTTATTGATTGGTTAACCCTGGAAAATTGGCAGCTTGCAACCCAATAAACATTTTTTTTCATTTTCAATTTGAGGTTCATTTGAGGCACATTTTTAGTATGGGATTTCGGGCTGATTCTCAATTTGATAGATTTCATTTTCTCCAATTTCAAAGTTGGTACGAAAGGGAATGCAATCAATAGATGTATGTATGTATTACATATTTGTACTCTAGAGTACAGAAAAATTTAGGGATAGTGAAAGAGTTTGTGTTATGAGCGCAGAAATGGAATGAAATAAATAGATGTATGTATTAGAGCCCTAGATACCCGGGTATCGAGCAATTCGATCTGACCGTTTTTGTTTGAAGCCCGTTTGTTGTTCAAATGCCCGTACAAACATTCGAGCATTCGAGCTTACAAACAAAAAAATGTTTATCGGAAAAAAATAAAAATAAAAAACTACATATATAAAAAAAAATAATAAACAAAAGAAAAAAACAAACTTCAAAATACCCGAATTGTTCAAATGCCCGTACAAACATACGGGTAATAAACAAACAAACAACTGTTCGAGCATTTGAACAACAATTGTTCGGGCTACTCGAAAATGTTCAAAAAAAATCGAGAGCTCTAGTATGTACATATGTGTTACATATTTGTACTCTGATGTGATGTTTTTCATTTACCAGTGCGGGTGAATTTCGCCTGTGCCTTTTGTACAGTCACATGAGTATATTAATATCTTTTTTAATATGCATACATACATACATACATACATATGAGAAACAAACTATGTTTTTAATTAAGTTTGTGTAACTTCACAAAAAGCAACAAACAAATAAAATAAGAGAAAGAAATACGGAATCAATATTACACACAATCATTTTCAACCATCATAATTTCAAGCGTTAAGAGACTGCTCACGTAAAACAACGAACGCTGATTGAAATTTGCAAACATACAAAATTTCTTCGTTCCTTGAAACCTTGACATGATGAAATTCATGAAATGGTACAAAATGCGAAACAAATTTTTTTTCAAATGTGTTGTAAGTTATTCTAAAATTGATAAACAATGTTTCATGAACACTTGAAAATATGTTTATTTTCGAATTATATATATGCTGATTCTCAAATTTAGAAACAAAATTTTCTCAACGTTTTAGAATTTATTTTTCAGTGTTTAATGGAAAGTCAACAAAAATAAAAAAAAGTATTTATTGACATTGTGTGTAAATATGTACATACATACGTGTTTTGTTTAGTTTGTTTTTATACTCAGCTGTACTAGTACACAGAGTATTATAGTTTTGATTTCCTAACGGTGGATTGTAACAGAATGAAATAATCGAGATAGATATAGACTTATATATATCAAAATGATCAGGGTGAAAAGAGAAATCGATTGAGCCAGTCCGTCCGTCTGTCCGTCTGTCTGTCTGTACGCACGATAACTCACGCATAAATTGAAATATTTTGATGAAATTTGGAATACAAGTTGGTATCAAGACAGGAACGGATGGTATTGAAAATGGGCGAAATCGGACCATGACCACGCCCACCTCCCCTATATGGTAAAAATCGGAAATTTTGTATCTCAGTCACTAATAGAGCTAGAGTGATAAAATTTTACACACGTATTGAGCTCAGGCCCCTATGAAGAAATATGGTGAAATTTTGGAAAATGGGCGGTGCCACGCCCACTTATTAAGGGGCAAACATTGAAAGTTTTATGAGTCATAACTCAGAAACCGTTGAAGATATATCGATGAAATTTGGTAGGCGTGATATACTTACTTAGGCAAATGTTTGGACGAAAAATTGCCAAAATCGGTTGACGACCACGCCCACTTTTATATATGGGTATTATAAAGTGACCTAATAAAAGCATTTTAAGCGATATCTCTGTCAAATATAAAGATATATCATTGAAATTTTATGGAAGGTGTCCAACTATGGACGTAAAACAAAAAATACAAAAATTTTGGAAAATGGGCGTGGCACCGCCTCCTTTTAGAAGCAGGAATATACGAGATTTCTGAGCCCATAACTCGACAAATAATCGATATATTATGACGAAACTTGGTGTATACACTTTCACTACTTGTAGTAATACATGTTCAAAATTTTAGCAAAATCGGTTGACGACCACGCCCACTTTTATATATGGGTATCATAAAGTGGCCTAATAAAAACATTTTAAGCGATATCTTTGTCAAATATAAAGATAATTCATTGAAATTTTGTGGCATGAGTTCTACAATAGATCGGAACCAAAAAATAGACAAATTTCGGAAAATGGGCGTGGCACCGCCTCTTTTCAGACAAAGGAATCAACGAGATTTCGGAGCCCATAACTCGACAAATAATTGAGATGTTATGACGAAACTTGGTTTATACACTTTTATAACTTGTGTTAATAGACACGCAAAAATTTATTGAAATCGGTTTATGACCACGCCTACTTTTTAACAAAGATATTTCTGGAACACCCTTTGGGAATTTGTAACAAGACTTCTTTGTAACTAGAAGTCATAAAGGAATGAAATTTTGCACAAAGAATAATATTCATATGCTTAGTTGGTTGACTGATAAAAATGTTGAAAATGGGCGTGGCTTCGATTCCACTCGAACTTAGGCTTCCTTACTTGTTTTGAATAAAATATATTATTTATATGCAACTAGAGGTTACCCGCGGGTTTCACACCACGTGCTTTTAAAAATATTAGCATATTGAGTTAGTCCAAAAAAGTTACATAGAAAAATATCATTCTTGACGTCAAAGATAGTTTTCTTATTTTTTTTTTGTCCGTTGAGTACGTAACTATCTCATATGCCCAACACCAATTTTCAGTACCCTACTATAAATATTTCAAGAGATTTTCGCTGTAAAAATTTCAGTCTGTATGGGAGGTGCCCATCCCTGCTTTACCCAGACCTAGCGTTTTCACCCGTTTAATACATAGTTATCTCACATGCCCTCACACCATTTTTCAGTACCCTACCACAAATATTTCCAGAGATATTCGCTGTGAAAATTTCAGTTTGTATGCGAGGTGCCCATCCCTGCTTTACCAAGACCTAGTGTTTTTCCCGTTTAATACATAGTTATCTCACATGCCCTCACACCAATTTTCAGTACCCTACTACAAATATTTCCAGAGATATTCGATGTGAAAATTTCAGTTTTTATGGGAGGTGCCCATCCCTGCCTTACCAAGACCTAGCAGTTTTACCCGTTTAATACATAGTTATCTCATATGCCCTCACACCAGTTTTCAGTACCCTACTACAAATATTTCCAGAGATATTCGATGTGAAAATTTCAGTTTATATGGGAGGAGAGTGCCCATCCCTGCTTTACTAAGACCTAAATTGTTTATCCGTTGAGTATATATTTTTGTATTATGGGCCCGTCAGAATGAATACTTTTCCGGCAATCCAGCAGCGTTTAACTGACACATACTTCAATTTCATATATTTGTTACGGCAAAGTTGAAGTACTGATTGTGCCGATCTTCATTCAAATACATGTAATTCCAATCTGCTGTCAGTTAAACGGATTGCTGGATTGACGGAAAAGTATTCATTCTGACGCCCCTATTATTCCTTCACAAAAATTTTCATTATTCTAGTACAAATATTTCAAGAGATATTACGAAAAAAAGGAAAATTTTGTATGGGAGGTGCCCATCCCTGACTTTTAATCAGATTAAAAATATGCCTATAGCAATTGCCGGGTGAAAATACCTAGGCGTGCAAAGTTTCGTGAGGATCCGTTCAGCGGTTTTCTCGCCAATTGAGTTTAAACACAATTTCCATTTCACATTTATAATATAAGATATATGTATTAAAAAAATGTGTGTGTAATGCAGTAAATATACATATATGTGCGTGTTATCCAATGTTAAAAAATAAGATGCATTTGTGTGTTCGTGTGTGTGCAAGAAGCAAGACAAAAGTTAAAACGTTTTTATTAATAACTGTTTTATTTAAATCAAAGAAAAAATTAGTTCAGCATCATATTCGGGTTCGCGAGATTGAAACGCGTCGATTGATACCCCGTTTTTTTTGTTTGCTTAGCTAATTTTAGCCGTTGCAAATTAAACTATATTGAATGCTTACTCGAACAAAAGGAAGTGACTCTTTTGACAGTTATAGTGACCGTTTTCGTCACTTTGCGTTTTATAAAATACCAAAAACGTAACATACTCACCAAAAAACGTAACACATTCACTTCGAGTCACTTACAGTCACTTTCAGTCACCTAAAGAGATACAAAATACGAGCACGACAATAAGTGACTCTGGGTGACTCGTTGCGTCGCGTTGCGTTTTGCAAAATAAGGCCCTCAAAGTCGAGCAAAATTTTTTTCTTATCGACATTTTTTGTCAATATTTGAAAATTCATATAAATTCAATAGTGAACGGTATTTACAACTACGTTATAATTTCTGAAAGAGAAAATCATCATCTATGTAATGATGTATTACTTGAGTTCGTATGTTAAGAATTAAATGAGATAGAGCATTTTGTATGAGGTGTGTTCATTGAGAAATAAAAGAACCTATTTTTTGCTCAATTTTGGGCACCCTAGACGGCTAAACGAAAAGAGACTCAAAAATTTTTATATAAGCTTTTTTATTACATACATATATTATTACTAGACTGCGGATCTTTATGCAATTGCATATTTTTAAGGAGAAGAGATAGCGATATGGCTCAAAAGAGAAAAATGAATGTTATTAATTAAATATTCTAAATTTACATATTTATTTCTGCATATTTTGCATATTGCATATAACTTGCATATTTGCATATAACTTGCATATTTGCATTTAACTTGCATATTTACATAAAAATTGAAAATTTGCATATATATTTTATCGTGAGACAGACACTTTGGCGTTTTCATACTGCGATAATTTGTTTCAAATTGATGAATTCTATGGAATATATTTTGCAATGAGTCATTTCTAATGGCTTAATTTTTAATAATAATTTTTCATTCAGCGTTTAACAAGCTTATCATTTTATTTTTCTGCATTTGCAATGGGAAAAGCAATGAAGAGAAAGTGTTTGAAGCTTCGAAATTGGGTTGACAATATTAAAGACCCAAATTTGAGCGTTCATTTTCAGCATATGTATAAACTGATATTAACCGATAAGCGTCACAATTTCGGCATTCAGAATCTGAAGAAAACAATTGTAGTATATTGTGGTCTTAACTACAACTAAAATTATCACTTTACATTAAAAATTATTATAATAAAAATTAGTTACCATTTACAGTTTTGTTTTGGGTGTTAATGGGTTATTTATTTGCATGGAACAAATGTTCCAGCATACAACAAATGATTTTTGCATTCAACTGTATTTACTTATTGTGTATATCACTTGAAATTCTATATTTTAATGAAAAAGGTGTATTTTTAATTTGCATATAACTTGCATATAACTTGCATATAAGTTGCATATATTTTGCATATTGAAAACAGAGCAAGAAAATTCGTTTTGGAATGCGAATATATAGTTTTGAATCAATATAACACTTAATAAAGCATTTTTAATTTTTTGCATAAAGATCCGCAGTCTAATTATTACATATATCTGTCGATCTCTATTTAAAAAAATGGTTTTACTCATACTTTAATTTTGAATTTATTTTTGGCCGCAATCACCCATTGTGTGTCGCACAAATTTTCCTCTTGCTGCCAAATAAACTTATTGCGTATTAAATGAGTGTCTAAGGCATAGGTGGGCATTTCGCGGCATAATTTTGCCAAATCAAAACACACACATATACATACATATATGTATATATATGTATGTATACATACGCATTGTTAGCTTGTCTGGTTGATCAGTCGTAAAGAGTAAACAATCAGACAAAGAATCAATCACGGTTCAGCTGACTGTCTGGCCATGCAGCAGAAACCTTCAACCTAATCAGCTTGCTGGTAATGGTACTGAGCATCTAATACGACTTGCTGCTCTAAGGTATTTTTTATAAGTAATTTTATAGGCACTTGACAAAATTTAGCCAAGCCATGTTAGCTAAAAATTATCTGTTGCAGCCATTTATGCGGGCCCATAAAAAAAATTGTTTAACAAAAAATTGCCTTCAATTTTTATTTATCACTCTATAAAAGCCACAATTTCCTTAACCTTCATACTTAATAAAAAAAAAACAGAAAAGCAAGCACTTTAATTCATATATAGTCGAAAAAACTGCCAACATCAGCGTTTCTTATTCAAACTCAACACTTCATCCGCACCCACACTTTTGCCAATATCAATGGCTGAAGTACCTACTTTGCACTTAAGCACTCATAAATATGGATGTATGTATGTACGTATATGTGGCGCTTGTGTACACATGCGGATAATGCCGCTTTTATCGACGCATTAAAAAGAAACATACAAATACAAAATGGCGAGGTCATGGTCAATGGTAACACGTTGATAATTTATGACTAAAAACAAAAACATACGTGCATATCTACGTACAGACATATGTACATATATACATACAATATACAAGCATTGAAAAAAATATGCATTTGTATATTTGTATATATATATTTATGTATGTATGTCCTTTCATTAAAAGCATTAAAAGTGTGTACATAAAATAATAAATGGAATAAGCTTCACATATGTATGTATGTACATACATGGATTTGTGAAAGATAGAAAGCATTTTAATTGGCGCTGCCGCATATGTGTATATGTGCATATAATCTTATTCAAATTGAAAGGAATTTGCGAAAATATGTCTAGAAAAGCCGCTCAGCGAAAAAGTAAAGCAAAAAGAAAGAGCTAAATTAATACAATATAATAATTGGAAAGTTTTTCTGTTAGAGAAAAAAGGACGCTTAGAGTTAAATACGCTTTTTTGTGCCTCTATAATATTAGTCTGTCTCTATAGCCTTATTAATATCTATACAAAATATTCCACTGCAACATTTTTGTTTTCAGTATTACGCCATAAGCTAAGCAGATTTCAGGCCATGGTAATTGCAAACAAAATTGTTATAAAATTTTTCCATTTGCCTTGCATACATACAAACATCGCATTTGCTCATAACAATTAAAGCCCGTCTGAAGAGCGCAAGCAAATTCGCTAGCTAAAGTAGTTGAATTGGCAATTACCTACTAATGGTAAATTGGACAAAAAATTTTAGTGCTTACGAAGTGCGCAAAAAAGAAATTCCAGCACATAGACTAACACTCCGTACGTACGCTACATAGTTATACAAATAACACTGAATTCCTAATGACTTGTAACGTTTGTAATGTTTTACAGTGAGGCAGCTAATGCTTTTTTTTATTTATTTTATTTATTTATTTATTTATTATAATTTGTACAGGTAAGACTTAGTCTTTTTGTAAGTACATCAATCTGTTTAACAATCTTAAAAGGAATATTGACATTAAAAAAAAAATTCTTAAAATTAAGTACAAAATAATGGATTAATATTTTAGACATAGTTTTAATATATATATATTGTTTTGTTTAGAGACCGTTAGAAGGTGAGTCAGAGCTAAAAGATGTTAGAGAAAGAGAGTTAAGAGTTCAAGAAACATAATACTGCTGATTTGAAACACCCCGCTTTACGAATTGCTTTAATGTTAAAAGGAAGCGAGTTCCATAAGCGAACTGTGCTGACAAAGAACATTCTTGATGAGGCAGTGAATTTAAAGTTAGGAACTAATATATTCAAAGTCCGATTAGACTGACAAAACTTTAGCTTGCAGAACAGATAAGCCGGGGTATGCGAATACAAAAGCTTATGCAAGAAACAAAGATTGCGCATTTTTAAGTAGTTTTGAAGATCAGCTCCATGAATTTGTTTGACGAATTCTGATATATGGTCCTATTTCTTTTTGGAAAACGCAAAACGCGCAGCATTATTTACAGCCAGTTGCAATTTGCTTAGCGATAATGCATCCAAATTTCCATACACAAGCTCACTATAGGAGATTTGAGATACTATGAGGCTTTTGACTAAATTAATCTTAGTGTCGCGGGGCAACAAATATGCTGTCCTGTACAGGTTTCGCAGTGTGCAGTAAATTTTACCAACCAAAGAATTAATATGATCAGTGCAATTCATCTTAGAATTTGTCTTAAAGCCCAAATTAGAAACAACTTCATAAGTTTATTCTGTCGCCATTAAGCATAACTTCAGGATGATTGCTTAAATCATAATATGATGTATTATGTTGCCTTAGATATCCGTATGGCTTTCGATTTAGCTACGTTTAGGGATAACTTATTTTTTTCAGCCCATACTGCTATCCGCTCCAAATCTTCATTTAACCTAACAACCAAGTCTTCAGAGAGCCCCACCGGCCGAGACATATATAACTGCGTATCATCTGCATAGAGATGTATGGAAGCATTGTGACAACATGCGACTATATCATTAATAAAAAGGGTAAAAAAAGGGTCATTAATAAAAAGGGTAAACAAAATTGGACCCAAGATAGACCCTTGAGGAACACCAGATATAATGCGCTTTAATTCAGACACTTTATCACCACATTGTACTTGCTGGAAGCGATCAGACAGGTAGCTAGTCATTAGTTTTAACACGTTGGCTGCCAGTGTATCACCGGTGATCACATCAGAAAACCACCCCCAGGTGCCAGTGTATCACCGGTGATACACGCCTAGGCGCTTAAAATTTAAACAACATTTTAAAATAAAAAAGCAGATGTTCGCGGGGTCATCACAGCTTAGAAGCATGTTCAGATGCGTCGCCAGCATGGCTTTTACTCTAGGTAAAAAATCCCGTTATAATACAAAAAAGCAAAAGTAATTTTGTTCCTGGCACCTGTGAGTGGTTTTTTGTTGTGATCACCGGTGATACACTGGCAGCCAACGTGTTAAAGCAAACGAGCTGAAGCTGTAGATTGATCCCAATTTCTTAATTAATAAATTAAAGTCAACCATGTCAAACGCCCTTGAAAAATCCAAAAGTACAAGGATTGTTAACTCATTATTGTCATAAGCTGGACGCACGTCTTCAATTATTTTTAGCATCGATGTGGCGCAACTATGACCATTTCTAAAACCCGATTGAACATCTGACAGTAAGTTATGTTTACTTACATGATCACTTATCTGCTTTGCTAATAGCTTCTCATAAACTTTGGATAAGGCAGGTAACAAACTTATTGGCCTAAATTCTTTATAACAGCAGGTAGACTTAACCTTCGGAACTGGAATTACATTAGCAACTTTCCACTGACGGGGAAAATTGCCAGATGCGATGGAAAAATTAAGTATATGTGTAAGAGCACTGACAACAAAAGGAATAATAATCTTAATAAAGCGAATGCTAATGCCATCCACCCCAACAGCATTAGATTTAACGGCATTAATGGCATTAGCTACATCAGCTTCAGTTACCACTGCAAAGTCAAAAACAGGAACACTGCCTTCCGGTCTACTATCTACACTAGTTAAATCAATCGTATTAGCAATATTCAATGAGCAATTAGTATTCAGGAAATGAGAGTTCATAATATCTGGTTCAAACTGGCACTGACCATTATTTTTTTTAGAGACGCCCATAGAACGAAGATTTTTCCACAACATTTTAACTGCCAAGTTGCCATTGAACTTTCTTTTTATACTCAGCTGTACTAGTACACAGAGTATTATAGTTTTAATCACATAACGGTGGATTGTAACAGAATGAAATAATCGAGATAGATATAGACTTATATATATCAAAATGATCAGGGTGAAAAGAGAAATCGATTGAGCCATGTCCGTCCGTCCGTCCGTCCGTCTGTCCGTCCGTCCGTCTGTCCGTCCGTCTGTAAACACTCTAACTCGCGCAAAAATTGATATATTTTGATGAAATTTGAAATGCAAGTTGGTATCGAGACTGGGACGGTTGGTATTGAAAATGGGCGAAATCGGACCATGACCACGCCCACTTTTCCTATATAGAAAAAATCGGAAATTTGGTATCTCAGCCACTAATATAGCTAGAGCGATGAAATTTTACCCACGTGTTGAGCTCAGGCCCCTATGAAGAAATTTGGTGAAATTTTAGAAAATGGGCGGTGCCACGCCCACTTATTAAGGGTCAAACATTGAGGGTTTTATAAGCCATAACTCAGAAACCATTGAAGATATATCGATGAAATTTGGTACGCGTGATATACTTACTTAGGTAAATGTTTGGACGAAAAATTGTTAAAATCGGTTGACGGCCACGCCCACTTTTATATATGGGTCTTATAAAGTGACCTAATAAAAACATTTTAAGCGATATCTCTGTAAAATATAAAGATCTATCACTGAAATTTTGTGGCATGAGTCCAACTATGGACATAAAACAAAAAACACTAAAATTTTGGAAAATGGGCGGTGCCACGCCCACTTATTAAGGGGCAAATATTGAAAGCTTTATGAGTCATAACTCAGAAACCATTGAAGATATATCAATGAAATTTAGTACGCGTGATATACTTACTTAGGCAAATGTTTGAACGAAAAATTTCCAAAATCGGTTGACGACCACGCCCACTTTTATATATGGGTCTTATAAAGTGACCTAATAAAAACATTTTAAGCGATATCTCTGTCAAATATAAAGATATATCATTAAACTTTTATGGCAGGAGTCTAACTATGAACATAAGACAAAAACCGTAAAAATTTTGGAAAATGGGCGTGGCACCGCCTTCTTTTAGAAGCAGGAATATACGAGATTTCTTAGCCTATAACTCCAAAAATAATTGAGATATTATGACGAAACTTTGTTTATACGTTTTATAACTTGTGGTAATATACACGCAAAAATTTATTGAAATCGTTTTATGACCACGCCTACTTTTTAACAAAGATATTTCTGGAACACCCTTTTGGAATTTGTAACGTGAAGTCTTTGTAAATAGAAGTCAAAAAGGAATGAAATTTTGCACAAAGAATAATATTCATATGCTTAGTTGATCGACTGATAAAAATGTTGAAAATGGGCGTGGCTACGCCCACTTTATGCAGCACTCGCTTTATATAAAATACACCGTGTTTCCATCAAACGCAAACAAACAATGAAAGCATACAGCTGAGTATCTAATGTTCGATTCCACTCGAACTTAGGCTTCCTTACTTGTTAAATATGCTATCTTGGCATTTCTAACGCACAAAGTTGCTTTATTACGCAGAAGGCGGAACTCTTCCCAATGTTGATCATTTTGACAACGCTTCCATTTCTTGTAAGCTCTTTCACGTTTTTTTATTAAGGTTAAAACTGCGGATGTAAACCAAGGCTTACTATTTCCTGGGACTTTTATAGTTCTTAGAGGAACAAAGCTATTAAATAAGTAATTAACAAGTACATTAAAATGCTGCACTTTTTCCTCTATTTCGGAAAAGGCCAAACACCCATTCCAATTTAGACGAGATGCCTCAGTAGTTAGCTCTTCTATATTTATGCCATTATAATTACGATAAGAAAGATTAATGCTGGGAAGAGTTTTATTGAATTGCAAATCATAAGATAAGAAAATCAATTCATGATCTGATACCCCATCCAAAGGGATCTGATCAAAATGATTAACAAGCGCATTATTATTGACACACATTAAATCAAGCAGACTGGGTTTGGAGTTTGGAGCGAACCGTGTGGCAAATTGATTTACAATACTTAAATCTAAGGCCTGAAAATTATTTACCATATTTTGACTGCGCAAGTCCTTACTAAGAAGATCAACGTTGAAATCTCCACATATAACAATATGTTCATACTCTATGGTGAGTTCCGAAAACTTTTGGAATAGATTAGTCAGATCATTTGACTTACAGGGATTATAAATACATGCCACCAAACACTTATTGTGAGTGTCACATATTTCAACATACATGCTTTCAACCTTATCCGTATCATCAGAACGAAAAACTACTCTAGGTTTTAAAACTTCTCTGCAGTAAATGGCAACCCCACCACCGCGAATATTACCTTTCCTATCATTTCTCAACAGCGCATAGTTGCCCAGCAAGCAAGAATTGTCATCAACACTACTCGTGAACCATGTTTCGGTAATACAGATTATATCAATATTTAGATCACAAAATACATACGAAAGGTAATCCAATTTTCAGTCGGCAAACTGCGAGCGTTTAAATGGCAAACATTCAGACCTTCATGATTACCGCAAATTTGCTTTAAAATACACCTCACATGCCCACTGTCAGCACGATAAATTGATCTACTCATTATCGAAACAAACGAGCAAGATGTTTTCAACCAAGCAGTAAAAGAAGATAGAAAAGAATATGGGGTAAAAGAGAATATAAAAGAATAAACTTAGAATATTGAGTACGGCCCAAACTAAAGCAAGAATAGGGAATGAGAGGAAGATAAAAATTAAAGATATGTACACTAATGATTTCCACATAATACAAAATATTTTTAATTATGTACATTAGTTGTTTGTTGCTGCAATTCGGTCAGCGCTCTCTTTGTCGCCTATTTTAATTGCTTCGCCTTCTCGACAAGTGCGTACATACACAACACCACGCATTGAAAATACAGCAGCAAGCCGATTCATCTTTTTTAATTGCAGTGCATGCTGCAATACCTCTCTATTTTGCTTTGTCAGGCATTCGTGCACAAATATCTTGCCGTCAGCGTTACTTCCAATATCAGCGAGAATTAAAGGCCTTTTTCTCTCTTTACAGTATTTCGCTATAGCTTTAAGAAGCGAAGAGCGATCAGAAGGTGAGTTCAGCTTCACAATTATTGGGGAGGTAGCATTTGCGCTCTTATTTATACGAAAAATATTGCGAATCGCTGGTGCATCCAGCTGAACCGCTTCACATACCTTTGTAAAAACTTCGATCAGATTTTCATTTGCAAGCCGAGGAACGCCACTGATTATTAAGTCGGACTGGACCGCATTGTTCTGGCATTCATTTAGTTGCGACGTCAGATTGTTTACTTCAGTTCGAAGTTGCTTGCATTCGTTCTCAGCCATCTCCACTCTGTCACATAGGTTTTTGTTGCTAATTTTTAAATTTGATATCTCAGCTGACATCTCACTCAATCTCTCTAGAACCCGCTGCTCCGATTCTCTTATTCGCTTCGACAACTCTTCCAAGATACTCTCCTTCCACATAATCATCTTTGTTTTTTTTTTTTTTTTTGGAAAGAAATTGGCGAGCTGTCATAACCAAGAATACATAAATAAAATAGTGAATATGACAGCGCAATTTAAATAAGCAATTCAATTGGCGAATTGTAGGGAATGCAAAATTGCCAAAAAAAAAGTGGAGTATTGCTAAATCACATTTGCAGTGGGAATGCAATGAATGGGAATGCATTCACCTTTGCATTCGCATTCACTATTGAATGGTAGTGCAAGCCACATTTACATTCCCATTCACTACTGAATGGTAGTGCAAGCCACATTTGCATTCCCATTCACTACTGAATGGTAATGCGAACCACATTTGCATTCCCATTCACTACTGAATGGTAATGCAAACCACATTTTCATTCCCATTCACTACTGAATGGTAATGCAAACCAAATTTGCATTCCCATTCGCTACTGAATGGTAATGCAAATCAATTTTGCACTACCACTCATCATTGATTGGTGGCTGCAAGGCTGAATGCAATCAAAATTGAATGCAGCTTGCCCAACCCTGAGTTCAACTAAGAATTAAAGTCTCAGATCAACAGCATTTTATTTCCATATTTTAAACTTGGCTCAGTGTTCTTTAGAAAAAAGTGGCAGAAAAGGGTTAAAATTAATAACGAAACTAAATGCAATGTTCAGGTGGTAATAGTAAAATTGCGTGGGGAATAATTTTCCACAATATATGTACATATTAACCTAATAACTACTTCACGAAGTGGTCAAAATAGCGCTTGATTGGCCGCTTCTCTTCTCCTTAATTGGCGCGTGACCGTCTAGACGATTTTGGCCTAGTCCAACAAAGCGCGCCAGTCGCTTCTGTTTCATGCTGCCTGGCGCCAATTGAAAATACTGAGGGAGAACAAGTCACTCTTCATATGATATTCTTAACATAGTGGAGATCTCCCTTTCCTTTCTGAGACATGAGCTGCCCAACGCAGCTGCTGGACTTCTATTCGCTTAACAATGCCGATTTCTGCGCAAATCTCGTACAGCTCATCATTAAATCTCCATCGATACTCGCTCTCTCCAACGCACAAAGGTCCATAAATCTTCCGAAGAGCTTTTCTCTCGATTACTACAAGTGCCATCTTCTCTGTTTTTGACATCGTTCTGCGCGCCGTATATTAGGGTGCCGCTACACACTGGTCAGCCCCCATACACAAAAGTCAAAAACGTTGGTGCTTGAAAAAGAAACTTCTGTCATGCATTTCCGTGGGAAATATATTGAATTTTATGGAAAACCTCCTTCTATACGCAATAGCCACCATTAAATGTTACTTTGGCTCATTTAAAGTCAACACATTTGAAAAAAAAAATTTCTGGAAAAAGTTTGTGTAAATAAGTGTATTATGATTTTTGCGATATTTCAAGTTTGAATGCGGATAACTATGGAAACGCAAGAAAAACATATGTTTCATGATTTAGCGAAAGAAAACAGTGAAAATAATTTATTTTTAGCAAAATACAAGATGAAGAAATCTTGGCTTTTCTATGAGTGTAATTTTCAAGCATTAGCATTTTCATTTAAACCACTCTGCACCAGGACTTATAAGCAGATTTGAGTTCTTTCAAGTCTTCTCTTAAGAAGCTGTTTATACAATTTTCCCTTTTTTTCCCTTTTTCTTAAAATATCATATTAAATGTAACTAGTCTATACAAAATATTGTTGCCCTTTTACGTATTTTTGTACATATTTACATCGACTGTTTTCGATAAAACTTTATTTTCGATAAAATCTGAGTAATTGAGCTTTGTCCCACTCTCCATACAATTTTTTTTTGATCCCGCGAAATATCGCGGAATAATTTTTTTTATTGTAACTTTGTTATTTGACATCGGATTTTTAAAATCGAAATGTCATTAGTTTAGTCTTTGGAAGCTCTATATTTCCTTCAAATGTCCTTTTAACCTATGAAGTCGTTTTCACATAGTTAAGTCACCTAACCAAGTTTTTCGTCCAAAATATCCTTTTTGTTTCACAAGAAAAAAATCGCCAAAAATAAAATATTTATCGGATCTCTCTGATATTGTGTTTATCGCATTTGTAACTCCAGAGAAACTAATTTTTGAATGAACTGATAACAAAAAAACACAAAATTACCGTTATCTCAAAAACCTAACCATACAAAAAATTAAAAAAAAAATAGTGCCAAGCTCAGCAGGTCAATTCCTATCCTTCCCCATTCCTGGTTTTCTTGGTATTTTTTGGCTGTAAACTAGCGTTGGTGGTGGGCGTAGATTACAACATATATGCTTTTAATTTTTCTGAAAGATGAATCGTATAGTGGTACACCAATGTGCCAAATTTGGTTTCGGTAGGTCCATCCGTTTCCAAGAAATTGAGTTTTGTCCCACTCTCCATACAAATGAGACCAGTGTGCGCTACAGGGTTAAAATGTTCTACAAAATTGTTGACCGCAAAATTTCATAAAGAGTGCGCTCAGACTAAATTTGCATAGAAAGAACTCAAAAGACTACAGGAAAGAAAGAAGTAAACCAATATAACGCCTTGAAATATGCAACAACTTTTTATGGAGTTTGAATAGAACAGTATTTAGGAGGTCGTTAGAGGGTTAAGATGTACTAGAAAATTCTTCCTCAGAAAATTTTACTAACGTTGCACTCAAACTAAATGTGCATACAATAAGCGTAAAGAATTAGAGGAATAAACAAATTTGACGCCTTGAAATATGCAACAAATTTTATTGTAAGCTCCCTTCGTGGTTGATAATTCAGATTTTGGTTTATAGATATCACAATCATCGCTATAATTAGAATCTGAGTGACAAATTATACAAACATGTGACTACACTGCTACTGGTTTCACAGCTCGCTTTGCAATACGTCCAATGCCAGAATTTTTCTACAAATTCTACAAATTATTATTTACTGCATACGCTTAGAAGAAGCCTGTTGCAATCTGTTGGATGTTATAATAATAGTGTTATAATAATAATTATTCAATTTGCGTTATGCCTCCTAATGCTTTTCTACGAACCTCAATTCTCCAGGCCGCCATCATAGACAGTTGGAGCTTAGAAAAAACAAAAATTATTTAAATCAATTTTGTCTTAAACAAAAATTAATGCAAATTTTTTTGCTTATAAATCTTTAATTTGCAGTATTTCTAGAAGCAAACAGCTAACGTCTTTAAACCTACGATACTTGACATTTATATCGTCGTTTAAACTTCACAAAAACGCCTAACTGAAACTTTTATCACCGCTTGTGCCAAAAATGAGATTTACAAAACTTTAACTCCTGATGCCCAGCTCTATAGATCGATACTATATATTTGGTCTTTAAGAAGCTCGGAAAGCTCTACGTTTCCTTCTACTAACCTTTTCAGCTTTAAAGTCGTCAAGAACTCAATTCTAATTTTTGGCACAATTGTCGATTATACAGTCATGAAAGTTTCACTTAGGCAGTTATTAAGTTTAAATGGTGATATATACAATGTATGCAAAGACTGTAAAATGTAACTGGACGAAGTGGGTGTTGCAAAAGCCTAGCACTATAGCCCATTATAAAACGTCTGGCACATTCATAACGCCATATAAATGCACATAATTTTTCTTTATCCAAACAAACATACATACATATGTACATATATGTGTATATTTTTCAAACAACATTAAAGCAGCACTTAAAAAAATATAAAGACCTGCACTTTTCTTGCTCACTTTTCAATCGCCTTTAAGCTAACCTGTGTGTGTGTTGTTCTGCTCGCTCGCTCGTTCGCCTCTGCTTCCGATTACGTGATTGCATGAATATCATACATGAATTTTCAGTAAAAAAAAAATTTATGAATGGCATTTTATTGTTCCGCTCGCAAACATTTCCATTCCAGCAAGTATCCGTATGTAGATAAATATGTACATACATTCATATATCCTTGCGGCCAAATATTCGCTGTTGTTACTGCACACTTGTTGGCCGCTGTGGTGCAGTGGGTAGAGTGCTCGCCTGCTATGCCAGAGGTCTCGGGTTCAAACCACGGTCCGAGCAAGACACCAAAACAATGTTTCTAAATAGTAAAAATCCAATTATTGGGTTTTTTAAGAGCAGCGGTCACCTCTCGGCAGTGGGCGGCATACCCTCCGAGTGTATTTCTGCCATGAAAAAGCCGGCATAAAACTGTAGGTCCACCCTATTAGTAGGAAAAACAAAAAGGAGCACACTTCGAATTGGGAGGGAAGCTCGGCCATAAAACTCGTCATAGTTATAATAGCGCCATTGTATTTTTATTACTGCACACTTATTCCGCCTCAGTTGTGTTGCGAGTTTCCTGTTGTTTATATTTTTGTTTTGTTTGGCTTTGTTTTGTGTTTCTTTTTTTTTTGTTGTTGTTTTCCTAGTTTCTTTGTTGCTTTTGTTGTTATTTTCCTAGTTTTTTTTGTTGTTTTTTTCTTCTTTATACTCTATGAATATTTGGGTTTTCCCCCCCCAAATCGTTGCATTGTTTTATACAAATTCGCTTTTGGTATTTCGTACGATTTGCCTTTGTTTTGTTAGCGTTGTTGTGCTTCTATTTGTTGTTGTTTTATGATTTTGTTTTGTTTTGTTGATTTTTCGTGTAACAGGATAACAATCACAAAATGCCAACAACAGGAATTGCACAATATGTATATGCACATATGCACATTTCTACATATGATTTGTGTATATGTATGCATGTGTGGCAATAATTTATGAGTGCATTATGGCAATATGATATATGCATGTACAAATGTACATTTTGCATGTGCAACTGCAACAACAAACAACCAAATAAGTTGTATGCTCATTTCTTGCTTATTTGCTTGCTCATTTGCGGCGCACTTGGCACACCATTTAACATGTCTGTTGAAGAAAATGTGACTGTTTATCCGTTTGTATTGCTGTATGTATATACATATGTGATGTAGAATAATGACATTGTGCCTAAATTTTAAGGAAAAGGAAACATGCCTTCATGTCATAATTTGTATTGCCGGAATTATTTTTACTTACATATGTATGTATCTAGAAGTGTTGTTATACGAGTACGAGTACAAGTATTTTAAAGTGAGTTTGAATAAGACAAATAGAGAACATTCTGTTCGGAAGTAATTAGTGATGGTAGAAAAATCAAAGTCGATAGAGTCTATTCATCCGATGGGGGGCTAAAAATATAATTTCTCTTAACTGATCACTTCCGGTGTCTTTCAGACGTAGGTAGCAGCGATACAGAAGGCGATTTAGTCCTTGAAAGCAAAGAAAAGCGAGCGTAAAGACGCTTACATATTCTCAAACAGCCAGGCTGCACTGAAAACGTTTGTGACGGTCATATGTAAATCCAGAGCTGTGGAAAATTGCCGCAGATCACTAAATTAAATAGCTAAGCAGTTTTCGCTTTACTTTGTATGGGTGCCTGGATAATGTAACATACAGGTAAACGAGATGACAGACGAGGGGGCACATTCGCTACACTTTCACTGCACTTTCACTGTCGTTGAAAGGTCTAGGTATGCCACTCGCTACCAGCGAGCTCATACTGAAGGAATTGTATTTCAAAGAAGCGAATGACATGTGGCAAGCTCTGAGCACTTGCAACCATACTAGGCTCTTGTGGTCTCTGTGGAACTCCAGACGCACAAAGAGACTACTCGCACTCGGAAGGCCCGAGCTTGTAAGTACTAATGGCAGGGCGAATACCAGCCCATACAATCCTGGGGATTGAATGCTTTATATTACGGCTTATGAGGACGAAGAGGAGCCCGAAACAGTAAAAAAATGCTGTGTGATTGTCCAGCACTAGAAAAGAGGAGAATTAAGCATTTAGGAGCCTCCCAATTTAGAGAGGTAGGGGATCTAGCTATACCTAGTACGATGGTACGAGTAGGGGGTAAAGTTTATAACATTGTTGTCATCCGTTAGTCAAGTATCTACGCAATACGTATATAATTCGCAGCATTATCGTAATTCATTCTTTCATACATCATTCGCACTCGTATCACAAGCCGAATTATGCTAAGTTCTATAAAAAACTTTAAGAGCCCGCATTCTTAAGAGAACATGGGTTCATTTTGATTAAAAGCAATCGGTTTACTGCATATACACTTTGAAAACGTTCGATATTTGATAGAAGTTTGATTTTTATAACCTCAATTTCGATTCGACGAGCTTCCTAAACCTTTTTACTTTAAGGCACACCTCTCCAGATATATATATGTTAAGTGTACCTTCCAATCATTCTTGATGAAGATAGAGCCTATATACTACGATTAATTTATATTTTCCTGCTTTAATAAAAATAAAGTTCCAATAATTTGCTGCAAGGTCTTAACAAATCAAATTAGCACAAAAACCAAAAGCAACAAAAAATCAAATAACTTTATTTACCTGAAAAATTTAATATATAAAATTTACCGCGAACATCCTTATTTACCAGCAACGGAAATTACAACATCCTTATGTAGCGCGAACGCATCAAAACTATTAAATTAGCTTAAGCATTCCAAGCGGCACAGAAGAAACATAAACATGTACATATGTATGTATGTATAAGAATTTATACGGAACACCCACAAACGAACATATGTACATTAGGGTGGGGCGATTTGTATGGAGGGAAATTAATCGATACCGCGCAATCGCAATTCGGATTCCTCTCATTTTTCTGAGTAGAAAACTCCTCCACGACATTTGTCTAAAATTAATTTTGATGTTCCGAAATTTGGTTTTTATGAACCAAGACGAATTTTTGAAAATAAAAATTGGGCAAAAATCGACAAAAAAATATCCAGACCAATATGCACATCGAGTTGAAGCAGAATTTTATGCTGAATCCAGATACGAAATCCGAATTAAAATCGGATGATCCGTTTTCGAGATATAGCCTGATTTCCGGTTATGGAGGCTGAATGCCCAAAATCGCATATTTTCGCGATTATCTCTTTTTGTGTACAATACATCTTAATTTTTTTTGCAAACTTCTTAAAGATAAGTCAATATAATATATGAACAGTATTTTAAAATATTAATTTATCTTCCGGTATAGGAAAGCTAGAATGCACTCTTTTTTCCTTGGCCCAAAAGCGCGGTATGGGTTCTCTATGGTATAGTCATCCGATACCGATGATTTTCACCGACAGCGCTTCGTGTACAATAAATACTCTAAATACAAAATTTCATAATTTTAGCTGCAAAAATTTAAGAGTTATAACCCAAAACGTAGACGTATGCTGTTTGGGACTTGTTTTTTTACTTTACTCAACTCTAAAAAAAACTCAAGGTTACTCATAGCCATAGCGTACTGTTGGAAGCAAAAAACAAATTTCAGAAGCATAAGTCTACGTTTTAGGGAATAACTCTTCAATTTTTGCAGCTAAAATTCTGAAATTTTGTATTTAGAGCATTTATTGTACACAAAGCGCTGTCGGCGAAAATCGTCGGTATCGGATGACTATAACATAGAGAACCCATACCGCGCTTTTGAGCCAAGGAAAAAAGAGTGCATTCTAGTTTTCCTATACCGGAAGATAAATTAATATTTTAAAATACTGTTCATATATTGTATTGACTTATCTTTAAGAAGTTTGCAAAAAAAATTAAGATGTATTGTACACAACAAGAGATAATCGCGAAAATATGCGATTTTGGGCATTCAGCCTCCATAACCGGAAATCGGGCTATATCTCGAAAACGGATCATCCGATTTTAGTTTCGATTTCATATCTGGATTCAGCATAAAATTCTTCTTCAATTCGATGTGCATATTGGCCTGGATATTTTTTGTCGATTTTTGCCCAATTTTTATTTTCAAAAATTCGTCTTGGTTCATAAAAACCAAATTCCGGAACATCAAAATTAATTTTAGGCAAATGTCGTGGAGGAGTTTTCTACTCAGAAAAATGAGAGGAATCCAAATTTCGATCGCGCGATATAGGTTAGTATATCGCCCCACCCTAATGTACTTACATACATAGTAGAATGAGTTAGCTAGACTACTCCCACAATTGGCTGAGCAAACAAACGAACAAACAAACAAACACATAAACTCAACCAAACTCAGCCCAGCTGAGCTCAGCCTTCGCACAACGGATGCAATTTTGAAAATCCAGTAAACCGCAAATGTTGCAAAAACAAACACACACACATACATACACAGAGCGAACGCAAAATTAAATAAGGTTAGTACATAAAGGTTAGGCGAATGGCAGCCAATGCAGCCAATGTGGAGGAACTTGTTAGTTTGTACATATGTATGCACAATTGTGGTTTAGATGTTTTTGTATTGCTGTTGTTGGCGCTAATTCGATTTTTCCAGTTTACAGCATCTACACGGCAACATTGGCGGCGGTGGAATAAATAAAAAGAAATATTTAGTAGGCAATTCAGCGCAGACACTGGAGCGGGGTCATTATAGAAAAAGTAAATTGCTAGGAGAGTGAGAAAAGGGAGAGAGGAAAAAAATGAAGGTAAAAAGTTACAAGACGAGAAAGAGAACGGTTCAAGAGGGTAAAGAAAATGGAACAGTAATTTATCAAAAAGGATATGGACATAAATTGAAAAGCAGAATTTAAAAATTAAAGAGGAAAGCAAAAACGAGGGCATAAGAAAAGCGAGAGATTGAAAGGGTTCGTGGGAAGGAGAGAGAGGAGGAGTGCTAAAGAATTGAACAGCAATTCATCAATCAAAATATCGACTGCAGCCATCTCGAGAGCGGATACCATTGACGATAAGCGTACCTAGAGCTAAAGAGCAGCTTTCTTGTACGAGAAAGATTGCTAAAAGGCGTCAGATACCTAAAAGCTTTGAAAGGGGTACTTCATTCCCACGACAGTCAGAAATACTCAGATCTATATTCGTCGAAGCACTGCGCTCTGGCTTCTCAGAATTATGATGATATTCGTATGTTTTTGATTTTTTTGATCTTGGACTAGTCCACAATTATTTACAAATACACAAATTTTACAACAGGGTTACTACGTTATTCGTTGTTTGCAAGTCGATATTACTTGCTTAATTGGTAATTGGAGTTTTAATCACGAACAAAAATATCAAAGGAAATATGTTAATTAATAGACAATGGGAGCAAAAAGGCAACAATCAGTGATGCTGCGCTGCTGAAAAAAAAACTTAATCAAAAATGGTGGTTTTCAATAGAACATACATACATTTCTTCTACTTAAATGCTCACCAACTTACTGGATTTTATCTATGAAGTGAGCTTGAGTGGGAAATTTTAAAATGAAGTCGTTTGAATTTTTGGCACAAAGAAATCGTTTAAACTTTATAACGGCCTAAGCGAAACTTTCATAGCCGCTTGTGCCAAAAATTTTGGGGACAAAGAAGTTGTTTAAACTTCATAACGGCATAAGTGAAACTGACTGAAAGTCTTGACAAGCGATGATGGAAAATCGTTCCACAATACATCAGATTTGCCGAACTTGAACTACTTACGTCCAGCTCCGTTGATCCATACCATAAATTAGGTTTTTGGAAAGCTCGAGAAGCTCTATATTTGCTTCTTATGTCGGTGTCAGCTCTGAAGTCGTTGAGCTGGGCTTCAGGAATTAAATTTTAATTTTTGGCACGAATGTCAGTTAGGCGATTATGAAGTTTAAACGGCGATATACACATACATAGAGCTTTCTAGAAGTTCATCTTAACTACTTTTTGTGAAAATACGTATGTCATACCTGCTTGTCAGCAAACCTTGAGCTTGAGTGTTGTTTTACCATTACTAAATTCCTCACCGCCATTTATCATTTCGAACATGTACACTTGTTACGCATTCCAGCGCGTGCATGCAAATTTCAAATTCTCGAAAATAAAGTTTCTTTGTTTTCATTTTGTATCGCATGTGCAACTTTAACTAACGCCCATAGAATTGTTTAGTGAATTGAATAATTTGTAGTATTTGTGTATGTAAATTCAGTGGCGATAAATTGACTATGGTCATTGTGGGCATAAAAACTTAAGCGATTTTATCAGTGCTAACTATATACATAAATAAGTAAATGGTAAACACAACCTGATGCGCAATATCGTAAATTTATTTATTTTCCTAGCCATACAAATATATAGTACATACACGCAATTTGCTATGCAGATCCCAAAAGTAGATATTGGAACCTTTTTAGCAGCCATTTTTTTTTTAATGAAATGTAGAAATCTCTCTATGGTAAAATAAAAGATTTGTAAAGCGTGTGGTGTGTTTAGTAAAAGTGGTAAAAAAATAATAGTTAACATGTTAACAGTAAACGTGTATGCAAATCTGTTTGAAACAGACCTGTAATTTAATGATTAAAATTTTTAATGATTGTACTTAAAGCATGTTTGGTTTTTGTAACTCTTTAATGCTTAAATACAATTACTTTTAATGAGTAAAACCAGCCTTTTAATAACAAAATGTCAATTAAATCAAAATGTCAATTAAATTAATTTATCGATTAATTAATTTTAATTGCATGATTATTTGGACTATTTCCAATTATTCGATATTTTTGCATGTTTAACGCAATTATTTGATTATTTGCAATTATTTTTGCGACTTTTGTAATTGCATGATTAATTAATTAACCGAATTATTTTTATTCTTGCCTGAAAAATGTTCCTCATACGCCATGGCGTTCTGTATGGAAAAAATTAAAATTATTAAAAATATTCACATTAAAAGAAATAATCGTATAATTGAAAATTAATCAAGCAATTAGCAACAATCAAATATTTAAAAACATTTCTACAATTAATTAAATTAATTGATAACTTTTTGGTTGATTGTTTTTCCGACAGGGTAGGAATATGATGTATTGTGGAACGATTTTCCGTCATCCCTTGTCAAGTTTGGTTTGGAGACAAACCGGTTTCGGCTAATATGCGCCATCTTCAGTGTCTTCTTTCGTTCTGAGTTATTTTCTGTAAGTTCGATAGCATTTATAGTAACTAACTTCCGTCGTTTTGTTCAGGTACTTCGTGTTCATGTGATGTGTTCGTGCATTCGTGCGTTCGGGTGACGTGTGTGTGTGTGTGAGTCTGTGTTGTGTGTTTAGGTATGCAAATCTATTTTTTGTCATATTTTCATTATTGTACCCTCATTAACCAAGTAGGTAAAAGTCCGTTATTGTCCGTTTGTGTGTTGTTTTGTTTATGTCGGTTTTAGGTGTTTTGTCCTCTTTCGGGTATAGTAGCTTAAGCGGTTCAAATAATGTATCCGATGCGGTGTTTATTTGTTCATTTATTATTTTACCTACGAATGTTTTTTGTTTGTATATCTCCATATTTTCTAATATGTTAAGTCGTCTTCCTTTATGCTGTATGTGGAGAATTTTAGCTGTTCTTCCTATTTTCATGGGTGTACACTTGTTTTCTGCCATGTGGTTGGCGAAATTTGATTCCACTGTCGTTGATGATTTTCTTATTTTCTTATTGTAATCCCTTATGTGTTCTCGATATCTCGTCTTGATTTGGCGTCCTGTTTGTCCTATATAACTGTTTTGGCATTTGCAAGTCAATTTGTATACGCCTTGTTTGTCAAAGAGGTCTTCCTTGTTAATGTTGTTTCGTAGAAGTTTTCCCATATTGTTCCTCGTTTTAAATGCTGCATTAATGTTATATTTTTGGAAAACTTTAGCCAACTTGTAAGATGTTACTCCGGTATATGATAGGACTGCCCATTTCTTCTCTTCTTTTTCTTTGGTTTCTGACTTTCTTGTATTTATGTTTTTTTGTATTTTCTTCACTAAACTTTTTTTAAATTTCCGTTGTTCTCTGCGATTGTGTATATTGTGCTCAGTTCCTTGTTGTAAGCTTCTTTTTCTAACGGGG
Organism: Urophora cardui; assembly: GCA_960531455.1. Classification (NCBI taxonomy): domain Eukaryota; kingdom Metazoa; phylum Arthropoda; class Insecta; order Diptera; family Tephritidae; genus Urophora; species Urophora cardui. Next base: position 14,475,815 of record OY482674.1, read on the forward strand.
TTCGTTCAAGTCGTGTTAATAAATGTCTGAAAGCGGCGTTCTTGTGCTGTTGAGGATGGTTAGATTTATTGTGTATTATTGTATCTGTTGCTGTGGGTTTTCTGTATATTTCGTAAGTAAATTTGTTAGCCCCTTTGTTTATTTTAATTGTTAGGTCCAGGTAGTTGATTTTTCCATTATTCTCTGTATCCATAGTGAATTTTATGTTTTTGTGTTGGCTGTTGAGGTGCTCCAAAATTTGTTCTTCTTTATTTCCCGATATTAGGCAGATGATGTCATCTACATACCTGGCATAAAAATTGACTCCCAAATTTGCCGTCAGTTCTTCCATATAAATTTCCTCCAAATGTTGCATAAATACTTCCATAAGGATAGCTGATGTGGGGCTACCCATGCCTAGTCCGTGAGTTTGTCTGTATATTTTATTGTCAAATTTAAAATAATTCTGGTCCAGGGTTATTCTCAGCGTATTTACTATCAATGTAGCAATGTCTTTGTTCGTTTTCTCTGTAAGTATTTTAGTTAAAGTTTTTAGTGTTTCTGTCGTTGGTATCGAAGGGTATAGATCCTTCACGTCAAATGATACCAGTTTTGAGTCCTTGGGTACGTTCAGGTTGTTCAGTATGTCGACTAGTTCCGTCGTGTTTTTGATTGTGTATTTATTGGATAGGTCTAGTTTCTCGGTTAGTAGCTTGTTTAGGTGTTTTGATAGAGGAGATCAAAAAGGCCATGGAACACAAATACAAAAAACTCAACAAAAAACTGGAGGACCTTGACACAAAACAAAACAATAACAAAAAAGGCTCACAACAGAACAAAACATCATTCCATCCAAGATTTGTTAACTTAACAAATCTTTCCATCAACGCCAAAGAAACAGAGCTACTACAAAAAGGTTTGAAGTACAATATCGAAAGCTACGATGGAAAAAAAGACGTAGAGAACACTATTGCAGACACCGAGATGGCCATATCACTAGTACCAAACGAAGAACAGGAGCACGCAAGGCATCTATGCAGACGCATAATCGAAAAGAGTATAAAAGCTGCTGGAAATGAAATGGCAACGGACGACAGTAAAACGGCAAAAGTATTAAGGAAGAAACTAATCGATAATAAGGTGATAGCAACAAAAGCAGACAAAGGAAATACAACGGTGCTAATGGACGAAGAGGAATACACCGCAAAAACGTGTCAACTCATCAAAGAAATGGGCTGTCGAGTGATAAGGAAAGACCCAACGGAAGAATACCAAATGGCAATAAAGCGTGCAATAAAACAAGCAAAGAATATAATAGACAACAAGATGACCTACACTCTCGCGCCAATGAATCCATCGGCCCCGTCACTGATCGCACTACCTAAAATCCACAAAGCAGGAACACCTATGCGACCAATAGTAAACCATAAGTCGGCACCAGGATATAGACTATCAAAACACCTAAACAAGCTACTAACCGAGAAACTAGACCTATCCAATAAATACACAATCAAAAACACGACGGAACTAGTCGACAAACTGAACAACCTGAACGTACCCAAGGACTCAAAACTGGTATCATTTGACGTGAAGGATCTATACCCTTCGATACCAACGACAGAAACACTAAAAACTTTAACTAAAATACTTACAGAGAAAACGAACAAAGACATTGCTACATTGATAGTAAATACGCTGAGAATAACCCTGGACCAGAATTATTTTAAATTTGACAATAAAATATACAGACAAACTCACGGACTAGGCATGGGTAGCCCCACATCAGCTATCCTTATGGAAGTATTTATGCAACATTTGGAGGAAATTTATATGGAAGAACTGACGGCAAATTTGGGAGTCAATTTTTATGCCAGGTATGTAGATGACATCATCTGCCTAATATCGGGAAATAAAGAAGAACAAATTTTGGAGCACCTCAACAGCCAACACAAAAACATAAAATTCACTATGGATACAGAGAATAATGGAAAAATCAACTACCTGGACCTAACAATTAAAATAAACAAAGGGGCTAACAAATTTACTTACGAAATATACAGAAAACCCACAGCAACAGATACAATAATACACAATAAATCTAACCATCCTCAACAGCACAAGAACGCCGCTTTCAGACATTTATTAACACGACTTGAACGAACCCCGTTAGAAAAAGAAGCTTACAACAAGGAACTGAGCACAATATACACAATCGCAGAGAACAACGGATATCAAAAAAGTTTAGTGAAGAAAATACAAAAAAACATAAATACAAGAAAGTCAGAAACCAAAGAAAAAGAAGAGAAGAAATGGGTAGTCCTATCATATACCGGAGTAACATCTTACAAGTTGGCTAAAGTTTTCCAAAAATATAACATTAATGCAGCATTTAAAACGAGGAACAATATGGGAAAACTTCTACGAAACAACATTAACAAAGAAGACCTCTTTGACAAACAAGGCGTATACAAATTGACTTGCAAATGCCAAAACAGTTATATAGGACAAACAGGACGCCAAATCAAGACGAGATATCGAGAACACATAAGGGATTACAATAAGAAAATAAGAAAATCATCAACGACAGTGGAATCAAATTTCGCCAACCACATGGCAGAAAACAAGTGTACACCCATGAAAATAGGAAGAACAGCTAAAATTCTCCACATACAGCATAAAGGAAGACGACTTAACATATTAGAAAATATGGAGATATACAAACAAAAAACATTCGTAGGTAAAATAATAAATGAACAAATAAACACCGCATCGGATACATTATTTGAACCGCTTAAGCTACTATACCCGAAAGAGGACAAAACACCTAAAACCGACATAAACAAAACAACACACAAACGGACAATAACGGACTTTTACCTACTTGGTTAATGAGGGTACAATAATGAAAATATGACAAAAAAATAGATTTGCATACCTAAACACACAACACAGACTCACACACACACACACGTCACCCGAACGCACGAATGCACGAACACATCACATGAACACGAAGTACCTGAACAAAACGACGGAAGTTAGTTACTATAAATGCTATCGAACTTACAGAAAATAACTCAGAACGAAAGAAGACACTGAAGATGGCGCATATTAGCCGAAACCGGTTTGTCTCCAAACCAAACTTGACAAGGGATGACGGAAAATCGTTCCACAATACATAAATTAATTGACATTAAACAATTAAATAAGCATACAATTAAAAATATTGTTTGATTATATGATTATTTTTCAATGGCTATTAATCATGATTATTTTCTATAATTATTCAAATTAATGGATTACTAATTGATTATATGATTATTTTTTATAATTGTTTAATTTAATTGATTATTAATTGTAAGGTTAATGTAAGACAATTAAAATTGGAAAATCCGAAAACAATTATCATTCCTAATTTTAATCCGGAATTTAACACGTCTCGTTTTAAACAAAGCTATATTTTTTTAATTTTTCAAAAAATTACATTCACAATGAAAATAAAATACTAACAAATTAAACAAAAGTTATGTATGTATGTAGGTATGCATGTAGGTAAATAAAAAAACATGCAACAATTCTTAACTAAATATTGTTTACATACATATGTATGTATGCATATTTCTATTCTTTATTTACTTAATTCATTACAATTCAATTCGCTCAAATTAAATAATTTCACATTGATCGATTTGCAAATAAAATTAGTTTTCTTGTTTGCGAAGTGTTTAGTGCGTGCGTGAGCATGAATTTGTGTGCATAAACAACAGTAAATATTTGTGCATGCGGGTTTATAAACAAACTTACATACATACATACATATGCCTATGTTTCCGTGTTCATATTTACATATAAATTAATCGACTGTTGAGTATTTCCTGTTGCGTGTGCATATATTAAATACGTAAGCATTTTCCTGCGTGCGGTAAGTAGCGGTCAAAGGTGGCGGTGGTGGGTGGCCGTTACCAACACATTTGATCAACACGTAACTTGTTACTTTAGCTAATTGTTTAGGTCCATGTGCGTTTTGTAAACTTTACTTTGTTCAATGTTTACATTTTGTTGAGCTAATACTGCGCTTAACTGCATATGTATTTAGTACTTTGTAAAAAGTTTAATGTGGGTCATTTAACTACTCCAAACTCAGTCATTCGCTTGCTACGCCAAAATATGACAAGATGATTGTTGAAATAAGTCAGCTCCATTCAATGTTGGGTTTGCAAAGTTAGCATTATACATCTTTAATTAACATACATACATATTTACATACAAACATACCTATGCACATATGTATGTATCTTTACACTTCTTACATATCTCTTGTGTATACAGCTTTGTATGTCGTATTTTCCTCTGCCTTCTTTCTCTGTTCAAAAATTCTTTTTGCAAGCAATCTAGTCAGTTAACTTTAATTAAATGTGACATGTTACATTTGTTTCATTTGTGTCAAAGAAACTCAACTTCAATGTGCTAATGTTGATGGGTATGTAAAACGATTTTATCGCACACAACAATTTCAATAAGCGAGGAGGTGCATACAGTGATTTGTTGAAATTTCAGTGTGCAAAAACAGAAAATATTGTTTTTGTAAAATAAAACAAATTGCTGAACAAGCTTGCAAAAAAAAGTATAAAAAACATTTTTCAAATTCTTTTGAAAATTAGGGCAAAACAAATATAAAGAGATATACATACATACATAAGTAATGGATGAAGAGAGTACCAACTAAAACAGACAGCAAGCCTTGAAAAGGAGAGAGTGAGAGCAGAGAAGTAAGATAATGTGATCACCTCATTCACGCCCGTGGATTGTTCTCTGAGTAGAGACAGAAAGCTAACTATACTTTTAGTTGATCCAGGGATCCAGTTGAAATACTTAGGGCCGTTTACTCAACCTCTGATTAACGCTAACCACGGTTAAAGCCCGGTTAAACATCATTATCGACTTCATCAAACCACACATTTAACATGTGGCCGATAATGCAGTCCATAACTTAACCTGACCTTTATCCTCCGGTTAGCGTTAATCCAAGGCTGAGTAAACGGCCCTTATTGTATAGCATTTTCAGGTCAAATGAAACATTTTTTAAGTCTACTGAAACTTTTTTCAAGTCAAGTGAAACCTTTTTCAATTGAATTTAAACCTTTTACAATCGAAACCATTTTCAATTGAAATTTAATTGAAACAAAGTATCATTTCAAGTGAAAAAGGTTTCCCAACTGCAGTGGAGGTCTCCCTTTTCTTCTGCATTTAGCGTGTTTTGATTGATGAGGACTGTACGCACGATGTTTAATTTACCTACTTACCATCATGTATCCTTTACTCTGCCAGCTTAACTTTAAATAAATACACACATGCATAAATAATTCTCACTTTACATATTTTGTAACCGTTAATTAATTACACTTGAACGTTTTAAGTTAACCTCGACTTAAGGCGCACACAAAGTATACCAAGCAACGACGCGCCAAGTTCAATTATGTGCTCAAACACACAACACACCCACACAAACACCAATGCCATGGCGTTTACTTGGAATATTTTTCATAGTTTCTCATTAATATTTAATACGTAAATAGTAGGTAGTGCCCATCTGTTATACACACACACACATATGTATGTATGTATGTACCTACAGCGTGCTCTTTCATTTTCTCGTCCTTAAATTTAAAACTTAAGTTGCTTTTGCTTTGCTTTGCTTGATTTTTTTTCTCTTTGAACTGCAACTTGTTGTTGGCCTCCTTATAACTTTAGTAGAGCGTTTACATGTTGTAAAAAGTTATATTTGTTGTTGTTTGCTTTGGTTGTTGTTTTTGTTTTTGAGCTTCTACTTCTTCTTCTACTACTTCTACAAGTGAAGCTCTTGGCTTTCCACTTGCATGCAACGTATTATGAATTTTTCAAAGACTTGGCTGCTTGTGTGTGGCGTGCCTTAATTAATTTTGATGCTTCTATTTTACTTACTTTAATTTCCCTAAAGGGTAAATCAAAGTTGCTGGAGAAAGAGAGAAAGAGCGAGATATTTAAAGCACAAATTGATTTTTTTTATTTCATTTTTTCTGTTTGGCGTCTGCAAAGATCAAATTAGTAACGTGATTAATTATAAATCTTTGCTTGTTAGAAATTTGTTAAAGAGATTTAGGAGGGTGAGTATTTCATACATACATATTTAATTTTGGATTGCGCTTACTTAAAGCATCTTAACGACCAGAGGCGGATTATCCCTAAGGCAAACTAGGCACTTGCCTAGGGGCGCGTAGTTACAAGGGGCGCGCGAGCTCAGAATTTTTAAACAAATAAAGAAAATAACATATCGACGATTAAGAATTAAAGCTGATCTATAATAGATCGATAATAGATAAATCGATTATATTGCACAAGCATCGATATATTGTGCAATATTGCGCGTTTGTTGCGTCGTCAGGCTTGCCAGTACTGGCGATTTGTCGCCAAATTGGCGATTTTTTACAAACTTTGGCGACCAATTTATGAAAATTGGCGATGGCGACTTTTTTGGCGATTATCAAAATATTAGATTGTATTAATAAAAAAAAAAGCAATTACTTTTTCAAGCCTTTTTCTCAAATTTTGAAAGTTTCTTCATACAAATTTTTGTCAAATTACAAAAAATTTGAGAAATAGCAATTGCTTTTTGTTTATTAATACGACCCATTATCTCTACTTTGCCAATAAATCTTACGATATGTAGAGATCTATTGAGAAAATAAATATATACTACATACTCTTGTAACCATTTTATGCACACTTGAGTGCAAACCAAAAGTTTGGTCTGCACACTCGCCTATCCACGATACGACGGTCTGTACAACTTTGACACCCTACGGGACAGTGAGCTTCAGCTGACACCGCACGTGCTGTTCATCGCTGACATATGTTTTGTGCATCGTCGACAGCACTTTCTTAAGGGCCTTGTGAGAAAAGTGATGCCTGGCTTTGCGTACGTGTGATCTTGCATCACCTTCTCTCTTATGTACTTTGGCTATCTATTCAAAATAGGTTTGTCCCTTTTACTCCAATCACAAGTGATCAATAAATAATTCAAAACTTATTTTGTTAATTTATTAAATACTAGCTGTTGCCCGCGACTTCGTATGCGTATAATTTCTCTTCTATTTTTCAACTCTGTTGTTAAATAATAAGTACCAACAAAAAAGACTGGATTTCAACTCTAAGATGATACCCGCTTTCAACCAGCTTTTCGCGTCCGTGTTTGAACAGCTCGGCAGATAGTCCGTCTTTTCCAGGAGCTTTATTGTTTTGGACCCGGGGTATAGCTGTCCTCACTTCAAAATAGTCGGGTGGTGGAATGTTTTTTCCATCGTCAGGGATTGTGGTATCGGGTTCAACGACTCCCTCGCAATTTATCAATGAGGAGAATTTATCGCTCCATAACATTAGTACACTCTGTACGTCGGTTACCAGGTAGCCATTATTTTATTTCTTATAACAAAATAGCCATATTAAGCATTTTGAGATTAAGAAGGTTCACATTTTATGAGATATCTCCGAAGCCAGTTTAGGTATTGAAATTAATCAAATGGTTTATGGCAGCATTCATAAACACCTTTCGTTTGATACCCATATTGTACTAACACATTTTGGTGCACATATTGGCCGATAACTCCGAAACCGGCCGAGATATCGAAACAAATAATACCTTAAACTTTAAGTTGAGCGTCTAGCAAGGAAAGATTTTGATTGTTAGGGTGTAAACCAGTTGGTTAGTTAAAATTTAGGTTAGTTAAAATTTCAGGTAGTTAAAATTTATAGTATTATGATGGCCATTTATGGTCGGTACAGGGGTGCCGAGAAAGTGGCTGCCTAGGGCGCTCTGGACCTTTAATCCGCCACTGTTAACTACAATCGTTAAGCGTCACCAGCTAAATTCAATTCCATTCCGCCTACAAATTAAGGATTAATTCAATTAAATCACAGCGCTGCTAAAGCATTTGCTGTTGCTTCTTCTTATTTATTTGTATACATTTCACTCATCATCCTTTTGCGTCTGCTGACTGTTGGCACGCGAATGTGTTCATATGTATTAAATGCTTAGCTGTGATGATTACGAATTTTCTGACGCACAAAATAATTAAATTGTGATAATGAAGCATGACATGCTGCTGTGTGACAGAGTAAATGCGAACGCTAGTATAAGTACTTAAGGAAAATGAAATACATGCCAGCGTTTAGGAGGCATCAAAAAGGATTAGCGAGCATTTATGCATTGGCTAAGTCACGCTTGCTCTAAGTACAAATAAATGTATGCATGTATAGCTATGTCAGTCATATCATCGTTGCTGGTATGACAACTGTTGCCTACACAGTGATAAGCGGAAGTAACACGTTAAGGCAATCACAAAAGTATGTGCGAATGTGAAATGTAAACCTCGCACAACACAATCCTTTTTGTGGAGATTAATCGGCCATATGAGTAAACACGATTGCATGGCAAGCAAGCAGGCAAGCTACTCCATATGTGTATATCATATATGTACATATGAATGACTGTACATACATACATACAAGCATGTGTATTCCACCATGAACGATGGTTTTCAAGCCTCATTGAAGCGTGAAAGGCGCGCTAAAGCTTATGTAGATATTAAAGACCTGCGCAAGCTCACTCGCTTTTCTTTGAACACTGTGTGATTCGGTGTCATTGCCAATGTTATGCTTGATTCGGTTTAACATACGATCAGCACTCGCACGACAGTATATGCTAGCATGAGTTGAGTGACAATGCAGTTTGCTCATTTCCATTTAGCCATGAACACACAGGCTTGAGTATATTTTCTGTGCCTTGCGAGTAGTGTGGGAGAGGACAGTAAAAGCACTAGAAAAATAAACGAATCAACCGAATCATTCTAGTTTGTTTGAGTGAATGCAGTGAAGTAAAACGACGCAGCAATGGAAGAAGTAAGTTTCTACTTATTTGTGTATACATACATATATGTACATTAATTTGATAGCTTGTACTTATGTATATATGTACATATGAACATATATATGTACATACATACATTTGTTTTATTGTAATTATATTGATTAGTTAAACTAAATGAAATATATGTATATACGTATATGTGTGTATGTATATATTTTAATAAAATAAATATTTACTATTATAGTTGTAGTAATAGTATTTGGCTGATATACTAATTATTAGGGCAACAGAAGATGTGCAAATGCATATTTTTCTGTTGCAGTCCTATTTACATATGATAAATATATGTCGGCGTTTTAGCTCAAGACGAAGAGAATAAGCCTATCTTGTTAGGGCATATTTTCGCATATTTAGGTCAAAAGGCTTATTTTTGCATATCTTGACTTATTTGCATATTTTTGGCATATTTTTCTATAAATTCATATTTTAGCATAGAATTTCGTCGTATTGTTCCATCTCGCTCGTAAAATTGTTTTTATTTAAATTTTGTACTCTGGAAACTTTGTTTTGTATATGCGCATACTATTTGCCATTCCTCTTTGTCTGACAAGTTCAAGGCGAATTTAATAATTTTTCTAATGCTTCATTCAAATGTGCTACACGAATCAATTGTGTATCTACATACATATGCATACATCAGACGGTGAATATATATTGATGAAATCCGTGGATCGCGATTCATATTGATAGTGTAGCATCGAGTATTGATGGGTCGAGATTCTGGCTCGCAAAATGTTTAGAAATTTCGAAATCCACAATGACAATAAACGAATTGAAAGTGAAAGTGCGAAAAGGACGGAAGTAAAATATCGCAATATTCATATAGAACATGTAGCACTACACCCTACACAGTGACTGAAATTCTTGCTTTTAAATACGCCCCGATACCTTCAGTTGACGTGGAGAGATCTTTTTCTACGTTTAAAAACTTACCGCAACAATCGACATAGTTTTCTATTTCAAAATTTATCGCAAAATTTTGTAGTTTACAGCAATAGCAATTTGAATAAATAAGTATGCAATTTGATTATTTTTTAGGGAAATACATTAATTTTCCAAACCCCTTCTTTAGAATTTCTCCCAATTATTTTATGTTACAACAGGTATATCTTAAAAGTTTGAAATATCTAAGTGAAACACCGAAACACGTCAACTTAATTTTTGCCTGTATAATACAATGACGTATTCAGAATATCCGTAATAAATTTTGATTTCGAGATATTTAGGAAAGAAGTTTAAGATCTCTGATAGTGAATTCTTTGTCGTTTGTAAACTTTACCCAAATTGATTAAATTTTGTGATAATGTGTCGGCCTACGGATGGGTTGAACTCAAATAAATCTCAAAATTTTATTTAAGTATCTTCAACTACATTTTTTTAACAAATGTAAAAAAAATTTTAGGGATGACTATCTAAAATAAAAATTGCGGAGGGTCAAACTTCATTTTAGAACTATTCTCCTTTGGACTTTTTTGTTCAGAACTGACCAGAGTGCAGCTGTGGCCGAAACAAAGTAGGTTTTTTTTCCGTCAGTACAAATTGACCCGCCATAATATATATAGATTTTCGTATGTAAAAATACTTGTTTTCTTTTGGTAACGAAGATGTGTTTCACAAATGTGTTTTTTTTTTATTTCGTCTTTTGTACCTATAAAATGTACCTTTAATAAAAATAGTTTTTTTTTACAAAAAGTATTATAATTTAATAAAATGTGAATTTTTTATTTCCCTTTTGTACTTATAAAAACAAATATGTACCTTTAATAAAAATATTTTTTATTACAAAAAGTGTTCTAATTTTATTTAAAACTAATTTTTGATATTTGTCCGGGCCAGGGTTTGAACCTGGAACCTCTTGCATGAAAGGGGAGCACACAACCTACCATGCCGTATATCCTTTTATTAAGTACATAAAAAAAATTTTAAGGGCATATTTTCAGTGCTTAAACCAAGTTTTAAGAGCATATTTTTAGCGCTTAAACCATATTTTTAAGGACATATTTTTAGCGCTAAAAACGAATTTTTTAGGGCATATTTTCTGTTGCCCTACTAATTATATATGAATTTAGGTATGAGCTAGTATCCAATGCTACAATTTTACTATGTATTTCTTATTTCGCATTTTTTAGTAAAGCGCTTTATGTATTTATGTATGTACATATGTATGTACATATGTATGTATACTATTATAATTCCTCTTTTACTCGCATTCGTTACGTATGTACATACATATGTACATACATAGCTCAGTTGCATGTTTCAAGCCTTCCGAATCTATTGCCTTTCGAATCTATTGCCTTACGAATCATTTGTCATTCAACTCAATTGCTTTTCAAGTTATGAGTGAATGAGGGCATATCTCTTTTTGTTGACGTGCAGTGCAGAAACACTTGCGCTCTATTTACAAGCTCTTTCGCTCACATGTTGAGCCAATGTTATGCAGATCGGCTCACGCCGTTTTATGCGAGTTGCTTACATCGTGAAATGAGTGAATCGTTGCAGGGGTTTAGTAGATATTCCATAGGAAACCCGACATGTATGAATATTTCGCTAGAATTGTTGCGCTGGTATGTACTTATGTATGTACATATGTATGTGCATATATCTACACTTGAAAGGTGTGTCGGTGGGTTAAGCAAATTTATTTACGCATATCCATCTGTGTTAAGTTTGCGGTTTAAAATTGATTGTATGCTAACATGCGGGCATTTGTATATTTTATACTTTTGTATGTATAAATATGTACATATGTATAACTATCTGAGATGAAATCAATTACTTAAAACATTTTTCAAGGCATCAATAAAAACTCCTTGTTATATGGAAATAATGTTAAGTGTGAGTCATTTTATATAAATACACTAGCTGTACCCGGCCAAGCTTTGCTTTGGGCCACTTCCTATTATAGGTACTTGAAGCGAAAAACGGCACACTTCAAAATATGTTGGAAGTATTTAGAAACCGAAATTACCTCGGGCTGCAGAGCTCAGCACAATTCACATAAGTTTAAAAAAAGTGAAGGAAAAAATTTATGTTTTCAAAGGTTTGCCCTCTTCATGTTCTTATCCCATTTTTCTTCGTATTACTCTCCAACTGCCTTTCCCTCTACTTTTCTCTTTCTCTTTCCCTTTCCCATCACATTTCCGCTTCCCTTTCTCTACCGATCTCTCTTACCTCTCCTCTTCTGTCTTTCTCCTTTTTATTCCCCCTCTTATTCCTTCTCTAATTCCCTGTCTTACTGTCTCTCTCCCCATCCTCTTCATTCCATTTTTATTATATTCTCCCTCTCCTTTTCCGTCCCTTTGCCTTTGCCTTTCCCAGTCTCATTACTCTTCCCCTTTCCCTAGGGAACTGGGTTTTAGCATAACATACCCTGCATTCCACTTCTCATTTGATACCATCATTGCTTAAAAATATTCCGTGGCATCCGAATCGTCTCTTTTACCCATAATTAGGTATCGGGACTAAGAATCACTATGAAAATATCTCTATATAGCAGACCCGGTCAACACATTCATTTTATATCAGTATTGCTCAGAAGCATCCCGAGCTCATCCGGGTCCACTTATTGACCCACATCTGGGAACTTGACCTAGGAACCATAATGGGTACGGTATCTGGAGACTTGGCCAAGAAATCGTAATGGGTACGGCCCTACATGAGAGTCCGCTCAATACCTTTCATTTGGTACCAATATCCCTAAGATCCGGTGTTATCCGGGTCCACATATTGACCCATACCTTGGGATCCCACCCAGCAATCGTCATGCGCCGTGATTAAATAACAATATCGCTGAGAAATTATCCGGGGCCATCCGGATCCACATTTTGACCCACATCTGGGGACCTGACCTAGGAATCATAATGATTTCATCTCTATGTAAAAGCCCTGCCTTTCAGTTGACACCAATATCGTTCAGAAATTTTCCGCGGCCATCCCGGCCCACGTTTTCACCCACATTTAGGGACCAGACCTAGGAATCATAATCAGTTCATCTCTGTGTAAGCCCTGCTCACCACTTTTCATTTGGTACCAATATGCCTGAGAAATATCCCGGTGTTATCCGGGTCCGCGTGTTGACCCACACTTTGGGACCCGACCTAGGGATCGTAATGAGTTCATTTCTATGTAAAATCCCTGCTCAAAACCCTTCATTTGATACCAATATCACTGAGAAATTTTCCGGGGTCATCCGGGTCCACGTTTTGACCCATATTTGGGGACCCGTCCTAGGCATCACAAATAAAATAGTTCTATGTTGAAGTCCTCATCAAGACCTTTCATTTGATACCAATATCGCTCAGAAAAATTAGAGGGTCACCCGGTCCACGTTTTGACCCATATCTCCAGACCCGATCTAGGAAGCACAATGAGTACTATTCTATGTAAATTCTCTGCTCAATACCTTTCATTTGGTACCAATATCGCTCAGAAACATTAGAGGGTCATCCGGGTCCACGTTTGACCCATATCTGGAGACCTGATCTAGGAATCACAATGAGTACTATTCTATGTAAATTCTCTGCTCAATACCTTTCATTTGATACCAATATCGCTCAGAAACATTCGAGGGTGATCCGGGTCCACGTTTGACCCATATCTGGAGACCCGACCTAGGAATCACAATGAGTACTATTCTATGTAAATTCTGTGCTCAATACCTTTCATTTGATACCAATATCGCTCAGAAACATTCGAGGGTCATCCGGGTCCACGTTTTGACCCATATCTGGAGACCCGACCTAGCAATCACAATGAGTACTATTCTATGTAAATTCTCTGCTCAATACCTTTCATTTGATACCAATATCACTCAGAAACATTCGAGGGTCATCCGGGTCCACGTTTTGACCCATATCTGGAGACCCGACCTAGGAATCGCAATGAGTACTATTCTATGTAAATTCTCTACTCAATACCTTTCATTTGATACCAATATCGTCCAAAAATATTCAGGGGAAAGCCGGATCCACGTTTTGACCTTTTGACCTATATCTCGGGAACCGACTTCCGGATTTGAAAAAAATATGTATGTAAACCATCTAGGGCAAGGTACTAAGCTGGTGTGTAAATTTGGTCAAAATCCCTCGATGCGTTTGGGCGAAAGCCGGCGACAAAGAAATGGGCTTGATTTTTATATATATATAGATTATCATTTGTCAATATACATATCTACATATCGACGGCAGAGAATAAGATCGCCCTATTTCAAAAATTATTTCAAAAACGCCCTATTTGAAAAATTATTTCAATAACGTCCTATTTCAGATTTTGCTTCAAGAACGCCCTATTTGAAAAGTTTTTTCAATAACGTCCTATTTCAGATTTTGCTTCAAAAACGCCCTATTTCAGAGAAAATTCCATATATATTTCTCTGAAATAGGGCGTTTTTGAATAATTGTCTTAAATAGGTTAGGTTAGGTTAAAGTGGCTGCCCCTGTTCGTCCGAAAAACAGAGGCACACATAGGCCTGGCGGCCCGTTGTGATACCACGTGGAACTCTAGATTTTAAAATTCCCCTATTAGAGAGATTAGACGCCTATAAAACTGAACCACCTGGTTCGTTTCATATAGCGTAAGATGTCAGATACCTTTACGTCTTCGAGCTCCTCCAGACCCCCAAAGGAGTGTCTGTGGAGGCAAGCGTACCTAGAGTTAGACAGCGCGGGACAAGAGCATAGATAGTGTTCTACACTTTCTACCTCCTCCTCATCCCTGCAGCTGCGGCAGAAGTCGTTAGTAAGGAGACCCATGCGAGTACCATGGATTCCCATGAGGCAGTGACCCGTTATTATGCCGACCAAAGGGCCGATGTGGGGCCGACTGAGAAGAGCTACTGATCTAGACCTTGCATGGTCCAGTTTTGGCCATATTTGTCTGGAAATCAAACAAGTGGGTTCTTCAGCCCATCTGTCATTTGCTTGTTTTACAAAATAGGATCGAAGGTAGTTTTTACATGTATTAAGAGGAGGTGCCACCCAGCTGGTGGCCATCGTTGCTTCCAGGAGGGTTCCTTCCCTTGCCAACTCGTCCGCGGCGCAGTTTCCTGGGATATCACTGTGTCCTGGGACCCAAACGACGCTCAGGCTGCACCTTTCTGCAAGTTGGTTTAGGGCCTCCCTGCATTTAATGGTGACCCGCGATGTGGAGTCACTGCTCTGTAGAGATTTTATAGCCGCTTGACTATCGGAAAAGATTGTGACAGCTTTGCCTAAATGCAGTTGTCCTAGAAGGCGGGCTGCCTCCCAGATAGCAACCAGCTCCGCCTGAAAGACACTGCAATGGTCTGGCAGCCGTAGGCTAGCGTTCAGTTTGAAATCCTTAGAGAAGATTCCGCTGCCTACATTGCCATTTAGCTTAGAGCCGTCCGTAAAAATCGATGAAGTGTGGGGTAAGGGCCCAATCAAGTTTTCCCACTCTCTCCTCTCAGGGATTCTAGTGGAAAACTTGTTGTTCCAACATATAACAGGTGTTGTGTAGTCTAACTCAAAGTAGTTTTCTGGGACTGTTTTTAGTATTCGGGTGTGCCCAAATCTCCAGTCCCTCCAGGGCTTCACGGCGTTTAGTCTGGCCGCATTACAACTGGCAGTGTATTTGCCAAAAAAATCAGTTGGGAGAAGAAAAAGAATAGTTTCTAGAGCTTTTGTGGGTGTAGATGGGAGGGCCCCACTTATGAGCATCATCGCTAGGCGCTGCACCTTAGTTGTCTTGTTTTTAACTGATTCAACCTCGAGTGCAGGCCACCACACGGTGACTGCGTAGAAAAGAATTGGACGTACTACTGCTGTGTAAATCCAGTGTACAATATTAGGCCTGAGTCCCCATCTTTTACCGATGGCGGACTTGCATGCATAGAGTGCCATAGTGGCTTTCTTGGATCTTTCCTCTACATTCCTCTTCCAGTTAAGCCTCCTATCCAGAATAACTCCGAGATATTTTACCTCGGTAGAGAGTTTGATGTTTACCCCGTTTAGACGAGGTGGATTAAAGTCGGGTATAGAATATTTTCGTGTAAATAGCACCATTTCAGTCTTCTCGGCGCTGACGCTTAGCCCGCTTTCCTTAGACCAGGTGTTTATAACATTAATCGCATTTTGCAACAAATCGCTAAGCACCGGGAGATACTTGCCTGTCGTGATCAAAGCAATATCGTCAGCATACGCAATGACCTGGCATCCCGTGTGCCGCAGTCGCACAAGCAGTGTATTCACTGTAAGGTTCCACAGTAAGGGAGAGAGAACTCCCCCTTGCGGGGTACCCCTGCTGGCAAATTTTGTGATAGAAGACGTCCCCATTGACGTTAGAATGGTCCTTCTCTTAAGTAAAGATTCGATGAAATTGACCAGATGCCGTTCCACCCCCACATTACGCAGGGCTTCCGTGACGGCTTCCGGGAGAACATTGTTAAAGGCTCCCTCTATATCTAGAAAGATGCCTAAAGTAAATTCTTTGAAGGCTAGTCCTTTCTCTATCTTTGATGTGATGGAGTGTAGGGCCGTCTCTACTGACTTGCCTTTAGAATATGCATGTTGATCTTGTGAAATTAGGTTCGGACTCACCGTCACTTTGATGTGGCGGTCTAATATCCTCTCTAAGATTTTAAGAAGGAAAGAGGTCAGACTTATTGGTCTGAAGTCCTTTGGATGGATAAGAGATGTTTTACCTGCTTTAGGTATAAAAATTACTTTAGCCTTAGTCCACTCCTTAGGAATATATGCCAGGGTTAGACAGGCTTTATATAAAGGAACAAGCAGAGGACTGATGATGTCAGTGGCTGCTTGTAGTTCGGCGGGAGAAATGTCATCCATTCCTGGTGATTTGAAGGGCTTGAAAGTTTTGATCGCCCAAGAGATTCTGCTGCAGTTTATAATGTGCTCAAGGCAGCTGTCTGTCCTTGGATTAAAGAGAGTACGATCTGGTTCTGCGGAGCATCCTGGGAAGTGAGTGGTTACCAGGGTGTCCAAAATTTCTTCGCTAGATGTGGCCCAGCCGCCCCCCCGCATTCGTATACAGCTGGGGGCCGTCGGGTTTTTCGAGAGGACTTTTCTTAGCCGGTTTCCCTCAGAAACTTCCTCGATATTATTTGTGAAGTCCTTCCAAGAGTTCCTTTTGGCTCTCTGGATTGACTTTTTAAAAGATTTTAAGGCTTCCTTATAGGCATGCCAATCACCGGTTTTCTTGGCCTGGTTAAAGAGCTTTCTGCTGTTTTTCCTGAGCCCGGAGATTTCCTGATTCCACCAGTATGGCTTCTTCTTCTTGCCTCTGGTCGTAATCTCCGGGCATGAAGCTCTGAGAGCAGCATTACAAGAAGTAGTAACAAAGTCTACCGCTTCATCAATTTGATGCGATGAGCCGAGCTCACCGAGAGAAACAAACTTGTACCGAGTAAGGCTCGCTTCATCAGTTCGTAACGGTAGGCTGTGTCTACCGTGAGAAGCGTTTTTCAAGAGGTTTGAGACCAGGACCTCTTTATACAAGGCCCAGTCTGTGCGTCTCCTGTTTCTGTAAGCTGTTACAGGCGGAGTATGTAAGAGAACTGAAAAAGTTATATACCTATGGTCAGAGAAGGAGTTATCATCGGAAACCCTCCAGTCGCCGACAAGATCGGAAAAGGAATGGGAGACCATTGTGATATCAAGAACCTCGCACCTGTTTGTGGTAACAAATGTGGGTTTATCCCCAGAGTTGCATATACTAAGATTATTGTTAATAATAAAATTAAAGAGAGACTCACCTCTGTTGTTTGTATTAGAGGAGCCCCAGGCTAGATGATGTGCGTTCGCGTCGGCCCCAATCAGCACCGGAAAACCCTTCCGTTGCGCCTCTATGACGGCGTCCGCAAGTCTCGCTTGCTCTGATATGGGGCAGTCGTGAGCTAAATAGGCGGATATCATCCAAAGTTTTTGATCCTCCAGTTCGAGGCTGACACTTACTGTATCTCCATCGCTGTAAAGAGGTAGAAGAAAATAGGAAAGAGTTCTATTGATTAAAATGCATGCCCTGATCCTACCTGACGTTGTCGACGTCACCACCTGATAGGCATCACTTTGCAGTCCGCAAACCCTGTTGGCAACTACCCAAGGTTCCTGGACCAGAACCAGGGCCTCAGCAGTACTGCTTAGGCGCAAAAGAAGGGCAGCTGATGCCGCCTTAGAGTGATGCAGGTTAATTTGCAGTACCTGCACCATCGATATCATCGTTTGACCCGAGGTCCATGGCTACCTGTTCCGCCCTTTCGGACGCCGCTATGACCGTGGAGTCAAGATCGGCGTCCTCCAGTTCCGAACACAGTAGCTCGTCCTCGTTAAACGATTTGAAGAAGGGGCCTACAAGTCCGGACACAGAGGTTGCGTCACTGTCTGCCCCATCTTCAGATGCCGAATGTCCACTCACGGTGTCGCATGCGGTCAGTAGAGTAGTTAAAGTTTTTTCGGTAGGTCCGCTCGTGGCGTAGCCTTCCGTCAGAGTTGTGGGCTCAGGCCCTGGTGGTACAAGCTCGCTCGTGGCGTTGCCCGCAGATTCATCTTGGGTGTCATCCCGCTTCACCTTCATCGTGATGGAATAAAAGCCGTAGCCCAGAATACCATCACAACTTTCGATGTAAGGGATTGAGGCCTCGTTTATGACAAAACTGACATGACGTTGCCAGTCCCTCACTTCGCTAACTCGGACAATCCTCCAATCGCTCGAAGGAATGCCGTCGTTACTCAGCGCGATGGCCTCCAAGATTTCCTCTGGCTCCTCTGGATCACATGGTACCCAGGCCCAGGCTCTAGGTCTGTTGGGAATTTCTTCCCGACTGACCACGTCCAGATTAGCCCCGGCCCATAGATCCTCCAGAGAAGATATGGCTCGCTTGTAAAGATCCAAGGAACGCTCATCTCCACAGGTGACGAGTTTTATTCTCCCCTGGTACCAGCCAGCATCACGGACGCTTACGACAGGACCCGGAAACTCTCGGATCAGTACCTTGTACTTCTTCATGAGCCGTGCAAGGATGATCCTCCAGTATTCGGGCGTCAAGTGACCGTCCGGGTGGCCTCGGTCTATGACCGCCACCGTCAGGCTGTTCCTGGCAGCCTCACTGAAGCTTCTGGCTGGTGGGGAAGGGTGTTGGGCCGAGGATCGATGTTTCTTGGAATCACTCATGGTGTTTTCAAGAGACCTCGGTCTTTTGGCGTTAATAGTGGTGTCAGAAAGGGTCTGTGTTGCGGTCCTCATTGCCTGTTTCCTAGCAATGATCCCTCTGGCCCAAGTCAGCGAACCTCTCTGGTCGACCGTCAACCTTGCTTCGGATAGGGAGCCCAACCGATCGACAATTTTGACGGCGTTCCGATAATTCCGCTGACTCCGGACAGAAGGAGGGATCCTTTTACTCGCCCTGGAGTGCTCAGGGCACTCACTAGGCACGCCTGCGGCAGCCGAAGTTGAGGGTCTCTCTTCGCTCGTAGAAAGCTTTGAGCTTCCCCCAACTGGCTGGTCTTTTTGTTTTCCCGTTAAGGGCTTGAGACAGGCCTCCCGTGCTTCTAGTGCTGAAGTGGTCTTGCCCTCTAGGGGTCCAGATCCTCCAGCACCGGTGGGCTTTGGCTTGCCCTCGAGGGGTTTAGCCTTACGCCCCTGCAGCAGTGGCCGAATGGGGTTTTTGGACCGTGAAGGTCCGCTCGGCGCCGTCGCAGCGGTTCCCGAGGGGGGTGGTACTTTTTTAGCGCCAAGTCCAACGGCGGCATTTTTACCCGTGCAGGGTTCCGAGGCTCGGATTTTGTTTTGGTTCATCATCTGTTTCGTTGGTCACCTACTTAGACGAAGCCTTTCGGTGACCGAATTTGTAATAAAGGGGAAGGGGAACGGTCGACTACGGCAGAGCCCCTTGCCGCAGCAAGTCACCGCTTACTCCCGGAGGTGGACCGGTATCCGGGAGGCTCCGTTAAAATACAGTCGGATACCCCTGACTGCAAACCATCCAATAGGCACGGACCGCGTGACACCCTGGATTAGGGGTTGTTGTTGGTACGGTAATCTCCGCATGGGTGCCGTGGGATACGTGCCCCTGCTCGAGCGGGAGGCACGCGCCCTCAGGACACATGCGGAGCATCCCTTCTTAGTTCATGGGGACAGAGATGACTCGTAGCCAGGGTTCCCTCCTTCATACCCGTCTCCCGGTAGATCCGAGCAGCCGAGTGAGCGGTCACGGGTAGCTCTGACTATGGTCCCTCTGGCCTCCATTTAAGCCCCATCCCCGCGGCAAGGTGACCAACATGATGACGTCTTAAATAGGACGTTATTGAAACAAATTCTGAAATAGGGCGTTCTTGAAGCAAAATCTGAAATAGGACGTTATTCAAACAATTTTTGGAATAGGGCGTTTTTGAGACAATTTTTGAAATAGGGCGATCTTATTCTCAGCCGTCGATATATACATACCTATATACAAGTCATCTACGTACCTACATCCCTGCTAGAATTGTGTGACCGAAAGTACTAACACTATTTCAAAAATATAATATTACCACATAGAAGACTTACATTTTTAGTGTCGCATATGGTAATCTGAACTTTGGCCCCTTTGAAACACCAGTAAACCGTCATCAATCGGGACCGAAATTTATATTTGTTATCATTGGGTATAGAAGTATTAATTTTTGGTATTAGATAATTAAAAAAAATATTTTGATTTTTTGACCCTTCATAGAGTTTTCTGAACTTTGACCTCAATGCGCCACGCCTTAACCGCCACCAATCGGGACCAAAATTTATGAGTGATATCTTTGACCATGTTAATACAGATTGAGGGCGCGATACAGTCTTTTAATGAACTTTTAAATTTTTCATACAAATTAAACGCACCCTAGTGTACAACTCTTAATCCCGACTACAGCACGCTGCAACAACAAATACTTGTACTCAGGCCGACAGGGCGTATGAGTAATCATTTTGTCAGAATATCACTCATACGCCTAAGCCCGTGTTACTTGATAAATTGGATTATGATAAATATTTCAGTTTAGAAAAGGTTTTTCCCATACTTAAACTTTTAGCACTTAACTACTTTTGTTTTTCCTACAACAGCCATTAGCTTGCAAATATTCTTATGTACAAATATACATACATATGTACATATGTAGGTAGGTATATACCCTGCAAAAAAGTTTTGCGTGAAAAGATGGTTGATCATCGCTAATTGTAAATTAAGCGGAAATTAATACATATTTCGTAGACTTGCTACGCACTCTAACTTCGAACATAAGTATGAAAATATGTACATATGTATGTGCTTAGCAACAAAACATGTACCGTTACATATGTACATATACATATGTTCATTATTTGTGTTTAATGCAGGGCTGCATATTAACGTTATTTTTTATCAATAACCGAAAAAATATTTTGTTTTCAATTCAACTTTGAAAAATTTTAACGTTAAGTGCTGAACAAAAAAATACTGTTTTGATAATTATCAAAAACAATTTCGTTTTGTTGATTATCAAAAAACAAATATTGAAAAAATTTTGTTTCGGTAGCCAACAAAAAAAATTATCAAAAAAAATTACGTTAATAAAAATTCAAAGTAAAATGAATTATTTTGTTTTTGATAATCAACGAAACAAAATAATTTTGATAATTTTTTTTTGATAATCAACGAAACGAAATAATTTCAATAATTTTTATTTGATATTCAGCAAAACAAAATATTTTTGTTAAAATAATTTCAAAATAAATATGTATTAACATTAAACTTGTGACCACTTCCCGTCTCGGAAATAGTAATTTACTTTTAACAAGCAAACGCGTTTTGTGCGACATTTTAATAACAGTGTCTTGTGTTGCAGGAGCTGCATTTACTAAATTCATACAAAATGGCGTTTTCATTGGGTTTGTTTTTTGTTGTAAAAAGTGTATTTCTTCAACTGAAACAATAATAAATCATTCCGGGTACAACTAGTAAATTATACTACTTTTTTAAATACATACCTACCTACATATGATTATGAGTGATTCCAACACAGGATGAAAAATCTACACCGGCATCCAAATCCTTTTGAATTCTCGGATTTTTCTTGCTCTGCGACCTTTAAAAAAAGTTAAAAAAAAAAAAACGGCAGTTGGCTTATAAGCATAATTTTGTCCCTTTTGGAAGTAATAGTTCGGGATATGCTTTTCACAGGTATCACAATCGTCACTATCAACACAATCTGAGTTAACTACCCAGCCAGACACGACTAACGCATTCACCAACACATTCAAACCAAATTTCCATTTTTACCAACACACTGAAAGGTATCTGTAAAATTTTTTGTTTCTTTCTTCATTCTTTCTCACTCTCTTTTCACAAACATGGTTTTCTTAACGCTTTTCGCCGTTAGCAATAACATGTTATGCCTAACTCATATCTACGTTAGCGCTAACATGGTATGCCTATATGTATAATGAGCAATATGTTAGAGCGAGAGCACAGATTGTTCAAAAATCAACAAAGTTGGCTGCGAAAAGAATAACGGAAGAAGTAGAAACGAAATCTCAAACGGCGTCATTTTAATTGTGATTTTATAGTACGTGAAATCGGTGCGGTAAATGTAAAAATATTTTATTTAAGATCTCAAAATCAGCTGCAAATGGTAATAAATAATTTAGAATCATGTACATATATCAAATATGTACGTATTAATGAAATTATTTATGTATTTCAGAATCAAGAATTCAGAAGAGGTGTCCACTGATGAGCCTCCAACTAAACGGTCAGCTGGACTAAAAATGGAATCAAAAAGTCTGGAATGTTCGAATGGGGATGGTCATGGAGTTATTTAAGCTATTTGCTTTATTTATATTTATGTATATAATTGTAACAATACAATAAATAAAAATTTTAAAGCTAAAATGAAAACTGTTATGCCTAACTCATTTTAGCGTTAGCCATAACGTGTTATGGCTAACTCATTTCTACGTTAGCCATAACTTGTTATGTCTAACGTATTTGTTCATTAGCCCTAACGTGGTAAGTCTAACACATTTCCATGTTAGCCCTAACGATTAGAGCTAACATTTTGGTTCGTTATTCCTAACGTGAGTGAGTGAGATATATGTATTCGAATATGCATTTGCTAGAAAGAGATGAAAGTCATATACATGTGCACACGTACAGCGGTGAGTGCGTTAGATTTCTCCCGATGCTAGAACAAAACTAACGCATTCGTTGTATGGCGAACTAACACATTTTTGCGTTATAGCTGCGCGTTATATAGCGCGTTATATGACGAGTAGTGTTCTGACTGGGTAATGATAACCCAGCCAGACACGACTAACGCATTCACCAACACATTCAAACCAAATTTCCATTTTTACCAACACACTGAAAGGTATCTGTAAAATTTTTTGTTTCTTTCTTCATTCTTTCTCACTCTCTTTTCACAAACATGGTATTCTTAACGCTTTTCGCCGTTAGCAATAACATGTTATGCCTAACTCATATCTACGTTAGCGCTAACATGGTATGCCTATATGTATAATGAGCAATATGTTAGAGCGAGAGCACAGATTGTTCAAAAATCAACAAAGTTGGCTGCGAAAAGAATAACGGAAGAAGTAGAAACGAAATCTCAAACGGCGTCATTTTAATTGTGATTTTATAGTACGTGAAATCGGTGCGGTAAATGTGAAAATATTTTATTTAAGATCTCAAAATCAGCTGCAAATGGTAATAAATAATTTAGAATCATGTACATATATCAAATATGTACGTATTAATGAAATTATTTATGTATTTCAGAATCAAGAATTCAGAAGAGGTGTCCACTGATGAGCCTCCAACTAAACGGTCAGCTGGACTAAAAATGGAATCAAAAAGTCTGGAATGTTCGAATGGGGATGGTCATGGAGTTATTTAAGCTATTTGCTTTATTTATATTTATGTATATAATTGTAACAATACAATAAATAAAAATGTTAAAGCTAAAATGAAAACTGTTATGCCTAACTCATTTTAGCGTTAGCCATAACGTGTTATGGCTAACACATTTCTACGTTAGCCATAACTTGTTATGTCTAACGTATTTGTTCATTAGCCCTAACGTGGTAAGTCTAACACATTTCCATGTTAGCCCTAACGATTAGAGCTAACATTTTGGTTCGTTATTCCTAACGTGAGTGAGTGAGATATATGTATTCGAATATGCATTTGCTAGAAAGAGATGAAAGTCATATACATGTGCACACGTACAGCGGTGAGTGCGTTAGATTTCTCCCGACGCTACCCTGCAAGATCCGAGTGATGGAAACTAACACATACAAAAGCTTGACACTAATACATTTGCACTTTTTTTGTCAGCTGTGAGGGGCCAGAGTTGCTTTTCGTTCTGATTTTCAAATTCTTGGAAACGTTTACTTTCAAGCTTCATTTTGCGCGTGCTGTGAAATTTATTAAAAAATAAAGATTTAAAATTATAAATAACAAAGATATGTTAAATAAAAGGCATTATAAAAATTGTCTCAGCAAGGAGAAAAAGGCTTTTGAGGCCAATATAATAAAATACAAAAGAATGTGTGAAGTGGAGTGCATATGTGGTGAAAGTGAAACTTCTAAGAAAACCAATGAGGTCTGCTTTCCAGGGATTAGTCCCGATGGACCTTCATGTTCGAATGCCGTAGCATATAGTGAAGAAAATAATGAATTTCTTGAGTTAGAAGAAAACTTCGATTCGGGCGATGATAGGAATTTGTTTGAAGAAGAAGAGTGGCGAGCATTAGAAGACGTTGAAGTAGTGTGTGATGTTGAAGAGGCGGTGGGTGATGCTACTTATCCAAAAAAAATTATAGTGATCAAGAAAAAATGCAAGAAATGCAGAAGTGGGCAATCGAGTTCAATATTTCACAAAATGCGGTAGGAGCATTATTGCATATGATGCGGAAGGTGGGAGTTAAAGACTTTCCTTTAACGGTAAAGAAGAAGAGTCATGAGGAGATGAATATTTTTAACGTGGACAATGGGGAGATGTTGTACTTGGGTATCCAAAAATATTTTGAGTCAAACTCATTCGAATTTTTGAATCAGTGCGATAGCATTTCAATTGATATAGGTATCGATGGTCTTAAACTATACAAAAGTTCCAACCGAGTTTTATGGCCTATTCTAGGGTCAATTGTAGGTTTTCCGAATGTCAGTCCGTTTGTTATTGGTTGCTTCTCAGGCAAGAAAAAGCCCAAGAGTGTAGATTCGTTATTAAAAAAATTTGCTGAAGAAGTTAAACTACTCAAAGAAAATGGTGTGAAAATGGGGGGCCAGCAGTTACGTTTTAATGTCCGTCTATTTACATGCGATTCTCCAGCTAGAGCATTTGTCACAGGTATCGTTTACCATAATAGGGTTATACTCACAGGGTTATACTCGCAGAGCAATCGTTGTGTATATTATTTGAAAGAAGCAGGAGCTCCCAGGTCAGATCAGGCATTTGAGTTTAGATGTAATCCAAATCACCATTGCGAAGAGTTCAGGGAGAAAAGGAGTGTTCTAGAGGAATTTGGTTTTGGAATGGTGTCTCAGTTCCCTCTCGACAGTATGCATTTAGTTGACTTGGGAGTTACAAAAAAATTGCTAAAGCTTCTAGTAAATAAAAAAAACGTAGAAGAGATGTACAAAAAATTGAGTTTCGTTGCAAAGTATGTTCCATATGAGTTTTGCCGTGTGCCCAGGACTTTGGAAGAGGTAGCCAACTGGAAATCGACCGAGTATAGACAATTTTTGTTGTATACCGGTATTTTTGTACTTAAGGATTGTATAAGCAGCGACCAGTATCACAATTTTTTACTCCTTCACAGTGCCATAAGGCTTTTGTCTAGTGAAAGGTCACATATCACTGAAGCAGATACCTCTCAAAAAATGCTAGAAGATTTCGTGAACTATTTTGGTATTTTGTATGGCGATGAATTAGTTAGTTTTAACGTTCATTGCTTACTCCATTTAGTGGAATGTGTTAAAGAATTTGGCCCTTTGGACACGTTTTCAGCATACAAATTCGAGAATTATATGCAATATATTAAAAAACTAATTAAAAAGCCAAATCAAATTTTGCAACAGATGTTTTTAAGGATTAAAGAATGGCAGGTACTTAAAGTAGGTATTATCAAAAATTCTAATTTGGCAACGTTAACCTCAATTCCAAAAATGAGAAAGATTGTTTTGGATTTAGCAAAAATGTGGGCCCGTTTAAAGTTGTCAGTGGATCAGATAACTCAAGCGGTCGAAAATTTTTATGTAATGCATTTCAGTGCCTTGAGGACTTCTTTAAACAACCATTTCCATCTTCTAGTGGTCTAGGAATAGTTGTTGCTAGTGTGTTATGTAGCGAAACCACAATAGTTCCAGTAGAAGATATAGTTTTTAAATATTTTTGTATCCCGTACCACAACAAATTCCTTCTTATTCCGCTTTTGCATGTTTTCCATGATTTTTCACACTGAACCACGCGATCCACTTACATACACATAATAATAATAATAATAATAATAATAATAATAATAATAATAATAATAATAATAATAATAATAATAATAATAATAATAATAATAATAATAATAATAATAATAATAATAATAATAATAATAATAATAATAATAATAATAATAATAATAATAATAATAATAATAATAATAATAACTAAAAAATTTTACATGAGCGATAACGGTTCCTCGGAGCACTACCGGTCAAGCACTGCAGAAAATAGCGGTAAGAAAGATTCACATAATTATGTACATATGTAAAAAAAAGGTCTAAAAACTTGTTCCTCAGATAAATTTCCTAAAAGAACCTATAATATAACCCAGTCAATAATGGCCTTGGATTCCGCCCATTCTAATGTTTTAGAATCTGTCCAACAAAGCTTAGCTTCGAGGTCTGCTCAGCCAATAACAGCATCAAGTCACGTCCCATGTCCGCCTTCAATACTTCAGCAACTACTGAACGGTCAGCAAGAAGCAAACCCGACATTATTGGAACTGGACAAGAAAGTAAGTATTTAGAGCTGCATAACGATCGAAATAAAATGCATTAAGCCAATTCGCGTGTTATATACTCGGTTCTTCCCTCTGAAAATATATTTTGATGTTTAATTATATGTTCTCATTTAAGGTATCCGCACTCTATGAGTTTATGGTTGTCCTTAATCAAAACCAGGCTGCAATTGGGGAAAACCAGGAAAGGATGGCTGACAGGCTACATCAGTTGCAAGAAAATGTACATACATATGTTTTTTTTAATTAAAAGGCATGCTAAATATAATGTATATATACATACCTTTATAGATGTGTACAAAGCCGGAAATGATGGCACAGTCCCAAGTTTTGCGGGAGTCCAAGGTGGTTCTGAAAAAGATCCACCTTTCTATTGCGCGAATGACGGGAGAAGTCAGGGACGAAGAATTGGATGAGGTGGCAAGTTTTTTCCCGCTGGCATCGCACTTGGCAGTTACGACAGTTGAGGAAAAATTGAAAGTAGCTGAATTCGCCCAAGCAATGGTAAACAAAATTTGTTACTTGCTAGAGGTTTATTAATTTTGTTATTTGCAACAGAAAACATACATTCATAGAGAGAAAGGTAGTGTGAATGACGTGACCAAAGTCATGAGATCTCTATTTGCTGATCAGCTGATGAACGATTATAATTGGAACGGGACTTGGGGGAAGATAGCTTTGGCAAATCTATCGCTGATCGACAAAGTCCTTCGAGGTACATGTTCATATGTGTGAAGCTAAATTTACGTTTACATATGTACATATATACAAGTATATGTTTTTCTTCAAATGCAGATGTTTTTCAAGCAATAGGCTCCATCGAGTTTGAGAAAGGCGTGCGAAAGGCTGTGGAGTTGAGCCATAATAGAATACAACAAAAGGCATACTTGCGGAAGCGAAAAGCTACAGCCATCAATAGCAGTGATTAAGAAGTGGAATTCCTTATCATTTTGCATAGCCTTTATTTATCCTTTTTTTTACATAAGACTTGATTTCAATTAATGAATTATTATATTTTTTGTATAGTTTAAGCCATGGTATAACCAGAAGAATGTTTAAAAAACTGTGAAATTTCAAGTCTAATATATATATATACAATGTATATTATACATATATGCATATTTATGTAGAGATTCTTTTTATAAATGTATAAAATGTTATTAAAATTAATAGGTTAGCATATCAAATTTGTTAGCTCAATTGTGAAGGGTTTATACATCATGTGTGATGGGTCAATGGTGAAGGGTTAATACATCATGTGTGATGGATCAGTGCTGATTTGTTTGGCTCAGTTGTGATAGATTCGTATATCAAGTGTGACGGATCATATTTGACGGGATAATATATCACGTTTGATGGATCATATGTGACTGGTATTTACCTCAACATTGATGGGTATAAAGTGAGAGAGAAAGAGCATATGATTATGCATGAGTGTGAGCGAGATGCAAACTCACACGTATACATTTCATCCCATCACATTTGTCATATTGCTCTTAAGAATGTGATAGAAAATGCTGATGAGTACATCCATCACAACTGACCATCAATTGATGGATCAAATGATGGTCACGATTCTTGCTGGGTAGAATAAAACTAACGCATTCATTGTATGGCGAACTAACACATTTTTGCGTTATAGCTGTGCGTTATATAACGCGTTATATGACGAGTAGTGTTCTGACTGGGAAATGATACGCAGATACATAAGTTCATATAAATGCACTACTCCACCGCACCATATACTTAAATATTTCTTTATAAAATCTTTTTATCAACAAGAGCCACTCTAAGGGCACAGCCAGACGACGCAAAAAAGTACTTTCCAGTACTTTAAAAAAGTGAAAAATTCAAATCTCTCTTGCACTCACTTGGCCGCACTTTCACTTCACACAAAAACCAAAATATTACACACTTGGCAGCACTTCACTGCGCAATCAGCTGTTGTTTATTAGCTTGCAGTTGAGGAATTTTTTTTATTGCTTTTCTTGTTTTCAATTACAAAATTGGCGACTGCGACAATCAAGAAATTAATGAACAAATCTATCGCACATACATACGTACATAGAAGTTGAAATAGAGAAACGCGAAGTAAAACGTTATCAGTAAAGTGAATTGCTTAATAGTTGGGTTAAACCGACCATAAATGCGATAAAACTTTATATGCTGATGCTATCAAAATATAGTATTTATTTTTTAATAGAAGAAACTGGAAGAAACCAAAATATATTTACAATAAAGGGTCTACAGTGTGGACTCTACACAGTGACTAGTGCTTTAAATTGGGTCACAACAAAAGAACAGGAAGCATAGATAACACAGGAAGTGGAAAAAAGCAACTAAAATGGCGATAAACTGGCGTGAATTATTTCCAACAAAATTAACATTTGTTATATTTTTGCTCTACATATCGCTATTCATTGGACAAGGTATGTATGTGCCCACTTATTTATATACATAGTAGGTATATACATATGTACCTTTTATGAGTAAATATTTGCTTGTAAAAATAAACATTTCCTTTCACCTACTCCAATTTCATTGCAGGAATTTTCGTCACGGCTTCACAAGAAAGCAACAATTCCTACAGCTATAATACGATAACCGTTGTTTTGTTGACTGAAGTGCTCAAATTGCTCGTTTCCACCAGCTTGTATTGCAGAGAGTAAGTAAAATAGTTGGTTTTTGTTTGGCAGTCTTCAGAAAAGGAATATGAATAAGTTAGGTATAAGATTTTAGTTGTGTGTTTTTGTTGCTGTAGCAGTTGTTATTGCTACTTTTGTAACGACGAAACAATCACTGGAAGTTTTAGGTAATGGGTACGGAATGGCTGCCACAAGCCGTATATAAATTCGGGTTGTTCCGACACAACAACCGGGGCAACGTACATAGCGTATCAGATCTTAATATTCTCTACAAATAAGCTGAACACAAATCTCATTAATTTTGCAATTCATTGTAGGAATAACTTAAAAAATTTGCTGCATGATGTGCGCAAGGATTCAAATGTGATGATGTTGTACTTTGTGCCAGCATTTCTTTACTGCCTCTACAACAATTTAGCATTCGTCAATTTGTCCACATTCGATCCGACTACTTATTATTTACTATTGCAATTACGTGTCGTTATAACTGGTATACTGTTTCAGGTAAATTGTTGTTATTGCAAAACCTATGTACCTCCTCCGTTTCTTATATAAAAATTTGCTTTCTTCTCTAGATTATTTTCAAAAAATATCTCAGCCAACGTCAATGGATCTCACTCATCTTACTCACTTTTGGCTGCATGCTCAAGCAAATTAATCTAAATGAATTCTATGCTGATGCCAACGATGATAGTGAAGCTGCTGCTGTACAACAACAAATAAGTTTAGCAAATAAAACAGCTTCACTAACATCAACGAAAGTGAATGGTAAAAATATGAACGGTTTTGATTTCAGTTTGAGCGCCGTACTCATCTTAGCACAAACAATATTCTCATGTTTGGCCGGTGTCTATAATGAATATTTGCTCAAGAATAAGGGTGCTGATGTGAATATATTTGTGCAGAACGTTTTCATGTATATCGATTCGATTGTATGTAATCTTTTGATTTTGATATTGAATGGGCAATTGGCTACGGCTTTTACAGCGCAGAGTTTAAGTGCTATTTGGCGCTTTAATGTTATTATAATTATCGTAAATAATGCTGCAATCGGTATAGTGACGAGCTTCTTTTTAAAATACATGAATTCAATTGTTAAGACATTTGCAAGCGCTTTGGAGCTGATGTTTACTGCAGTCTTTTGTTATTTCCTCTTTGCCATACCAATTTATATGAATACAGTGCTAGCCATTGCTGTTGTATCATTTGCTATATATTTGTATACACAAAGTCCTGTAGTGAATACGGGCAAAGTGGTGCGGCCATTAACGAGTTTGCAACGCCGACAAGATGAGCGTAAATTAATTAACGATGAGGAGGGTGATACCGATTTGGAAATGGATATGGTGTAATGTGATTTTTAGAATAAGTTATGCCAGTATAAGAATATACTAAATATATGTGTAATATTTATTGTACTTTTAAAATGTATTTAAATTTAAAGCATAAATATAAGTTATTTTTTTTTACGTTAATGCATGTCTATACTAAGCTGTGCCAAGTTCACAAATTTTAGTTTGGTGATATGAAGGAAACGTGAATAATATATGTATGTATGAATAGCTGATACGAATGAATTGCCTATGAATTGCAACATTTCCTTATACATACATCTAAACCACATTAATAACTGATTTCGAACAATATTTAGGTAAATGCTTTAATTTGAAAACTGTCTGAATTTTAAAAGAATAAGAAAATCTTATACTAATACAAATTTTATGAGAGTGCTATTATTTGTAAGAATGAGACTTATTACTTATGTATAATATATACATAAATACAAGCATACATATGTATTTTTAGTTGTAAATAACTTGTATTAAACACATTAAATTATACAAAAAAGCAAATAAGAAAATAATTTTTAATGCAAAGCATTCAAAATCGCAAATTTAATTTTAAATACCGTCAAATACAGGTAAAGTAAGATTTGTTTGTTTTAGTTAATCTTAAAATAAAAACTACTTCATAATTTTAGTTTTGCGTCACGTTGGATTAACAATCCTCAACTAACAACTAACTTTTCAAACTTCATTGCCAAAATGTATATACTTACGTTTGTAGGTATATGTATATAAATAGGAAACTAAAATAATTCACTTTTGTTTGCTTTAAAAACTCCGCCGCACTCCCTATTTCTTCCAGCACCACTTTGCTTTACATTTTCCGTTAGCGCACCTGTTCTTACTTCACTCCTCATGCGGCCGGCAGCCCTCTGCCATTTTCTCAAATACCGTATTATGAAATTGATAGTAATCACGGCATTTCTCCAAATGTTCATCCATCGTCCCGGCCGGCACCAAATGTGTTGCATTGTACATACACTGATCCAGCGGTGGCCCATTGTAGTTTTTGCGGCATTTCATCATGTGCGACGGCATGCGATAACGTATAATGCGATGTGATTTATTGTATGGGCACGTTAGAAACTCTTCTACATCCATGGCCTTTAATTGGTTTGTATGTACCGCGAATATACAAAAATAAATGTGCGAAAAATGTAAATTAAATTATTTAACAACAAAGAAATAGAATAGCCTGCACGCTGCACAAAATTGAATATCAGCTGTTTTTTGGCAAAGTGCTGTTTTTAGTGGTGGGTTTTTACTATACACACAGAGTTGAGTCAATTTAAATTGGACAGAGTAGTGTGAGTCTAATTAAGGCTCACAAATGACTTACTCATATTATATGGCAACATTTGTTTGAAGAAAGGTCGTTCACATCGAAATTTAAAGCTTAAATTAGTTATGCATTAACTTTATTTCCATAATAGTAACAGTATCGGTATTAATTTGGTCGATTATTGGTGCAGTAACAGTAAACAGCTGTGGTGCAGTGGGTAGAGTGCTCGCCTGCTATGCCAGAGGTCTCGGGTTCAAACCACGGTCCGAGCCAAACAAATTTTTCTAATTAGTAAAAATCCAATTATTGGGTTTTTTAAGAGCAGCGGTCACCTCTCGGCAGTGGGCGGCATACCCTCCGAGAGTATTTCTGCCATGAAAAAGCTTCTCACAAAAAATGCAATCGCCGTTCGGAGCCGGCATAAAACTGTAGGTCCACCCAATTAGTAGGAAAAACAAAAAGGAGCACACCTCGAATTGGGAGAGAAGCTCGGCCATAAAACTCGTCAGAGTTATAATAGCGCC
Source organism: Urophora cardui (assembly GCA_960531455.1). Lineage (NCBI taxonomy): Eukaryota > Metazoa > Arthropoda > Insecta > Diptera > Tephritidae > Urophora > Urophora cardui. The sequence goes on from OY482674.1 coordinate 14,508,550, forward strand.
ATTGTATTATTATTAACAGTAAACAGCTGAACAGTGATCATAGCCCAATAAAGGTGACCATAGTAATGGAGTCGCTCTTCTTCTTTTGGTTTTTTAGGTTGCGAAATTAGCATCATATTTTGTATTAATGCTAATTGCGTGTTCTCTTTTGATTGCTACGACCATATTATTATTGGGTCATGACAGTGTACAACTGACACAAACAATCGATCAGCTGGTTTGCGTTACGGCTGAAAACCAAAATTCATTTGGTTGTTACCGATAGCGTTACCGACTAGCGAATCACTAATCAAATACATTGTTTCCCATAAGGTTGGTTGATCAGCTGTTTTATAACGATACTGTTACTGCATAACTAATTTGAGCTTAAATTACAAACCTTCTAAGCTTTAAAATAAGAATGAAGGCTTCATATTCAGTGAGGGCTTTTATACATATTAGGCAGTCTGCATACGAGGCGTATCGTCATAGACGCGTACGAGACATTTCATGTAGCGGCGATTTCTCTACGCCTCAAGATCTGCACACGAAGCGACATGAAACTTCGCTGCACAAAACAAACAAACAAATTAATAATACGTCATTTGCTTTAAATTTCGAAGCTTTAAATAGAAAAGATGAAAAATTTTATGGAATCTTCCATTTTCTTTAATTATTCACTAATTTTTTCCGATTTTTTACAAAAATTTTACTGCTTTGATAAATTCTACCAAGTGGAAAAATGTAAACAAACATCTTCTTCTTCCTGTTTTCTAAGCGTCGTACGCCTAGCTACCAGCACTACTTTACGCCAAGCGACATGTAGCCAGCATACTTTGACGCATGCATGAAGCTGACGACTCGTGTGCAGCCCCCAATTGAAATATACGTGCGCGACATCAAAGCGTACAGCTTTCGTCTGTAGCATCTAATACGCGTCTAAAGCAGTACACTCCGTGTGCAGAGTGCCTTAGTGTGCAATGCAATGAGTCAAATAAGTTACTCTGAGTAGAGTATGGAGTCATTGAATTAAAATTTTGGAATTGCACATACCTAACTAAAATATCCGGTCGGACAGTGCTGCCAACTTCGTAAACTGTGAGAAGTGTTGCGTTTTTACATAACAAATTCTAGGGAAAAATTATCTCCTAATAAATTTTGTTCCCCTTTTATAAATTAATTTAAAAAGTGAAAAATCCCATACACAAGTTATATTAAAAATTTTAATTTAAAATGCATGAAAACACGGTGTTTTTTTTGTTTTGTGTATTATCAAATTGATTTATTTTCCGCAGCTAATTATATTATTAATTATGAAAGTGTGTTTATCTTCTTAAACAAATGCTAACGGTAATTATTCTCTTATTTTTGCTATTATTCAAAGTTTGACAAAAATGTACATAAAAAGCAAATTCAAAAATTTATTTTCTTTGCACTTATTTGGTGTCCTTTGCCTCTTTGGCATTTTGCAATGATTGTGTAATAAAAAGTTTAGCCAACGATTGTGAGCAAAATTGTGATATATGTTGAGAATAAGTGTTAATTTGACCAGAAGTAATTGTGGCTGTAAGACGTGGTGGCACAGGATATGGGCGGAACTGCTTCAATACTTCTTCTTCCGGAATCGGCGATTCGCCTTTAGCATTGCGCAAAACATTTTCAGCAGCTTGCTTGACCAACGCACGATGCTTCTCCTGAAGAAGGAAAATAAATACGGTATTAGAAACGAAATATATTAAACTCGATGAAATTATGTATGTATGTGCATATAACTCACCGACTCCTGCTTAAACACCATTTGCTGCCATTTATTATAACGCATCGACTCCTGATACAATTCATCTACACGTTCAATCAAACAACGCATATGATTTTCTAATACAGACGCCGTACCCAAATCCAAAAAGTTTTGCCCCTGCTCCTCCGGCAGCATTTCACCCAATTCACTCATCATAATGTTGGTAAGCGGCGAATTCTTGATAACAATGGGTATCTCAACGAATAAGCTCTCATAACCAACTTTCAGATTACGCAATGCATCTGGCGTAAAATCTCCATCCTTATACATTTGTATAGCTTGCGGTGTCAAGCGGTATGCCTTTAAGCACAAGAAACCGCGTCCAGACTTTTGCGTATCATAAATGACCACCACCGATTCCTCAATACTGGTCTGATAATGATATTGCGATTCAAGCAAAGCCATCGATAGGAAATTACCAACATCGGAACTTTGATACCAGCCAACATGGAAGTGATCAACGTTAACACGACGTAAACGACGCATCATTGTCAATTGATACATCTCCTCGTCCATGGTGTCGTCACCACTTTTGGGGAATGGAAAGCAATTGGTTATCTCCAAGCATTTGTCAACGACTAAACCAAGTAAAGCACCTTGTGCCAAGTCCATATTACTTGACTCTTCGTGGCAATGTTTTACCATTTTCATAACGGCCTACAAAATAATAGTTAGCTATTAATTATATATTTATTTATACATGTATTTTTAATTTTTAAATATAAAAACAAATCACTTGTCAAGTGTTGGCAACGCTAGAAAGTCGCTCTGCACTCTCATCGCTGCGCTGTCACTGCGCCCGTGCAAATATGTAAACGTGTGTGTTCTACTCACAGCGGCTAAACTTTCGCCGCTATTTTGCTTATTAATTAAGCAATTTGCATAGCGATTTCTAGCACATAATTAAGCGTCAACACTAAAATTTCGATTTTCACTTACCAAACCATCACATTGTACATAATTAATGGTGCTATCCACCTCTTCTTGACGACCACGATTACCTCCACGGCTTGCCATTTTTAATGTCAAATGCAAGAGACAAATATTTTCCGGCAGAAGTTAGCTGTGGTCGACAAGTGTGCTACCAGTGCTACCAAATTCGAGAATGTAAAAAGAGTTGCCAAGTGATTTTGGAAAGATTCTAATCAGAACGTTGTACCGAAAATAATCAATAAAATTAATCTAATTAAGTCTTCCTATAAGCAACTATAAGCCGCTAATCAATTCGCTTTTCGTAATATGACGGAGTTATGTATGATAGAACAGGTTGGATGCCTATAGTAAGACCGGTTTTTCGTGATTTTCTCGAAATAAACGAAAATTGGCAAACAAAATTTAAATTTTTAACGTTTTCCTTATCGCGGTTAAGATTTCAAAACCTTAAATAACACTGGTCGACAAGATTTTGTTACAGAAATAAAATTCCACTTTTCTAAAGGATTTAGGTGCGCTGAATCCGAATCTGAACTCAGATTTTCGCTAATACGTACAGTTTTTGAAATATTCATGTTTAAATAGGCCAAAAACGCGATTTTTGGCTATATTCACTCCTCAATATCTTTTAAATTACTTACTTAATTTAAAAATTGATTACAGCTATTGAAAACGCTGACATTTCTCTTGAACAAACCGTTTTAATATTTCAGATATCTTTCTTGTAACTTGCAATATTGCATATTAAGCTTCATTAGTTTTGGAATATTTTCTCCATACAAAAATAATTAAAAATTTTGAAGCACGCTTTTAGGCAGTTTATTATATTATGGACTAGACATATACGCCGACAGTGATTCCGGCGGCGGCGGCGCTATTCCAAAAACATTTCGGCGGCGGCGGCGACGCCGGCGTGCTTTTTCGCGCCGGCGCGCCAGCCCCAAATCACAATCCTTATTCAAATATTAATTTTATTTAGTTACCTTAATAGCGCTGGCTGAATGGAATAAATAAACTAATTTCCACCTTAAATTGTTGAAACTTTTTGATTAACAGCAAAAAACAATTGTTACATAAACTAAAATATAAAATAAAGAAAATAAATATTAAAGAATATACACAAATCCATATGTAAGGGTACATTTAAATTCATTTGCTTATTTTGTATGATAATAAACATGCATACATATACTTACATATGTACATCTATTATATAAAAATAAGTCGCATTTTCCTCCCTGATGATTTAACTCCAGAACGGCTGGACTGAATTAAAAGAAATTTTGCACGTTGTTTTCGATTGAGCCCGACATGGTTTATGGCCAAAAAAAGTATAAGAATCCGGGAAGGTTTTGGAGATATTCCACAAAATGTGGACCAGGGTAACCCTATAACGGGTTCGTACGATATGGGTATCAACTGAAAGGTCTTGACGAGAGCTTGAACAAGGTGTAGTTATTGGTCCCATATAAGACCCCGAATTCGAGGTATTTCCTGAAATATGAACCAAGTGTGACCCCAAACGGGTTTTCTACAAAATGGGTATCAAATAAAAGGTGTTGGTGAGTATTTAAAAAAGAGTTGATTTTCAAGACCCTATGCGACCCGTTTTCCGAGATATCGACCAAAATGTGGACCAGGGGTGACCCTAGAAAGTCTGGAGGGATAGAATAGGCATATGGATAGGGATAGGGATAGGGATAGGGATAGGGATAGGGATAGGGATAGGGATAGTGATAGGGATAGGGATAGGGATAGGGATAGGGATACGGATAGGGATAGGTATAGGTATAGGTATAGGTATAGGTATAGGTATAGGTATAGGTATAGGTATAGGTATAGGTATAGGTATAGGTATAGGTATAGGTATAGGTATAGGTATAGGTATAGGTATAGGTATAGGTATAGGTATAGGTATAGGTATAGGTATAGGTATAGGTATAGGTATAGGTATAGGTATAGGTATAGGTATAGGTATAGGTATAGGTATAGGTATAGGTATAGGTATAGGTATAGGTATAGGTATAGGTATAGGTATAGGTATAGGTATAGGTATAGGTATAGGTATAGGTATAGGTATAGGTATAGGTATAGGTATAGGTATAGGTATAGGTATAGGTATAGGTATAGGTATAGGTATAGGTATAGGTATAGGTATAAGTATAGGTATAGGTATAGGTATAGGGATAGGAATAGGAATAGGAATAAGAATAGGGATAGGGTTAGCGATAGGAATAGGAATAGGGATAGGTATAAGGATAGGGATAGGGATGGGGATAGGGATAGGGATAGGGATAGGGATAGGGATAGGGATAGGGATAGGGATAGGGATAGGGATAGGGATAGGTATAGGTATAGGTATAGGTATAGGTATAGGTATAGGTATAGGTATAGGTATAGGTATAGGTATAGGTATAGGTATAGGTATAGGTATAGGTAAAGGTATAGGTATAGGTATAGGTATAGGTATAGGTATAGGTATAGGTATAGGTATAGGTATAGGTATAGGTATAGGTATAGGTATAGGTATAGGTATAGGTATAGGTATAGGTATAGGTATAGGTATAGGTATAGGTATAGGTATAGGTATAGGTATAGGTATAGGTATAGGTATAGGTATAGGTATAGGTATAGGTATAGGTATAGGTATAGGTATAGGTATAGGTATAGGTATAGGTATAGGTATAGGTATAGGTATAGGTATAGGTATAGGTATAGGTATAGGTATAGGTATAGGTATAGGTATAGGTATAGGTATAGGTATAGGTATAGGTATAGGTATAGGTATAGGTATAGGTATAGGTATAGGTATAGGTATAGGTATAGGTATAGGTATAGGTATAGGTATAGGTATAGGTATAGGTATAGGTATAGGTATAGGTATAGGTATAGGTATAGGTATAGGTATAAGTATAGGTATAGGTATAGGAATAGGGTTTGCGATAGGAATAGGAATAGGGATAGGTATAAGGATAGGGATAGGGATGGGGATAGGGATAGGGATACGGCAACACGGTAATCTAGGACTATTCCTTTATGCTTTATAGGAATAAATTTTAGGCAGAACAACGTCTGGCGGGTCAGCTAGTATTTATATATATATAAGGCAGTTTAAAATAAATATATGTATATACAGTGTTGGAAAAAATAATAGGGACAAAATTTTGCAATTCTCCATTTATTTCATTTTAAGACCAAATAATAATTACCATATATTGATGCTTACACGGAGAGGACATGCTTCAATGACTCTGGGGTGGTTTTTGTATAATAATTTAATTTTTATGAATAAAAATAATGAAATGTATAATTTAAGTTGGAAATAATAATAGGGAAAAACTTTAAATTCGATTGTTTTTTCAAATAAACTACACTATTACTGCTGCAGCTAGATTTAAACTAATGTTTAGTTGAAGCTCCTTTATTTTTTATAACTTCCTTACTTCTTCGTGGCATAGGGTTGACCAAATCAGCGCAATTTGCAACTGGTATTAAGTACCAAGCTTCTTTAATTTTTTTTCCATAACTCTTGCTTATTTTTCCATTTTTGATCCTCCATCGTCTTCTTTAATATTCCCTATAGGGCTGAGTTTCGAAAACTGTGAGGGCTACTCAAAAATAGCAACTTTCTTACGTTCAAACTATGAGTTTTCTATTCTGGAGGCATGTTTGGGATCATTTTCGGCATCTAATGATATCAAGGAGGGTTGAAATGGTGCAGTTTTGAGTAGAACAATTAGCAACAGACCTCGAGAAGTAGGACTAAATGGAAGAGATCCCAGAAAAGTTCCGTATCTGAGAAAAAATTATGTAAGCCAACGAACTGAAATTTTCCAGTAGCTTAAATTCTTTAGGACTGAGGCTATTAAAGTAGGGAACAGCCAAAGTTTTTGTTAATAACTTTTAGCCGGCAAAAAACAAAACATTTCCGCATTCAGCTTCGTGTTCCTGAGGTCAGAACACGTCGATTGGTTCCTTTTTTTTTTAATTTTGAAGAACTTTAGCAGTTAGCAAAACTAGGAAAATATGTACATATCTCGCTCCATACGGGTATGGCGCGCCAGCGCACGCCGCCGGGCCGATACGCCGATTTCACGGATTATGGCGGCGGCGGCCGATTATGAAGGTAATCGGCGCGGCGGCGGCGGCGTCAATCGGCGGCGTATATGTCTATTATGGACGTATGTAAGTGGCTTCGTAAAAAAAATTGTTCTGCTGAGCAACTACAAAATTTGATTGCGCCTATAACATGCTACAAATGCTGCCGTTGTTTTCGACGACAAATACCTTATTGTGCAAAAACATATATTACTATATACCTAAATTAGATATCCGAAAAATTAAAACGTTGTCTTCAAGAGAAATGGCCGAGCTTTCAATAGCTTTAATCAATTTTTAAAATAAGTAAGTAATTTAAAACATAGGTGGCCACAAATTAAGCATAAGGGAGCCACACGACAACAACATCAATAAAAATTGCAACAACCTTCTTCTCGGAGTTATACAAATATTATTTTGCCAAATAACGGTTTATTGCAACAACATTCATAAACAAATCATACCATGAGCACTTTCTATTCTTAGATGTCATTTTGAAAAGAACAAAAATACAATGTACCTACATACATATGTACATATGTATAGATATGCTGCAGCTAGGCATTCAAATATTTTGCTAAACAACATGAACGAGGTAGCAGATATAAATGTACAACCACATGTACATACATATGTATGTATGTATGAAGGCGTAACTACACAATGAATGTCGGTCGAAGCTGGACCGTTAGGTTTGAGTGCTCGCCGCCACGACGATTTCTGTGAAAAAAAGAAATGTGCGATATTCTGTCGAAATTGATTTGCTTGTTGTTGGGAGCCACTCGGAGCCACAGCGATGTTGTTGGGAGACAAACGGAGTCACTGGAGCCATTGGGTGGCCATGTATGATTTAAAAGATATTGAGGAGTCAATATAGCCAAAAAACGTGTTTTTCGCCCATTTGGACATGAATATCTAAAAATCTGTACGTATTACAGAAAATATGACTTCAGATTCGTATTCAGCGCACCGAAATCCTTTAGAAAAGTAGAATTTTATTTCTGTAATAAAAATTTGTTGAAATTTTGTCGACCTGTGTAATTTGTATCACACTTTGTTAATACACACCTGCATAGCAAATACCAAATCTGTTTACAAAGCACTCTTAAGTGCCCCATCGATATTATCTCTATAACTAATTTCTATACTTCAACCAACTACATATAGATAAAATGCCTTGTTTGTTCATACCACGACAGTTCGAAAAATGTACATTGAAAAGACTTTATGCCTTACCGTACTATGTAGTGTGTTAAATAAATAAAATAAATAAATAAATATCTCCAAAAATGGTATTAATCAACAGCCCTTCGGCTTTGTGGCTTTTTCAAGTAACATTAGCAAAATCTTTACTTAAATGAGACAAGTTCGAATATAATAAGGATCATCATCAGGTCAACGTTGGAAATAACGGACTTCTTGACAGAGAATCATTAAAAATATCGTTAGCGAGCTTTACGCAAAAGGTAGTGTCCGATGAAGCAGTTGTTTATAACGATGCATTCGATCCTGCAAATGATAAAATTTATTTTATTTTTATTTATTTATTAAAAGCTAAATTTAAAATATAAAATTATAAATTAGCTGTATAGCCACAGCGTCAAAGGTTTTAGGCAGGCAAATGATAAAATAAAATGTAATCTCAGGTGCGTTTACCTTTGCATTATATCTGGTTACAGTGAAGGTATATGCAATTCAGATACATACTTTTGTTTGTTAGTAAAAAGGTATTTGACTTGCAGAAACAGAATAATTGTGCTTTTAATGTGTCTACAGGTGTACAAACATGTCCACCCTTATATACATACATATGTACTTCCCCAAAACCTTTCATATTTTTTATGCAACCTCTTTGTCAAGTGCACCTAATTAAATATTACTTACCTACACGCACCTTATCAAAATTTAATATAAATAACACACTTTTACAACTGAAATTATCAGTTCAATTTCAACCGAAAGAAAGTGCCGAATATACATATTAACAATGAGACCAGTTGCCATAATTTCTTTTCTGCTGTGCAACATTTTTCTATTCCAAGTCATATTGGCAAAATCTTTGCAAAAGCCAGAAGACGCAGTAAATTCTCAAGACATTGCTTTTATCGAAGGTGATGAAGCAGGAAAAAAGTTGTTGAGGCAAGGCCGTGCCATTTGTTATCCACTCAATTGCAATTCAGCATGTTTTAGGAAGGGGCACCGTGGTGGCAACTGCGCTTACAACAGTTGTTATTGCTATTAAAGAAGAAAAAACACTAAATGACTATAATTTCTGTCTTTAGTTACATAAATCATTAAACCTAATTATAAAAAGTAAAATTTTTTTAAAATAAAGTATTAAAATTTGAATTTACTAAATTATTGTCTTCTTCTTAATATATATCTGCAAGGTAAATACCAAATCCATTTACAAAGAACTCTTGGCTACTATGTATGTACATAGCACTATCACAAAGTGTCCCATTGACATTATTTCAATTACTAATTTCTACACTTTAGCCAACTGCACATATGTAAATTGTACTTCCCCAAAAGCATAACACTTTTTATACAACCTTTTTATCAAATGTACCTACTTACACGCGTTTGCCCACTTTATCACAATTTTATATAAATGACTTGCTTTTACAACTGAAATTATCAATTCAATTTCAACGCAAAAGAAGTGCAGAATACATATGTATTATGTATATTAACAATGGAACCAGTTGCCATAATTTCTTTTCTGCTGTGCAGCATTTAGCTACTCCAAGTCATATTGGCAAAATCTTTGGAAAAACCAGAGTAATCTCAGGCCATTGCTTTGCTTGAAGCTGGTGAAGCAGGAAAAAAATGCTCAGGCGGGTGGTGGTTACTGCGTTTACATCACATGTCACTGTTTAAAAAAAAAAAAAAAAACAAGTAAAAAGTAAAATTTTGCAATTAAATGGAATAAAATGTTAATTAAAATTTTTAATTAATTATTTATTAATTTATTTTCTTCTTTCTAACCTTTTAATTTTTCAATCGCTTATCTTTGTTTATTATTATTTTTTACACACTTCGATCTGACTGATTAGTCATAATGCATTCCCTCACTTTATTTGCATTAGTCTTCTTCATCCATCACGTTTATCTATCTATCTATCTCATATGCTGACTTCATAAATAAAAATTTTTATTATCAAAAGTTTCTTATTTTTATTATTTTATTCTAATAAATTCTAATAACGTCTATCTAAGATTATTGCTACTTAAACGAGTATCTAATTAAAATTAGAATTAAAAAAATATATATTTACAAGTTTGTTCATGTAATGTGGCTTAGGTTAGGTTATATATATAATATATATGTATCTACATAAAATATTTTATCAACTACACACTCTACATTCATACGTACATACATGCATACTAAATCAATCGAATTTATTGCGAATTGTGGAATATTTAAAAAAAAAAATATATATATATATACATATATGTATATCTATAAAGCGTCTTTGTTGTTGTTATAAAAAATTGCTTATTCAAATTTTGCTAAATGAACTAAATCATAATATATGTACATACAACATGCTTAATTAAATATGCAGGTACATATCACCGTTTAAAATTCATAACCACCAAAGCGAGACTTCCATAACCGCCTAACCGACATTAGTGCCAAAAATTAAAATTCTATTACTGACGCCCAACTCTACGACTTCAGAGCTAAAAAGGATATAAGTAGGAAATATATAGTTTCCCGAGCTTCCCATGGGGCCATGAGTTAAAAAGTTTGGCAAATCTCATAGGCGGTTATGAAAGTTTCACTTAGGCTATTATGAAGTTTAAACGACGATATGTACATACATATTTTTATGTGCAACTCAGCCAAATTCAAAACCTAGCACATCCTCTAATCCATATTCAAAGAGCCGAAAATCGTCCTCATAAATCTCATACAAACGTCGGATGGCACTAATGGGCAATGGATCGAAATATTCACGCAAATGTGTGCGTGTATTCGATGGTTTGTGAGCTGTGGGAAATGTTAAATTCGCTGCGCCAGCCAAGTACAAGGCCAATGAAGAGTCATCGAGCAGCGTTTCATATTTACCTGCAAAAAAACAAATTCAAATGCATCATAATAAATTTAAAAAAATTAAAAAATTAAAATTAAATAAGATACATAAGTTATAACGGAATATGATACGATGCTATTAACAGTAACGGAGCAGTCGCCAACGAGCTGTAAATGTTAAGGCAAGTGGCGAGTGGCAAGGCCATAGACCAGTAGCAATTTGAAGAGCCGCCGCTGACATGATCTTGCCAAGGTGTTAAGTTCTTGGTCATAGTGGCACTTTAATGGAGAAATGCAACATCAACCAAAAAAGAAAAACAACAAAAAACCAAAAGTAAAAGGCAAAAGAAAAAGCACTCACCTATCACATTATACTTCAACACACATGGATTGCAGAGATTCGAAATCGGTTCCCAATGTTCATTGTACGATTGATTGATGCGACTCGCGTCCGGCGTTAGCAAATATTGTACAAACTCAGCAAAACTCACATCATCACCATGCTCCAACGAATGATTGCTAGCGCCAACACGGAAGAGTTTCACTATTTGACGACCAACACGCGACTGGAAATAGCGTGCGCTTTTTGTATCACCCTCCAGCTTATTACGATACGCTGAGAGTAGACGCTCCAATGGATGTCGCACCAATATGAAACGTGTATACTCAGAGAGCACATGATTGCGATCTTCATCGCTGAGTGCGCCAAACTTTTGAAACATACCAATCGAGTGGGCCAAAGAGCCCGGTATTTGTAGGGGATCGGTGCCGTTTTGCCAATTTCCAGTGAGTATCATTAGTACTCTTTTCCAATTTGTGCATGCCACCTGTGGGGAGAGTAATGTATGTATATATATCACGGAGATATATACATAGATGCATGTATTTAGTAAATTAAATTTTGATATTTATTGAGAGAAGGTGTGAACTTGTGTTTTAACCCTGCAAAAAATGCGATTAATCCGGGACGTGTCCGGGATCAATCGCAAGGGAGCATGCGACTAATACAATTTTACATCCCTTTATATGGAGTGAATTGATCGCATTTGTTCGAGCATGTCCTATGAAGAGACTAATTGTTCAACTTGTATACCCGAACGGGTACCAATGTAGATTAATCGCTTTCATCCCGAACGGGTACAAATGTAGATAAATCGCTTTCATCCCGAACGGGTACAAATGTAGATCAATCGCTCACATCCCGCATGTGTACAAATGTAGATTAATCGCTTTCATCCCCAACGGGTACAAATGTAGATCAATCGCTTTCATCCCCAACGGGTACAAATGTAGATCAATCGCTTTCATCCCGAACGGGTACAAATGTAGATCAATCGCTCACATCCCGCATGGGTACAAATGTAGATTAATCGCTTTCATCCCCAACGGGTACAAATGTAGATCAATCGCTTTCAGCACGAACAGGTACAAATGTAGATTTTTCCAAGTTGTTAGCCAAGGCAATTTTTAATAACAATCTTTAAAAAATTGGAAATGTTCATACATATTTAAATAAAGATTATATAATGTTTTACTTTTGTAAAAAAATCTCAATAAATAAATAAAAAAAATTGTAAGTTTTGAGTATGCATTATATGAGCGTAATGTAAAGGATTTTTTCATAGGATATTTTAGGCAACATTTGGTTAAAATTATTATTAATCATTGTTATTAAAAGAAAGAGTATTCAATTCGTTTTACCGGTTGTTCTACAATTTTTTAAATACATTGCATATTTTTGTAAAATTTCTACATTTAAGGAATCTAGATTTTTACCCGTTCGGAATGAAAGTGACTAATCTACATTTATACCCGTTCGGGATGAAAGCGATTAATCTACATTTATACCCGTTCGGAAACAATTGGTCTACAATTAGTCTACATTTATACCCGTACGGGAACAATCGGGGACTAATTGTGGACCGATTGTTCTCGAAAGAGATCAATCCGGTACAAATCTCTTTCGGGATTAATCGCACATTTTTTTGCAGGGAATATACACACTACCTACTACTAAGTCTGATATAAAAGTTGTGTACATACATACTTACATATATGTATGTGTATGTACAACTTAGAGCACGAACATTGTTTATTTTTTATTGTTATTTGTTTAACTGAATGGACTTTGTAAACTTTGACCGAAATCATTATTATAAATTGAAATTCATTTGTTGCTTTTGATCGAGAAAATAGAAAAGGTATGCGCATAACAGCGAGCTGTTAGCAACAGAGATGGGGCATCTGTTAACACAGGCAATCAAAGTTTAACAAGAAATTCCTTATTGAAGCTGGGTGTTCTATGTTCTGCAGCCGTCTCAACCGATCTAGAGTTGACTCCGACATACCTAGCAAAAATAAATTGTATGTATGTACATATGTATGTACATATGTCCAGTATGCAAAGAATTCTTTCTACAATACAAACCACGACATCAAAAGTCCCCTCAAGCCAATTTAACCAACACTATTAAATGATTGCGATGATTTTCTGTATTATTATTACCCAGCTAAACAGGATTAACGACTGTCACTATAACAAGTACAACAACGCATATTCTATATATAAGTTGTGCGGCGAGAAGAAACATGTGACAATTCGAATAATCTTTGTTTTTCTTTTGTAAACAAAATTTAATGTCCAAAAACTGGAAAAAAAAATTTTGGAGTTGGATTTTGCAAAAGAAATGGCATGAACACAGAAAATTGGCTGAATCATGGTGGTTGGTATATATGTATGAGATTATCGCTCGTGTAAATGCATATAGGTATGTATATGTATCACGATATACTCAAGAATATAATTTACTTTACTTTTCTTCTGTGATTTTTCGATGTTTTTATTTGTTTTTACTTATATTGATTTTTTGTCTATGTTGTTTTTAAATAAAGATTTCGCCCCTGAGGAATTTACTTTACTTTCATATTGATGTCATCGTTCACAACTAGAAATATATAAAATTTCTACTAACTAAACCACAAATTTCGGCGTTACATTTAACCTGCCGCTTTAGAGTATTAAACACTTTTTCTGTTAAGTATTGTTTTGTGTTTTTGTTTTGGCGCACTCCTTATCACGTTTTCTCAAGCCATTAGAAGTTATATGCAAAAAAAAAAAAAACAATGAATCAGACAACTACATACCTGCGTCGATTATTAGAAAATTATCAAATTAATAGCTCATAATCAAGCGATCCGATAAGATATATGTATGTAGGTAACACAAGTAAAATAGGAAACAATGTGAAGCAATACCTAATTCCGACAAATCAAATCGATGGTCGATGATTAACAGGTACGTATATAAATGAAGTACTTATAAGCTCTAGTATCTAGCATATAATGAAAGTCTTATATTTTCCATAAAATCCCTATGTAGTATTCTTTCGTATTTTAAATAGATATCGCAAAAAATTAAGAGTTACTAGGTTTTCAAAAATATGGACTGATAGACGAACAGTTCGTGATGCTGATCATACGCGTAGACACATTTTAATGGGTCTATCACATTTCCATATGATACCTACAAACACTGTTTATTTGAACCAAAATTTAAATACATATACATATGTAACTATTTAGTGTTCATGAAAAGTATAAATATGATCGATAGAAGGTTTCTGTGCCATTTCACTTCTATTTTGAGATTAGGCCATTTATTTAGAAGCTTTTGAGAAATTGCTTTCATTTAGGATAATGATGCTTCAAGTTTGTCGCACACTATAATTGCTACAATTATTTAATTATATTATAATTTATGATAATATACCATTTATAATCACCGTTTTGGCAAACCGCGTTTAGCAAACAATGTATTAATAGTTTATTTATGCTCAGTACTTATTTAATTGATTTGCGGCTTGGCGGCATTTCTAATGATCGCATAAACCGCATGTAAATAAGTTAAATATACATATGTACGAATGTACATACATAAATATATAAACACAAGCCAAACGCCGATGTTGAACGAATTCCAAAATTAAGTATTTACATACCTATATTTTTGTTGAAATGTGTATGTACATATGTCAATATGCGATATGCACATATGTACATACATATGTACATATGTATGTATGTATGTATATATGTATATATATTCATTGTTAAGCCAAAATTTAAATTTACTCAACATTTAACTATAGAGCAATCGGATGTTGTACACTCATAGAAAAACAGCATTTTGATATCAAAAATAAAATTTTTATTTTTATAATGCACGTTTTAAACCAAATCATTTTTATTTTAAAAACAAAATTTTTAAATTAAAAACAAATTTTTTTAATTAAAAATGAAAATTAATGTTGATTCAAAAACTCGCTCTTTGTTCAAAAATTTTTTCTGAGAAAATATTTTTTGTGAGAAATCCAACAAAAACAACAATGAGAATCAATTTTTTTAATTCTGTTTTTACAATAATTCATATAATTCATAGATTCTTTTTTAGGAAAAGGGAAGTATAAATAGGTTACTAGAATTCAACATAATGTTTAATGTTCCACTATGTGATGATGCCGTTGGATTTAATTTCAGGTTTATTTCATGGTGCGAATTCGTAGGAGAATACAAAATAAAGAAAAAGAAGGAGAATAAGAAAGGAGGAATATAGCAAACAGTGAAGGCGAAGATGAGACTCGAATGGAGATAAGATGGCGAGAATGATGCCGTTGGATTTAATTTCAGGTTTATTTCATGGTTCGAATCCGGAAGAGAATATAAAATAGAGAACGCTGCCGTGAAGCAGCATTAAACTAAAAATTAAAATTTTTAAATTTAAAATGTTTTTTCTTGATTTTACAATTTTACAATGAACATTTTTAAAATAAAAATGTTCGCATTTACATCACTTTTAAATACGTTTTTGCTCATTTTAAGCACGCGTTTATATGTTTTTATAATGCTTTTCCCTGAGTGTTCACTCAAAAAAAAAATAATAATTACTAAGATTTTGGAAAAATAGTAATGATTCGGCGCTAAAGACAAAATTTCATTGCTTTGAATAAAATTTTCTTTAAAACATGATTTTATACCTTGATTTGAAGAAAATTGTACATCAAAACAATGAAAATACGTCTTTAGCGCCAAATCATTCCCACTTTTCCACAATCTGAGTAAGTGGTTTTTTCAGTGTAGGAAGTGGTTTTCTTTTGATTCGAGTAGGTGCATACGTACCTAAATTTCAAAGGCTTAGGATATTTAATAATCCGTGAAACCGTATTTTGTCCCCTTTTGCTTTAGTATATTTAATAATAACATATGGTTATACATACATACATACATATGTACATATGTATAACAGTTATATATTTAAATTTCTACAACACGCTTAGTGACCTATGATGAACCAGAAACTCAAATTCAAGTACACACATGTGTACCTACATACATATGTATGTACATACAAGCGAAAATATCACAATTAAGCGGAATCTGGTTGTAATTAAATTGACTTTATTACCTACTCCTGTTGCAAACAAACGTTTTTTACTTGCGTATTTTTCACTTTTGCTTTGTCATCTTACGCAATTTTTAAGATTGTTTCGTAATTTATGGGCACTTGCCTAGCTAATGCTAGAGACACATATCGTAGTATAGTAATAATATTGAGATATATACCACATATGTGTCACCCTCATATTGTAGTTTAATTGAAATTTTTCATAGTATAGCCAAATCATAGTATTGATATTATAATATTCATACCACATGTGTGTCTGAGGCATAAGCATCTAATATGTATACATATATTTATTTTATTGGAAGCCATTACCGGATGCTAATCGTCACATCGTATGACATTTTATATGTTTACACTTATTTGGGTAATTCCAATCATGTGGAACGCGAGGGCAAAGCGGTTAAACGAAATGTTATTATCTCTATTTTGGCAATGATTAAATTTAACTCTCATTTAGATCTTTAATTAAGGCTTAAAATGAATTTCGGCATTGCTGCGTTTTCAAGAGAACTATTCGTTCGAAAACTAAAAAACAAATATGTACGTAGTAGCACGACAGTTTATCTGAAGCAGCGGAATGCCCTAAATACTGGTCATACTGTATTAACTAGTTAAATACCTAGTTAAATAACTAGAAATTTTGAGAAATTACGGTACAGCTAAATTCAAATATTTACTGCTTAACAAAGTACTTAATATGATGCTGACTGATATACATACATAGGTTGCCGAGAATTTTAATTTAACACGTTGGCTGCCAGTGTATCACCGGTGATCACAACCATAAACCACTCACAGGTGCCAGGAACAAAATTACTTTTGCTTTTTTGTATTATAACGGGATTTTTTACCCAGAGTAAAAGCCATGCTGGCGACGCATCTGAGCATGCTTTTAAGCTGTGATGACCCCGCGAACATCTGCTTTTTATACTCAGCTGTACTAGTACACAGAGTATTATAATTTTGATTTCCTAACGGTGGATTGTAACAGAACGAAATAATCGAGATAGATATAGACTTATATATATCAAAATGATCAGCGTGAAAAGAGAAATCGATTGAGCCATGTCCGTCCGTCCGTCCGTCTGTCCGTCCGTCCGTCTGTCCGTCTGTCCGTCTGTACGCACGATAACTCACGCAAAAATCGAAATATTTTGATGAAATTTGGAATGCAAGTTGGTATCAAGACGAGAACGGATGGTATTGAAAATGGGCGAAATCGGACCATGACCACGCCCACCTCCCCTATATAGTAAAAATCGGAAATTTGGTATCTCAGTCACTAATATAGCTGGAGCGATGAAATTTTACCCACGTGTTGAGCTCAGGCCCCTATGAAGAAATTTGATGAAATTTTGGAAAATGGGCGGTGCCGCGCCCACTTATTAAGGGGCAAACATTGAAAGTTTTATGAGTCATAACTCAGAAACTATTGAAGATATATAGATGAAATTTGGTACGCGTGATATATTTGCTTACGCAAATGTTTTGACGAAAAATTGCCAAAATCGGTTAACGACCACGCCCACTTTTATATATGGGTATTATAAAGTGACCTAATAAAAACATTTGAAGCGATATCTCTGTCAAATATAAAGATATATTAATGAAATTTTATGGCAAGATTCCAACTAAGGACATAAAACAAAAAACACAAAAATTTTGGAAAATGGGCGTGGCACCGCCTCCTTTTAGGAGCAGGAATATACGAGATTTTGGAGCCCATATCTCGACAAATAATTGATATATTATGACGAAACTTGGTGTATACACTTTTATTACTTGTAGCAATACATGTTGAAAATTTTAGCGAAATCGGTTGACGACCACGCCCACTTTTATATATGGGTATTATAAAGTGGCCTAATAAAAACATTTTAAGCGATATCTTTGTCAAATATAAAGATAATTCATTGAAATTTTGTGGCATGAGTTCTACAATAGACTGGAAACAAAAAATAGAAAAATTTTGGAAAATGGGCGTGGATACGCCCACTTCATGCAGCACTCGCTTTATATAAAGTACACCGTGTTTCCATCAAAGGCAAACAAACAATAAGCATACAGCTGAGTATCTAATGTTCGATTCCACTCGAACTTAGGCTTCCTTACTTGTTTATTTTAAAATGTTGTTTAAATTTTAAGCGCCTAGGCGTGTATCACCGGTGATACACTGGCACCTGGGGGTGGTTTTTCGTCGTGATCACCGGTGATACACTGGCAGCCAACGTGTTAATGCTGCCAGTTGCTATTATGGAAAGAACTACATAGATGTATGATGACTGGTAATAGGAGTACATTGTCATTCATTAACCCACGTTCATATACATTAATATATGTAATTAAATACATACATATGTACACACATATATGTATGAATGCATGTATACATATATGTATATACATATAGTCTCTAATCAGCAATCACATTGAACTTTTGAACGTAAAGCAAAAATGCTTACACACGAAACCCATTTAAAAAACTATGCGCTGTAATGCAAAGCTGTGCAAAGCGTTTTTTTTTTAAATAACTAAACACGATTAAAGCAAAAAAATAACAAAAAAACGCAAAAAACAATTTTATATTTACGTAAGCGATAATTAAAAATAAACTATGTGGCCGCTGTGGTGCAGTGGGTAGAGTGCTCGCCTGCTATGCCAGAGGTCTCGGGTTCAAACCACGGTCCGAGTCAAAAACACCAAAACAATTTTTCTAATTAGTAAAAATCCAATTATTGGGTTTTTTAAGAGCAGCGGTCACCTCTCGGCAGTGGGCGGCATACCCTCCGAGTGTATTTCTGCCATGAAAAAGCTTCTCACAAAAAATGCATTCGCCGTTCGGAGCCGGCATAAAACTGTAGGTCTACCCAATTAGTAGGAAAAAACAAAAGGAGCACACCTCGAATTGGGAGAGAAGCTCGGCCATAAAACTCGTCAGAGTTATAATAGCGCCATTGTATTATTATTATTATTTGTTATTGTGCATAAGTAAATATGTTAAACAGTAGTCAAAAATATTCCATTTAATAAATTACTATCAATTAAAGTCAAGACTTTACTAAAACCTGTTTTGTGTTGATTAAATATGCAAAAGTTCCATACAATAAGAAAAATTTCCGTTTTCTTAAACTAATCTTTGTGTAATTGGGGAAAACCCAAATTACCTATTCCTTATTGTGAATCAAGAGCGTGGTCTAAGGGGTTATAGGTAGACAAGATTAACTGGCGACAAAAAGAAACACAGGCGATAATTGAAAGATATAAAGGGGAAAGCTGCCCCTATTTAAGCATCCATAAAAGCCGGGGACATCTAACTTGGCCTCTGCGACTTGAAACGGTAGAGAATGCCCTATTTTCTTCTCTTTATCATTAACCCCGCAATGTCTGAAGCCATACTTAGCCTTACAGCATCAAGCTTAGTTAACCAAGAAGGTCAAGTAAAACGTGATAAGCATTTTAATTTAAGTTAATTTAATGAAGTAGACTATTACTGATTTCACACAGGCGGTTAATGTAGTAATTATCCACATTTTCTTCCTTAAGTCAACAATGAAGCTCGATTTTCCATACAGAAGTTCAATTATTAATGGATCCATTACTAATTAATTGAATTTTTAATCGAATAAAAATCCAATACAACTCTGGGAGGTAAGTTCGTTTTTTTTAATTTTGAAATTTTCAGTGTTAACCGTCAATTAGTTTTGGCATGCATTTATTATCCCAACAAACATTCTCAGAGCACTCATAATTTGGAGTCGGATATGAATCACAAACATGTGTGAAATACATATGTGTGAGCTTAAGCTTTAAACAGAACCGATCGCCGGACGTGTTTTCGCGTGGTGCGGCGATGACATTTGTTTGCGAATATCGCCCAGTAAAACAGAATCAATGCGAAATTGCCATATGCATATTTTTATAATTACGATGTTTCCTTACCTCTTCAATTGACTCTTCTCTTCTGTACACATTTTCAATTTTTTCCATATCAAAAAACATATATTTTTGTTTTATTACATGTTTTTATCAAGTTCCAAATAATTGATTTGACAGGCGATAGCGTCCAAATTAGAAATAAGTCTATTCTGACGAATTTTCGCCAGTGTTTTCGTTCTGTCCGTTCTCATATACTGCCGTGTATTTTCATCGTTTGACAGAACGCCGCGGCCGACGAAAATTCGCCCGACGCTGATTCTGTTTAAGGTATAAGGAAAAATTTTTATAATTTCTTTTTCTTGTTTTTTAAATGATAATTGTAATTCGAAAAATGGGAAGTATGAGTATTTCTGATCAACACAACATGATGTGAGTTTGGAGTTAGGATTCCTTTCGGACTCTTTTATGACACGAATGTTTACTGGGATTATTTATTCATTGTTGTCAATAACAAAAAATTATGTTATGAAAATTGACATTTCCTTGTTAATTGAGTGTGTGTGAAACACAGAAATTTCCCAGCAGTATTTGAGGTAAGGAGGTGCATATTCAGTAGAATATTCAGTATGAAAAATACACTGAAACTGAGTTCAAAAATCAGGCCTGAAAAAATAACTGAACACGCAGTGAAGACATCAGGTGTATTGAAATATATGCTATGGAAGTTCTCCCTGCGTAGTCAGCCCTTTTTTCATATGGAAACTCTCCCTTCTCGTTCGGCAGTTTTTAGGTAGTTGATTTTCGACGCCACGTCTATATAAAAACGAAAGCGAAAGTTCAGATTTTGGAACTACATCTCTACTGAATATTCAGTAGGAAATATGTGCCGTTTTCCAGCTGATAAATACTGCTGGGTTATTGTTAAATTATAAATGTAATGTACTACAATAATTTTCTTTCTGAAATCAGTATATAATTATAAAACTGACGCATGAGATAACCTTTTAAATTTTTTTTTTTTTTGCCAAGGTTTTATACAATCTTGAGTGTTTAGTGGCGAAGGTGTTAAAATCCTTAATGCATGCATACATAAACATTCATATCACATACATACATAAATTTGATCATATGAATGTCCATAATGGAATACCGTGTTGCATTATTCATGGCTAATTGATGGGGTTAATGATCCTGCTGATAATTCTTCAAATTACCTTCATATTCCTTTAACGAACTGTATATTTAAGCTACATATGTATGTAAATTTTCTTGAAAATTTCGATGTTTTTGTGAGTTCAAATTTCAGAAATTAATATGCACATAATAATGCATGTTTTTTACTATATACATATGCGCATACATATGTACATACATACATACATAAATATGTACCTGTATATGAAAGGAAATCCGTTTTAAAAATGAAAAAACTACAGTTTGCAAATTTTTGCAAAATTAGCATATTAATAATGTGTGTATTAGAGTGGCCCTTACGCCTATGGAAAAATTTTTTTTCCACTTTTTTGAGACGTTACCCCCTGAAATGGTTTCATGTACGAAGAAAATATTCCCTGTTTAATATTTGCGCGATAGGGCAACGTTAACCCGTGCCACAATGTGTTGAAATAATGAACCAAGGGTTATATGGTTCTGTGGACGTTTATATTGGACGAATTCTCTTATATTTTGAGTTTTAATAGATTACAATGTTGTTATTTATTAGGCTCCACAAATAAATGATTTATGAATAAAAAATATGTACTGATATTCTATATATTGGAGTAATAAAAAGTCATGGATCCTTATTTACTCATATATACAAACAATTTAAGAAAATTGAAATTTTTAATATATATTTTTCATGTACTCGTACATACATATTTATATGGGAAATTTTAAAAATAAGTGCCCTCTATTAGTGTAATGGTACATTGTTTTTCATGCATACGTACACAAATAAGAAATTCAGATTCAATTCAGAACTTTAATTCTCTTGAAAGTCCATTGAAAGCGCTTGCGGAGCAGTGTAATAACTCCCACATAAAAGGAATTAAATAACTCCCAAAGAAGGAAATGAAATAAGTCCCAACACACTGCGGGTTATTTCATTTGTCCATAACAATTTGCAACAGCACTTTTGAGCAAGCTAATTCTCACACAGAATGAAAGAGATATCCACAGTGTAAAACCCTCAAACAATTGCAATAGCTGTAACTTTGTATACTACTTTAACCCTCTAACTCTCCGACGATGACGTCGCTTTTACTCCTTTTTTAGAAAGTCCGCAAAAGTTCGAAGGTCGTTAGAGGGTTAAATAGTTATAGAAAATTGTTCGCCATAGAATTTCACTAGGTATCCACCGACAAAAGTACCTAAATACCACAGTCCAGGGACCTTATGGAGGTGATTTTTGTGACAAAATTTTATTTTGGAACTTTTCATATTTTTATATCAGAATTCAATTAAAATGGTGTGCAAATGTAGAAAATTGGAAACTTTTAATTTTCTAAGTGCCTCCTTGGATGAAACTTTTACAAAATGCATCGAGGAAGATGAATGGGAAACCGATATTATATTTGTGAAGCATTTTGAAACGGTAGTTACGCTAACTACGCGTAAAGTGACCATGATACGGACACAAACTTTCCCAATGCCGACAGAAACTCACTTTGTGCTAAAAAGGTACCTATGCGCGGCATGTCCTTCAGTTAACTGACATCACCAGTTGCACATTTTAAAATTATTGTATTGGAAGAAAATAATATGGACTATGATTTTAAATTAATATACAATTCTTAAGTGAAATGTTTGATTTTTTTGTTTTAATACTATGTCGCTTTATACGTGAGAACCAAAATTTAATGTCATCTACATACGTACATACATCTTCTACGATTCTTGCTACTCAATTGCAACGGTCAAATAATAAAAGTATTTTGATTAATTTTATGCAAATTTGAACTTGTAAACATCTCAGAGTTAGGTTTTCGCACATACATATATTTATCGCGGCATAACCAAAAGCAGCGCTTACTAATAGTGATGTTGATAATTTTTCAACTTCAACTCGTTGTGGCATGGGTTAGGGTTGTTCAATCGGGCCAAAATTTTCAGGGTATTATTGTTTTATTAAACAAAAACATATCAGGGGGTAACACATGCAAATATCCGACTTTCGAAAATAAGGGCCACTCTAGTGTGTATATACACTGAGAAAAAAAATTATATGGAGTGGTAAAAGAAATTGCTTCCCTATATTGAACACTATTTTCTTTGCTTTGAGTAAATTTTCGGTAAAACATGTTAAAAGGCTATAAAATAAATTTGTTTACATGCGTTACCATGGTTTCATATACCTGCTTTAAAGAAATTCATACAACAAAATAAGGACAAGTTTCTTTAGCGCCATTCCATTCCCAACTTGTCCTTATTTTGAAGATTTGATTTCTTTAATTTTGATAAATTAAATTGCCATATAAATCACCATGGCAACGAATTTGTTTGAATGTTTTTGGATGTTTTTTCCACATTTTTGAGAAAATTTACTGAAACCAAAGAAAATTTTGTACTGGACGCGTATTCAAAATAAGGAAAAATATGTATGTCTTTGATCGAGAGAAGTTTTTTTTGAGTGTACTTAAATGTACTTAAAAAAGAAAAAAGAATTTATACTCTTAACAAAAAAACAAATAATTAAGTTTCTAGAATAAACATTATTTTCGTATAATCGCCGACTAATAGCAGTGTCTGATAGGAGGGATTGGCAGTTTTGCATTGCTACAGAATTGCATTTCCAATATAAATCAATTTTCACTATCACTAAAGTGTTACTGATAGGCTGATTGCACTATGTACAGCCTTGTCTGCAAGGTAGATTTATTATGAAGTTCTGAAGTAATGTTAAAAGTAACACCATTTCTGTACCCATTTATTCACTGCCAATGCAATAATTACTACGTTATTCAAATAAAATTACGTTACCTCATCGATGTTTGATAACCAGTCTGGAATGCGTTATATTAGCTGCGAGTGAAATTTGAGCGATTATTTAGTTATTCAGTGAAGGATGAGAGGGTTTCTACAAAGAAAAAACAACTGTTTAGATTTGGGTATAAAGTTAACCATCATCGAAATCATCCAATGGCAGGACCATAAAAGCAGGGAGGTGTTGGATGAATTGGTCTAAGGAGCATAGGAAGATATGGTTGTGGTCATGTGTCTTTTTCTGCATGTCAGAGCCAATTCTGGATTGGTAGAACTAGATACGGCTACAGAATTCAAAACAAAGTTGTACCAGTAGGTATGCACTAGTTTCTCGCGACATTTGTAGTACGCCTTCAGCTACAGATAGTGGTTGTAATAAGTTCTGTGAATTTCCATTAAAGCTTGCTTGAAGGCGGTTAGATCAAAAGATTGTTTTATAATTTTCAAGATGTTTTCTTATTCTATCTTTCTCTTTACCTTCATGCATACATATTCCCACCCCCCATCACTACTTACCTTTGGCACATAACAGTACAAAAACTTATGCTCCTTATCCACAATCATATGTTCCATTTGTTCCTCCGTTAAATCGTCCAATGTGTGGTTGCTATGCCCCAATGTTTCACATTGTTTCTGCATATATTCCTGTCGTTGTATATTTATTGTTTGCGTTAATTCCAAGCTTTGTTGTGTGATCTTTACATTATTATTATTGACTTCTTCGAATGCGGCATGAACAAGATCGAAATACAGCAAACATAAAAAGCTCGAGACGATCAAAGAGATTAACAAGGATTGACGGCAGGGGCAGAGGCAGAGGCAGTGGCAGCGGCAAATTGAAATTGTGATCGCTTTTGTTGTTGCTGGCCGCGGCGACATGATCTTCATCATCTTTGTATGCTTTTGACGTTAATGCGGATGATCGACAGCGACGCGCATGCGTCAACGTGACAAAATAACAATGCCAATTTTTTGTTGTTGTTGTTGTTGTTGTTTTTATAAAGATATATAAATAATAATAGTAATTGTAGCGTCTTCGGGAATTTTGTGCGCTGATGCGGAGGCAACGGCAATGGCAATGGTAATGATGATAATGGTGGAGTTTTGTGTGACATGGAAATTTTGAGTTGCTTTAACATTTGTTGTTTGTGTTTTTTGTTTTTTGTTGCTTGTTGTTTGTTGTTGAGTATTGTAAATGCTGCGCTCACAATGTTGTTATTTGTTCACCAATTAATTTTTTTTTTATTTTAATATTTTATTTTTATTTTTTTCCTTTTTTTTGCTTTTAACTACTTGTGCATATATTTTGTACGATTAATAAATTGCGATTAAGTGAAACTTTTTTGTTATGTGTTAAATGCGCAAAGTCCATATACATATGTATGTACATAAATTTGTATCTAATTTTAGTGATGAAAGCGAAAATTTGATTTTTTTTTTGTAAATCTGGAGAACAGGTTTTATTGCATTTGTAAGATTAAAGATTAAAAGAAGGCCTATGCCAACCGGTTCTCAATCAAAACAAAAAAGAAATTTGCATACAAAAAATGGCAACTTTTTTTGCATACAAAAAGCACATTAAGCAAACACTTTAGCAACAAAAATAAAATATAATAAATGACGACCTTTATAATAAGGCACAAATATTAGGCACAACTCTATAATCGGTTATCAATCAAGTTTCACCATTTCAATAACACTAATAAATCTTCAAAAAGATTAAGTGACACTATTATTAATAACGCAACTATTACATACATATATGTATGAGTAGCACACTTTCAAAAGTGGCATAGTGAAATTTTTCGATTTGTCTTTATTTAAAGGTGTATAATGTTGATTAATATTTTACTGCAAAATCCTTGCGTATTCATAAAAAAAATGCATTAAATACGAATACACTTTTAATATTCTCTGATTTCCCTGCAAAAAAATGTGCGATCAATCCCGAAAGAGATTTGTCCTCGATTGATCTCTTTCGAGAACAATCGGTCCACTATTAGTCCCCGATTGTTCCCGTACTAATTGTAGACCAATTGTTCCCGAACGGGTATAAATGTAGATTAATCGCTTTCATCCCGAACGGGTATAAATGTAGATTAATCGCTTTCATTCCGAACGGGTACAAATCTAGATTAAATGTTGAAATTTTACAAAAATGTGCAATGTATTTAAAAAATTGTAGAACAATCGGTAAAACGAATTGAACACCCTTTTTTAATAACAATTTTAACAAAATGTTGCCTAAAATATCCTATGAAAAAATCCTTTACATTACGCTCATATAATGCATACTCAAAACTTACAATTTTTTAAATTTATTTATTGAGATTTTTTTACAAAAGTAAAACATTATTTAAATATACATTAACATTTACAATTTTTTAAGGAAAAATCTACATTTGTACCCGTTCGTGCTGAAAGCGATTGATCTACATTTGTACCCGTTGGGGATGAAAGCGATTAATCTACATTCGTACCCGTTCGGGATGAAAGCGATTGATCTACATTTGTACGCGTTCGGTATGTTAGTGATTAATCTACATTGGTACCCGTTCGGGTATACAAGTTGAACAATTAGTCTCTTCATAGGACATGCTCGAACAAATGCGATCAATTCACTCCATATAAAGGGATGTAAAATTGTATTAGTCGCATGCTCCCTTGCGATTGATCCCGGACACTCTTCTTCTTCTTGATTGGCGCTTAACCGTCTAGACGATTCTGGCCGAGTCCAACAGAGCGCGCCAATTGCTTCTGTTTCGTGCAGCATGGCGCCACTTGGGAACACATAGGGAGGCAGCATCGCTGTCCACCTGATTTTCCCAACGCAGTGGAGGTCTCCCTTTTCTTTTGCGTTCAGCGGGTTTCGATAGAAATGCTTTCTTGGCCGGAGCGCCTTCGTCCATTCTCACGACATGACCTGCCCAACGCAGCCGCTGGATCTTTATTCGCTGAACAATGTCGATGTCTGTGTAAAGCTCGTACAGCTCATACTCGCCCACGCCAACGCGCAAAGGTCCATAAATCTTACGAAGAACTTTTCTCTCGAATACTCGAAGTGCCATCTCATCTGATTTTGAAATTGTCCATGCTTCTGCGCCGTACATGAGGACTGGAACGATGAGCGTCCTGTAGAGTGTGATTTTTGTTTGTCGAGAGAGGACTTTACTTTTCAGTTGCCTACTTAGTCCGAAGTAGCATTTATTGGCCCGGACACGTCCCGGATTAATCGCATTTTTTGCAGGGTTTATATGTATGTATGTTCACATTCAAAATTGTCTGTTTTGAAAGTGGACTACTACTCATTTATAACATAACAAACGCCACTGTATATTAGGCCGTTTGGCCTTATAGGTATGTAGGCACCAAAAAAAGTCCGCCTTATGCCATCCATATGATCTCTTTTTGGAAAACATTAGCTTAGGTTAGACTTGCTGGCCGTTAAGCGCCTCACATAGACTGAGTGAGTCCGTAGTGTTAACAGAAAACATTTCGGAACAATATTTTTTTTTTGACGCCCAAATATATCTTTCTTCATTCTGTATAATACAGACTGTATTTACTTATTGTCGGAGATTTTTTCTGTTTTCATTTTTGATTTCTTTGGTCTTTTATGTTCTTTTTAAAAAAATGTTTTCTGAGGAGACCTCTAGTGGAATTTTGTACCGAATAATTTTCTAAAGCATTTTCACCCTCACTGCTAAAGTTCGCGGAATCGACTAATGGCATAATCTTATTTTGCCATATCAAAAAAATGCATGGCTAATGTTTTTAATCGCCTGGAGAAGCCGTTGAAGCATTTAAATCACTTGTATTGGTGGTAGGAAGCTTACTCAGATTTTTGTTGAAACGAAATTATAGGTGAAAAACATGAAATTTTACGAATATAACAAACGCAGAACTCTGGCAATACAGCGAGCACTTGATTCGGCAAACTTTAGCAGTGACCCTCGTACCTAGCGTTGAAATTGCACATATGAATTAGCAGCTAATGGCCTAAGCACTAAAGCAACACTAGAGGCTTGCAGTTTATTGTTCCTTATTCTTTAGTGTTTTCGCTCTCACAACCCAATTTTTTTCTTTTATTTTTATTTTTTTTTTTAATAATTTTCTTTGTTTTATTAAATTAATTGCTTCATTATACATAAAACCACATTACAACACTACACATATCTAATCTGACATAAATACACTATATAATTAAAAATCATTTTTGCCGTTTACGTTGCATATATATTTCGCGTTTCGTAAAACGTAATGTCGTACCATTTTCAATGCCAAAATCAATCAACAATTTTCTTCCGTCTGCATCGTATAATGGCTGTTTGGTCTGAACATCGATCAACATAAAGGCGCGCCACAAAAAACGCCATGAAACTGTCGTACGATGTGGATGACCGCAACGTGTTGTTGAGTATATGAATTCTCCCGTACTTCTGTTAGCCGCTAGCCAAGCTTCTCTGGCTCCAACCTGTTGTTGTCGTCGTCGTCGTCGTTGGTTTTGCAATTTTTGATTTGTTAGCTTTGCTGTTGGTGCTGCTGCAAGCACTTTGTTGTTATTATCAGCGTTGGTTTCGTTGGAGTCAATCTCATCGTCGTTGTCACTGTCGTTGTCGTTTTCGCTCACATTTCCAGTTTCTTCGTCTTCTGTTGCTATACCATGTCGTCTTCTACGGCAACGACTTTCATATCGGTCACGCTGTTCTCGTTTATGTTGTGCACGTGCTGTTGATTCGATTGCTCTCTTTAAATTGGCGATTGTTGGCTTCTTTTGAGGCAACTAATATAGGTACAGTGGAAAATGAAAAAGGAGGTACATATAAATTATATGTATACACATAGTATGCATGGTTTGTTTTAATACCCATTTATATGTTTGTATGTTAATATGTATGTATACATACATATCGTCATTAATTCTTTACTTATTTTACACTTCTCTGGAATAATTTTCCTGCATTTCACTGTTACTCTGGAAACAGTCCAAACTCTGCTCGGTATTGTTTAGAACGTAGTTTTTAGAGGTTTGTCCCGTTTTACTAAGATCTTGGGGCTATTGTTAGGCAGTAAAATCCATGTCTTGGGTAGTTGATATTTAGTTGGTGGTAGTTTGGGCACCAAAAAAAAAATACTAAACCTAAAAACTCAGCTAAGAAGTTATCGTATGATTTTTTGCACTACTTCATACTTAAAAATAGCTGATACTACATTTGTACAAATGTACATTTTACATGCATATTTGCTTAAAGCACAAGCTAAGCGATTTGCTAGCTTGTTATTGACTTTTATTTACAAAGACCCCTCGAATTTGCCATTTCATCTTTAATTTACGCATATGCATGTAGATTTAATGTATGTACGTATGCCTATTGATATACTAGTTTGCAATTCAGCATTTACGAGGGTTACGTATAGTGTTTTAAATACTGGAACTGGTTTAGTGGTATGGTTTCTTCCCTACAAACACTGATGTTAGATATCAATTTGAGAATGACTCGAGAACTAGCTCTCTTATCAAATTTCTAACGTTAGAGGGCGATTCGATAACCTGTCGAGAATCCTAGCGATCTCAGCAAAAATGGAATATAATTCTCAAATCGACAAAATGATGAATTTCGAGTCAAAATCTAATGTAGTTCTCTAATGAGATTCTAATGAGAATTCTCAACTACTTCTTTTTCTAATCAGTTTCCAATTGAATTCTTGTGTAGTTTTCTACTTCTTTTTAGAGTAGAAAATAGCTTGAGAGTTACACTAGTTACTAATGTAGTCACCACACATTCTCTAACGTTAGGGATTGTGTTTGCTAGGCTTTTTTATTTTACTTGATTTACTTCGATTGAAATTCGCCTTAGTTTTGAATATTTCGACGGCTGACCCTTTTTCAAAACTTGTTTCAAAAATGACGTACATATTTTAAAGTTTGTTTTAAAAACTCCCTATTTCAGGATTTGTTTCAATAACGCTCTATTTCAAATTTTTATTCAACAACACCGCATTTCAGAGAAAATGTTCTACATATTTTTCTGAAATGGGGCGTTTTTGCATCTACATATTACTGAAATAAGGCGTTATCAAAGAAAATTCTGAAAGAGAGCATTTTTGAAACAATTTTTGAAATAGGGTGATATTTTACTCAGCCGTCGATTTATGCCAGGTGAATTGAGTTTATACACCCAGAAGCTGCAGCAAATTTTTTATTACCGCAAACTCTAATAATAGCCACCCTCGTATTTAGAAATTTAAAAAATACCCAGTCAGACACGAGCTGCAAATGGTAATAAACAATTTATCACGTATGTATTAATGAAAGTATATATTATTGTTACTATTTCAGAATCAAGAATTCAGAAGAGGAGCTGTAATGTGTCCACTGATGGGCCCACAACCAGACGGTGGGCTGAAATTGAAATGGAGTTACGAAGTCCAGAAAATTCCAATGAGGACGGTAATGGAGTTAGAAATTTAAGTAATGTATTTTCTTTAAGTTTTGTATTGTAATATAAATAAATATTTAAGAAATATAAATTTTAAAGCTAAAATGAATACTGTTATGCCTAACTCATTTTTGCGTTAGCCATAACACGTTATGCCTAACTCATTTCTACGTTAATCATAACGTGTTATGTCTAACGTATTCGTGCATTAGCCCTAACGTGGTAAGTCTAACACATTTATGTGTTAGCCCTAACGATTAGAGCTAACATTTTGGTTCGTTATTCCTAACGTGAGTGAGTGAGATGAATGTATTCGAATATGCATTTGCTAAAAAGAGATGAAAGTCATATACGTGTGCACACGTACAGAGATGAGTGCGTTAGTTTTGTCATATCGCTAGAACAAAACTAACGCACCCGTTGTATGGCGGACTAACGCGCCCGAACGTTATGACTGTGCGTTAGATAACGCATTAGTTGACGAGTAGTGTTCTGACTGGGTACATACTGAAAAATAAAAATAAAAATAAAAAAGCGTACTTGCTTCAAACACGTTGTGTGTATAAGAATGCTAAATTGCCCTGAGTATGTGCATACGACCATAAAGCTTAGCTTTCGATGACCACAAACCTTGAACTTGAAGAATAACTAATCAAAATAAGAAAAAGTTTCATTATTAAAGATTAAGCTAACTTTATTTATTAGAGAAACACTTAACTTTAATACAGCCTGATTAGCTTTAATGCAAATAAATTGCATGTATTTATATAAATACATATGCATATACCATGCTTTCATTTCATGACTCATGATATTGTTTTCTTTGGACACTCTCTTGTTTTCTTTGGACACTCTTGTGCTTGTGCGATATTGTACACGGAGTGCTTACTGCCTTCTTTAGAAGTAAGATCAAATTACTCACAGGTATATTAAACAGCATAATGAACAAATACTATATAAAAACAAATTAATTTATGCAAAAACATTTTTAAAAATATTTAAGTTATGTTAATTAATTAATCTTTCATCCTCCGCTGATTTCTCGTTTTGATTGCGACGCCATCGCATATTCATGCTTTCAATTTGCAAAAATAAATACATACAAATGTACCTGCATATGTGCTAGCCAAATAGTCCAAGGTACCAACATTTCAAGAAACCATTTTAAAGATTTAATCACCAAACAAACCCAGAAGTGTGGTAAAACCCATCATATTTTCATTCAAACAAACTGTCTCTCTCATTTCAATCAACAAATCGCTTGACCCAATTTAAGCAGACAACTGTTAGGTGATAATTGCTAAATATTTACTTAAATACTTAGCAACTTGCACACAAATCAATAACAATAGAACTTGTTTCTTGTTGGTTTTTGTGTCTATTTTTAGAAATGAGGGGTATAAAGGTTAATGTGCTGTTGTAAAATTAAAAATGAACTCAAACTGCAGTTTTGGTTCCAGTGAATTCGATTGGTTTTTTTCCATAACAGCAAGCATAATAAAAGCAAGCCTCATCAAACGGGAGTCATAGACGTTTTTAGTTGGCCTATATGGCATTTGACTGAGTTTGAAGGGATATGCGAAGAGGTTCTGGGGGTTATAACTTATAAGGCTGGTCTTTGCATGCTTCAATTATTAAAGTAAAGTTTGCTTCAATATCCCGAGCAGAGTTATGGAAACGCTTTAAATACGGTGAGCGGCAGTTGGTCTAGGTCTAACTTATTAATATACAATTGTACATACATATGTGCATATACTTACGATCACAGTGAGTGTAGATAAGCCATCCCTTTCCACATAAACTGTTGTCGCATCATCATTTGCTATCGCAATCTAAAGAAAATAGTTCAGCCCATTAACATTTTGCATATTATACATGTATGTACATATAAATAGTATTTATTAAATACTTTAACAAGCAACTAATTACATACCTCACCAAGCAGCTCTTCCGGTGTACAATCAAATGGAATATCGGAAAGCACATCATTTGCTTGTAGTATCTTTTTCAGTTCAAGCTCTGTGGCGAGCACAAACTCTTCGTGCTCTCTTATCTCAGCATCAACCTTAGGTTTACGCCGCTTATTTTTTGGTTTTTTCTTTTTACCTGGCAAATGACGTTCCTCACGTTGAATTTTTCGCAAAATATTTACTGGATAACGTTTTTTGCGCATTTTTTAATAGTTATTTTTTGTATTTACAACACAATTCGCATTTATTTTTATTAAATATAAAATGTAAACAAAAACATATGATTGTGTGGAGAGAACATTTTCCGGCGATAGCACGAAATATCGATAGTACTGATATTCACAAGTGATCGATTATTATTTTTTCTTTCAAATTCATTCATTGTGAATGCATACACAGTTTTGTGCATTCCTAGCATCAGTTTTTTTCTTTCAAAATAAAAATACCGTTAAATTAAATTTCGTAGAAACAACAAAACAAGAACAATTCAACAACAAAGGTTAATAGCGGCCGATACTGCAATATCGTGCTCACTTTCTCATTGGGATTTACTTCAGCTACAAAATCAAATACATTTCTTTTCTAGGACTTTTTCTTTTGCAAATTAATTCATATACAAATTAATGAGCAACTGTGGTAAATTTGTTGATCGTAATCCCACGATACGTGCGGCTGGAAAATGTACTACACATACGGAATCAACCGGAAGTTCCTTGAGACCCTTCCTTTACCCTTTAGGAGAGGCGGCGGAAAATATAATGCGCAAAAAATGCCAAGAAATACGTGGTAATTTATTATCACACGATCGTTATATACCAGAGGACACATTGAAGGAATTGCTCAGCCCTGAATTGCAAAAGAGCAGATTTGTGGTATTTCGTGAAAAACTCGCTGAAAATATGTACTTAAGAAAACCGAAATTGGCCAAAGTTTTTCCATTAAACTTAAAACCGGAACATATCACCAACGATAGCACAACATTCGGTGATGCTATAGTTAAATCCGAGCCGGCATATGATATTATATTGCCGCGTAAGACGCCTAATGAGGTAAACCGCGAATATATTAGTTGGCATGATAAATATATTATAAGTCATAATCATTACCTGCCTGGAGAGCAAATAAGTCGAAAGTACGATTTTTAAACAATTTTAATGAATTTTAAATAAATAACTCTTTCATTTTACTTTATTTAGTTATACCAAACCTTTCGATCGCCATAATTTTTTTGGCGTATTATACGATGTGGATGTCAATGGCAAATATGTTAAAAGGGCTATGGAGCAATGTGATAAATTGATTCTTGTAAGTAAGGCACAGAAGCAATTCCTTGAGAGAACCAAAGGACGTCTGGGACACACTTTCAATAGGTAACAGACTTTTGCATAAACTTAAAAAGTCATGTTTGTATGGGTACGGGCGTGGTAACCACTCGCTATAACTTACTTATTCTAGACAAAATAGCAATATAACACCAGATACATGTTTTGGCACACCATCCGCTGGTGATCAATGTAATATCAAAGCTTTAATGGAGTACCAAGATCAATGTGAACCAACAAGTCCACTAATCACTGCTATAGCACATTTAAATGAAGTACGCCAAAATCTATTCCAACGACACAACTTTCATATGCAAGATTTGGAAATAGCCCTAGAAGCACTTGATACTAACAAAACTGGACTATTAACTTTGAAACAAATATTCGAAGTAATGCGACAAGTATTAGTCAACTGCAATCCAGAAAAACTACTCGTTGCATTGAGACATTTCCAACTAATTGAAAATGAAAGTCTACCCAACGAAGCAGTGAAATATGAAGAACTGTGGAAATTATTGCACATGCAATATCCAATACCAAAAACCGGAAACATATCAAAAATGCCGCCAAACATCTACAATAAAGATACAACGTATCGTTTGATGTGTCAAGATCGTACAAAGCCAGCTGTAGAGGCAACAAGGCAGCTGATGGCCATCGGCCACCCAAAGCATGCTGAAGCACCAACAACTGTAAAGGATGTTATCTGGCGGGATATACCTATGCACTTTTGTCTAGCTCCCAGTGATTTTGCAAAACAACGTAGCAAAGAGGAATTAAGGCGTATATTTAAACGTTTATTGAATGGAGAAAAATTTGAGGTTATTTGGACGATTGCGCAAAATATTTATAAACGCATGGACGAGTTGATTTCGGTGGATGAAATGCGTCGAGTAATGAGTAATGAAAATAAAAAATGAAGCCTTTTATGATAACCTTTACCGGGGGCATAAATTATAGTTTCGTCTAATTATTTTGATAAACTTATACGTTAAAAGTAACTAAGTAAGTTGGAATTTGACTGCCTCATTCTCCCTATCATCCCAAATGTTAATAATAGTTATCCCAAAGATGACATAAAGATTTTAAATATTTCTTAAAATTAATTTATATTTATTAAAAAAAAAATTATAATGTGCCATTAATATTAGCTCAAAAGTCCGCTATCAATGTTCTTATCCACGTTCCTTTGAAGTGTTTCGCGGCGTTGATCGTATACTACGATTATCGTAATTGTCGCGTTCTTTACGTTTACGTTCTCTGCTTTGACTGCGACTACGCTGTCGTTTGCGATCACGATGTTTACGATCGTTGCGATCATTGCGACTTTCACGGTCATTGCGATCTTCACGACCGTTGCGACAATCACGATCATTGCGACTTTCACGACCCTTCCGATCTTCACGATTCTTCCTATCTTCATGTTCATCACTTACATCGCGATCTCGTCCCCTTTTACGTTCATTTCGTTCATTCAAACGCTCTCTTTCGTCACGATTTGGCCTTGGAGAATTATCTTTTCGCTTGCTGTGCTTCTCCTCATCACGTTTGGATTTTGGAGACTTATCTCTTCGCCTGCTACGCTGCTCCTCATCATCACTTTCATCACGATCTCGACCTTTTTTACGTTCTTTTCGCTCCTTATCGTCATGATTTGACTTTGGAGACTTATCACTTCGTCTACTGCGCTCTTTCTCCTCATATCTATCATCATATCTATCAGCATTACGTTCTTCATATCTCCCACGTTTGTCTTCTTCTTTGCGTCGCTTATTTTGTGGTTGTTCTATTTCTTCCGTTCTTCTCTTCCTAGATTTCTCGTTTTTCTTGTGCGCTTCCTTTTGGTGTTTTTCATGTTTCCTTCTCTTGCTTCGCTTATACTTAGCGTTGTCGCTATTACTACTGCTATCGCTACCACTTTCATCGCTTGAATTGCTTTGCGAGTCATCAGAGCTGTGCCGCCTCTTCTCTTCTCTGTTTCTCCTTCGCTTACTTTTGTCTGCTTTACTTCTCTTCTTCTTTTCTGATTTCTCTTTCTCTTTGGAGGCCTTCTTGGAGCCGCGTTTTTTCGAACTTTCTTTCCTACGTTTTTTCCTTCTTTTCCTTTGTTCATCATCGGAATCGCTAGAGTCACTCGTATCACTACTCTCCGTTGAAGTACTTTCCGATGAGCTCGATGACTCCGCTGAGGATGAGGACGAAGAAGACGCAATGGGAGTATTAGCCAAAATCTCTACATTAATCGCCGGCACAGACTTTGGCGCATTCTTCAAGAATTGCCTCAACTCATCCGTTAAACCACCTAAACCAATGGATGTGAAAAAATTAATTGCAAAGCGTGTGTTTCTTGGGTTGTCTGTAGGAAATAGACCAGCCAAACTTTCAGTCAGCACCTCATCCTTAAGTTTATTATTTAGCTTTCCCAAGCCCATGTATTCAGCCAACTCCTGGAATAGAATCTTAATGAAAATGCGACTAGACGACGTGGTATCATCCTCATTCAACTTAATACACTCCAACACATCCCAGCCAATGGCATCGGTGAAAAGTAAATGCGCAAAGAATTTGCTAACATTACGCAGACGATTCGTATCCAAACGGTGTGTGGTCTGATAGGTATCACGGAAAATCTCTTCGAAGGGTTCAATGTACATTTTATTGATTGTGCAAAATTTTTGCGCCAACAAACCGTAAAATTTTTCATAGGTACGCTGTTCGGCGCAGCAATCGAGGAACATGTGACAAAGTTCTATCTCTTGGCCGGGTTTTAGCTGCATTTTCATTAGCTTATGCGCACATTCTTCATAATCCAAACTTGAATTTATCGTTAGATAAATAGTGCGTCTTAGGGCAATTAAATTAGTTTCGGTATTATCGATGATATCACCAGTTATTGCCAGTTCCTCTCCGACCTTTCCGCCACCATCAGAATCGGAGGAGTCTCCCGAACCGCTGTCAGAGTCGCTGTCCGAGACAGAACCACTACCGCTGCCACTGGCGTCACTACCCAAGATCTCTTTGCTCAATCCCTTGTATTTATCCTCATTGGTTTCATATTGATCGTCGAATTTGAAAACATCTGCAAATTTTAAGGTGCGAATTAGTTTTTTTTTAATTTTGTTGTACTATAAAAGATCCTTTTGGATCTTATTGTACTGTGTTAGTTAATAAATGAAATAAATTAAATGATTGAGGTTAGGTGATATCTAAAAAATAAATTGGAAAACACTTACTCAACGCATCCTCTGGATTTGTGGCCTCATCCAACATTAACAAATGCGTAAATTGATCATCTTCCTCCACCAACTCCAACGACTCAATCACCGATTGATGATCTTTAAAACCATCCTTACGCACTTGAAAGACCACCTCAATCATATATTGTACACGTTTATCCAATTTACCCTCATGCAATATGTTCTTAAGCATTTCAAA
The DNA here is from genome assembly GCA_960531455.1 of Urophora cardui. Taxonomy (NCBI): domain Eukaryota; kingdom Metazoa; phylum Arthropoda; class Insecta; order Diptera; family Tephritidae; genus Urophora; species Urophora cardui. Next base: position 14,545,891 of record OY482674.1, read on the forward strand.
TATCGCGCCAATACCCTTCGACGACACCTCTGTCAGCTTCATGCCACATTCTTTTAGAAAAGCAATAGCCACCTCAACAGAATCGTCGGTTGGCGTTTCCACCAACAAAGTCAGTATTTCCAAAGCGAGAATTTCATGTGCCACACGCTGATTTACCAAATGCGCTATGAAACGCGATGAAGATAGGCAGACAGCCTTATCGTTGCGACGAAAAGCACGCTTAAATTGTATGACCAAACGTTTGAGTAACAGCTCGCCAATATTAGGAAATTTAGAATTGATAATGGCCACCAATGCGGCATAGACATGTGTGAAGGTCGGCGATGCTGCCTGCGCTTGTATAATGGAACGACAGAGTAGACCACGTCCACGCACAATATTCTCTTTGAGTAGCTCACGCGTGATTATGGCAATATTATCGACATTCACTTTATTTATATAACCATGTATGGATTTTTTAAGCGCCTCCCAAGCTATGCGTTGGTAAGCTGCTGATGCTTTATCGGTAATTTCCGCTTGCATCATACGCAATTTGGCTGGTGGTATGTAAGCGCCACCAGTGCGTGATGTCAATAAATCGACTGTGCGACGTTGACGTTCGGTAATTTTTGCTTTGGGATCAGTCACGGTGGCATTGTCCGTATCAGCACTGCTTTGGGGATTTACACCGTTTTTAGCAATTGAGCTAGCATTATCAGAGAGGCGCTCGTCATCGTCACGTCCCTGCTTTCTATTACGTTCGTCATCTTTGCGTCCTTCAGCAGCAACACGTTCAGCGTGTCGACGTTTACGCTCCTCTTGTCGCCTTGTTAGCGATGCTGAGCGACCACGACGTGCATGTTTGTTTGAACGTGATGGAGAGTGTGCACTTGAACGGGAACGGGAACGTTTTCTATTGTTTCCACGACTGCGTGAGCGACTTCTCCGTCGTTGCTTCGTACGCTCACGCGACCGTGAGCGCGAACGAGGCTGACGTTGGCGTTCCTGTGTGTCTGTGTCCCCTTTCTTTCTTAGCTCTTTTAAATTTCTAATGATCTCCTGCTCATCTGTTACAGCTGACTCAGTAGCAGGATGACTCACCTCCACCTGAAAAATTTTTGAAGTAGAGAAAAATGGTAATTAAGACGATTGTGTTTCTTCAACATTTGGACATACCTTAGATTTATCATTGTCTACATTCTCAGCGGCCGTATCTATTGGTTTATAAGTTTCATTTGTCTCGTCCGCTGCTTTTTCTTCAATTTGGTCCGTATGTGCGCCGTCAACATCGCCTTTTTGTTCTTTGTCCTCATTGTTGCTCGGCATTTGGTCTTGTTTGTCCTCCTCTTCAGCTTCTTCTTCGCTATTACTATGCTCACTTTCTTCTGATTCTTCATTAGTCGAATTGTCACTACCTTTTCCATAAACATGCCCTTTGTCGGCTTCATTTCCTGACATTTGATCATGTTTGACTTCGAATTCCGCCTGTTCTTCATTATTCCTACGCTCGCCCTCCTCTGAATCTTTTGCAATCAAATTTTCACTACTTTTTCCATCAGCATTTTCTTTGTCGGATACAGTGCTTGGCATTTGATCATGTTTGACCTCAACTTCAGCTTCTTCATTGTTACTATGCTCGCCTTCTGGTTCTTTTCCAGTCGAATTGTCACTAGTTTTTCCATCGCCATGCTCTTTATCGGCTTCATTGCTTAACCTTGGATCTTGTTTGACCGCGACTTCAACTTCTTCTTCTTGGTTACTATGCTCGCCTTCCTCTGATTCTTTTCCAGTCGAATTGTTACTTGTTTTTCCATCAGCCTGTTCTTTGTCGGCTTCATTGCTTGGCATTTGATTTTGTTTGACCTCGACGTCATCCTTTTCTTCTTCGCCTTCCTCTGATTCCTTTCCAGTCGAATCACCACTTTGTTTCTTGGCAACATACTCTTGTGCTGCGTTTTCACTTGCTTCATCATTTTGCTTTTCACTCTCAACAACGGCGTCATCACTTTTGTCCTCGTTCGGCGCCTTATCTACTGCGTCTTTCACTTCACATATGCTTGCATTATTAATTAGTCTGGCCACTTCTTCCAAATCTTTCCCCTTTTCTATTGCAGATGTAGTCGTTATCTGTTCAGTGTCATCTCGTGTACTTTCCAATGCCACATCCGGTTTCGTAGTTTGGCTTCTTGGGCTGCTGTGTGAACTGGACGAATTTCCACTTGCCGAACTCGTACTGCTACTCGAACTTGAATCCGACTCACTATCAGACATTTTTGCAGTGTTTCTAAACTATTTATTCGGCAAAAAACACGAGACGCTAGTAAAAAAAAAGTAAAAATTAATTTTACCAAAATTTCACACCTCACTAGTGAGGGTGCAATTTTTGATTAGATATTGGTATGATATCGATACTTTTGTTGCTCTACCGATATTTTTCGCAAGCGAAATGGAACAAATTTGGTGAAAAAAAAATTTCAATCTGCTATAAAACACATCGTGGTTAGAGCGTGAATTCAGTTGTTGCAAAAAACCATGATTTGGGTATTAGAGAGTTTTCTTCTTTGAAAAATTTCAGTGACCAATTCCTTGGCAGGTAGGTGTAATCGATAAATTGCAAGCAACATACTTGAATCGTTTTTTTGTATCATTCCTATGCACTTTTGTTGTAAAAAATAAGTTTATCGATTTGAACACTTCACTAGCTGCAGTTAACGATTTATTTATCGTTTACATCACTGTAGAACTGCATGTAGGCAAGCTTTGAGATGGGATTTTGGGAAATTCACCTCCCAAATGAACATCGACAGAAGAGGGTTGCCAGCACAGCGAAAATATGTGAGATAAATATTTTAAGGTCGTGGTAGAATGGTGGTATATTTTAATAATATAGAAAAAAACATATGTGTATTCATCTACATAATTAGAAAATGCTCCTTGACCTCACTACTTTATTACAAATATGACAGATTTATTGTTTTTTTTGTTTTCAAGTTCTAAAGTTTTTTAGAGCAACTGATATGCAACTCTGATGTGTGGTGTGCTGTAATGTCCGCTATATTCACCTCCAGAAAGGACAATCATTTTTTCTTTTTCACCTAACCTTGCCTACAGGTCTGCAGTGGTTTACATTTCCGCAAGCTTGCTATAAATTTACAAAAGCTACACTATAGCCGGCATACACAATTAACCCCTTGAGCTGATCAGTACCATTTTGAATTCAAATTCAACTCTTACTCTTCTCCAAGCCACTACACTTCACAACACCTTCGGATAACAAGAAAAAACAAGAGACGCTGATGTCCAGATTTATGTATGCATATCCGCACAGGAACTGCTTCTCCAGCTGATATTCTGAGGAAGGCTTTTGTAGTTACAAAAAAACCAACAGACTTTGACCGTTCCCAAGGCAGTTGAGCTTGATTTTTAGAACAACCCGGGTTGTATCCGGACAAGAATTTCCGGAATGATTAATAATGATGAATGCTTTTGACGTTACAATAACAGAATCAGACGTCAACAAGTAAAAGGTGTAGTCTTTTGGAATCAAGAGTTTTCACTCGTTTATTTCAAAAGCATCATAAATTGAAACAATTACAAAGAAAAATCAAAATTAATCCTGCGTTCCTTCGCAATTCAAAAACATGAAATACATGAACATGTAATACTTAGAGCGTGTTTATTAAAAAAAAAAAAAAAGAAAAAATTAAGCAACAAATTATTCAATAAGATTAGACACTAAAGCTGTTTATGCAATTATTTATGATTAAATTCATACATATGTATTTATTTAGTGGGTCGTGTAATTGGTCTCGTCTCAGGTCGTTTCGGTGTGACATCATCATCCGAAGACTGCGAGCTGCTGCTGCTATCATTATTCTTTTGCGCCTTTTTCTCTGGAATTTCATAGGGGAACACCTTATTCTGTGCCTCAAGTGCCGTCTTTAGCCGCATTAACGCCGTGCGGTTGATATTCTCCAAGCAAACATCTTTAATGGCAGTTTCAAGTGTATTCAATGCTTTATCCAATTCGTTTTGTGTGACATGTATGTCCAGTAGACATGAATAGGCATTGCCAATGGCACCTTCGGATATCTTCGAATTGCGCAATTGACTTATAAGCGCTTCGACCTTTTTGGTGTCCTTATCGCTGCGTGCATTTAGTAAAATTCTTTGGAACATTATGCGTGGCGCATTCGACAAGTATCTATCCCAGATAGCCTTTGAGGCGGTTTCGTTGCCCACTGAGTGGTAGTAAGTCCAGAGAACATTGACTGGACCCAATTGTTTATGTTCAGCAAATTTTTCAGCAAGTTTTTCGACTGCGAGGAAATTTTGCAAGAAATTAATATGTTAATTTATTTCTAAGAAAATTATACAAGAGACACTTACACAATGGCAACAACTCCGGATTTTGTTCCAAAATGCCCAAAGCGCCACCACGTGGAAACTTCTCAGCTAACTTGGCTGCCTCCGCTGTCGACTGTGCAGCAGCAATTTGCTCATACAATGACTGCAAATAAGCATCCGCTTTGCCTGCAACAATGTTGGCGTGACAGTAGCGATTATCGAATGAAATCAATTTTTTCTCCTCGTCAGGCAAACGTTCACCGATCTGCCTTAAGGTTTCCAAATCGCCAGCAGCCGCTGCTTTATTTAAATAAAATTTGAAAACTTTCGCCACTGGAAAGCGTGCGCCAGCCAAAAGTTCATTAACGAATTTCGTGGCATCCGTTAAACGTTCGGCGCGCACCAGCTGTTCAATTAGTGCAGATAAATCGGTAACACTAGGTGAAATGTGCTTTGGCAATTGTGATTTGAAATTGAGCGCAGCATCAATGTCGCCACTTTTTATAGCTTTGCGGAAGAGGTTTAAGGGTGTTGGTTGCGCAGGAGGAGCAGCAGCTTTTTTAGGCTTTTTAGGCTGCGTTTCTGCTGCTGCTGCTGCTGCTGCTGCCTCTCGGGCTTCATTGGCGGCCTCACTTTGTGCGGGCACCACAAATGGAATGTCTATATTTTTCTTTTTCAACAATTCAGCCAATTTAATGAGGAAAATTTCACTTGGTGCAATATCCTCTTCTTGCATTTTAGTCCACAAGCCCAATGCCTTGTCGGTATCTTCGGATTTGCAATAGCTTAGCAGCAAATTGTAATAAATCTTATTGCGATCAATGTGATTAAGGTCTTTAGTGGCTTCGATTAAGCCCTCCAATGGCTCTACCATGCCTTCGTTTTTGTAACGTTCACATGCCATGCTAATGCGTTGTGGTCGTGTACGTAGTCCCGGTGTCTCCAAAATCTTTCTGGCCTGACGCACGCGTCCACATTCAACAAATGAAAATACCAAATCATATAAACTATTCACTTCACCGTGAATAGTTGTGCTTAAGTCAGTTAGCCTTTGCAAATTGGCGGCATCTTCCATTTGTATGAGACGACAAGCCAATTCATTCTTCCAGGGTGTGCACTTGTATTTTTCGCAAATTTGTTCGAAAGCCTCCATAGCTTTTTGTATGTTGTCGTTGTTGAGGTGCACCTAAATTGGGAAGAAGAGCGTAATTTAGATATGTTTAGAGTAGCACATTAATATTATTCACACCAGACCTGGGCATCTTCAATTAAATTTTTTTGCAATTCTATTAATTGGTAATTCTGTTTCTGTTTTGCTTTTGTTTATAATTTTATTTTTTTTTTGTGTTTGATCTTTTTTGTTTTGTTTTTTTTTTGTTTTTTTCTTGCTTTCTTTGTTCTTGCTTTTTTGTTTTTGATTTTTTGTTTTTTTTTGTTCGTTTTTGTTTTTGTTTTTTTTTTGTTTTTGCTTTTGTTTATAATTTTATTTTTTTTTTGTGTTTGATCTTTTTTTGTTTTTTTCTTGCTTTTTTTGTTCTTGCCTTTTTTGTTTTTGATTTTTTTGTTTTTTTTTTGGTTCGTTTTTGTTTTTTTTTTTTTTTTGCTTTTGTTTATAATTTTATTTTTTTTTTTGTTTTTGATTTTTTTTGCTATTTTTGTTTTTGTTTTTGCTTTTTTTTTGTTTTTTTTTTTGGGTTCGTTTTTGTTTTTTTTTGTTTTTTTTTTTTGCTTTTTTTTTTTTTTGGGTTTGTTTTTGTTTTTTTTTTTCAAAAACAAATTGTTTAACTTAATTTTCTCAATTGTATTTGAAAAATCTCAATTACAATTACTTGAAGGTGTAATCAATTACAAAATGTAATTGAGGATGCCCAGTTCTGATTCATACACACCTTAATTAAGGGACCCAATAGCACATTTGTTGGATAAATATAATTACCCTCGACTAAAGCATCAAACAATTTCTGCAATTTTTCCGCATTACCCGTCTCAGCCAAGGTATTCAACAAACGCCACACGGCCGATACATAATTAAATGAACCCTCGCCCTCAACTATTAATTCACTCTTCTTATTACGTTCTAAAAATTTAAGCGCCTCATCGTAGCGTTCTTCGTTGATGAGCACATTTACAATATGTATTGTCTTTAGATTGTCCAACAGGAATTCTGGCTCTTTTGCTTTAAGTTTTTCATATTGCTCTAAGGCTTCTGTTGTCTTATTTTCCGTAGCGTACAAATCGATTAGCTGTGCCCATACGCCATTGGGTATAATGAATTTTTCTGCCTCTAATTTTTCAATAACTTGTATGGTCTTCTCTAAATTGCCGCTACGGAAGCAGGCATTCAATAGTTGACGCTTCAAATTATTAGCACCTTCGCCTTTTGCTTCAACATTGGCAATAAAACGTTCTAGTTCTGAAAGATGTGATGACGAAATTTAGTTTCAATTCACATACATACATATGTATATACACAATTCATATTCTGAGCATTCCCACACATAAATTATGCCTCACTCACCTTCAACTGTCAACACATCCAAACTACGTTTGCGTGGCTCGGCATTTTTCAATGGCGCCAATTCCAATTCACCCGAGCTCAATTTTCCCAAATATTCGGAAATTTCCGTTGTCAAAGCGGCACCTAGGCGTTCGGAAATGCGTGCTGCATTTGTATTGCTAATCGACAATCCCTCCTTTATGAACACGGGCAGTAGACCACTCAATACTTCAATTTCATTGCGGCGGAAATATGTACAGACATCATATAAAATAGCACCAACAATGTCGAAGCTGTTTTGTGTTGCTGCTGCTGATCCTTCACTTTCATTTGTCTCCTCACTCGTTTCAACTGCCGCCTCTCCCTCTTCTTCATCATGCGCCTGCGCCTGCTCCTTTTCCGCACCACCTTGAGCGCCCGTTAGATATGGACGCCGATTATTAACGGTCTCGTATAGCTGTCGTACAACTTGTGTAAACGACTCATAATCATTAGTTGCAGCCAACGCAGGCACCAGCAATGGTCGGAATATTTGTGGCGCATAATTTGCACGATAGAATTCCATAATGTCAGAAGCTACTTTTAATTCATTTTTCGTCAACGCTGCATAGGAAACAGATGCTGCTGCATTTGCATTTGATATGCCAACATCGCGTAATAGTGTTAAGATTTTATCCCAATTCTTTTCCTTTAAATGAGGTATGACATAGTCACGTAATGTTTCGGAGGTTGGATTCAAATCAAAATCTTCTTGCATATGACGTAAAACGTGTATGATTTGGTTTGGTTGTGAAGAACAAATTAAAGGCCAAAAGTAATGTTGACGTATGGGAAAACCTGAGTTCTTGAGTGCATGTAAAAACTTGAGTGCATTGGAGACCTCGCCATTGCTAAGCGCTGCTTCGGTGGCTATCAGGAGTCCCTTTGGATTCAAACCTTAAATAAATTGTAAATAACAAATATAAAGCTTTAGAATTTGCTGCACAACTGATTTCAATATACATACCTTCATCATTTAGAGTTTTGCAAATGCTTAAAATCTTCTCTACAGGCCGATTAGCCTTCACCAATTGCTTAACGAAAAAAACGCCAACATCGATGGGTGTGCCATCGGGACGCGTGGCGCGTGGCATTAAACGCAAGATTTTTAAACCCACATCATCGTAACCCTTATTCACCAAGCGTAATATAACATTGACGGCATCTTGATTGAAACCCGCCGATATGCGTAATTTCGCCAATACCGCATCCACCTTATCCGCATGACCATTAATACTCAGCGTATATACGACATCCAGCAGATCTTTATCAAGCAAATATATTTCTGCCTTTTCGCATTCTTCTAATGTACGTAGTATGGCATTAATATCACCATGGCGCGCATAGCAACAGAGTAGCGTGGCGTATGTATCAGCGCTGGGTTCTAGATTAGCTTGTTTCATTACGGCTAAAATGCCTTTGGCTGATTCCAGATCGTTGGCCTAGGTGTAAAAATTTAATTTAATTTCAATAAATACCACTTAAAAATGACTTCCAATTTATGTACCTCTGAGTGACCCAATATCAATGAATTGAAAACATTCTCATTTACAGGCAAATTTTTCGAACGCATAAACTCCAGAATACGTGTCGCTCCCTCAATATCACCTTGCTGACAATAACGTGCAATCAATCTTTGGTATGTCACACGATTTGGTTCAATATTTTTCGATTCGATTTCCGCCAGGAAATCCGTTGGCGAGAATTGATGCTCATTTTCCAAGTATACGCGCAACAAGGCATTGTAATGCGAAATATCCATGGGTACATTTAACGTTTGCAGTGTCTTCCAAATCTCCTGTACCAGCGCCGTACGCACCTCCGGCAATTCTTCCGGCACCAAATTGCCACAGCAACGTATTACGAGTAGCGATTGCGAACTGGTTGCCGAGCGTTGAGTGCGTATCTCTTCGAGTACTTCTTCAATGTCGCGTCGCGAAATGCGACCAACACGTCGTACATCATGATCCAAACGACGCAAATGCTTATCCAAATCTGGTTTATTGAGATCTAGTTTAGTGGCTGGATTGTTGGCAAAACCGCTGTAAATTGATGTGCACAATGGAACATGAATGAATACAAATGTGTTTGGGTTTTATAGGTTATGTACAACAACAATGAAATCTGATTACTGCATTCATTTACGAAACTATTATTTTAAATGAGAAAAGCTATGCATTAAATAGCAAATTTTCGGATTTTAAACAACATTATTATAAAAATACATTGCCTATTAAGAAAACTATAATATTTTGTATTGCATTATTTTTTTCTGCTTTGCATTGCGTAATGTTGCGAGAAAAGTGTGGAGGCCCACCGGCCGGGATCATTTATGTACTTACTGCTGGAATTGTAAACCAATGCTGGGTGTTGATTGTAGTAGATTGCTTCCGTTTTCACTTTGACGCACTGTCTCAACGACGAAATTTCGCGTAAAACCTGCAAAATAGCGCATAAACTTTCCTGTACGCAAAATCGATGCCATGTTTTCTTTTAACTTGCTGGAGGAATGACAATTGACAAGAAAAATGCGTTTTCACACCACACTAGTGCTGGAAAACCATCGATTGAACTATCGATGGGGCCGATGCCATAGCGATTATCGATGGTTTTTTTAACTCATCGATAGTATTGTTACGTATTTGTCGATAGCTCGATTATTTCTATAGGGTTCGTATCGCTGAATTGTTAAATAAAAGTCTTTATTTACTTCTTAATTCACACTGCTTTATTTCACGACTAAAAAGTCTACACTTGTTTTACTTGACTTGATGTTAACACTTCTACGGTTAAATTACGACTGACTCTGGAGCGCCTGCTCGCCGCCTTATATAGTCTGTCAAACGCAATCTGGAAAATTCTGGCAACACTGGAAATTATCTGGTATCTTCTTCTAGTTCTGGCACTTTCCCTAGAGATGTGTTCAATCATTTTAGTGATGTAAGTGGAGAACCGATTATATTCGCCACACTGCCCTCCACCTAAGTCTGATCGTCCCGATCTGACACATTACTTGTCCCAAATGCTGCTAGCCTTTCCAGATGAACCACTTTCATTTTATTCCTTGGTCTTCCAATCGTTTGTATGCGATACACAACATCGTTGAGCCGTTTAATCACTTTGTAGGGCCCTTCCCAAGTACACTGCAATTTCGGGGACAAACCTTTCTTTCGCTGCGGGTTGTATAGCAAAACTAGATCTCCCTCAACAAAACCTTCTGAGTTCATTGCCTTGTCGTATCTGGCCTTCATCTTGTCACTCATGATCTTTGTTCGCTGTCTTACAAGTTCATGTATTTCTCTCATTTCCTCTTCCAGAACGTTGTTAGATTGTCTGGCATTTATTCCCGCATCAGCACTTATCCCAAATTTCAAGTCAGCTGGCAGTCGAAGATCACTACCAAAGATTACTTTTGCAGGAGTCTGACCTGTTGTATCGTGTACGGCCGATCGATATGCCATCAGGAACAGAGGAATATGAGTGTCCCAATCTCTCTGGAACTTATCCACCACTTATCGTAAATGTTCCTCTAATGTTCTGTTAAATCTTTCTACCATGCCGTCTGATTGTGGATGCAACGCAGTTGTTCGGGTTTTCCTAATACCCAGTGTTTTGCACAGCTCCTGAAACACAACTGATTCGAAGTTCCTTCCTTGGTCAGAATGTAGCTCTATAGGTGCACCATATCTCGCCACCCAATTGTTGGTGAATACTTCGGCTATAGTTTCTGCTTCTTGATTTGGAATCGGGTACACCTCCGGCCATTTGCTGAAGTAATCCATGACTACCAGTACATATTTGTTTCCAAGTTTGCTAGTAGGAAATGGCCCAGCTACATCCATGGCAATTCTCTCAAATGGTGCTCCTGAGTTGTATTGTTTCATCAGCCCATGACTCCTGGATTTGGGACCCTTAGCCTTTATGCACACGTCGCAGTTCGCAATCCACTCAACAACTGTCTGACGGCAGCCGACCCAATAAAACCTCTTCTTGATTTTCTCTACCGTCTTTGTTACTCCAAGATGACCTCCACTTGGACCATTGTGTAGTTCATTTAACACATCCGGTATTCTTTTCCTTGGAACAACTATCAATGTTTTAGAACTTTGACCATCTTCACTCTCCCAAACACGATGTAGGCAACCATTTACCAATTGCAAACTATTCCACTGTGCCCAATATGATTTGGCAACAGGACTTTCTGCTGACATCTCTTCTTTTGATGGTCGTTCGTTTTGCTCCAAACCAATCATTACACGTGCCAGATCTGGATCTTCTATCTGACACTTCCTTAATTGTTCCGCATTCCATTCGTCTGTAGATGTTATTGTCATTAGCCGAACATCTATGATGTCTTCCTTCTCCTCAGCTTTAGAGCAATGCTTGCATTCAAGATTACATGGTCGCCGCGACATTGCATCAGCATTTCCATGGGTACTGCCTTTGCGATGGTCTATAGAAAAGTCATAATTTTGTAGTCGCTCAATCCACCTTGCTAACTGACCCTCCGGATTTCGGAATTTCAAAAGCCATTTTAACGCTGCATGATCAGTCCTGACGTGGAATCGTTGACCATAGAGGTACTTATGGAAGTGTTTGATGCATTCTACCAATGCCAATAGTTCTCTTCGTGTTACACAGTAATTTCTTTCCGGTTTCCCAATTGATCGGCTGTAGTATGCGATAACCTTCTCCTGTCCGTCGATTTCCTGTGACAAAACACCTCCTATAGCATAACCACTCGCATCAGTATCCAAAATAAACCTCGCTCCTGGAACCGGGTATGCTAGCATTGGAGCAGTACAAAGCCGATCTTTTAACGTTTGGAAAGCCATTTCTTGTTCCTTCCTCCACTCAAAAGTCTTATTTTTCCTCATAAGCTCCGTGAGACTATTTGCTACGCTGGCAAAATTTGGTACAAATCGGCGATAGTATGTGCACAGCCCAAGAAAGCTTCGCAATTCATGTAGATTCCGAGGTCTTGGCCAATCTTTTACTGCTTCTATTTTTTCGTTATCAGTGCAGATGCCCTTTGTAGTCACTTTATGTCCCAAGTATTTTACTTCTTTCTTGAATAATGCACATTTCTTAGGACTTAACTTGAGACCAGCGCCAGCTATTCTTCGGAAAACTTCCTCCAAATTTTTGAGATGTTCATCAAAGCCTTTTCCCAATACAATGATATCGTCCAGGTACACAAGACATGTTTTCCAGTGCAATCCTTTCAGTACCTGATCCATAAGTCTCTCAAAGGTAGCTGGAGCATTACATAATCCAAATGGCATCACCGTAAATTGCCAAAGACCATCGCCAACACTGAAGGCTGTTTTCTCCTTGTCTTCCTCTTTTACTTCGACTTGCCAATAGCCGCTTTTCAAGTCCAGTGTTGAAAACCATTCCGTTCCAGATAGCGAGTCCAGAGTGTCGTCAATTCTTGGCAATGGGTAACTATCCTTTTTCGTTACATCATTCAGTTTCCGGTAGTCAACGCAGAATCTCATCTTGCCATCTTTCTATTTAACAAGTACTACCGGAGAACTCCATGGACTGACTGATGGTTCAATTACCCCACTGTCGCTCATTTCTTGTATAATCTGGCTCACCATTTGACGTTTCGCTAATGGAACGCTGCGAGGAGCCTGACGGATTGGCCTTGCATCACCGGTGTCAATGTGATGCTTCACAATATTTGTCCTGCCTGGTTTTGTACCATCCTTATCAAATATGCTAGAATACTTGGCAAGTAATTCGTTCGCCTTTCTTTTGTGATTCTCCTGCAGTTCTTCTGTCCAAGCATTTATTTCATCTGAAAGATCTGTATTGCTAGTAGAAACTTCTCCTTGGGATTGTTCGCAATTCATGATGATGTCAACCTCTTCGCATTTTCCCAATATAGCACCTTTGGAGAGTTTGATTGGTGACTTGAACTCATTAAGTACTCTTACTGGTAGTCGTCCATCTTCTTTTGTCATAGCCAGGGTTTTTCCAACAAGTACATCGGATTTAGTTTCTGTTTCTGCTTCGACAACCCACAATTTGTTTGTCCCACAATCTCCATCAATCTTTGCCCAAATAATTGCCTCGGACTTTGGCGGTATCTGCTGATTCTCTTCCACGAGCACTTTCTTACTGCTGCATCTCTTATCGTAGCCAAAATTTAGCGGCACCTCCAAGTTTTTGTAACTCATAACCTTGTTTTTCATGTCAATCTTAATGCCTTGGTCGATTAGGAAGTCCACACCAATTATGACTTCATCAACAATTTCCGCCACTATGAAGGTGTGTCGTACGACAACATTTCCAATTACAACTTCGCATGTAACTTCCCCTAGGACTTGGGTATCCTCGCCTGTTGCCGTACGCAATTTTGCTCCATACAATGGCCTTATTTCCTTCTTTACCAAGTCAGATCGAATGATGGAATGAGATGCTCCCGTATCCACAGTCAACATTCGCTCCATTCCGTCCACCAAACCACCAATAGTAACATTACTCGTGCTTCTTCCCAACTGAGAGACAGAGATTATGGGGCATTCCATTGTGGGGACCAGCCCACGCCCCTTTTGGCTGGCCCGCTTTAGTTTAACGACTCAGTTGATTTGGGCGCTTGTTCATACCCATCAATATTCCGCTTGCGCCCATCGGCAGTGCTGAACTTACTGGAACTATTGCTGCAGTGGCGTGCTATATGTCCTATTTTTCCGCATCTGAAGCATTTCACAGCATTACTTTTCTTTTTCTGCATTTCATTCAACGCCTCCCATATTTTGCTTAGTAAGTCTGGCGTTTCCACTTCCACACGATGAGCCTTGTAAGTGGGCTTGCTTAATAGAGATGCCGTTTCCTGTGTCAAAGCATATGAGACCGTTTCAGTGAAAGTTCCTTTTGGGTTTGCATAGGTAGCCCGCTTCGTTTCAATATCTCGTATTCCATTGATGAAGCTTTGAATTTTCATTCTTTCGATGAATTCTTGAGGTGCTCCTGCGTTTGCCAAATGAGCTAGCCTCTCAATCTCAGAAGAAAATTCTTGTAACGTCTCATTTGGTTTCTGGAAGCGATTCTGCAACTCCATTTGATATATCTGCTTCCTGTGCTCGCTACCATAACGTCTTTCAATGGCACCCATAATTGCGTCATAGCTGTTCCTTTCGCCCTCGCTAACAGTCTGTAATATTTCTGCTGCAGGTCCTTTCAATGCTACGAACAGGGCAGCGACTTTGTCCTCCGCACTCCAATTATTTACAACTGCCGTTTTCTCAAATTGTAGCTTGAATACTTGAAATGGACCACTTCCATCAAACGACGGAGGTTTTATCTTCTGTGTAGCAGTTGAAGCGACTGGACGACTTAGTTGAATATCCTGGAGACGGGCTTTCAATGCTTTTACATCGTCCTCTAATTTTTCTTGTCTTTCTTCAAGGACCTCCTTAACTTGTATAATTTTTGCATCCTGTGCCTTGAATTGTAAGGACATGCGTTCTTCTTGTGCCTCCAACTGGGCCGCAATGCCGGACACCTGTGATGAAAGTACTGACTGTTGCAATTCCATTTTTGACGTTATCTGTGCCTGTTGTTCTTCGATTTTTGTCGACATCTGTGCCTGTTGATCTTCCATTTTTGCCGATATCTGTGCCTGTTGTTCTTCGATTTTTGTCGACATCTGTGCCTGTTGATCTTCCATTTTTGCCGATATCTGTGTCAGCACAGCCAATATCGAGTTCATGTCTACGTTTGCTACTGACTGTGGAGCATCTTCCTTCTGGGTTTCTTCCTTTTGCACCTCTTCCACATCATCGTTGAAATCAAACTCATCTACATTAATGTTATATGCTTCCATAGCTACTCTTAACCTTGCCTGTAGTTCAATTTTATTGCCGGTGGTACTCAGGTTTCTCTTTTCTAACTCCCTTTTAAGTTCTTGGATTTTCAGATCATTTAACTTTGCCATTATTCTTATTTCGTTATCCTTGTCTCGTTATCCTTGTTTCCTTATCCTTGATTCGTTATCCTTGATTCGTTATCCTTGCTTCGTTATCCTTGGTCCTGGAATTTATTTAACAATTCCAATTCTGACACCAATTGTTACGTATTTGTCGATAGCTCGATTATTTCTATAGGGTTCGTATCGCTGAATTGTTAAATAAAAGTCTTTATTTACTTCTTAATTCACACTGCTTTATTTCACGACTAAAAAGTCTACACTTGTTTTACTTGACTTGATGTTAACACTTCTACGGTTAAATTACGACTGACTCTGGAGCGCCTGCTCGCCGCCTTATATAGTCTGTCAAACGCAATCTGGAAAATTCTGGCAACACTGGAAATTATCTGGTATCTTCTTCTAGTTCTGGTACTTTCCCTAGAGATGTTTTCAATCATTTTAGTGATGTAAGTGGAGAACCGATTATATTCGCCACAGTATTTTACTTGGTAAAGCTTAGTATCGACCTCTCAAGAAACGCAAAAGTTTCATATAAAATGACGTACAAGAAATGCTCAAGAAATTTTTCTTGTGAAACTTCCTTGAGCGAGTATCGACCTCTCAAGAAATTTAGTACACTTTTTTAATACTATTTTTCAACGTTATGCGAACACAGCAACACAGGTTTTGCCAAGAAATATATCATCGAGCATTTATTTCTTAAAGAAATTTTGACGTTTGTTGCGTGTTGAAAAAATATCGTGGAAATCGATAGTGAAAATGGCAAAAAAGAAACGAAAAATAGAATGCACAATTTTTCTAATGATGCAAGGGCATAGTTGGCATCGATTTCTCATATTTTATTCCATTCCGGCCATCAATATACCACAGTTTACCAGTAATATAAGGTCATCCTCGTCGCATTCGATGATATCCTAAAATAATAACAAAATTAAACTATTGAAAACATATATTTAAAGCTTTTATTTAATATTTTTTAAGAACTTACTAATTGCTTATGTTTACAAAAAGGTTTATTTTGTTTACGTTTTTGATGCTCTTCTTCATTTCACTTGGTATTCACGGTGGATTACTAAACGTCAAAATTTCTTGCCTACTACCTTTTTTTACTCAAGAAATAAATCCAAAAATTTCTTGAGCTGTTTCTTGAGAGGTCGATACCAGCCTTAAATAACTATAACGTCTGTTAAAAAAATTAATCAAAAAAACTGAGATTTATAATTTTTAAGGTACTTGTTTGGAATATGTGGGCTGTGAATATATAAATAAAAGATTAGTGAAGAATTTTATGAAAAAAACTTGCAAATAAAGCGGTTTTTTTCACTGAGAATTGAGAAATTTAGGTTTTGATTTCGCCTCTCCTATTATTTTGTGGACAACTGTATACGTACAAATGTGTGTATGTAGTATTCTTACTTTGATTAGTTATTAATTTATTTTTTGTATTGAACTTTTTACATAAACTTTGGTCTTTTTTTATTAATTTTATAATATGTTTCTAATAAAAATTTATATTTTTCTTTTAAATATGAGAACGTAAGTACAGACATGCATACATATGTCTGTATATGAGATTCACACCTATGAAACAAGAAAAAGGTACGATTTTCATTTACCAGCGGTACGAAGTGAATTCGATAAAAAAAAAAGTATATACTATGAAGGGGTAAGAGAGTACAATGAATTGCCAAGCAATATAAAAAGCTGTATTAACTTAGATCAGTTCAAGAAATTACTAACCATATATTGCAAATCATTACCAATTCGATAACTAATTCCGTGATATTCCTATCTTTTTTTCTTTCTTTTCCTCTATCTTTTCGTGTCGGCCGGGTGACGGCTCGTGGTGGAGTTAAAGCTTGTATGGAGAAATGACGTTCCCTCATGAACGTCGAATTCACGTCCCTTCTTGCGAACGATAAAAAATCCTTCCCTTATGACGGCAGGAAATGGAAATATCTTGAGAAGGACAGCAACACCCGTCCCTAATGACGGGAAGTATATCAGCCAGCGTTGCCACTTAAAAAATTTTAAATTCACCAAAATACAAAATAAAAGTAATCAAAACTAGAAACAGGTAACCAAAATTAATAATATAGGCATATCGCTAGCTTAGAGTGCAAACAGTGTATGTCCACTTTTATAAAAAAAAAGTGTATTTTTATGTAGAATGCTAGAAAAATCAAATACGCACCACGCTAAACAAGTCTGTGACACTTGTTATATTTCTACTCGTTGTTATTCAGTGATACGCAAATTGTGTAAGTCCAAAAAGCGAATAAAATACTGTAAGTCCAAAATATTTACATGAACAGAAACTTTTTCATTTCGAAATTTTTTTTTACTTTTTGTATTTTTCTCCTACAAGGTTTGACTAAAGGACTTACACAATTTGCACTCTAAGCTAGCGATATGCCACATTAACGTTAGGGCTATTTATTTGGAAGCAAAACAATATATACGGATAAAAAAACTAAAATATATCAATCGTTTTACATTTTATGCCTTAAGCAGTTCCGACGTCGAGCGAAATATCGACCGATCGTAGCGTTCTATCAACATTTAAAAACACGGCCAGACATGAGAATGAACAGCTGACGAAAATCGCCCGACGAAAATTCGCCAGAATAGATTTATTTTTAATGTGATCGCTGGCTCCTGTATTTGGACTTAAAAGCTTTTTAATGCTTAGCACGAAAATTATTTTTATTTAATTTTTTATTTTTGGGGGTAAATGAAAAAATTTCAACAACTACATATTTCCAACGAAGGTTGAGTATAGCTATTGTTATGGTTTGCTATCGATATCAATCCTGATATCGATCATAAACGGGTTAATTTCGGTTGCTCGATTCTGTCTGTGTGGCAGCACCACTATTTCAGTAGTTTTTTTTTCTTAGTACTTTTCCAATAACTTCCATTTCATAATGGCCGACGTGCTGACATGGTGAAGAAGAATGGTTGACGCGTGGCCAAACTAAACAGGTCGTCGCATGGGAGGCAGAATATGCGATTGACGCTAGGCGGCTTGTTTCAAATGTCAAAAGCAGGGAAAAAGAAGTGAACACACAACTTAGCAAGGATTGTTTAAAGAAGGATTTCGCGGCAGATAAGCTGATTGCAATTGGGTACGTGTGCAAAAAAAGTGCGAACGTCAGATAGAACCGATTGGGGAAAAATTTTTGCTTTGAAAATAATTTCTCTCCTCCTTCACGTTGGCATTTTTTTTTTTAAAGGAAACACACACATCAAAACGTAACTAATATAACCTTCTTTGGATAAACCTTGAGCTTAGCATTCTACTTCTGCGAACAAGGCATGCAAGATTGTAAAATCAAATCAACAGACAATAAGTGACATATGCCAAGAAGAAGAAGAGCGATTCTCCCTCGCATCGACCTTGTATGTTTGAGCTATGGGCTAGTGTAATAGGTGGCCGCACTGCGAGACGAGGGTGATTATGAGGTTGTCTCGATGGCAACAGCTGACAATTTTTTTTTTTGACAGGAGTCATTTCCTTGTTCGAGTAAATTTCATTCACCACTGGTGGTGTTCTAACGTTTTGTATTTTCTTATTCAGTTACTAGATATCTTAAATGTAACCTTTTTTTTTAAAACCCTGTAATTAATTCTTTTCTTCCTCCACTAAGAGTCTAAACAAATTTTAAATAAGTAATTGTATCCGAAATTTACATTGATTTCTTTTTATTCTTCTAGATGGTTATATGGTTTTGCTGTAATTTCCAGATCTCGATCTATATAGATTGCACGTAAATTTTTCTTATTTGCAAATAGGCAAGCTTTCGAGCCAACCTCTATAAGTAGGCCTTTCATGGGGAAAGCTTAACTCAAATTTCCCATCTCAACCTTGACAATCGTTCCAATGGCGGGGTATGCACATGCATTGGTGATGGAGAAACTGGTTCTTTCAGGGTTGCCATGAATACCTGCTACTGTGAAAATACGCCACACGTGGTTATTCGGGTACTTAGTACTTTCAAATGCACCTATTATAAAATGTTCTTATGCGCTCCATACAAATTTAAATTTTACATAGTTTACAAAAAATTAAATAATTATTTACCACATAATTTTAATATGTTTGTTTCTTATTGGCTAGTTATGGATAGTTAGCCAGGTTTGGGCTGGCAGAACGTTTCTTGATTTTCTGTTCATTTCACTCTTTATGAACGTAATTCTTTCCGTTTTGCTCTTTTCATTTCACTTGACAGCTGGCTGCTAGTTTAATGAGAAACAAACATACTATTTCATTAATCAGATTTTCCTGTCTCTTACCATTTTTATAATTTGAGCGTAAGACAACAATGTCTACTAATATTCCCAACGTACACTAATAGAATTTTACAGTAGCAAATTTACTAGGGCACGAATATAATCGATTAATTTGAGATAGTTTCATGGGAAAAATGCTTGAGGCATTTTATTCCGAAAGTTTTGGTATTTTTATTTGTGTAACATGGCAATCGCATTCCATCTCGCTTGTGTCATTGCTAGCGTCATACCATGATATAGACATTCGGGTAACCGTAAAGTCACGCCACTATTATGCACACGTCACTACACCACTGCAGACTATATGGAAAGAAAACGGGACTCTTCCAAACTGAATAGATAAAAAGGTGGAAGGCACGCTTGAACAGAAAAATTTTAGTACAGAGTCAGTCAGTTGGTGGATAGTCGTTGAGTTGTGAACGTGTCAGGTGAACGCGTCGTATGTTTGAGATATTTTGATGGGAAAATAATAATTAAATATATGTACTATATTACAAAAAAAAAAAAAACAAAAGTATTATATTTGAAAGATATAAAACATTGAAATAATTAAAGAAAATACTTGTAAAACTACTGAAAACAGGTATAAGTGGAGTTGAAAGTTTTCAACGGAAACGCAAGTAAAAAAAAAAAAAAAAAAAAAAAAAAAAAAAAAAAAACCAAAGTGTGTCAAAAAAAAAATACGTCTAGGTAGCAGCTGCAAGATCGCAGAAACCAGAAAGGTATCCCATAGGCGGCGTCCATAAAGGAATAGTGGTGTGTGCTGTGTGCTAATAAGAAGGAAGAAAAAAAAAAAAAAAAAAAAAAAAAAAAAAAACAAAAATTGAAATTCCAACATTAACAACAAAATACATATGTACATAGATTTAAGCGCTTGTGCATGACTCACGCAATGGAAACATTTTCATGGCATCTCGTCCCAATTGCCGTCGCGTTGCTTCTGTTTTAATGGAGAACAATATGGCGAAATAGAGATTTGCTTGGCGAGTGATGTAGTGCTGTGCAGATGGCGAACATGTTGTTCCACTTTGGTTTCAAATTTAGTGTTTAAATAGGCAAATAGACAAAAAAAAAAAAAAAATATTTAAACGTCCTTAATGTGCGAATTGCCAACTAAACAAAAAAAAAAAAAAAAAAAAAATAAACAATTATTGCTTAAAAATAAGAAAAGGAAAAATTTAATTTGGACAAACAAAAACAAAACAAAAAAAATGGCAAACCTAAAATTAATTCAAAAACACACCAAAAGAGAAACGCCGTTTTTAACATTGAAACTGTGCACACAAAAAAGAAGCGCAAAAATAAATTAAACACCAAAAACGGATGACGGCTGAACCGATTATTGCAACAACAGCGTTACAAATCGACACTGAACAACGTGGCAATACAGCTTCTGACAGCAAGACAACAACCCGAACAACAACAACAACAACAACAACAACAACAACAACAACAACAACTGCAAACACAATTGCAACTTTGACAGCAAGCGCAGCAGGAGCAGCAGCAACAGGTGATACTAGAGGAAGCAGCAGCAGCAGCAGTGGTCTTCAACAACCGGTGGCAGCATCAGCAGCAGATCGGTGGCACCACCACTAAAGGTGCACCGCAACGGGTGGTGAGTCAGTCAGGCGTCGGAGGTATCCGTCTAGAAATTTTGCGCCTTATTCGGTGAGTTTTCAGTCAAAAAAATAAAATAAATAGATAAATGGTTAAACCTATGCAAATAGTTAACGAATTCGAGTACTTCGTGTGTGAACTTTGGCACCGATAATGTTCCCTTATACATCTAATGGACAGGTTCACCGATTAAAGCGTGTAAAACAATTTCCTTTTTCACATCAATTTGAGTACATCAGAAAATACGCAAATTTTGTTGTAAATCTGCTAAGACTAGGTGAAAATAAACATAAATATGCGCCAAATTGATTGTACATTTTTTTTTTTCAATTTATTTTCTGAGTGTAGCTAATAAGCAACGAACTTACCTATACACATATGTACGTGCATAAGTCTGTTTTCTGGTTGTGTTGCCGATCAGCCTTACCTAAGCTCCTTCGAGTATACAAAATATAGTGTAACCCATAAGTTGCTATTTAGCTACGCTAGTATTCCACTTATAACTTACTCTTAGCGGTTAATATTAAATTACATTAGTATGCTGTAATGGCGGTTCGGATTTTTTTTTATATATTTATATGTCCATGTATAATTAAACGCACACCTATACAAGTGTACGCATAAAAAAAAAAAATAAATAAATAAATAAATAAAGAAAATAAAGAAGATAGGAAGAAATATAATAGATAAGGCAAAAGGGGCAGGGAGATCCGTGTAGGAAAATATAACCAAAGGGAAACGTAACTACTCACTCAATAAAATAAATGCAAATAATTACTACAGGCCACTAATAATATAACATAAGACCCTTAACAGAACAGTTCCATCACTGACTCCTCCCGTTATATTTATTACATGCAACGCAATTTGATGATACTACCCATTCCTTGTACATGTATATATATATATATTTAAGGGTATAGGCGTAGCAACTATGATACGTATGCTTAGAATTACATTAGCATTATAAGACGATGAACTCCTAATAAAGATGTTGTAAAATGGGAATGTTGACCACCTTAATTTAAAAAGGCATAGAGATTTTCAGGATGGGGTCATCAAAACATAGGTGCACTGATGACCATGGATGAGGGTGGGTCGATAAGCACCGACGCTGCAACAACACCAGCAGCGCATAATAATTACGGGGTCATCGAATTTAAGGTGCACCGATGGCCATGGATGAGGGTGGGTCGAAAAGCACCAGCGCTGCAACAACACCAGCGGCGCACCACAGGTAAGGGGTTACTGATATTCATGTGCGACAGTAACTATGGATTAGGGTGGGACAAAAATGCACCGGCGCTGCAATAACATCGGCAACGCCACCCCCTTGTGAGTTCGGCCTTTAACTTTTTTTTGATTTTCCATATGTTTTAAATTTCAGCTTTCTCTTATGTATTTTCAGATGCCTGTTAATAACCGGTCCTTCCGGTTGATTCAAATTAAACTCAAATTTAACGATTTTTTTTGCGATATATATATATTCAAATTTAAATTCACTTTGACAGTTTTTTTTTTTGACAGTGGTTATTCAAATTCAGTGCATATCGATTTCAACGTACATTCAAATTTACATTTTGGTGCAACGATGATTTTCTCGTCCGTCCGCGATTATTTAAATTTAAGCATGTCAGCATTTCCGTCCGATTTAAATTTCGGTTTAAATGTTTTGCTAACGTCCGTCTGATTTTAACGTACATATGTACGTTCAAAATTCATATTCAAATTTTAACGACATTTTCCCTCGGTTTGTATTTATTTAAATTTAACTGATGCCTGGCCTCTTGAATTTGATTTTTTCCGGGTTATCTTTTGAATTTTCGAATTTTTCAACGGTCTGTCCGTGGCATCCGCCTAAACCGGATGTTGTTTTGGTTTGATTTTACTCGTTTTGGTTTGAAAAGGCATGATATGAATTTTTTCTGTTTATGGCGCAGGACAGCAATGTAGGCAAGAACCCCGCCCAGCCGACAATGACTAGCCACAGTGCAACCCTAGATCATGCCGACCGCCATGCATTGCTGCTCCACTCGATTGTAGATCGTAATCGAGGTCAAACGTGCGAACCATAACAGATGGCGCCCAACGTGCTGACTCGATGGCTTTTTGGTCAGCCAGTGACGCCTTACTATCTCGCAAGTCCCAGATGGGCAGGCTCTGCGCCGCCACTGCGTTGCGGCGAGATGGTGGGGCTGATCAGGTTGTCCAAGGAGGTCATCGCTGTTGGTAGCATAGGGCGCCACAAAGCGCAGATCGCAATCGAAAGCCGAACCATAACAGATGGCGCCCAACGTGGTGTCCTGGGGTACTGGCTTCGGTGGTTTTCTGGTCGGTCAGTGAAGTTTCATCTTCACGCAAGTCCCAGATTGGCAGCCTCAGTAGCCGCCACTGCGTTGCGGCGGGATGATGAGATTGATCGGGATGATTGGAAATCATTGGTGTTAGTGGCTCAGGGCTCCACGAGACTTTACGTCACCCAGTCTGTTTTTTTTCTTTTTGCATTTCACCCGGAGAGGCCGTGTTTAACGCACTTAATTTTTTTTTGTAGTTTAAATATTAAATTTGTTTTCACTGTCGTCCGAGGGGCATGTCCGCTAGATTCAGTATTTATTTTTATTTCTTTTTGCCGAATATGTCTTTTGTGCAGTTTTGTGTATCGGATTTTTTTTTTCTTTTGGGCCTAGCTCATCTCGCGTCTGGGGTAGTGTTTCGAACACCGCCTTCATTGCGATGAGTTGAGCTGGATCCTAAGCTAGCAATCCTTCTTCGCAAGTCTGGGGTAGCGGCTTCAAACCGTGCCTTTCATTGCGGCGGAGCCAAGGGTGTTGGTCATAAGGAAAATTCGTCCTTTTAATTTTTTTTGTGTTCGTGATTTTTTTTTGCAATTTAGGCCTCAGCCATTCCGCGGCTGAGTTGGTTGCACCTAGCGCCACTTTCATTGCGATGGGTTGGTCTGAGACCTGAGTTAGTACTTTTCATCTCCGCAAGTCTGGGGAAAGCAGCCTCTAGCTGTTCCTTTCATTGCGGCGGAGATTAGGAGGGTATTTTGCAAATTTCTTTTGTTCTGTCTTTTTCTTTTGTTATGCGATGCAGGCCTCAGTTTATCTCATGCCTGAGTTGGGTGCCTTGGAACATTTAGCACCACTTCATGGCGATGAGCTGAGCTGAGACTGAAGGATGTATTGTCTATCTCCGCAAGTCTGGGGATAGCGGATTCAAACCGTTCCTTTCATTGCGGCGGAGATAGGTTAGTATTTCGCAAAATTCCAATTTTCTTTTGTTGCTAACTATCTTTTAGTTAGCCAGCCTGTCTCAGGGATTTAGCTTCCGAGCAACCCTGCATTGCGGTTGGTGCGCTGGAGACCAGTTGGCACACACTGTCTTAATTTTTTTTTGTGTGTTTTTATTTTTCAAGGGGGTTTATATTTTTTTTTATTCTGTAACCTGTGCCTTTTATAATGGGAGGTCAGCATTCCCATTGAATAACGAACATATATATATATATTTTGCATTGTATATCTTTTTACATTTACATATACACCTATATGAACACGTTTATTTATACAAATATTTTTTTTATAAGCGAAGTCTTTTTGAAGCGATATTGTTAGTTAAAATTTAAGATAATTTTTTTTTTGAATCGCAAATAATTATTACAATTATTGCTTGATTTTTCCACCAAACGCGACAACTAAAGTTTTATTACTTTTTCGGATATGACATAATTTTTACCGGCATGGAGATTTAAAAAGCAAATATTCGTTATAAATGATTGCTGAAGTTATTTCTTTTGGATGTGACATAATTTTGAATCGAGATAAAGATTTAAATTTCGTTAATTGGTACAAATAATTGCATTTGAGCTTTGACACCAAACGTGACTTATTCAAACAGATAATTACTTTAGATTTCATACAACCGTTCAAGCGTGCCTTGTTTCCTTTTGAAGCACTCAGGCGTTCGATTTTTTTGAAAAATGTCGCAGAATAGTCAGCAGTCGGCTGAACGCAGGCAAACGAGGAATTCGAATAGAGGTAGTGGTTCCAAGTTCAGAGGTAATGGCGGACATTATAGAGGAGGAGGAAATAGAGGTGCGATTCCGAAACCCCCAACGAGCCGACCTTTAGTAATGCATTCTCCAATAGTCACCCAGGCAACAGTCGATCCATCCAGGAATGTTCCAAATACTGACCCTTCCGAAAAATATGATAGACCGGCTAGTGCAAATATCCTTGATCTAGACAGTCTTATTAGGAATATGCCGGAGCCGCCTGAGCAAGGCGCGACAAATACAGTAGACGAGGCTAGCGCTTTACCACAGGTTCGGTTACAACCAAACGTTTACAACGATAGGGCTTCCAATCATGAGACCCATCCCGAAGTGACTCCTTTGAATTCGTGGGTACACGTTCTGCATCAGCTATTCCAAACGTCACAAGAAGAGCTACGCCAAGAGATGAGAGCTATTAGGGAAAACGTGAATACCCTGAACGCTGCAGTCGCAGCCTCTCAAACGGCGATGGATTTTGTTAGGAGTGATGCTAGACATGATATTAGGGATGATGTTAGACAGCAACCGAACCAAGCGCAGACTTTTGTTAACAACCCAATTATTCCCACGCCTAGTAATACGGTTGTGAAACCACAAGACTGGAAGATTTCTTATGACGGTACTGGTAGTGTTTCAGATTTTTTGTTTAAATTGGACACCTTGCGTGAGCGCACGCAGTGTACAGAAGATCAGCTTATGGCCAGTTTTCACCTTTTTTTGTCAGGACGTGCCGAAGAATGGTATTGGTTATTTACCAAACAAAATTCCAACGCAAACTATCCATTTTTGAGTTACTCTTTAAAACGGGAATTCGGTACAATGAAAACGGACCACGAGCTGATGATGGAAATATCTGTACGTAAGCAGAAAGTGAATGAGACATACGATGTTTTCCACACGGACATTCTGGCATTAAACGCAAGACTTAGAGAGCCCATGTCTGAGGCCTTGTTAATTGATATCATCAAACGCAACGTTAATGGTAATTTGAAATTAATGTTGTTTAACGCGGATGTAAGAAGTCTGCATGACCTCCGCGATGTAGCTCGACGAGGCGAGCAGGTGCTGAAAGAGAGCAGGAGCTTAGTATCAAATTACCATAGGCCGAGCGTAAACGAAGCGCGTGCCATAGCTCCGGATTGTAGGGTTGGAAGTGAGGATTATATAGTAGATCCACAGATAGAAGCACTGAATTATCGTCGCATGGGTAAGCCAGATTATTCAGGGATTAAATGTTGGAATTGCCAGGCAATGGGCCATTCTTATATTTATTGTGAGGAGCCCATTAAATCTCAGTTTTGTTTCAAGTGCGGTCAGAGAGGAGTGTTGACTCCGAAGTGTCCCAACGACCACCGTGGTCAGGGAAACCGTTATCCGAGCGAGAGGAAAGAGGGGGAAACTCGTTCGGGACTATAGCCCCCACTTCAGTCAATACCCAGCAATTCGTCGCGAGTACTGAGCCTAGTCCACTTTCGGCCAGATCCGCGAGTAGTCAACCAACCCCAATAGTAACTTTCCCTGATAGTACGGATAACTCAAATAGTTCAGATTCAGGTGGCCCAACTTCGTCACAAACAAATTCTCGGCCAGTTCGTATTTTGAAAGCTTCAGTTAGAAATGTTAGTTGTCAGACCATTTTCCGACCCAGTTTAGAAGAAAGAGAACAAAACTATCAATTGGTTAGGTCAAATATTTTCACGAATGATTCCCAACCATATCCACCCGAAAGAATTTTGCAGTGTAGGAAGAGATATAGCAAACGTGTCCAGGTGCGCAAGCTTTTGGAAAGCACCACACTCGTCCTTACAGACGATGAAAGACCAATGATTAGGGTGAGGATAGGAAATGGATCACTAGTAGGATTATTGGATTCAGGAGCCAATGTCTCTATCCTGGGTAAGGACTGTATGAAATTTTTAGAAGAAAACAATCTCAACTATAAGGAAATGAATGAATGCATATATACGGCAGGCGGCGACAAACGGAAGATAATAGGCTGCAGTTCATTGCCTGTCACTTTCAAAAATATAACAAAATCTATATCTTTTTACCTTGTTCCTTCGCTTCTCCAGGAAGCCTATTTCGGAGTAGATTTTTGGAAAGCATTTGCTTTAGCTCCCGAAATATTTCCAAGCATATCTTGTCTAGAAGCAAAGGAAGATATAGATGAAGGTCCCAATTTTCATGATTTAACTCCATCCCAGAAGTGCGATTTGCAAAAAGTTATTGATATGTTTCCGTCGTTTGAAAAATTAGGTCTAGGGCAAACACAGCTAGTGGAGCACCATATTGACACGGGTGACGCTGTCCCAATAAAAAGTAAACATTTTCCTCTTTCGCCACCAAGGCAGGCTGAAGCCTACAGCGAAATTGATAGATTATTGAAAATGGGAGTCATCGAAGAGTCGAATTCGCCATGGTGTAGCCCAGTTGTGTTAGTACGGAAACCTGGTAAGGTTAGGCTCTGCATTGATTCTAGGAAGGTAAACGCAGTCACGAAGAAAGACTCATATCCGCTGCCGCATATCAACGGGTTATTGAGCCGACTAAAGGATACGCACTTTATTAGTGGTATCGACTTAAAAGACGCGTTCTTCCAAATTAAACTAACTGAGTCGTCAAAAGAGAAGACAGCGTTTGCGGTGCCAGGTAAACCCTTGTACCATTACAAAGTTATGCCCTTTGGGCTGTGTAACGCGCCGCAAACAATGAGTCGACTCATGGACAAAGCAATTCCCTCGTATATGCGAGAACATGTTTTTGTTTATTTGGACGACCTGTTGGTATGCAGTGCGGATTTTGACGACCACATCAGACTTTTAGCAGATGTTGCGAGGTGCTTGAAGAGTGCAGGCCTTACAATCAATGTGAGTAAAAGTAAATTTTGCCAGAGAGAAATTCGTTACTTAGGGTATGTTATAGGCAGTGGGTGTTTGAAAGTGAATCCAGAGAAAATTGAGGCAATGCAGAATTTCCCAATTCCCAAATCTCCTCGACAGGTTCGCAGATTCGTGGGCATGGCAAATTGGTACAGGGCATTTATTACCAATTTCGCTGACTTAGCAGGCCCTTTGACAGATTGCCTACGTAAGTCACCTGGTCCTTTCAAACTCACTCCAGAAGCAATAGAGGCCTTCGAAAAACTGAAAGTAGCTCTGAGCTCCGCTCCAGTCTTAGCTCAACCTGATTTTTCCAGAGAATTTGTCATTCAATGTGATGCTTCCAAAATAGGAGTAGGAGGCGTGTTATTCCAGGTCGATGATAATGGTGCAGAGCATCCAATAGCTTTCGTTTCAAAAAAATTAAATAATGCTCAACGCAACTATACAGTCACCGAGCTGGAATGCCTCGCCGCAATCGTCAGCGTCAAGCGTTTCAGACCCTACGTTGAAGGGCTGCCATTTCGTATCATCACGGACCACTCAAGCCTTAAATGGTTGATGACGCAAAAGGACCTTAGTGGTAGGTTAGCTAGATGGTCACTGTTACTACAGAGATATGATTTCGAAATGCAGCACCGTAAGGGGGCTCTGAATGTAGTACCAGACGCTCTGTCGCGTCTTGACGTTGACGAGTTGACTTCATCTCCTGCGCCGGACGAAATAGACTTAAACTCACCCGAATTTAGAGCCAATGAGTATCTGGATCTTATCAGAACAATTACGGTAAACGGTGAGGCTCTCCCGGATTTGCGTGTCAGAGACGGGCTGATTTTTAAAAGGGTTAAGTTTCGAAAGGGTGTGGAGGGTGAAGAAGACTCGTTATGGCGGTTGTGGTTACCCCAAAGACTCAGGGAGGAAGCAATACGAATGGCACATGACGCAGTTAGGAGTTATCACGGAGGTTGGCAAAAGACATTGGAACGGGTTAGGTCGAAATACTTCTGGCCACAACAAGCTAGGGACGTTAGAGATTATGTAAAGGTTTGTGAAACTTGCAAGGCTGTAAAAGCAACAAATCAGCAGTCAAGACCACCTATAGGAAGTACTTTTGTTACGGAGAGACCTTTCCAACGCTTATATTGCGACTTCTTAGGACCTTATCCTAGATCAAAACGCAGGAACCAGTTTCTTTTCATTATTTTAGACCATTTTTCAAAGTATGTGTGGCTGAAGCCAATGCAGAGAGCGACATCTATCAATGTAATGAACTACTTCGGTACAGAAATTTTTCCAGCTATAGGGGTCCCAGAGTATATCCACAGCGATAATGGGAAACAATTCATCTCAAAAGAAATGAAAGCGTTCTTTGAGAAGTACGGTGTGACGCATATTAGAACAGGAGTGTATTCCCCACAAGCTAATGCGTCCGAACGCGTGAATAGAGAGATAGTTTCCAAGATAAGAATTTTCCTAAAAGATAAGCAGGATCATACGGATTGGGACAAACATATACCCGAAATTCTATCAGTTTTAAGAAGCGATTTTCATACATCAATTCAGTGCTCTCCGTACTTTGCATTATATGGTCAGAATATGGTCCAACACGCATCCGCGTATAAGTTATTAGAGAAATTGGATAGCCTCAAAGAAGATCGTGTACCGATAGTGAGCAAAGCTGACAAGTTATCAGGAATCCACGAGCAAATCCGTAAAAATCTAGCGCAGGCAAATGATAGAGTCAAGCAGGTTTACAATAAGCGCTCTAGGCTTGTGAATTATAGGGAAGGTCAAGAGGTATTTAGAAGAAATTTTACTTTGAGTAACTTCAAACAGGGCATAAATGCGAAATTCCTGCCAAAATATATTAAGTGTCGAGTTCGTGGAAAAGTAGGCAATGCACTGTATGACTTAGAAGACTTAACAGGGAGATTAATAGGACGATTCCATGCTTCTGATATCCGTCCTCAATAAGACTCCGCTGGGCGTCTTGGCGGTCGGGGACAATTCGCCCAGTATTCTCCCCGAGCAGTTATAATAATAGGTGGATCACAAGCGCTCCCACCGGGAACCGTGGACCATCTAGCAGTCCATATTCCAGTTGGTCTGCTTATACGGAGTTTTGACGAGTTCTCCCAAATTAAAATGTCTACTTTTATGGAGTTTTGGCGAGTTCTCCTATATCAAATGCCTAACCTTACGGAGTTTTGACGAGTTCTCCAATATAAAAATGTCTATTCAACCGGAGTTCTGATGATTTTCTTGTTAAAGTTTATTTTTGTCCAGCTTCGCGAGGTTAGGGACCATAGACCAGCTGATAGGGTGAGTGTATTCGGAGTTTAGACGCGTTCTCCTGTAAAAAAATGTCTAAGGCCGCGAAGCCTTAAAATAGGAAACAAAATAATTTTCTTTTTTGTAAAGCCCATTCCGGGGGGCGAGAAACCAGCGGACCAAGGGTCTTTTTCAAGACCGCCTGTCCTGGGTCCAGCGTGCGGGGTTGGATCAGCCGGGGGGGACAGGTTGTTAAGACCGACCAAGATCGGCACCTAGGAGGAGGGCTCCTAGGGGGGAGTAGGCTTCTCTGGCCTAAGCCAATAGAGAAACACCGCAACACCGGACTTACGCATTTTGGTTTTTTTTTACCAAATGAATTTTTTTATATATATACCTGACTTTCAATTAATCTCGGATTTACATATATTACTAGATTGGACACGTTAATATAGCATACGTTTTTTTGGTATCACCTGATGGAGCCTGTGTTGCCCGGTTAGCTGTGGTAGAATTTGAGACTCTTTTCTAGGGGTGAGTCGTGCCCCACGTAGTTAACAGTTGAGTATTATCGCAACAACCTTACAGGCAAACCATTTTTCCTGTTCGCTCCCTCGTCAGGTCTTCGAAGCGAAGCAGGCCTGTTATGGTTTGCTATCGATATCAATCCTGATATCGATCATAAACGGGTTAATTTCGGTTGCTCGATTCTGTCTGTGTGGCAGCACCACTATTTCAGTAGTTTTTTTTTCTTAGTACTTTTCCAATAACTTCCATTTCATAATGGCCGACGTGCTGACATGGTGAAGAAGAATGGTTGACGCGTGGCCAAACTAAACAGGTCGTCGCATGGGAGGCAGAATATGCGATTGACGCTAGGCGGCTTGTTTCAAATGTCAAAAGCAGGGAAAAAGAAGTGAACACACAACTTAGCAAGGATTGTTTAAAGAAGGATTTCGCGGCAGATAAGCTGATTGCAATTGGGTACGTGTGCAAAAAAAGTGCGAACGTCAGATAGAACCGATTGGGGAAAAATTTTTGCTTTGAAAATAATTTCTCTCCTCCTTCACGTTGGCATTTTTTTTTTTAAAGGAAACACACACATCAAAACGTAACTAATATAACCTTCTTTGGATAAACCTTGAGCTTAGCATTCTACTTCTGCGAACAAGGCATGCAAGATTGTAAAATCAAATCAACAGACAATAAGTGACATATGCCAAGAAGAAGAAGAGCGATTCTCCCTCGCATCGACCTTGTATGTTTGAGCTATGGGCTAGTGTAATAGGTGGCCGCACTGCGAGACGAGGGTGATTATGAGGTTGTCTCGATGGCAACAGCTGACAATTTTTTTTTTTGACAGGAGTCATTTCCTTGTTCGAGTAAATTTCATTCACCACTGGTGGTGTTCTAACGTTTTGTATTTTCTTATTCAGTTACTAGATATCTTAAATGTAACCTTTTTTTTTAAAACCCTGTAATTAATTCTTTTCTTCCTCCACTAAGAGTCTAAACAAATTTTAAATAAGTAATTGTATCCGAAATTTACATTGATTTCTTTTTATTCTTCTAGATGGTTATATGGTTTTGCTGTAATTTCCAGATCTCGATCTATATAGATTGCACGTAAATTTTTCTTATTTGCAAATAGGCAAGCTTTCGAGCCAACCTCTATAAGTAGGCCTTTCATGGGGAAAGCTTAACTCAAATTTCCCATCTCAACCTTGACAATCGTTCCAATGGCGGGGTATGCACATGTATTGGTGATGGAGAAACTGGTTCTTTCAGGGTTGCCATGAATACCTGCTACTGTGAAAATACGCCACACGTGGTTATTCGGGTACTTAGTACTTTCAAATGCACCTATTATAAAATGTTCTTATGCGCTCCATACAAATTTAAATTTTACATAGTTTACAAAAAATTAAATAATTATTTACCACATAATTTTAATATGTTTGTTTCTTATTGGCTAGTTATGGATAGTTAGCCAGGTTTGGGCTGGCAGAACGTTTCTTGATTTTCTGTTCATTTCACTCTTTATGAACGTAATTCTTTCCGTTTTGCTCTTTTCATTTCACTTGACAGCTGGCTGCTAGTTTAATGAGAAACAAACATACTATTTCATTAATCAGATTTTCCTGTCTCTTACCATTTTTATAATTTGAGCGTAAGACAACAATGTCTACTAATATTCCCAACGTACACTAATAGAATTTTACAGTAGCAAATTTACTAGGGCACGAATATAATCGATTAATTTGAGATAGTTTCATGGGAAAAATGCTTGAGGCATTTTATTCCGAAAGTTTTGGTATTTTTATTTGTGTAACATGGCAATCGCATTCCATCTCGCTTGTGTCATTGCTAGCGTCATACCATGATATAGACATTCGGGTAACCGTAAAGTCACGCCACTATTATGCACACGTCACTACACCACTGCAGACTATATGGAAAGAAAACGGGACTCTTCCAAACTGAATAGATAAAAAGGTGGAAGGCACGCTTGAACAGAAAAATTTTAGTACAGAGTCAGTCAGTTGGTGGATAGTCGTTGAGTTGTGAACGTGTCAGGTGAACGCGTCGTATGTTTGAGATATTTTGATGGGAAAATAATAATTAAATATATGTACTATATTACAAAAAAAAAAAAAACAAAAGTATTATATTTGAAAGATATAAAACATTGAAATAATTAAAGAAAATACTTGTAAAACTACTGAAAACAGGTATAAGTGGAGTTGAAAGTTTTCAACGGAAACGCAAGTAAAAAAAAAAAAAAAAAAAAAAAAAAAAAAAAAAAACCAAAGTGTGTCAAAAAAAAAATACGTCTAGGTAGCAGCTGCAAGATCGCAGAAACCAGAAAGGTATCCCATAGGCGGCGTCCATAAAGGAATAGTGGTGTGTGCTGTGTGCTAATAAGAAGGAAGAAAAAAAAAAAAAAAAAAAAAAAAAAAAAAAAACAAAAATTGAAATTCCAACATTAACAACAAAATACATATGTACATAGATTTAAGCGCTTGTGCATGACTCACGCAATGGAAACATTTTCATGGCATCTCGTCCCAATTGCCGTCGCGTTGCTTCTGTTTTAATGGAGAACAATATGGCGAAATAGAGATTTGCTTGGCGAGTGATGTAGTGCTGTGCAGATGGCGAACATGTTGTTCCACTTTGGTTTCAAATTTAGTGTTTAAATAGGCAAATAGACAAAAAAAAAAAAAAATATTTAAACGTCCTTAATGTACGAATTGCCAACTAAACAAAAAAAAAAAAAAAAAAAAATAAACAATTATTGCTTAAAAATAAGAAAAGGAAAAATTTAATTTGGACAAACAAAAACAAAACAAAAAAAATGGCAAACCTAAAATTAATTCAAAAACACACCAAAAGAGAAACGCCGTTTTTAACATTGAAACTGTGCACACAAAAAAGAAGCGCAAAAATAAATTAAACACCAAAAACGGATGACGGCTGAACCGATTATTGCAACAACAGCGTTACAAATCGACACTGAACAACGTGGCAATACAGCTTCTGACAGCAAGACAACAACCCGAACAACAACAACAACAACAACAACAACAACAACTGCAAACACAATTGCAACTTTGACAGCAAGCGCAGCAGGAGCAGCAGCAACAGGTGATACTAGAGGAAGCAGCAGCAGCAGCAGTGGTCTTCAACAACCGGTGGCAGCATCAGCAGCAGATCGGTGGCACCACCACTAAAGGTGCACCGCAACGGGTGGTGAGTCAGTCAGGCGTCGGAGGTATCCGTATATATGTATGTACATAATTTATATTTAATTAAATCATAAAAAAAAAATGAGGAAAAAAATTATGATTAAATAAAATTTTTTTTTGCATGTCACTATTGTTAGGGACACACGCGTGGTATAGTAATAATATTCTGATCTATACAGCATACATATATGTCACAACCACATTGTAGCTTATTGAGCCTTTCGTAGTATACACTCTAAGAAAATTTTGTTTATTTTTACTTATTAAATAGTTGGTTAATTTTTATCACGAGATTACTGTCTAGAAATTTTGCGCCTTATTCGGTGAGTTTTCAGTCAAAAAAATAAAATAAATAGATAAATGGTTAAACCTATGCAAATGGTTAACGAATTCGAGTACTTCGTGTGTGAACTTTGGCACCGATAATGTTCCCTTATACATCTAATGGACAGGTTCACCGATTAAAGCGTGTAAAACAATTTCCTTTTTCACATCAATTTGAGTACATCAGAAAATACGCAAATTTTGTTGTAAATCTGCTAAGACTAGGTGAAAATAAACATAAATATGCGCCAAATTGATTGTACATTTTTTTTTTTCAATTTATTTTCTGAGTGTAGCTAATAAGCAACGAACTTACCTATACACATATGTACGTGCATAAGTCTGTTTTCTGGTTGTGTTGCCGATCAGCCTTACCTAAGCTCCTTCGAGTATACAAAATATAGTGTAACCCATAAGTTGCTATTTAGCTACGCTAGTATTCCACTTATAACTTACTCTTAGCGGTTAATATTAAATTACATTAGTATGCTGTAATGGCGGTTCGGATTTTTTTTTATATATTTATATGTCCATGTATAATTAAACGCACACCTATACAAGTGTACGCATAAAAAAAAAAAATAAATAAATAAATAAATAAAGAAAATAAAGAAGATAGGAAGAAATATAATAGATAAGGCAAAAGGGGCAGGGAGATCCGTGTAGGAAAATATAACCAAAGGGAAACGTAACTACTCACTCAATAAAATAAATGCAAATAATTACTACAGGCCACTAATAATATAACATAAGACCCTTAACAGAACAGTTCCATCACTGACTCCTCCCGTTATATTTATTACATGCAACGCAATTTGATGATACTACCCATTCCTTGTACATGTATATATATATATATTTAAGGGTATAGGCGTAGCAACTATGATACGTATGCTTAGAATTACATTAGCATTATAAGACGATGAACTCCTAATAAAGATGTTGTAAAATGGGAATGTTGACCACCTTAATTTAAAAAGGCATAGAGATTTTCAGGATGGGGTCATCAAAACATAGGTGCACTGATGACCATGGATGAGGGTGGGTCGATAAGCACCGACGCTGCAACAACACCAGCAGCGCATAATAATTACGGGGTCATCGAATTTAAGGTGCACCGATGGCCATGGATGAGGGTGGGTCGAAAAGCACCAACGCTGCAACAACACCAGCGGCGCACCACAGGTAAGGGGTTACTGATATTCATGTGCGACAGTAACTATGGATTAGGGTGGGACAAAAATGCACCGGCGCTGCAATAACATCGGCAACGCCACCCCCTTGTGAGTTCGGCCTTTAACTTTTTTTTGATTTTCCATATGTTTTAAATTTCAGCTTTCTCTTATGTATTTTCAGATGCCTGTTAATAACCGGTCCTTCCGGTTGATTCAAATTAAACTCAAATTTAACGATTTTTTTTTGCGATATATATATATTCAAATTTAAATTCACTTTGACAGTTTTTTTTTTTGACAGTGGTTATTCAAATTCAGTGCATATCGATTTCAACGTACATTCAAATTTACATTTTGGTGCAACGATGATTTTCTCGTCCGTCCGCGATTATTTAAATTTAAGCATGTCAGCATTTCCGTCCGATTTAAATTTCGGTTTAAATGTTTTGCTAACGTCCGTCTGATTTTAACGTACATATGTACGTTCAAAATTCATATTCAAATTTTAACGACATTTTCCCTCGGTTTGTATTTATTTAAATTTAACTGATGCCTGGCCTCTTGAATTTGATTTTTTCCGGGTTATCTTTTGAATTTTCGAATTTTTCAACGGTCTGTCCGTGGCATCCGCCTAAACCGGATGTTGTTTTGGTTTGATTTTACTCGTTTTGGTTTGAAAAGGCATGATATGAATTTTTTCTGTTTATGGCGCAGGACAGCAATGTAGGCAAGAACCCCGCCCAGCCGACAATGACTAGCCACAGTGCAACCCTAGATCATGCCGACCGCCATGCATTGCTGCTCCACTCGATTGTAGATCGTAATCGAGGTCAAACGTGCGAACCATAACAGATGGCGCCCAACGTGCTG
Source organism: Urophora cardui (assembly GCA_960531455.1). Taxonomy (NCBI): domain Eukaryota; kingdom Metazoa; phylum Arthropoda; class Insecta; order Diptera; family Tephritidae; genus Urophora; species Urophora cardui. The sequence continues at coordinate 14,581,930 of OY482674.1, forward strand.
ACTCGATGGCTTTTTGGTCAGCCAGTGACGCCTTACTATCTCGCAAGTCCCAGATGGGCAGGCTCTGCGCCGCCACTGCGTTGCGGCGAGATGGTGGGGCTGATCAGGTTGTCCAAGGAGGTCATCGCTGTTGGTAGCATAGGGCGCCACAAAGCGCAGATCGCAATCGAAAGCCGAACCATAACACTATTTCACGAAAAACCATGTTCAATCATTAGCACCCTTTACGGAAGTGGATGCTCCTCACGGGGATCGAACCCGTGATACATTCCATCTTCAGCCGCATTATGCGAAAGCTTTTATAAGCTCGACCACTCATGCTTAAATTTTACATACTTAGCTTTGAGAATTTTTCCCACTTTTGCCTTATTGATTTTCGTGAAACAGCTAATTTTTTCCATTTACCCATAACAATAAATTATTTGGAATTTGATAAAAAAAAAAAAAATACAACAAAACAATTTGGAAAAAACATATTTTATAGTTTGGAAAAATTAAAAGCGTATTCCTAAAAGATGAATCAATCAATTCATGGACCTTGATGGTAACCAAAATCGGCCGAAAGTAACCACGTAACCAAACAAAAAAATGGTAACCAATTTTGGTAAAAAGTAACCAAAGTGGCAACGCTGATATCAGCTGATAAGCTGTTTATCATCTTCATTTGTTTGTCATTCTCGGTGAGTGGGGTGGTAAATAATTGTGAAATTTTTAACGAGGTAATTTATAAAAATTACCATTTTTCAGTTAAAAAAAAAAGATAACACAATGCTCCAAATGTTGGGAAGAGTTCCAAAAAATATTTTAGCACCAAATGTGCTTTTAGCCAAGCTCGAAGGTTCAGCGGGTGGGGGCGGTTCATCATCATCCTATTTAGTGTGTTTGTATAATAATAGATTTAGCTCTAGCGATGCACAACCGGCATCATTATCTGAAGGTAAGTGCATCTGTACCTTGGCTAAAAGAAAATTTCCAGTTGTTCAATTATTTGTTTACAATTTTAGATTTTAGGAAAAAACAAGTGCGATTCAATATAAAAGCAGAGCAAGTAGATGGTAGGCCGCTTTATCTTGACGCACAAGCTACAACGCCATTGGTGATTAATTCTTTTGATTTATTGATTAGGTACTTATATACAAGTATTTATGTATGTATATTTAGGATCCCCGTGTACTCGATGCTATGTTACCTTACTTGACAAATTACTACGGTAATCCACACTCACGCACGCACGCTTATGGTTGGGAAACGGAAAAGGCCGTTGAAAATGCACGAGAACAGGTGGCAAAGTTGATTGGCGCGGAACCGAAAGAAATCATATTCACATCAGGTGCTACCGAATGCAATAATATTGCTGTTAAAGGTGTAGCAAGGTAAGTTTGGCACAGTAAGTTTAAAGTTCGCTTATTTGATGTTTCTTTTTTTTCATTTTCTCCCACAGATTTTATGCAAGCAAGAAAAAACATATTGTCACTACGCAAACTGAGCACAAATGCGTGTTGGATTCATGTCGTGCTTTAGAAAATGAAGGATTCAAAGTGACATATCTGCCTGTGCAGGCAAATGGCATCATTGATATCAAACAATTGGAAGATGCGCTAACACCAGACACGTCATTAGTTTCTATAATGGCCGTAAACAATGAAATTGGTATGACAGCAGAGTAAGGCATCTTACAATAAACTTGTAAAAAATATTTTCTTGCAGGCGTTAAACAACCAGTGGCTGATATTGGCGAACTCTGTCGCTCACGCAAAGTATTCTTTCACACAGATGCAGCACAGGCTGTTGGCAAAATTCCAATCGATGTAAATGCAATGAACATTGATTTAATGTCCATCTCGGGACATAAACTGTATGGCCCCAAGGGTATTGGTGCACTCTATGTGCGCCGCAGACCACGTGTACGCCTTGAACCCATACAAAGTGGTGGTGGACAAGAGCGTGGTTTACGTAGTGGCACTGTGCCGGCGCCATTGGTTGTTGGTTTGGGTGTTGCCTGTGATCTTGCCCTTACGGAAATGGCATACGATAAGAAATGGATAGATTTCCTATCGAAGCGTTTATACGATCGCATTACAACCGCATTGCCGCATGTCATACGTAACGGCGATCCAGAGCAAACTTATAGTGGTTGTTTAAATTTATCATTTGCCTATGTTGAGGGTGAGTCGTTGTTGATGGCCTTAAAAGATGTTGCCCTGTCAAGTGGTTCGGCATGCACATCAGCCTCCTTGGAACCATCGTATGTATTGCGTGCTATTGGCACCGATGAAGATTTGGCGCATAGTTCAATAAGGTGAGGATAATAATGAGGAAATTATAGTAGAAAATAATTTTATTGTTTTTATGGCGCTAGATTCGGTATTGGCCGTTTCACAACAATTGAAGAGGTTGACTATATTGCTGATAAATGCATCAAACATGTAGAACGTTTGCGTGAAATGTCTCCGCTGTGGGAAATGGTTCAAGAAGGTATTGACTTGAAAAATATTCAATGGTCGCAGCATTAGTTTTGTATTAATAAATGTAACATATGTCTATTGTTAATGTATTGTAATTTATTGATTTCAAAATAGTTGCAATACAATTTTAAGCTTATACATAAATAGAACGTATAATTGATTAGTTTCTTAGTCAATGGAAAATTGGAGAGTCTTATCACTGCCAAAACTCCACCCCCGAAGATATTCCTTATAATAAAAATTATTTTAAAAACGTTCTGTGGAACTTGAGCACAAATTTTGAAGTGGAATTTTCAGCAGCTTAATATAAACAAGCGCTGCTTTTGCCAAGTCGCCAACTAAATGGCTTAACTGCACGCATAAATACATAATCAAAAGCATTGTATTCGTAAATTTATGTGTACTTATACATATGTATATACAAATATACATATGTATGTACGTACATAGCAGCAATCATTAAAACACATTTATTTTTTATGGTAATACAAGTCATTATATGTATATTGATGTGGGAATAGTCAAAGCCGGTTTTAAAAGCAAGCAAAAGGTAGAAAGCTTTATTTGCTTATACATACAGTGAGAACTAAGTGTTGTGGGATATCTAGTAGTTCGCACCTTTTTACGCACATTTCTACGAAGTTCATGTCTACGAATATTGCGATTAATATGCCTTACATTGTTAATTTTCTATAAAAATGTTCCTATAAGTAAAAAAAAAAAAAAATTGTGCGAATACTTTTGAGCCTGACTGTTGATACATCGCGTTACAGCTAGTCAAAAGGTGAAGTGTCAGTCAATAATCAACAAACAAAATAGCACTGTATAATTATTTGTTTTAATTTTCGAGCTCTTTGTGCGTTTTCAGCGCATTTTATTAATGTCAAAGATTAACAGAAGTTGGCATCAAAAATACAAATGAAACCTAAATATAAAGATATACATACATACCTATACACATTACAAAGAAGCCTAGTTATTTGTTCGATTACAATGTATTTAGGTGCATTACATTTTATATTATGCTCTTAATTAGCTTTTTTCGCTCCCTGAGATTTACTTGCACTCGCTCCTCCACCCAATATCTTCTTACGTTGCGCAAACATGTGTAAATACATTTGTGGAAATAGCGGTATATACAATAGCATCACAATCCAAAGTAATGCAAAATATGAGAATGTTGCATTCCACCTATTTGGCATTTGCCATGACCATACATTATGCGTTTTAGCATAGCTTTGTGCCCACCAAAAGCATAACAACTCGCCCGTTACGCCAATAGGATAGAGTGCAATAAATGTTGTATAACGCAGATAGACAACAATGTATGGCATAAAATTGAGAATATTGAGTGCATAATAGCCATATCGTATGATTTCTGTAACAGCCCAAGCGAGGAGTGCGATTGGTAAACCAGGCGACACCTTACCAGTCGGTGTAGCCATAACGACACCAATCACAACCATCATTCGACTCAACACCTGGAATGTAGTTATTACCGGATTTGATTTAACCAAACCAAAGGAGGCGTTGAGTATTTCAACGAATGCGGCATTTTGAAATATTATAACTGCGAGTCGTGTGTAATCCCAAAGTGGCAATTGTGCACGGAATTCCGGTCCTTGCAGTAGATAATAGTTTATCAATTGGTAGAGTATGTAGCTCCAACCAGCTACTTGTATGGCATTGTACAGGAAAAGGTAACCTTTGACCGCTACTTTTTGCTGCTGCTTTGGTGCTTGTTGTTTCGCTGCGGCTGAGGACGACTTTGGACTCATTTTTGTTGTTGCTTCTTTGAACAATTCAAATATGTATGTATATAAGGAATTTAGCGACGTCCACACACTTTCACTAATTTTAATGAAATGCTCGAGTATTGTTTATAATGATTGCTGCTGATGGGTACCGTGAATTTTGTTTAATTTCGATATTACAACACAACTGTAGTCGATAAAATTTTTCCAGTAGATTGTTGTTGCTTAGGGCCCGTCTTCACATGCGGGAAACTCCGGTATACCGGATACGGTATGCGCAATCCAGCATGTGCAGGCTGGCAACTAAAGGCCGGGTTCACCATGTCTGATTAATTTAATAGCTGGTTAGTTTGACGTAAATTGTATAGCGAGCTGTGAAATGTGGCCGCTGTGGTGCAGTGGGTAGAGTGCTCGCCTGCTATGCCAGAGGTATCGGGTTCAAACCCCAGTCCGAGAAAACACCATAAAAAATTTTTCTAATTAGTAAAAATCCAATTATTGGGTTTTTTAAGAGCAGCGGTCACTTCTCGGCAGTGGACGGCATACCATTCGAGTGTATTTCTGCCATAAAAAAGCTTCTCACAAAAAATGCATTCGCCGTTCGGAGCCGGCATAAAACTGTAGGTCCACCCAATTAGTAGGAAAAACAAAAAGGAGCACACTTCGAATTGAGAGAGAAGCTCGGCCATAAAACTTGTCAGAGTTATAATGGGCGCCATTGTATTACCGAAATTAATCCGCTCCGATTTCATGTGTACAACACTAAGGGCCTTTCCACATTAGAGCGCTTTCACATTACTCGGTGCGGAATCGGATCGACATTTTTGGTTTTTACCGAAAGTATACCGAAACCTTGCCGACCACTTGTATTTCAATTGGCACTTTCACATTAGTGTTGCATACATGAAATCGGAGCGGATTGATTTCGGTATACCGCAACGCGGTAAGACCGGTCAGTAAAATTTGAGGAATTACTGCATACATTTTTGCGGCGTAATAAAAGAAGAAGAACAAAGTCAGTAAAAAACTCGTTTCGGCTATAAATGTAGCAAGTTATAATGTCTTCGTCTTCGCTAGAAGACATTATTGTTATTATTGATTGATTTGTTGAAGTTAAAAATTTTGTTTTGCAAATTTCGATGTTTCTGCCGATAACGCACCGAAAGTATTCCCACAAGTGTGAAAAACACAGCAACGCGGAATCGTTTCGGTAAGCTGAAAATACCGAGCAAAAAATGTCGATCCGATGTCGTACCGAGTAATGTGAAAAGGCCCTTACTCGGTACGACTTCGGATCGACATTTTTTTCTCGGTATTTTCATCTTACCGAAACGAGTCCGCGTTGCAGTGTTTTTCACACTTGTGGGAATACTTTCGGCAGAAAATTGGAAAACAAATATCGAAATTAAAAATATAAAATTTTAGAATTCAACAAATCACTCAATAATAACAATAATGTCTTTCAGTGAAGACAAAGGCATTATAGCTTGCAAAATTTATAGCCGAAACGAGATTTTCACTGACTTTATTCTTCTTCTTTTCTTACGCCGCAAAAATGTATGCAATAATTCCTCAAATTTTACTGACCGGTCTTACCGCGTTGCGGTATACCGAAATTAATCCGCTCCGATTTCATGTATGCAACACTAATGTCATGGTATAAGTATACCAGGTAAAACAAACGTCAAGTTTTCGTCGCCATATTGACCACCTGACAATTAAGCAGATTATGACATTTCGTGCTGCCATACTCAATGATAAAAATCTACCATTAATGGCATTTTTCACTGCTTTGTTTTAAAAATAAATTGTAACCATGGTATTCATAGCAACGAATTTTTTCAATTTGAAATGAAAGAAATTTTTTCATGTGAATTTAAATGAGCTATTGGCCATTTTTTTAATGAAGAAAATTTGAAAAAATTTGTTTGGTAGAAGTTATGGAATTTGAAAAAATTACACATCCTGCAGTAAATTTGTTTCACTGCTGAATGATCATTGATGATTCTTCTGAGTACAATTTTTATACCTTTCGTGAGAATGAAATGGTATTATAACTTAGTGCCAAAAAATTTTTGTCGAAAGTACCAGAAGGAAGCGTGGGGGACCCACCAAAATATATACCGATATGATCAGAATCACGAGCTGAGTCGATTAAGCCATGCCCGTCTGTCCGTCTGTCCGTCCGTCCGTCTGTGTGAACGCAAACTAGTCCGTCAGTTTTTGAGATATCGGAATACAGGTATGTTGTTATATGCAGCTGATCATTTGTCGGAACCGGCCGAATCGGACCACTATAACATATAGAAAACAACCGATTATTCAGATATACATGAAATTTTTGGATGTAATTTGTCCATAACTTCCCCATTTAAACTGCTAAGGACATGAAGCTTTGAAGTAGACGTGCCCATTTTGGCCCAAACAAGGCTACCGAAAATTGAAAACTTCGGACCACTATAACATATAGTTCCACAACATCCGATTATTCAGATATACACATTTTGGTGTATAACTCCTCCATTTTAACAGCTAACGGCGTGAAATTTTGAAGTATTTGTACCCATATGGGCCCAAACGGGATTACCGAAAGTTGTTAAGATCGGACCGCTATAACATATAGCTCCCCTATAACCGATTGTTCAGATATGGACATTTTGGTGTATAACTCCTCCATTTAAATAGCCCAGACACCATTCTTTCTAATAAATCCTTCCATAAATAACCCACAGAATTGAAATTATAAATTATACTAAATTAGGCTATGTACATACATACATAGGTAACTTTTCATTTCCCCACTCATGAAAGGTATGAAGTCTTCGGTACGGCCGAAGACAGCCGCGCTTTTACTTGTTATTATTATTATTATTATAATTTTTTTTTTTTTTTTTTTTGAAAAAAGCAAACCATTTATATGAAAAATTCAGCAGTCTTTATTTGAAAGTACTCACTGATGCCTCCTCAGTCATAGATGAATTTCAACAGTGATTCATAAAAGATTCATTTCGGATTTTTACTTCGCGGAATATCAGTTTGGCCGTACTACGAAGTAGCCCCTTTCCGGTATTCTCGGTGAGTTTTTAATTTAGTTTAGTAGTTACGATCACTTTTAATTTAGGCTTTGTGATCACTCTGGTATATAGTTTGGGGAGGTTTTGGAGATTGATCTATTATAACTCCATATCGTCGCATAAAGTGCAATACCGCGTATCCGCTACCACCCAAATTTTACAGGAGACAGTAAAAACTGTTTTAATTCAAAACGGTTCGGAATTTTGCAAACCCACATCCAAACCAAGGTAGATTTTTGGATTATATTCTTAATCCAAATATCATTTTGGCGAAAAACAGTTAAATGTGCAGTTATTGGCTTACTTATGTATTTATAAGCGGTTTTGCGTCTTTTATTTTGTTCAATAGTGACGTATAGGCGGTTTTGCAGGCGTACGTGAAAACTTTTCTTCAATAAAGCAAAGTTATAATCCATTTCGTGTTTATGAAAGTATAATCAACTTTAGTACATTACAGTACAGTTATAAAGCAATAACACCTATTATTCGCGGTATTGGTTCGAAAAATTTGCCTAAAAAAAGCGGTTTTGAAACTGTGTCAATTACAAAAAAATATGTACCCTAGATTTTAACAATATGAGTTGCTTATTTCCGCGGTGCAATAATACCAAATATGGCTGCAAAAACGGTGATATAAAATTTTTCCAATTTCCGACGATACCCTTTATTCGCGGAGAGTGGATGAAGATTTGTGGAGTGAGCGAAGAGGAGCTACCGGAAGTTCCATAAATCTGCTCACTAGTGCCCTTTCTCTTTCTGTCCTTTGATTCCTGAAATACCCAAACCTTCAAACAAAAATCTACGCATTCAAAAAATAAAAGTCTGGCATCGCTATACTCCAAAACTGACATAAGATCAAACTTCAAAAATCTGCTTTTTAATCAAAACAAGTAAGGAAGCCTAAGTTCGAGTGGAATCGAACATTAGATACTCAGCTGTATGCTTTCATTGTTTGTTTGCGTTTAATGGAAACACGGATTATTTTATATAAAGCGAGTGCCGCATAAAGTGGGCGTGACCACGCCCATTTTCAACATTTTTATCAGTCATCCAACTAAGCATATGAATATTATTATTTGTGCAAAATTTCATTCCTTTTTGACTTCTAGTTACAAAGATGTCACGTTACAAATTCCCAAAGGGTGTTCCAGAAATATCTTTGTTAAAAAGTAGGCGTGGTCATAAACCGATTTCAATAAATTTTTGCGTGTCTATTAACACAAGTTATAAAAGTGTATACACCAACTTTCGTTATAATACCTCAATTATTTGTCGAGTTATGGGCTCAGAAATCTCGTATATTCCTTTGTCTAAAAAGAGGCGGTGCCACGCCCATTTTCCAAAATTTGTCTATTTTTTGTTTCCGGTCTATTGTGGAACTCTTGCCACAAAATTTCTATGAATTATCTCTATATTTGACAAAGATATCGCTTAAAATGTTTTTATTAGGTCACTTTATAATACCCATATATAAAAGTGGGCGTGGTCGTCAACCGATTTTGGTAAAATTTTGATCATGTATTACTACAAGTAATAAAAGTGTACACACCAAGTTTCGTCATTATATATAAATTATTTGTCGAGTTATAGGCTCAGAAATCTCGTATATTCCTGTTTCTAAAAAGAGGCGGTGCCACGCCCATTTTCCAAAATTTTTGTGTTTTTCGTTTTATGTCCGCAGTAGGACTGCTGCTATAAAATTTCAATGATATATCTTTATATTTGACAGAGATATCGCTTAAAATGTTTTTATTAGGTCACTTTATAAGACCCATATATAAAAGTGGTCGCTGTGGTGCAGTGGGTAGAGTTGCTCACCTGCTATGCCAGAGGTCTCGGGTTCAAACCACAGTCCGAGCAAAACACCAAAAATTTTCTTCAATAAAAATCCAATTATTGGGTTTTTTTAAGAGCAGCGGTCACCTCTCGGCAGTGGGACGGCATACCCTCCGAGAGTATTTCTGCCATGAAAAAGCTTCTCACAAAAAATGCATTCGCCGTTCGGAGCCGGCATAAAACTGTAGGTCCACCCAATTAGTAGGAAAAACAGAAAAGGAGCACACCTCTAATTGGGAGGGAAGCTCGGCCATAAAACTTGTCAGAGTTATAATAGCGCCATTGTATTATATTATATATAAAAGTGGGCGTGGCTGTCAACCGATTTTGGAAATTTTTCGTCCAAACATTTGCCTAAGTAAGTATATCAAGCGTGCCGAATTTCATCAATATAACTTTATCGGTTTCTGAGTTATGACTCATAAAACTTTCAATGTTTGCCCCTTAATAAGTGGGCGTGGCACCGCCCATTTTCCAAAATTTTTGTGTTTTTTGTTTTATGTCCATAGTCGGACTCATGCGACAAATTTTCAATGATATATCTTTATATTTGACAGAGATATGGCTTAAAATGTTTTTATTAGGTCACTTTATAATATACATATATAAAAGTGGGCGTGGCCGTCAACCGATTTTAACTATTTTCCGTCCAAACGTTTGCCTAAGTAAGTACATCACGCGTACCAAATTTCATCGATATATCTTCAATGGTTTCTGAGTTATGACATATAAAACTTTCAAGGTTTGACCCTTAATAAGTGGGCGTGGCACCGCCCATTTTCCAAGATTTCATCAAATTTCTTCCTAGGGGCCTGAGCTCAACACGTGGGTAAAATTTCATCGCTCCAGCTATATTAGTGACTGAGATACCAAATTTCCGATTTTTTCTATATAGGAAAAGTGGGCGTGGTCATGGTCCGATTTCATCCATTTTCAATACCAACCGTCCCAGTCTCGATACCAACTTGCATTTCAAATTTCATCGAAATATCTCAATTTTTGCACGAGTTAGTGTTTACAGACGGACGGACAGACGGACGGACGGACGGACATGGCTCAATCGATTTCTCTTTTCACCCTGATAATTTTGATATATATAAGTCCATATCTATCTCGATTATTTCATTCTGTTACAATCCACCGTTATGTGATTAAAACTATAATACTCTGTGTACTAGTACAGCTGAGTATAAAGACAGCGTCAAAATGACAATGCATTTTTTATACCATGCACTAATGTGAAAGCGCCAATTGAAATACATGTGGTCGGCAAGGTTTCGGTATACTTTCGATACCGAGCAAAAAATGTCGATCCGATGTCGTACCGAGTAATGTGAAAAGGCCCTAATGTGAAAGCGCTCTAATGTGAAAGTGCTAATTGAAATATGTACACGTGGTCGGTAAGCTTTCGGTAATAACCCAAAATGTCGATCCGATAACGCACAACCCCAGCGGGTTAGGGGGCTTAGAATATACCCGTGGTAAAGAATGCCTGTCGTAAGAGGCGACTAAAATCCACCGGCCTAGATGGTTGGTTATGGCCATGATACAACAATACAGGTAGTAGCATGGTCGACATATTGAAATCCGCTGCCTCTCAAACGTCAAATGACCCGGAAGCAGCGATACCGCTGTCACTCCAATTGGAAGATTTCACTCCGATTTTGACCTCCTCACTCCGCCACTCCCTCTTGGACTAAATCACTCCCACTTTTTCATGTATGAAATAATTCAGAAATTTTGAATCAACTTTCAATTTTGTATGTATAAAATTACAATCTGGCAGCGTTATTGTTTACGTCTTATAATTCTGCCGCAGTGGCAACTTTTCACTGATCTTTGTTTTGTGCGCGCTTCCATGGAAAATTTCAAATCAATTGCTCTAAAATGAATAGCTGAGTTAAAATTTATAAAAACACATTAGCTGGTTTTTACAATTTTTTGTTTTCATCAGAAAAGTTTGCCCTGGACCAAATGCAAAAAAAGGTACATTGACAGGTAAGTTATATTTCTAAAGGATACTTTTCCATATTTCATAACCTCATATTCTCTTTCCAGCTATTTTATAAAAGAAGAAAATTCCCCTGCTGCTACAACACAGAAATTGGCCTATGATGTAGCTGTTGCAAATGACCATACTTATGTATACGATTTGGATCCTGTAGCTGCTGCCGTCTGTACGAGTGACTTCGATGCTGCTATTTCTGCTATAGTTTCCGATGATTGTAGTGCTGCTGCTATGAATGATTTGCACACCACAGACGGTGACTTCGATGCTGCTATAGTTTCGGGTGATTGTAGTGCTGCTGCTATGAATTATTTTCACACCATATGTATGGTAAATAATTATAGTGCCGCTGTTTTCTGCGATTTTCACACCAAAGACAGTGAAAATAAAGCCGTTCAAACAAAAATTCATCGATAAATGGAAGATGAAATTTAGTTGGTTAGAAAACAAAGATGAGAAAAGCTTCTGTAAAATTTGTGTAAAATTGTTGGGAAATAATATTTCTGATTTGGAAAGGTATGGCAATTCTGATGGTCATAAAAGGGCAGAATTGTCTTTACAAAAACACAAAATACATAATTTATTTAAAAAAAAAACGTATCCTACTTATATATACATACTTATACTTTTATATCTAAGACATTTATCTAATGCATAACCTGCACTAATTTATGTATACAAAAGTTTATAAACAAATGTGCTATGAATAAAAACATAATTTTAATTTAATTAAAAAAATTAAAAATTCTAATAAATACATATGTCCTTTAATCATGCCTATTACGGTATCCGGCGGATGCCTTTCGCAGGGAATGCGAATCGTTTTGATAAAATTTGATATTCTCATAACCGATCGTCAATGCAGTCCGGGAATAAAAAACATGTTGATAAAGCAGTTCGAGGATTCACCGCATTCCTATAACCGTAATCGAAACGCAGTAGCTGTAATTTCTTTTGATTTCGATTCGTCATAAAATTGGTGCGGATTCAATAGAAATTTAAAAAATTGAATTTTCGTTGCGTAGTAAATTACAATGAAATTTAACGAATAACAAAATAATTCATACATATATTTTAAGTAAATATACATATATGAGTTAATTTTATTTTTAAATGGAATTCGTACGAAAAACGTGGGCAGTTTTCCTTTTTGATTGAGCGGAAGAAGCTTAACGAAAATATCGCAAAATAACATGAGCAAGCAGTCTCCAGAAGTTGATCTGAGTTTTGGACAACATTAAGCACGGATTTGAATGCTTTGGGACCAACATCAAAATTACTTGGTCTGAATCCAAATCCTGTATTAAGATCAAGCTAACAAAAAACCGCTTCCAAATGCAAGTTACAGGTGGAGGACAAAACGCAGAAGTTCACTGGAAGACATTTTGGTAGGCTCTGTAGCGCGATGATCAAAATATAAGCGTTGATTGTGAACCATCCGTTAATAATTCGAGGCCAAATGCAGAAGTACAAAATTTAGCGAGTACTTCGTAAGAAATTGGAACAGCTTCAAGTCCGCAAACACAACAAAGAGTACTTCCATTTGCAAAAAAAATCAATTTTTCTTCAATTTATTCAATTATATTCTTTCAAAATGCAAATAAATCACAACTGACAATGTAGTAAAATGTAAAAAAGCTTTTGACATGATACGCAGGGTGAATCGATAAAGCAGTAATCCGACGGTTATGGTAATAGCGTGAAATTTGACCGGCGAGGGGAGTGCGAATCGGATGGCATTCGCGGGAGTGGCATCCGTCGGATACCGTAATAGGCATGAATTTTTGCGTTTGCTTTCCCATATTTACATTTCTTGTTGATTTCCTTATTTTTGACATCCCTCCGCAATTTCACTCCGCTCTTTCGTCCGTCACTCCGAAACACTCCGCTATATGTCAATTTTCACTCCGCTCATAAATTTTGGAACGGCATCGCTGCCCGGAAGCAAGGCAGATCTAGGAAGGTAGGCTCGTAGGCGAATTCAGAGATTTCTCATATATTTAGCTATTGTGATTGGTAGAGTGTAATGTAAAAATAATATTTTGCCTGCTCCAACTTTGATAGAAAAAACCTTAAAGCAAAGCGAAATTCCAGATGCTTGCTACAATTAACACTTTGACAATTTTCACTTCACTTCTTTGCTTTCATTTATAAAGCTGATTTTTGGTAAAATATTTGGGGAATTTACTTTTTTCTGCTTATTCGAATGTTATTTTTTACTTTTCTCTATTCACTTCTCACGAAACTGCGCGAAATCGCTAAAATAATACCATGTTTACATATAACGAGATTATCAGAAAATCTCGATTCGCAAATCTACCCGTTTACATATAACATGAAATCTAGATTTGCTGGGAGAGGGATTGTCAACTGTCAATTTTCCTTACCTGCATGACCCAATAATAATATGGTTGTAGCAGTCAAAAGAGAATAGGCAACTACCGTTCGATGGCTGTTTTCACGAATGTAAAAAGCAGATATTTTGTTTTTATTTAACTTGAAAAACGCTAGCAAACACACAAGCTTTTGCACGATTAACACGTTAAAGAAAGTATAATTAAAAAAAAAGACGATCATTTCATAACCTATAAAACAGAAAGAAGAAGAGCGACTTACTATTGCGATACGATTCTTGTTGGGCCATGCTTACCATGGTATAATAATTCAGAAGGTAACTTTACTTCAAACTTTTTGACGGCTATTGAATTTTTCTGAAGTATCTTTTTTGTAAACATAATGAGTGAGGCTGCCATATTGGACAAATATAAAAATGGAGATTTTTTAAGAAAATTTTGGTAATTTTAGTTTTAGTTGAAGAAAGCTCAGTAATTATCAAAGAAAGTCATATATTATTAAAAGGGATGTGAAAAGTGGGAAGTATTTGGCTCGAATATTTACGCAATACAGCAGACAGAGCGTTTAACAAAGAAGTAAGGCTGGAATCATCGTTATGTCCGAACAAATCTTTTGTTTACATTTTGCTCGTTCTTTTTCACTTCTATCTTACAGAAAGGAAAGAGAAGGAGTACAATATAAGTAAAAATTTGGTGGAACAGAAATGTAGAATTTAGATTAAATGAAAAAAGAAGGTATATTTTAAAGTTCTTTATTAAATTCATTTAAGTTTAAATTTTTTCATTTTTTTTGTTTTTGTAATTTTTTTGTTTTCTTTCATTTTCCTATTTAAGTACCGTATACGGAAAAATGTTCTGCCTAGGAAAGCCCGTTCAATAATTTTTATATCACCATTAAATTTAGAATTTTGTACTAAGTTTTCCAAATAATGTTGTTCTATACATAATTTTTCTTTATTAAACTTTACGAAGACCGAATTTAGATGTGCCATAATATTTATAAAAGTTGAGTTTGGCTTGTATAAGCCTGCCTCAGATAAACAATTTACAAACGAATAATTTTGATCCTTTTCCTCACGCTTTGTAGTAGCACAAACAACTAATATCGCTAGCACCGAAATGTACAGAGTACATCAACGGGTTCTTTGGAAGATCAACTTCCTCTATTTGGCACGCTTGAAGCCATTGATTTCTTATAAACGAAATTGCTGGAAACCTAAAAAACTTCACCGCTGAGCCTTTGTAAAAGTTCACGGTATTTTCGCATCCCTTGAAAAGGCAGCTCATTTTTTTTAATCTTTTTTTCACAAATTACGCATATGAAAGTAAATCTGTTTATTTATTAATTTTGTACAAATGACACAGCTTTCGAAGCAATTGTTTTTTTTAATTAATTTATTTTCACAAACTTCAGATTTCGGCCCAAAAAAACATTTGCTGCTGTTTACTCTGGTAGCACGATTTCAATGAAATGTCATAAATTCAATAAAAGTCAAATGACCAAGATGGCTGCCTACGTCAATAAGTGATTTTACCTTCTATTTTTCTACCATGATGCTTACTGGCGTCCATTTTGTTTACTTCTCATTTTGACGTTTCTCCCAAATTCGCCAAAAAAATATCGATAACACGAAGAACACAGGGTTGTATTGAGAAAACTATCGTGATAATCTCGAGATTCATTTTAAATCGCGAATTTTTGGAAGCGGATTTTTGTACGGCAAACCTCGAATTTCAATCGAAGATTTTGTGTCAACCTCGAAAAAAGTAGATAATCTCCTATATGTAAATGGCCTATAAGTGTAGATATACAAACATACATACACACACAAGGGGAGATGTTTGTCAAAGTGTAAAAAAGTTGACACATGGCTAACTTTATACTTTGCTTTACTCGCTTCACCTCAATTGTGAACATGTCCCATTGAAAAGCACATGCTGAATGAAGCTGTCAAAGCAAAACTTTGAAGCAAAGCGAGGTAGAAGTCAATTGTGCACGGGCTCTTAAGGAAATACTGTTGCCGCATATCTAATTCAATCTTTAGATCCGGTCCGTTCCGCAGCCCTGGTTTATATTATACAACATAACCTAACTATAGAAGGTCCATGCAAGGGAGAGTATCTCTTCTTACGCGAGTTTGTAGCTTATGTCAAACTATTGTCTTTTGTTATGATTTTGTATTCTTGCACGTGTTTTTCGTGGAAATAGCTTGTGTGTTCGGCTGTGCGTTTGTGTGTTCGGTTGTGTGTTTGCTCGCGTTTTCTCTGCTTTTGACATTCTTGAAAGACGCCATCTAACTGTAATCACCTATTTTGCTTCACATAAGACGACCTGGATATAGATTGGTCTTGATTATACAATAAGGTTGTTCTCTCTCTGTAATTTTGGCCTGGCAAATTTGCCGAGATGACATAAGTGTGATAAATTTGCCGAGCACAACAACAAAATACACGTCTTGTCAAATTTGGAGCTTCGGCAAATTTCTCATACCCCAACCCGTGATATGTGATATCATGAGAAAAATATCACGGGAAATGCAACCATGTTATTACATTCACAATGGTCTTCTATGAGTAGTGAGTTTGAATTTATGTTTCTAGTTCTTTTTTTTTTAAGTATTTTATTTTATTCAGATATAAAATTAATTAATTCGAAATTGAAGCAAGCAAAGCAAAGCGACAACAGTTGTATAAAGAGTGGAAAGAATATGACTAACATGCTAGTTCACAATGAAGTCAGTTAGAATTTTATTTTCTTAAAGGTGCGCTCTCTCTGTGTGGCAAATTTCTCAAGATATCATGATATCTCGGCAAAAATATTAGACACAGAGAACAACCTTATTGAAGATTTTTGTTGGGTTGGCCGTGTGAATGGCTTAATTGTAAGAAGAAGAAGGCAAGCTTGCTTCACTTTTCGTTCAGTTCACAAATAAAATAACCTTCCTGTTAATTGTTTGGATTTCATTAAATAAATTAATGGCGACGCAAGTAGACGATATACAATTAATCAAACTTGTTCAAGATCATCCTATATTGTATCGTAGGACAAGAAAGCCTGGAAGCGGTCCACTGAAGGATGATATTTGGCGAAAGCTCTCCGAACAGCTTAATTGCTCCGGTAGGTCCATATATGTTATTTATAAAACCATTAATCATTTTGCTTTTATTAATTGATTTACTTTAAACTAGAACGTTATTGCATGACACGCTGGAAAAGCCTGCGAGATAGATTTCGCCGAGAGTATAAAAAAGCACTAGAGAATCCGGAAGAGGTAGTGAACTGGCATAAGTTTGAGCATTTGTTCTTTCTGAAAGATCGTTATAAAAATGGTTCCACATATTTTGATATAAAATATGAACCGAAAAAATCACAACGTGGCCGAAAATGCAAGCCACCGAATATTACCGATACGTACATAGAACCGACACCAATTACGCAAACGGAGGAAAGCTACAATGCCGATGCTGATCCAGAAGAAGAATTAAAAAATCAACGATTAATTAAATTAGTGGAAAGGTATCCAGTTTTGTATGATCATATACAAATACAAAATACAAAAAATTTACCATTGAAGAACGATGCATGGCGTCAGATTTCAGAGGCTATGGGAGACTCGGGTAAATATAAAATGCGTTAAATAAAAAAATCTAATCTAATGCTTATATACATTTGTTTACAAACTAACGTAGAGGAATGGTGCTATAAACGTTGGAAAACACTGCGTGATCGTTTTGGTCGCGAGTATCGCAATCAGCAACTATATCCAGAAACGCATATAATGTGGGTGTATTTTGATGATATGAAATTTCTTCGAGAACATTTTAGGAGAGGGTAATCAATGCTTATTATTTGAATAGACATATTTTTTATGACCAATTACTTAATCAAATCTGTTTCTGAAACATATTTTTATTTGCATGCGTATTTTCAGGAAACCGCTACCAGTAGAGGAAATTTTGAAAAAGAAAAAATCAAAAACTAAAAAGAAAACTAAAAAGAAAACCAATAAGGCAGACGATGACCCATGGGGCGACGATTTTCCATTCATGGAAGTCAAAGATGATTACCAAGAAATGCATCAGCAAGAAAGTATTGACATTGAAGACATGAAATTAAGTGCGTCCATGAGTGAGGGCCTTAACGACGACGATTTCAATATTGAAAATAACTTACAAACTACCACAAAAACAACTCCTGCGTGTACCTCACAAGAAAGTAATTTAAATAATAAAGATACCTCTACTGCAATTGCAACGGAACAAACGGCAGAGGAAAAGCTTTCAGCCTTAATATCTGGCATTCAACAAATACTAAAACAAACTCAAGATTGTCTCAAGTCTGTGCAAAAGCAAAACGAACAACACAAACAAGAACTACAGACGCAAATCTCCTGCTCTTCGTTTAATTCCAACGTAAGCGTGTTGCAGAGAATTCATATTTTACTGGACGGTTTGAGTGAGACACATCGTTCATTGGCAGAACGACGAATTATGCAATTTCTGTGTGAATGCCAAATTAAGACATTAAACAATGAAGATATAGAGGATGCACCTTATACACATTTTTTTTAGGGGAACGCATTCTTTGTTTCATTAGCTTCATTTACCTATTTTAAACAAATATGTAGTTTAGCTTTATATATAGTTATATATACCTATTCATTCGTTTAAAATTGGTACTTGGTAATTAGTATTATGTGAAATAAAACAAATATGATTTTGAATAATTAACTTTCGGAATAAAATAATGTCCTTTTGCTACAAATGTTTTTCATAATAGTTTTATTGCGCAAAATATTGCCAACGGGCAAAAGCATATTCAAAATTTCGCAAATGTTATATACATAAATCGTCGTATGATACGAAAACCAGCAGACGATTTTTAAACGGTTTTATTTAGCTCACCCCGTTTGTTTTATTTATTATTTATTCTTGGGTCAAATTTAGTAATTCAAATTTCACCCTCTTCCTGTCAACCGATTAATCTGAAATTTTGTACGCATGTACATGATTCAAATTCTTTATTTGAATCATGACGCATGTATAGGGTACGTTCGCGACGGCAATCAGAACCATTGTGTACGGAGTACAGTGAAATGACTCTGAGATGTGTTTAAAATAGGTCGAACAGCTGTGCTCAGCTGATTTTAAGAGTTGCTTATTTGGTATAAAGGGTCCCAATTTCTGGCTGAGTTGCATTCGATAGTGTCACAAAATTTAGAATTAAATAGTATCATTAACAAAAAAAAAAGTTGCATAAAAAATACCTTTTCATTGACTATTATTAAATAAAACCATACTTCTAGTAATAAGAGTTTGTTTTGTGTACAGGTTTCTATTTATTTTGCGAAAATTTAGTAAACAAAATAATAGTTTTAAAAGTTTCTAAAAAGTACATCGAAATGCAACCGTGTGCTAAAATATGCAACCTTGCAAGCATCTTTTGGTCATTGTTTAAGGCTGGTATCGACCTCTCAAGAAACAGCTCAAGAAATTTTTGGATTTATTAGGCTGGTATCGACCTCTCAAGAAACAGCTCAAGAAATTTTTGGATTTATTTCTTGAGTAAAAAATAGTAGTAGGCAAGAAATTTTGACGTTTAGTAATCCACCGTGAATACCAAGTGAAATGAAGAAGAGCATAAAAACGTAAACAAAATAAACCTTTTTGTAAACATAAGCAATTAGTAAGTTCTTAAAAAATATTAAATAAAAGCTTTAAATATATGCTTTCAATATTTTTATTTTGTTGTTATTTTAGGAAATCATCGAAAGCGACGAGGATGACCTTATATTACTGGTAAACTGTGGTATATTGATGGCCGGAATGGAATAAAATATGAGAAATCGATGCCAACTATGCCCTTGCATCATTAGAAAAATTGTGCATTCTATTTTTCGTTTCTTTTTTGCCATTTTCACTAACGATTTTCACGATTTTTTTTCAACACGCAACAAACGTCAAAATTTCTTTAAGAAATAAATGTTCGATGATATATTTCTTGGCAAAACATGTGTTGCTGTGGTCGCATAACGTTGAAAAATAGTACTAAAAAAGTGTACTAAATTTCTTGAGAGGTCGATACTCGCTCAAGAAAGTTTCACAAGAAAAATTTCTTGAGCATTTCTTGTACGTCAATTTATATGAAACTTTTGCGTTTCTTGAGAGGTCGATACTAAGCTATTTCTTGAGTAAAAAATAGTAGTAGGCAAGAAATTTTGACGTTTAGTAATCCACCGTGAATACCAAGTGAAATGAAGAAGAGCATCAAAAACGTAAGCAAAATAAACCTTTTTGTTGTATGTTTTCAATAGTTTTATTTTGTTGTTATTTTAGGAAATCATCGAAAGCGACGAGGATGACCTTATATTACTGGTAAACTGTGTTATATTGATGGCCGGAATGGAATAAAATATGAGAAATCGATGCCAACTATGCCCTTGCATCATTAGAAAAACTGTGCATTCTATTTTTCGTTTCTTTTTTGCCATTTTCACTAACGATTTTCAGGATTTTTTTTCAACACGCAACAAACGTCAAAATTTCTTTAAGAAATAAATGCTCGATGATATATTTCTTGGCAAAACCTGTGTTGCTGTGTTCACATAACGTTGAAAAATAGTATTAAAAAAGTGTACTAAATTTCTTGAGAGGTCGATACTCGCTCAAGAAAGTTTCACAAGAAAAATTTCTTGAGCATTTCTTGTACGTCATTTTATCACTGCTATTCCGAGCGTTACCGGAAAATTACTTTACTGGTAATTTATGTTGCTGAAAATTGTTACCATCTTTTCAATTGTTATTCTGGCACAAATGGTAACGCTGTCAAAGCATTTCCATACGAACGGAATGGTATCGGGCTGAAATGGTAACAAATTGTTACCACCACTGTAGAACTGTAGGCAAGCTTTGAGATGGGATTTTAGGAAATTCACCTCCCAAATGAACATCGACAGAAGAGGGTTGCCAGCACAGCGAAAATATGTGAGATAAATATTTTAAGGTCGTGGTAGAATGGTGGTATATTTTAATAATATAGAAAAAAACATATGTGTATTCATCTACATAATTAGAAAATGCTCCTTGACCTCACTACTTTATTACAAATATGACAGATTTCTTGTTTTTTTTGTTTTCAAGTTCTAAAGTTTTTTAGAGCAACTGATATGCAACTCTGATGTGTGGTGTGCTGTAATGTCCGCTATATTCACCTCCAGAAAGGACAATCATTTTTTCTTTTTCACCTAACCTTGCCTACAGGTCTACAGTGGTTACCACGTATTGAGGTGGTAACTTAATTTTCTGCTGCCAGATTACGAGAAGAGTGTTTAAAGTACCAGATTCTTTATTTCACCAGTAAAGTAAATTATGTTACCACACCGGAATAAGGCCGTATATGAAACCAAAGAGCGTATATGGATAAGAGGCTGCAGTCTGAAAAACTTCACACTAGATGTCCCATTTCGCGCGAGATGGGACCCGCTAAATGTGACATCTAGTGTGAAGTTTCTCAAAGAGCGTATATGGATAAGAGGGTGCAGTAGTGAAACTTCACACTAGATGTCACACTTCGCGGGTCCCATCTCGCGCGAAATGTGACATCTAGTGTAAATTTTTTCAAACTGCAGCCTCTTATCAAAGAGTGTATATGGATAAGAGGCTGCAGTTTGAAAAAATTTACACTAGATGTCACATTTCGCGCGAGATGGGACCCGCGAAGTGTGACATCTAGTGTGAAGTTTCACTACTGCACCCTCTTATCCATATACGCTCTTTGAGAAACTTCACACTAGATGTCACATTTAGCGGGTCCCATCTCGCGCGAAATGGGACATCTAGTGTGAAGTTTTTCAGACTGCAGCCTCTTATCCATATACGCTCTTTGCTCTTATCCATATACACTCTTTGATGAAACTTTTGCGTTTCTTGCGAGGTCGATACTAAGCTTTATACTAAATAGTTTGGTCACTCAAATGGTCTTCTTCTTCTTCAATATAAAAAATGCGTATGTGTTTGTGCGAAAATGAAGAGAATGAAGGAATCAATGCTGTGCAATTTCGTATAATTGCTGTCACTACCAAAATGGGAGCAAAGTCGTTAGGATTTACTTCGTTTTTACTGAATTTTTTTCTTCACTACGAAAACGATTTTAATAAAAATATATCGCACCCTAAATCATAAAGTGACACAACTAAAAATTTTATTAAATCGACTTTTCATCATAAACCGGTACACAGAACATATCTCTAGCGATTGCCAACAAAAAAACTTTTCATTCGGAGTCTCTTTTGACTGAAAAATACGTGGCTTTTTTCCAATTCATTGGTTGTCAAGAAAAAGTTTTTTGGCTCCTGAAAATTTTTGAATTTTAAGTTGTGCCACTTTATGATTTAGTATGCGATATATATTAATTTTTTCCGCATATCGGCCCACGTGCGCATAAAATAACAGATATTATGGTAATTTTTCGGTCAAAAGAGACACTTATTGAAAAGTTTTTTTGGCAATCGCTAGAGATATGTTCTGTGTAACATTTATGAAAAAACTCGATTTCAAAAAATGTTGAGTTGTGTCACCTTATGATTTAGGGTGCGATATGTACATTCAATAAAAAAAGGTGATTCGGTATTGCGAGATATGGAAGGACTTCCTCGTGGTAAAATTGCAAAATTTTTGAGGAGAAAAAAGAAAATATTTTACATTAAAAACTTTTAGAAATAAAAATGCATTTCACTTTTAATTCACCTGAAAACTGAAAATATAAGTGGAAACGCCATCATCACGCACTTCCACTGATGGTAAACTCTTCACACGACACCAGATTTCTTTTTATTTAAAAAAAAAAGAATAATAATTGCGTTTTGCACGAACAGCAGAACTCCAAATATTAAAAAAAATTGTGTATGTTTCAAAATAGTTCTGAAGTTCTTTCCCAGCCAGCACAATCATCGTAAACGAGCTCGTAAACTGATGTTTTCTCAAAGAAAACTCTAATAAAATATCGTTTACGAAATCCGTTTACGATTCGCCTACGAATACTGTTTCGCTTTAAAACGTTCATTGCCTACGAGTATCGTAAATGTATCGAAAAAGTACTCGTATATGAATCTTTTTACGTCCGTTTTTTTATCGTAAATGTAGAAATTTCACAAACATACTACATACTTAGGTACTTTTAAAATATTGAGTTAGAAATTTTTCGTTTTCTTTTTTTTTTTGACATGATAGAAAAAAAGCTTCTTTTGTTATTGTTTTCTTATTCGAGAATAGCTCGTAAATCTCAATGTTCGTAAAATGTACGGAACCTTGCTGGCTGGGTTTTTTTTAACATTTTTTTTTGTTTATATTGACACTATCATCATGTTAAAGAAACCAAATTCCAAATGACATTAACGGCCTTATTCCGGTGTGGTAACATAATTTACTTTACTGGTGAAATAAAGAATCTGGTACTTTAAACACTCTTTTCGTATTCTGGCAGCAGAAAATTAAGTTACCACCTCAATACGTGGTAATATTTTGTTGCCATTTTCAGCCCGATTCAATTCCGTTCGTATGGAAATGCTTTGACAGCGTTACCATTTGTGCCAGAATACCAATTGAAAAGATGGTAACAATTTTCAGCAACATAAATTACTAGTAAAGTAATTTTCCGGTAACGCTCGGAATAGCAGTGTTAAGAATAAAATTTATATTTAATTCATAGCGTATATTTTAAAATTGCTCTATGTTGCATCAACACTAAAATTTGGTTGCATTTACCAAAATGTCAAATGATGTTTAAAAGGCTAAAATTACGTTTGAAAAATCGTGTAATTTGAAAAAAATTGTTGCTATTCTATGTGTAAAGATCGATCATGTTAATCTTACATGAAATAAAATTTGCATATACGCGAATGAAGTAGTAAAGGCAATGGTATCCGTATATTCCCTTTTCTATATTTCTGGAAAAATGTATTAACAGAACAGTACGAGAAAGAGCAACCCTGCTTATACGAAAATGTTCAAAAGGAAATAAAAAAATTTAAATTCAAACGGCCATTTTGATGGTGAAAACCCAACAAACATTTAGGTTAGATATCGGTTTGAGAATGACTCGAGAACTAGCCCTTTTCTCAAATCTCTAACGTTAGATGACGACTCGTGGAGCTGTCGAGAATTATATCGATCTCAAAAAAAATGGGACATAACTCTCAAATGGAGAAAATTATAATTTCCGAATTGAAATCCAATGTAGTTTTCTAATGAAATTCTAATGATAATTTGCAAATATTTCTTTTTCTAATCAGTCTCCAATTGATTTCTAGTGTGGTTTTCTACCTTCGCTTTGGATTAGAGATAAGTTTGAGAATTACACTCTCTAACACTCTCAGAGTGTGTTTGCTGATAAAACGCTGTACCAATTCATACTTTTTGAGTAATGCCTGGATGCCTTCAAACGCTTTGGTTGCTTTGGAAACTCTACATTCTCCTACATTTGGATATTTCCCAATTAGCACGAATCCAATGTGGGGAAAAAGTCTCAATTATCAAGTTTATATCCAACATGTTTTTACACTTAAGGTACAATACTTTTCCAAACTGAACTGAGTGCATAATTAGTATTAATTAAATTCAATCATATTAGCAATAAGTAAACGAAAAAGTGAGTGAAGAATAAAATTTAAAGAGGAATGTATATCTAATTCAACTAATTATTGTGTATAAAATATTGTTATTATTGTTAAATGCATAACAAAAAAGTGAGCAAATAAGTCAAGCAGACAATCATAATTGTTACATTTTTGTTCCTTTATTTCAATCGGATGAGAGTTTGTTGCTCAAAAGCTTTATTCTGACGTTTGATTTTGGTTGGAGAATATCGATAAAGTTCAAGTCAAATTCCAATATTTTTTTCAAGTGGAGAAACAGAAACATTTTCGTATCGAAAAATGGGCTGTTTCTGAATTCAAGTTGGAAATTGGAAAATGGATTTGATCTCAATGAAATTCAAATGCATTCAAAAATGCTTATTGGGTAGCAACGATTTGCGTCATGGATATTTCATTTTTGTTTTGAAAAAATAAATGTGTATCTATATTTTTGATACATACAGTAAGTCGCAGTGAAAATGACCCACGTTATGTTGTCCGAAGTTTTATGCAAATAAAAAATTATACACAAACAGATTGAAAAACAAATTTATGTACTTAGGTATATTTTAGAATAAACCCCAATTTAGAATTTCAAAAAATATTTGATGAACATTATTTTTTAGTTATAAAAATAATAGTTAAAACCGGAAAAGTTCATGAAACGGGCTCACAGTGAAGGTTAGCCACTAAGAGGAATATGCCCTAAAACGGTTTTAATACTTGTTTGCCTTGTTTCAACAGTTCAATTACTCTATCCCTAATATCTAAACTTGTTTGTCGGCCCATCTTTGCACATTGACATCCAAAATACAACTAATGCATCTATTGGCGCACTTGAATTAAATATAATACAAATTTTATTAGCAACCAATGTGTTTTATTCAACTAACAAAACACGATTTTTACGCGCTCTATCGTGTGTTTTATGATAAGTACACCTTTTAAAAATGGAAAAAAATTGCCTGATCTGTTTTTTTTTTTTTTATATAATTAACACATAATGTAAAATGTGAACTGTAAAAATATATAAGAGAGAAATCGGTGTTCTAGAGAGAAAGTTTAAGTATTTAAATTGGAGTTGCCAGCAAGCTTGCTTTGATTGTGACGCGTATATACGTGTATGCTTTTGTTTTTCATCATTTCTGGCATGTTGTTGAACTTTTCCGTCGCAAAAAAATTAGGAAAGTCAAGTAATTGTTAACAAAGATATTTAATAATAAAAATGTCTGAATAAATAATGGCTCACTTTCTCTGTGACTCACTGTATCCCCATCAAAACAAACTTCAACCATGGGAATTGTTGTTGCAAAAAGTGACAGGCACATTATGTGTCAATGGGAGAATGAGAAACTAAATAAACCAAATGTGAAGAAGAATCGACCACAGTGTTGTATTCAAACGTAACAAAATCTTCACAAGAAAATATCCAAAATTCCGAATATAATCAATTAAAACTCAAAAATATGTTAATTTTTTGTTATTATCGCTACAAATATAGCATTACAAATTCAATTCACCCAATAATTTTAAAGATTTAAAGATTTAAAAATTTATTTGAATTTTTTTTCTGTAACTTTTGCACAGCACTGCAGGGTGACAGGCACAACATGTCAAATACTACGTTTATACGGCAGAATTCGTGAACTCTTAATTTCATGAATTCGAAAATGGTCTCGTTTATACAGCATTTATGAACTCATGAAATTCAGCTTTTTTAAAAAGTGGTAACGTTCTAACGACATCAGCTGTCAAGGCAGATTTACCAGGTAGACTCGGTGGCGAATTCTGAAACTACTTTTTTTATTTACAAAGGTAGTGTGTAATGTCAAAATCATGGCGCGAGTCACAAGCGAATTCAGAATTTAACCACGGCGAAATATAATTTTGACATTACACTACCAATTACAATAACAATATACAATGGACATTTCTGAATTCACCCCGAGCCTACCTGTTAAATCTGCCTTGACTGAATGAACAGCTGTTGGTTTGGCGTTGCCGGACTTGTACTTCATAATTTCATGAAATGATGGCGAAATTCATGAATAATTTTCGTGAACAATTAAATTGATGAAAATTCGTTTATGCGGCGAAAATTCCTGAAATCATTTCATAAATTTGCCAACGTATAAACGTACTAAAAGAGTGTCGCAACTTATAGATATAAACTATGCACAATTGGAGGAGATTGAAAACAGAAAGGCATCTGACATTTTACGCTATATGAAGCAAACAAGGTTGTCCGTCTACATGGTGTGTAATAAAGAGCTTTATGTGGTATCACATCAGGCCATCAGACCTACCTAGGTAGTAAATGTGTTTGCTGTACCAAGTGGAAACAATGTCCGCTATTTCCCTCAATAAATCTGCTTACGTTTCCTTCCTCATTATCCCTCAAATGTTATTCCACAAATGTAAATCCTGGTTTCCTCCGCACTGGACGAGCGGTGACATACACTAATACCCAATCCAACCTTGCCCGAATATCATTTAACGCCAACTCAAGTTTTTGTTTATGTGGGAACTGCTGCTTCCTCCTCTTTTCCTTCACATTTTTATCACTCATTCTAAATTACTTGAAATTTGTACAAATAATATTAAATTTAATACTAAAATTTTCCAAATAAAAAAAAAAAATAATAAACAGTTTTTTTTTTATTTTAATCGGTAAAAAAACAAAAGTGCCCGGTTACTGCAGGGTGGTCGGTTACTGGCACAGTTACCCTAAATGAATTTGTTAAGAGCGCTTTCACATTACTCGGTGCGGTATCGGATCGACATTTTTGGTTTTTACCGAAAGTATACCGAGAACTTACCGACCACATGTATTTCAATTGGCACTTTCACATTAGTGTTGCATACATGAAATCGGAGCGGATTAATTTCGATATACCGCAACGCGGTAAGACCGGTCAGTAAAATTCGAGGAATTACTGCATACATTTTTGCGGCGTGATAAAAGAAGAAGAACAAAGTCAGTAAAAAACTCGTTTCGGCTATAAATGTAGCAAGTTATAATGTCTTCGTCTTCGCTAGAAGACATTATTGTTATTATTGAGTGATTTGTTGAAGTTAAAAATTTTGTTTTGCAAATTTCGATGTTTGTTTTCCTATTTTCTGCCGATTACACACCGAAAGTATTCCCACAAGTGTGAAAACACAGCAACGCGGAATCGTTTCGGTAAGCTGAAAATACCGAGCAAAAAATGTCGATCCGATGTCGTACCGAGTAATGTGAAAAGGCCCTAAATATGGTTAAATCTCACATTAAAAAAAAAATTGGTAGGCTCGAAGCCATTTTGGTAGGTTTTTGGTAGGAAAAAAATTTTCTTAGTGGCATCCCTGCTAGAATGTGGAAAAATATATATTATTTCTAATTGGTGTTTTATAAATATCCCTTTTTCTGCTCACATAATTTACCAAAATTAATAAGTAATGCATCGTTTTGAAGGTATTAATTAGCTATGCATGCGAAACGGTGTTTTATTGGGCGTGGTACTTTTTTTAAATAGTATTTTGCAAAAATAAAATGTTTAAATTTAAACTAAAATATTTGCGCCTAAAACTATGCCTTCAGAATTATTTTATTCGATATGTTTGTCAAACATACGAAGTACTTGAAGAGATAAGGGAACAGGCAACCCTCGGTTATTATTTGGGGAATCTCTTTTTAAAAGCCCTCGGCAACTTACAATCTTGCATGACAAGCAGTGCATATGTGTTAGTGTTTTTTTGATGGTGTGAGTGCAATCGGCAGCCGTCGGGCAACACGTACTTGTTGTCGGCTCGCTATCTGCTCGCGGCGACGAAAATCAAAAATTGTTGATATTTGCGTCAATCACCCGACACTCACACATATGCACTGCTTGTCATGCAAGATTGTAAGTTGCCGAGGGCCTTAACATATTAAATAGATAGTGTAAGTTTGTACAGAATATGAAAACAGCTGTTTTTAATAGTTAAGGTGGCAAAATAATAGAAAACTAAAAGTAAATTTTAAAATTATGGGGTTTTCTTCTCTGTATGGAAGATTATATTCATTGCGTGGTCAACGTCATATGGGAAGGCAACCCAACGAAATTGCTCATACATTTTTTGAAGGAGCACAAACCGCAATTAGGGATGGCAACTATAACTGGAAAAACGATTATAATCGGTTAATTTCTTTCGGTTAACGGTTAAAATGTATCGGTTTTTTCCTTTTGATTATTTTTTCGTTTAACCTTTTTCCTCTAAAGTCGAAAATAATCGAAAGGAAATAATCGAGAATTACCGCCTTTTCATTCGAGTCCGAATTCAGTTACCTAAGGTTTTGTGAGTATATCCAAAAAACCGCAATATACGTTCCCTCCAGCCAGCGTTGCCGAATTGACGATTTTGTCGTCATTTTGACGATTTTTCCAAGCAATAATTTGACGATTTTTCTCAATAAATGACGATTTTTTCGTTTATTATATATTTTTTTAAGGAAAGTGGCATTATTAAAAATTTAAACCATCTCAGTACAATAATTAAATGGTTATCTTCATGAAATAAATCCTTATATTGTGTAAATTATTTTTCAAGGCAAAATGTTAGTATTAATGAATGGTTGATGATGTTATTTAAGTAAGCGCAATGTGCAGATAAATGTGCACAGCTTTTTTAAATATGATTTCGTTTATATACGCATTTATATGAATTCGTACCTCCTTAAAATTGTTTTTGGGAAAATTTTCCATTAAGGAACAACTCCCCGAAATAAATGACTTTTTCAGGGGGGGTAGAGGGGCTCTCACAGGAACTGAAATCAAAAATTTCCGGAGGCTTGTAGTTTACAAGATATTTGTTGTTAAGATTTTAAAATTTACCAAACAAAACACGAAAACTACGTTCTATTTCCGAGATAAAAGCACGTATTAAAACGAGCAAGTGCATATATGTATGTGTGTAGAACAATATTTTGCGTTGGCGGCCTTCAGCCGCGCTTTAAAAAAAATAATCCTCAGCCGACATAATTCTCTCTCTGGGGTAATATCTATGGACCCATCCAACCTTAACGACAATTATCTCGTAAACTGTAAACTTCCTGCAAGTTTTGATTTCAGTTTTGAGATATCTGAGAGCCCCTGAAAAAGAAATTTTTTTTTCGTGGTGCGCTTTCTTAGTGGAAAGCCGACACTTTGTTGTTTATAACGTGTTTTTAGTATTGACGATTTTTTCGCTGAAATTACGATTTTTTATTATTATAATAAAAAAGAACACACATACATAGTGTTACGTATTTGTCGATAGCTCGATTATTTCTATAGGGTTCGTATCGCTGAATTGTTAAATAAAAGTCTTTATTTACTTCTTAATTCACACTGCTTTATTTCACGACTAAAAAGTCTACACTTGTTTTACTTCACTTGATGTTAACACTTCTACGGTTAAATTACGACTGACTCTGGAGCGCCTGCTCGCCGCCTTATATAGTCTGTCAAACGCAATCTGGAAAATTCTGGCAACACTGGAAATTATCTGGTATCTTCTTCTAGTTCTGGCACTTTCCCTAGAGATGTGTTCAATCATATTAGTGATGTAAGTGGAGAACCGATTATATTCGCCACACTGCCCTCCACCTAAGTCTGATCGTCCCGATCTGACACATTACTTGTCCCAAATGCTGCTAGCCTTTCCAGATGAACCACTTTCATTTTATTCCTTGGTCTTCCAATCGTTTGTATGCGATACACAACATCGTTGAGCCGTTTAATCACTTTGTAGGGCCCTTCCCAAGTACACTGCAATTTCGGGGACAAACCTTTCTTTCGCTGCGGGTTGTATAGCAAAACTAGATCTCCCTCAACAAAACCTTCTGAGTTCATTGCCTTGTCGTATCTGGCCTTCATCTTGTCACTCATGATCTTTGTTCGCTGTCTTACAAGTTCATGTATTTCTCTCATTTCCTCTTCCAGAACGTTGTTAGATTGTCTGGCATTTATTCCCGCATCAGCACTTATCCCAAATTTCAAGTCAGCTGGCAGTCGAAGATCACTACCAAAGATTACTTTTGCAGGAGTCTGACCTGTTGTATCGTGTACGGCCGATCGATATGCCATCAGGAACAGAGGAATATGAGTGTCCCAATCTCTCTGGAACTTGTCCACCACTTTTCGTAAATGTTCCTCTAATGTTCTGTTAAATCTTTCTACCATGCCGTCTGATTGTGGATGCAACGCAGTTGTTCGGGTTTTCCTAATACCCAGTGTTTTGCACAGCTCCTGAAACACAACTGATTCGAAGTTCCTTCCTTGGTCAGAATGTAGCTCTATAGGTGCACCATATCTCGCCACCCAATTGTTGGTGAATACTTCGGCTATAGTTTCTGCTTCTTGATTTGGAATCGGGTACACCTCCGGCCATTTGCTGAAGTAATCCATGACTACCAGTACATATTTGTTTCCAAGTTTGCTAGTAGGAAATGGCCCAGCTACATCCATGGCAATTCTCTCAAATGGTGCTCCTGAGTTGTATTGTTTCATCAGCCCATGACTCCTGGATTTGGGACCCTTAGCCTTTATGCACACGTCGCAGTTCGCAATCCACTCAACAACTGTCTGACGGCAGCCGACCCAATAAAACCTCTTCTTGATTTTCTCTACCGTCTTTGTTACTCCAAGATGACCTCCACTTGGACCATTGTGTAGTTCATTTAACACATCCGGTATTCTTTTCCTTGGAACAACTATCAATGTTTTAGAACTTTGACCATCTTCACTCTCCCAAACACGATGTAGGCAACCATTTACCAATTGCAAACTATTCCACTGTGCCCAATATGATTTGGCAACAGGACTCTCTGCTGACATCTCTTCTTTTGATGGTCGTTCATTTTGCTCCAAACCGATCATTACACGTGCCAGATCTGGATCTTCTAGCTGACACTTCCTTAATTGTTCCGCATCCCATTCGTCTGTGGATGTTATTGTCATTCGCCGAACATTTACGACGACTCCCTTCCGCTCAGCTCTGGAGGAATTCTTTCGTTCGAGGTTACATGGTTTTCGCAATACGGCATCAGTATTTCCTTGTATGGTTCCTTTCTGGCGATCTATTAATTTGGACATTTGCTCATGCCCGTCAACCTTGCGCTTTCGCTTGTCCACAGTGCTGAAATTACTGGAGCCCTTGCTACAATGACGTGCTGTGTGTCCTGTTTTCCTGCACCTGAAGCATTTCACAGCTCTATTCCTCTTTTTCTGCAATTCATTCAACACCTCCAATATCTTAGTTAGCAAGTCTTGCGCATCCACTTCCACCCGATGAGCTTTGTAAGTGGGCTTACTCAACAAAGATGCTGTTTCCTGCATCAAGGCATATGAGACCGTTTCGGCAAAAGTCCCTTTTGGATTTGCATAGGTAGCCCGCTTCGTTTCAATATCTCGTATTCCATTGATGAAGCTTTGAATTTTCATTCTTTCGATGAATTCTTGAGGTGCTCCTGCGTTTGCCAAATGAGCTAGCCTCTCAATCTCAGAAGAAAATTCTTGTAATGTCTCATTTGGTTTCTGGAAGCGATTCTGCAACTCCATTTGGTATGTCTGCTTCCTGTGTTCGCTACCATAACGTCTTTCAATGGCACCCATAATTGCGTCATAGCTGTTCCTTTCGCCCTCGCTAACAGTCTGTAATATTTCTGCTGCAGGTCCTTTCAATGCTACGAACAGGGCAGCGACTTTGTCCTCCGCACTCCAATTATTTACAACTGCCGTTTTCTCAAATTGTAGCTTGAATACTTGAAATGGACCACTTCCATCAAACGACGGAGGTTTTATCTTCTGTGTAGCAGTTGAAGCGACTGGACGACTTAGTTGAATATCCTGGAGACGGGCTTTCAATGCTTTTACATCGTCCTCTAATTTTTCTTGTCTTTCTTCAAGGACCTCCTTAACTTGTATAATTTTTGCATCCTGTGCCTTGAATTGTAAGGACATGCGTTCTTCTTGTGCCTCCAACTGAGCCGCAATGCCGGACACCTGTGATGAAAGTACTGACTGTTGCAATTCCATTTTTGACGTTATCTGTGCCTGTTGTTCTTCGATTTTTGTCGACATCTGTGCCTGTTGATCTTCCATTTTTGCCGATATCTGTGCCTGTTGTTCTTCGATTTTTGTCGACATCTGTGCCTGTTGATCTTCCATTTTTGCCGATATCTGTGCCTGTTGTTCTTCCATTTTTTTCGACATTTGTGTCAGCACAGCCAATATCGAGTTCATGTCTACGTTTGCTACTGACTGTGGAGCCTCTTCCTTCTGGGTTTCTTCCTTTTGCACCTCTTCCACATCATCGTTGAAATCAAACTCATCTACATTAATGTTATATGCTTCCATAGCTACTCTTAACCTTGCCTGTAGTTCAATTTTATTGCCGGTGGTACTCAGGTTTCTCTTTTCTAACTCCCTTTTAAGTTCTTGGATTTTCAGATCATTTAACTTTGCCATTATTCTTATTTCGTTATCCTTGTCTCGTTATCCTTGTTTCCTTATCCTTGATTCGTTATCCTTGATTCGTTATCCTTGCTTCGTTATCCTTGGTCCTGGAATTTATTTAACAATTCCAATTCTGACACCAATTGTTACGTATTTGTCGATAGCTCGATTATTTCTATAGGGTTCGTATCGCTGAATTGTTAAATAAAAGTCTTTATTTACTTCTTAATTCACACTGCTTTATTTCACGACTAAAAAGTCTACACTTGTTTTACTTCACTTGATGTTAACACTTCTACGGTTAAATTACGACTGACTCTGGAGCGCCTGCTCGCCGCCTTATATAGTCTGTCAAACGCAATCTGGAAAATTCTGGCAACACTGGAAATTATCTGGTATCTTCTTCTAGTTCTGGCACTTTCCCTAGAGATGTGTTCAATCATTTTAGTGATGTAAGTGGAGAACCGATTATATTCGCCACAATAGTATGTATAAAAATTAGCTTGTTTGTCCTCTTGGGGTACTACGTATTAATTTATCAATAATTGTAATCGAAAAACGGTTAGTTCACTACGATTATTCGCGATTAATAATCGAACCCTTTCGATTAACCTAAAAAACGGTTAATCGATTATTAAATTTTTTTGCCATCCCTAACCGAAATTGGGGAAAAGAAAAGTGAAAACTAGCCATGGGTAATGGCGCAATTTTTTTGGCGCTGATACAATAACACCAGCGCCAACCGTGGCGCCGCGCACGGTTCTGGCGCAATAACACCTTTAGCGCAATTGCCATGGAATAATCGATAAATAACACTTGTTTGCTTTTTACTGTCTACTATACCCGTTTTATTTCTTTTGGCGCAATTCTGCTTACCTACACGCTGGCAGAATAATTGTGCCACAATTAAATTTAATTTGTGAAAATATGCTGGCATCTCGTTTTTCGGCATCTTCATTATGACATACGAGGGTCGGCTCCACCCTATTAAAAAGAAAGATACCGGGCCCGGGCGCATTATATCGAAATTTGCCCTTACCATTTACCATGCGTAACAAAAATATACTATATGCTAATAAATATTTTATTTAATTTATTTTGTATTATATTTTTCTCTCCTATTCACAGATAATGTCAATTTTGTCTTCTTTATTTGTGAAAGTAAAATATCAATACCCTTTCGTATTAGCGATGGTTCGGTATTGGCATTAGCATACATAATTGTGACGGTGTCATATGCGCTGTGCTGTTATTGGCTTTGTGGTGGTGCCAATTTACACTAGCGCTCATGATTCAACAATAAAGGTTTTCGCATGACGACATACCTTCATACATAGTGGGGCCAGAAGTGTCATGCAACGAGGAATGTAGAAGAATTTGACAGATTTGGCTCCTATGGAAATGCTAGGGTGCGTGTGTGTGTGGCATATGTCAATAAAAAAAAATGCTTGTGTTCGTGTGTTTATGAAGATTGAAGAAGAAGTCAGCTGATCTTATGCATTCTCCTTTATTGTTGCTCCATGCTAGCGCTATATTGGTGCTGGTGTTAGCGCACGAAATTGAGTCAGTGTTATATTGCAATGTCCGTGTCCAAACACAGCAACTCTGCCGCGAAATTATTCAACGATTCTCTTTTGTGCCGCTGTTCTGTCTTCCATTTGTCCAAACACATCAACTCGTCGCTGGCCAACTTTTGTTCATTATGTTTTGTTCTGGCATTCTTCGAAAGCTCTGATTGTCCGTGTCCAAACACAGCAACTCTGCCGCGAAATTATCCAACGATTCTCTTTTGTGACGCTGTTCTGTCTTCCATTTGGCCAAACACATCAACTCGTCGCTGGCCAACTTTTGTTCATTATGTTTTGTTCTGGCATTCTTCGAACGCTCTGATTGGTCGTTGGCGATACGAATTGCAGCACAAAGCGTGTTGTCCGAGCACCGACGACTCGGTGCCCCCCTCCTTTCCTCGTCGCCTTCTCACCAACAAACGATCAAAAGCAGCGGGTTGCTCAACTTCGTGTCTCCGTGTTTGGACGTCGACATTGGTCACTGGCGATAAGAATTTCTGCACAAAGCGTGTTGTCCAGGATCCACCAATACAGGTCGGCTCTTCAGATCAGCTGACTTCTTCTTTTTCTTCAACAGCTATCCAATTTCTCTGCTTCTGCATATTCTATACATACATTCGTGTTTACTATTGGTCAAATTCTTCGTTCTCTGAGTTTCTCCATCATTCGCTCGTGAGCTGAATGTCAAATTATTTCGTTCTCCTTTCAGTTTTGACATTCCGTTTGACATTCAGCTCACGGCATGTTTGTGTGTATGTACCATGGACCGACCTGGTAATTGGATCATGGTGTTGTCCGAGCACCGACGACTTGCTGCCCCCCTCCTTTCCTTGTCGCCTTCTCACCCACAAACGAACAAAAGTAGTGATGGGCGAGTCCGAGATGTTTAGACAATCGAGAGAATCGCCATCGTTGCAAAATCACAATCGAGTCAAAAGTTGACTCGCTCCTCGACTACACAATCGAGATGTTTTTGCGATTGTTCCGAGTCGGCGAGTCGGAGGTTGTTTCGATGACATCTCGACTACACAAGCGAGATGTTTTTGCGATCGTTCCGAGTCGGCGAGTCGTAGCTTGTTTCGATGACATCTCGACTATACAAGCGAGATGTTTTTGCGATTGTTCTGAGTCGGCGGGCCGGCTGTTGTTTTGATGATATGTTTTAGTTGATAAAATAAACTGAATGAGGTTTGTTGATAAAGAAAGTAGGATTTTTAATGGAAGTAAGGCAAATACATAAATAAATTAACCAAATTGAAAAATATGCTATACATAGACGCTGCGTTATTGCAATCACAACTAAACAGTGTCGTGCATAATAATAATAATTAATTATTTAAGCATTAATAAATTTTCTGAAGTGAGACGCTTATGAAACAAATGAATTTTACGAGTAGCAACAACGGCAATAGATTTGTACCACTCTGTATGTTTTGTAAAGCATGCAGCGAGTCCGAGATGTTGTAGGGTTGAAAACGAGAGGAATCGTTGGCGAGTCCGAGATGTTTTAGCGATTGTTTCGACTGACGGCCATTTACCACTTGACTCGAATACGAATGAAAACCATCAAAAGCATTTGAGATGTTTCAACAATCGAGAGAATCGAATAAAACATCTCGGACTCGCCCATCACTAGACCAGTGCCCGAGCGTACCGAATTTATCCGGCAAAGGACTGTCACTTCCCCTACACTCTCCAAACCTTCGGGGAGTGTCTTCGTGGCTACAACAACAACATCCGATACCGCACCGAGTAATGTGAAAGCGCTCTAAGACCGATACGATTTCACTGCTGTTACAATTAGAGCCCGTGCGCAATTGGCTTTGTCTGCTCCAACTTTGATAGAAAAAACCTTAAAGCAAAGCGAAATTCCAGATGCTTGCTACAATTAACACTTTGACAATTTCCACTTCACTTCTTTGCTTTAATTTATAAAGCTGATTTTTGGTAAAATATTTGGGGAATTTACTTTTTTCTGCTTATTCGAATGTTATTTTTTACTTTTCTCTGTTCACTTCTCACGAAATTGCGCGAAATCGCTAAAATAAGTGTAGCTATACAAACATACATACACACACAAGGGGAGATGTTTGTCAAAGTGTAAAAAAGTTGACACATGGCTAACTTTATACTTTGCTTTACTCGCTTCACCTCAAATGTGAACATGTCCCATTGAAAAGCACATGCTGAACGAAGCTGTCAAAGCAAAACTCTGAAGCAAAGCGAGATAGAAGTCAATTGTGCACGGACTCTTAAGGAAATACTAGCCGTGTTTCACATACGGTGATCCTAACCCAGATAAAAATTTTTGCATGTAAATGCAACAACAAAGATTTCAGCTCGATTAAACCAGATAAATTGCTGGTTCAATTTTTGATCCGCCCTGTTCGATTTGTTTTTTCCGTGCTGATTTGGCAGCACAGTGCTTTTTTGATTTGGCAGAACTGAAAAGTGACATTTGTGTATGTATACATATATATAGATATACCCTGCAGTAAATTTGTTTCACTGCTAAATGATCATTGATGATTCTTTGTTGAATATTCATCACTATCGTTTTGCGTTGGTGCAAGCGAGCAAGCTATATTGAAAAAACCAAACGAATACCATCTAGGCGGTTAAAAACCAACGAGCCAGCTTGTATTTCGGTAGGTTTTTTGACATTCGGCAGCTTTTCTGACAAAGTTTTCAATTTGACAACTATAAAACAAATGATATTTAAAATAAAAAATATATGGAAATACAAATTTCAAATTTGCCTCTTGTAAGCTTCTGCTTTGGCCGTAAGGGGAAAGAACAAGTCCGGAAGAAAAGTTATACTGCGCATTGGCTTCTCCTTCTAACATGGAATACATAGCTATCCTGCCATTTGAGTTTCATAATTTATTTCAGTAATTTAAATTCAAATTTCCAAAAGATAATTTTTGAAATCGTTATTTTCATTTAGTTTGAAGTTTAAAGTCAATCAAATTGTTTTTGAGGGAGTATTTGTCTCTTTTCAATGTACAGAGGAATTGTTTTTGCGCTATTATAACTTTGACGAATTTTATGGCCGAGCTTCTCTCCCAATTCGAGGTGTGCTCCTTTTGTTTTTCCTACCATTGGACAGTTTTATGCCGGCTCCGAACAGAGTCATATACGCATGAGGAAAGCAAACCATTTATTTGAAAAAATTCAACAGCCTTTATATGAAAGTATTCACTGATGCCTCCTCATGATAAATTTCATCAGTGATTCATAAAGGATTCATTTCAGATTTTTACTGCTGGGTATATGTTGTATATGTTTCTTCTTCTTTTTAGTTTTTTTCAAGTGCAGCCAATTTTCATTATGAGCCGGATTGTTTCAGTAAAAATTTATCTTAACCCAGACCCAGATGTAATAACTGAAATGCCCCTACTGTTGCCGCATATCTAATTCAACCCTTAGATCCGCTCCGTTCCGCAGCCCTGGTTTATATTATACAATAGAAGATTTTTGGTGGGTTGGTCGTGTGAATGGCTTAATTGTAAGAAGAAGAAGGCAAGCTTGCTTCACTTTTTGTTATGGCCTGGTTATGCTACCAATCAAGCTGGTCGAGCACCGTGTAATTGTTGTTGTGCACTCCGACGGTGAGAGAATTTTCGGACTCTCACATCCAGCAAACTTGCTGTGTGAAACAGGCAGCCAGCAAACGAGGTTTCAGAGGTAATAATGTGTTATGTTGTGTATGTGCTCAGTAATTATCATGTGTTATGTTGTGTATGTGCGCTCCAATCATCAATGTAAGCGTAACCACCTCTCACCAATCACGAAATGTTTCCGATTTTGATTGGCAATCAAGATTGTAACCATAACCATAGCATTAGGGGTGACTAATGACACGATTTTTTGGGAGTTGACACATAAGCACTGACTCACTAAAAAGAGTCGACTCACTGAGTTGGCACGATTGTGCTACAACACCTTGGCCCTCACTCTGTAGTTCGATTCGAAAGAAAATTCGTTCGTTTTCGAATTCTATTCCATATATTCTATACAGTACGAATGTACTTTCGAATCGAATTTCGCTTTCGAATCGAACTACAGAGTGAGGGCCCTGTGTTACAGCACGATTGTACTACAGCACATATTACTTTCGTGCTATTGTCAACCAAAAAGTGTTACTGTGTGCTATCAGAGACTGTGTCAGTGAAAGAGTCGCTCCGATGATGAATTGATATTTGTACGAGAATGGCATATAAATCAATAATAGAATTGAAGTGATAGGTGTGGGTGGGCAAATATATGGAAAATTAATTAGTTAATTAATTAATGTCGTTTTTGTTGTTGATTATTGATTTAGACCTATGTAGCTCTGAGATATAGGGTATTTAGGGATTTTTGAGATGTTCATGAAGTACACATATTGGGCTATCTGATGGATAAATAAAATATACATATGTGTGCCAATATAAACTTAGTTGATAAGATCAATTACAAATTTCAAATGAATGTATCTTTTTATATATGCACGATATACGATAATGGGTTAAAGTCCAAAAGTTGGGAAAAATCATCTAGCTTCTGAATATCATAACCAAATTTACCAAAATTAAGGGGAACAACCGAAAAAAACCCAAAATATGTGTCCATACAAAAACGGTTTAGTGTCCGAAAGTTAGTACAATTCATGCAGAATACACCTATATACACCAAATTTTCCTAAATCACCTGGAACAAATGAAAAAATGCATAAATGGGTGACCACCCCAATATCAAAAACCGACAAAATACACCAAATGCCATATAAAGTAAGCATGCACAAGATGACAATTAAATAAGAGGCGAAATCGAACGTGCCAGCGGAGTCGAGTGTGCTAATGAGTTAACATGCTATAAACGTGCCAGCAGAGTCGTGTGCTACTGAGTTAACGTGCTATAAACGTGCCAACGGAGTCAAGTGTGCTACTGAGTTATAATTTTATCGTGAGGTGAGCTTGAGCGTGCAGCTCACTGATGGGAGTTGACACGGAGTCATGACTCAGTGCTGAGTTACCCAAGCCTACTTTTTGTTCAGTTTACAAATAAAATAACTTTCCTGTTAATTGTTTGGATTTCATTAAATAAATTAATGGCGACGCAAGTAGACGATATGCAATTAATCAAACTTGTTCGAGATCATCCTATTTTGTATCTTAGGACAAGAAAGCCTGAAAGCGGTCCACTGAAGGATGATATTTGGCGAAAGCTCTCCGAACAGCTTAATTGCTCCGGTAGGTCCATATATGTTATTTATAAAACCATTAATCATTTTGCTTTTATTAATTGATTTACTTTAAACTAGAACGTTATTGCATGACACGCTGGAAAAGCCTGCGAGATAGATTTCGCCGAGAGTATAAAAAATCACTAGAGAATCCGGAAGAGGTAGTGAACTGGCATATGTTTGAGCATTTGTTCTTTCTCAAAGATCGTTATGAAAATGGTTCCACATATTTTGATATAAAATATGAACCGAAAAAATCACAACGTGGCCGAAAATACAAGCCACTGAATATTACCGATACGTACATAGAACCGACGCAAACGGAGGAAAGCTACAATGCCGATGTTGATCCAGAAGAAGAATTAAAAAATCAACGATTAATTAAATTAGTGGAAAGGTATCCAGTTTTGTATGATCATATCCAAATAAAAAATACAAAAAATTTACCATTGAAGAACGATGCATGGCGTCAGATTTCAGAGGCTATGGGAGACTCTGGTAAATATAAAATGCGTTAAATAAAAAAATCTAATCTAATGGTTATATACATTTGTTTACAAACTAACGTAGAGGAATGGTGCTATAAACGTTGGAAAACACTGCGTGATCGTTTTGGTCGCGAGTATCGCAATCAGCAACTATATCCAGAAACGCATATAATGTGGGTGTATTTTGAAGATATGAAATTTCTTCGAGAACATTTTAGGAAAGGGTAATCAATGCTTATTATTTGAATAGACATATTTTTTATGACCAATTACTTAATCAAATCTGTTTCTGAAACACATTTTTATTTGCATGCATATTTTCAGGAAACCGCTACCAGTAGAGGAAATTTTGAAAAAGAAAAAATCAAAAACTAAAAAGAAAACCAATAAGGCAGACGATGACCCATGGGGCGACGATTTTCCATTCATGGAATTCAAAGATGATTACCATGAAGACATGAAATTAAGTGCGTCCATGAGTGAGGGCCTTAACGACAACGATTTCAAAATTGATAATAACTTACAAACTACCACAAAACCAACTCCTGCGTGTACCTCACAAGAAAGTAATTTATATAATAAAGATACCTCTACTGCAATTCCAACGGAACAAACGGTAGAGGAAAAGCTTTCAGCCTTAATATCTGGCATTCAAAAAATACTAAAACAAACTCAAGATTGTCTCAAGTCTGTGCAAAAGCAAAACGAACAACACAAACAAGAACTACAGATGCAAAGCTCCTCCTCTTCGTTTAATTCCAACGTAAGCGTGTTGCAGAGAATTCATATTTTACTGGACGGTTTGAGTGAGACACATCGTTCATTGGCAGAACGACGAATTATGCAATTTCTGTGTGAATGCCAAATTAAGACATTAAACAATGAAGATATAGAGGATGCACCTTATACAAATTTTTTTTAGGGGCAGTAGGAACGCATTCTTTGTTTCATAAGCTTCATTTACCTATTTTAAACAAATATGTAGTTTAGCTTTATATATAGTTATATATACCGATTCATTCGTTTAAAATTGGTACTTAGTAATTAGTATTATGTAAAATAAAACCAAAACAAATATGATTTTAAATAATTACCTTTCGGAATAAAATAATGTCCTCTTGCTACAAATTTTTTTCATAATAGTTTTATTGCGCAAAATATTGCCAACGGGCAAAAGAATATTCAAAATTTCGCAAATGTTATATATATCGTCGTATGATACGAAAACTAGCAGACTGTAGCAGACGATTTTTGGTGGCTGACAACAATAATTTTAATGTATAAACAGTATGGCGCATATTCATAGTCGGTAATCTAAACGATCTAAACCGAAACTAGTAAAGTTGCAACTTATAGCCCCGACACATAGCATACGTCAATCCGTCTACGTCGACGTATGTGAGTGACAGCTCACGTACTTGACGGAGAGGTCGCCACATAGGAAACGTTGACGGATATACATAAATCAGCTGTTTGATTAACCTTTAACTACAGAGGTGGTAACTCTTTAGAATATTTTGTAATTTCTCTTTTAAGTTGCCCTCTTGAAATTCAGTTTTCAGTAACTTCACATCTCCTGATAATTATTGACCATTTTGGTTTTATGGAGGAATGTTTTACAAATGAGAAAAAACTCGAAAAGCAAATTGCAAAAAAGTAAAATTCAAGAGTAGCTAAAGGTTAACAATCAAAAACAATCAGCTGACATAGCGACGGATTGACGTATGCCAAAAGTTTAGTGTTGGGCAACTTTGGTACGTTGCGGCGACGGATCCGTCGTACTTGTACCGATGTGCATTTAAATGCCCACAGTTTACTGAGCTGTCAGTCACATACGTCGACGTAGACGGATTGACGTATGCTATGTGACGGGCCTATTAAATTTAGGAACCAACTTATAGGCTAAACAGAATCAGTACTTCTCCGTCATGACGGACAAGGAAGAAACTGACAGCTGAGTAGACTGTGTATATTTTGCTCGTGCATCGCTACATTGGCAACGTATCAGTCGCCGGATCCGGCATACCTTGCCAATTTTCTATTTTGCCGTATAAGATGTGTTCGGTGATGGCAGTAGAGTACACTAGTGCAGAAAATTGCGTTCGATAACTCGTTTTTGTACTAAACTGTGCAGAACTGTGTTTTGTAAGCAACTTAAAATTAAATATTAGTATTAAATTAATACTATTAATACATATTCCATGCGATTTTGCTCTAAGCAATTCGTTAA
The DNA here is from genome assembly GCA_960531455.1 of Urophora cardui. Lineage (NCBI taxonomy): Eukaryota > Metazoa > Arthropoda > Insecta > Diptera > Tephritidae > Urophora > Urophora cardui. The sequence continues at coordinate 14,624,021 of OY482674.1, forward strand.
TTTTCGTTTTTTGACGCCTTTACATGAAACTTCTGTGACAAATGTCTGATATTGTTCTATCCTACACTCTTAGTGCATTCACCGAACACATATTTTATGTGCCACTCTTTCCGCTACGTACGTCCTGTCAGTCGAAAACGACGTACGTCATGACGGAGAAGTACTGATTCTGCTTAGCGCTTTAGAAGCAAGGCTTAAAGCCCAACCAGTCAACGACGCACGCACGTAGCCCGTGTCAGCTGACACAACCTGTCTTATGGAGTTGTAGTGTAAATGCCCAATCACCAACGCATGACGACGGCTCTCTTGACGCACGTATCGTAGAAACCTAGCTCAGTTTGATTTTTCACGTAATAACGTGTCAGCTGATTGCTCTCTTTGCAACAGGATTGCCGGAGCGATCATTTTGTAGTAAATTAGTACGAATCTTTCAATATGCTCCCAAAGTACCTCAATAACTATTCCGAATGTTGCCGATTATAAAATTATGTTAACATAAGTGTATTTTTTTTTTAAATATGGAGATAAAAATGTAATAAAAAAATTTAAGTTTTTTCTTGCGTTTTTTTTTTTACTAAATTTGACTATTGCCGCAATCGTTTTTTTACACGGAAATAAAAATGTAAATAGAGAAAATGAAGGTTTTTTGGCGTTTTTTTTTTACTAAATTTTACTACATATTGTATCAATATGCACGTGTTTTTCGTGGAAATAGCTTGTGTGTTCGGTTGTGCGTTTGTGTGTTCGGATGTGTGTTCGCTCGCGTTTTCTCTGCTTTTGACATTCTTGAAAGACGCCATCTAACTGTAATCACCTATTTTGCTTCACATAAGAGGACCTGTATAGATTGGTCTTGATTTCTTGGCAAAGCCTGTGTTACTGTGTTCGAATTATGTTGAAAAATAGTAGTAAAAAAGTGTATTAAATTTCTTGAGAGGTCGATACTAGCTCAAGAAAGTTTCACAAGAAAAATTTCTTGAGCATTTCTTGTACGTCATTTTATATGGAACTTTTGCGTTTCTTGAGAGGTCGATACTAAGCTTTATATGTGAATGAACAGAACGAAATCGCTGATTTGGACGCTATCGCCTGTCAAATAAATTATTTGGAATTTGATAAAAACATGTAATAAAACAAAAATATACATTTTTTGATGTGGAAAAAATTTAAAATATGGACAGAAGAGAAGAGTCAAGAAGTAAGGAAACAGCAAGTTTTAGTGCAGACTTAGCAAGAAAAGTCTAAACTAAGCCGACTATGAACAACTTTAGTAGCAACTTAAAATAGTTTCGACTTAAGTGTGAAATAAATGCGACTATGAATACGCGCTTATATATTTATTGCTATTTTTCGTTAGCCAAAAATTGAAAGCCCTATTTCTTTTTTCAGCCAAAAGTCGAACTTTCCACTCTTCGTACAGAATTTTTTAATTGCCAGCTTTCGGCAGAAGAAGAGAACTTTATAGATATTAGTGGTCTCCATATAAAGTGATAAAGTAATAAATCGTTAAAATTTATCAGTATATCCTCATTTTTACATGAACGCACCTTGATAAATAATTGTTTAAACTCTTGTCAGCTGTCAATGTCAACTTGATTAATAAATAAAAAACCCAATAAAATAAACAAAAAAATGCATATAACATTTTCGTAGAAATTATTTTAATAATTCGTGCTAAAATGCCGAAAGAAAGCACAATTTCTTCTTTTGAATTGAAAAAGTAAAACTGACAATGTGTCAGACTTGAATTTTACCAAAATTAATAAATTTACGCAACAAAATCGTTCGGTAAAGTGATAAAATTTGCTTAAATATATTTTCATACAAATTTTGACAGATAATTTATCACAATTATTATTTTATCACTTTACCCCATTTACCAGCAGTTTATCACTTTAGATGAAGACCCTTAATAATTTCCATGCAATTTCATTTTCATTATTTCTATTTTAAAATGCGATTAATGACATATTTGAAGAGAACAACAATATCAAGAAACACATGAAAACGGAAGTAAATATCCTTAGGCACTCTGCACACGGAGCGTACTGCTTTAGACGCGTATTAGATACTACAGACGAAAGCTGTACGCTTTGATGTCGCGCACGTATATTTCAATTGAGGGCTGCACACGAGTCGTCAGCTTCATGCATTCGTCAAAGTATGCTGGCTACATGTCGCTTGGCGTAAAGCAGTGCTAGTAGCTAGGCGTACTACGCTTAGAAAACAGGAAGAAGAAGATGTTTGTTTACATTTTTCCACTTGGTGAAATTTAAGAAAGCAGTAAAATTTGTGTAAAAAATCGGAAAAATTAGTGTAAAATTAAAGAAAATGGAAGATTCCATAAAAGTTATCATCTTTTCTATTTAAAGCTTCGAAATTTAAAGCAAATACCGTATTATTAATTTGTTTGTTTGTTTGTGCAGCGAAGTTTCATGTCGCTTCGTGTGCAGATCTTGAGGCGTAAGGAAATCGACGCTACATAAAATGTCTGATACGCGTCTATGACGATTCGCCTCGTGTGCAGAGTGCCTTAGTTAGATAATTCTAGTTAATACCTTTTGTTTTTTTTTTAACATTTTGAAAATATTAATTGAAATATTCAATCTCTGCAATTTACCAAAAGTGAAATAAAAGTAGTGCTGTCAGCATGGCAACTCTTTCCACTACGAATATCACTGTTGTTGTTGTAGTCGTACGACTAAATTGTCTCTAGTGTGAATACGTAGAAGGGCGCCTTGCTGATCAAGCAGTTGTCCAACTGTTTCAGTTGGAATGAAATTGGGCTGCATATCCAACTGTTTCAGTTGTACGACTAATTGAATGTAGTGTGAATGCTTCCATACATTCCCATGCAAATCAACATTCGACTAAATCGATTGAGTCGCAAGTGTGTATAGGCTCTTATTCTTTAGCAATAAATTTAGCTAGCAATATTTAATGACAACCCTAATAGCAGTGTTAATAGTGTGAACACACTCATTTGCTGTGAAATTATTTGTGTCAAACTGAACGTACGAAAAATGACATCTACATACATTAACGCACTTTACCACACTCGACGCACCTTCCAACGACATTTTTTCAATGTAGGAGCGGCGATATTTGTGAAAAAAATTAATAAAGTTATAAAAATATTAATTTTTCTTATTAGCAAAAACAGCTAAAGTGCTCAGAAATTCCTATTAACAATAATTGAAACGTTTTGCGGCGTCAAGTGGCATCACAAAAGCTAGCAGCGCAGTGAAAATCTTAGCACATTGAAAAGGTGAAAAAAAAATGGAATGTGGCGCAGGGGAGGAACGACGATGATATTGCAAAGTGCTGGAATTTGTTTATCTAGACGATATTTAGCACTTTTGTAAGCAAAAATTAAACAACTTGCATACTACTACATATTCGTGCTTCTGTACGGTCATACAAAATATAAAAACTGGGCTAAAATCGGTGATTCAGGTGTCAGATTTTACACACATGCACTGTGGAGGTCACCGATCGTCGCCGATAATCTACAATTAACGTATGCGTAATCGCTGAATACACGCGGGAGCACTACACTTGCACTACCCTATATGTGCACACAACCATATGCATACATAGATATTTATCAAATGTATGTATGCTGTATGAATTTAATGAAGTTAACAGAACGAGTCAGCCAGCATTGAGCAACAGAAAGTGTGAAAAATTTTTTAGTGGTTGTGGGGCAACAACATACTCATGAAGAAAATCCTAATTTGTAGCAATAACATTTGGCAAACAAAGCAAAGTTAATAGGTCGGGCTATTGGTTAGTGGCTTGGGCGTTTCGTCAATTGCTGGTGACAATACGCAACCAAGAGACAAACAGTAACAGTGCTTGTTACCTATTAGATATCTACTTGAAGCGAACAAAGTTGGAAATTAGAAAAGGGCGGCTTTAACTTCATACACGCATTGATCACAAAGTAATTAGCTAGTATTTCAGAGTTTTTAAAATGATTCTACTGGAAATCAATAACCGCATCGTCGAAGAGACACTGTTGGTCAAATTTCGCAATGCATTGGCTGGGTGAGTTGGTTTATAAATTTAAATAGTAGAAATAAAAATAATGTAAATCTACGTACATACGTCTTTATTTGTTTATATATAAATATATACATATGTAAGTATATAAGCGCTTATCAATTTAAATATGTAGCACCTATGGAAGTTCGCTTTGTGTAGGAGTACTAGCTGCACATTCTTCTGCCACTATCATAACACTGTGGAACAAATTTAGGTCAACAAAAGTTAACTCGGTTCTGAAAGTTAGGGGTGAAAATAGAGGCTAAATTAGAAGACCCGTATCGCGGCGTTTGCTTAGGTTAGTTCGAATTTGTTTTTAATTGACCTTTGAACTTTGCAGGCAAATGCCGATTTTCAGCATATTGTTTGTATGGTTTTTTTGCTATAACTCGTCGACTAATTGAGATTTTTTTGCATTGCAGATGCATTGCCCGACTTGACTGTATTTACATGATCGCCTATAACTTTTCCATTTTACCATGGATTTTCTTCGTTGATAGCTTATTTTTTTGCTAATAGAATGTAGCTTCACGTAACCGAGTAAAACCGAAGGTGAAAATTTTGGTTTTAAAGATATTGCCTGACAAAGTCAATTTTTTCTTTAAAAAATCGAAAAAATTCAAATTTAATTATCAATATTTCAGAAACTATAAGAGGTAGAGAAAAATGTTATAGACCCCTTGTATAGGAAATTTAATTTTCTTTCGTTTGCTGTCCCTCTAACAAAAAAATCTCAATTAGTCGACGAGTTATAGCAAAAAAACCATACAAACAGTATGCTGAAAATCGGCATTTGCCTGCAAAGTTCAAAGGTCGATTAAAAACAAATTCGAACTAACCTAAGCAAACGCCGCGATACGGGTCTTCTAATTTAGCCTCTATTTTCACCCCCAACTTTCAGAACCGAGTTAACTTTTGTTGACCTGAATTTGTTCCACAGTGTAATCAAACTGAATTAATTAATTGTTATAAAGATCAAAAGTTGCATTTCTCAAATTTTTCCTTATCAAGTTTCAAGTACTGTGGTTTTTGTAACCAAAATGTGCTTATATGAATGCAATACATATTTTAATATATGCATATACGATGTATGTGAGCATGTGCACTTCCGGCGCTTGCAATTGTTACGCCATTAGCATGCATTGACTTCTCGTATGCCGCCACTGCTACTACATATATATATGTATGTATGTGCATATTTGTAAATTAAAAAAATGTATGAGTACAACAACTTATATATATGTAAGTATGCATGTATATCAATACATAATTTTGTGAGCGCATTAATCATCAAAACTTACAAAGACTTCAATGCACTAATTCACAAAAAGCAGCAAGTGCCAAATATAAAAACAGTTGTGTGTAAAATAATCAGCTAGTTTTGAATTATACCCGGTTTTGATTGTTAAAAAGCCAACATTATGATGTCATTTGTTTCAAAAAAATCTTTGGAATTTTGGAACATAGAGTACATACATATGTACATATGTACATATCTATATACTATGTATATCTTTGCCCAAATAAACGCTTTAATCTGACTTCTGATAAGATAATGAGATATGAATAGGTACCTTACATACATACATACATATGTATATGTATACGTTGATAGAATAAATATTGATTTTTTAGTTTGATGTTTGTATTTGATAACATAGGTATTCAACTACAACAAACCATTTCTAATCGGCTAGTCGTCCGTTTTCGCTTTGATTTTATTTATTTTATTAAATCTAAATTTTTTGGCAGCATGCAACACCCCTAAAAACAATATTTTACAATATTTTAAATAATTAAAAAAAAATTCAATTTTTTTCCTTGTTTCAGCGCCAAAGCCGAATCGATTGATGTGCGAATTGCGGACTTTGATGGTGTGCTCTTTCACATATCAAATGTGAATGGCGATAAAACTAAAGTTAGGGTGAGTTAGCGTTTGAATTTCTTAAAAAATTAGATTTTCAATCTATAAAATCGCTTATTATTTAACAGACAAGCATTTCGCTAAAGTTCTACAAGCAATTACAAGAGCATGGCGCAGATGAATTGCTCAAGCGTGAATATGGCGGTTTGCTCACAGACACTGAAGATGGCAAGCAAATCAATAAAACATATTCGCTTCCTTTTTTTAATTAGCATATTATTTTACATTTCAAAGGTTACAATGTATCGGTACTTATTGATTTAGAAAATATACCTGCCGATTGGGAAGTGATTGCCAAGAAAATTGGTTTACTCAAACGTAATTGTTTTGCATCGGTATTTGAAAAGTATTTCGATTTTCAAGAGCAAGGCGAAGAGGGTCAAAAACGCGCTGTAATCAATTATCGTAACGATGAAACGCTGTAAGTGACAAGATTGCGCTTTTTTGCCGCATGAAATTTGTGATTTTTTTAATTTTCTTTATTCATATTATTATTTAGTTATGTAGAAGCCAAATCAGATCGTGTTACCGTCGTGTTCAGTACAATTTTTCGCGATGAGGACGATGTGATAATTGGTAAGGTGTTCATGCAGGAATTGCGGGAGGGACGTCGTGCATCGCATACGGCGCCACAGGTGCTCTTTTCACATCGTGAGCCGCCTATGGAATTGGCAAAAACGGATGCTAGAGTTGGCGACAATATTGGATATGTAACTTTTGGTAAGTATGAGTTGCAAAGTGTGATATATGTTTGTATATCGATATCCAAACAACAAAATGCACGGTAATAATAATAGTAAACAAGTATTTATTTGGACGAAGGCTTAGTTGGCTTCATTGGAGTTAAAAGTGGGATGTAAGCTCACATTTTTGGTTTGCCTCTCTCAAATACTCCCATATGAAAATTTAGAACAAATGGCATGCTGATTAAACTCTATTTTAATTCAGGTGACTTGTGTTTGTTTACAAGATAATTCTTTAAAGCAGGGCTGCTCACCTCATAGGCACTCAAAGCACAATTGTTTTTGTTTTGTTCCGAATCATAGGCACATATACATATTTTCACTTCAAATATGAAAATAAAATTTTCTTTGCACTCCCATAGGCACTTAGATATTAAAAAATTTGATATGTATGTGCCTATGATTCATATTGAATGTGCAGAGCAAAGGCACTTTGTATAGGAGCTCGAGCACTGCCGTAAAAAATCGAAATTTACAATAACAAATGTGTAATGAAAAAAAAATTCAAAAAATGAAAGCACTGTAAAAAATTTGTATTCAAAAAATTTTCATATAAAGAATAAAAAAAATTTGTATGTATGTGATACTACCATTTGAAAATAAGTTCTAAAATAATATTTTATTGGAATTCATAAAAAAATTTAAATGAGCGAAAATATTTTTCAGTGCATATACAAAATTTGTAGATGTATTGAGTTTTGTACTTTCAATACGAGAGCGTGGAGCAGTCCTGCTTTAAAGTAACAAGCCGGCTTAGTTCTTTACGCTTTTCGGAGTTAAAAGTGGGATGTAAGCTAACATTTTTGGTTTGCGTCTCTCAAATACTCCCATATGAAAATTTAGAACAAACGGCATGCTGATTAAACTCTATTTTAATTCAGGTGACTTGTGTTTGTTTACAAGATAATTCTTTAAAGTAACAAGCCGGCTTAGTTCTTTACGCTTTTCGGAGTTAAAAGTGGGATGTAAGCTAACATTTTTGGTTTGCGTCTCTCAAATACTCCCATATGAAAATTTAGAACAAACGGCATGCTGATTAAACTCTATTTTAATTCAGGTGACTTGTGTTTGTTTACAAGATAATTCTTTAAAATAACAAGCAGGCTTAGTTGTTTACGGTTTTCGGAGTTAAAAGTGGGATACAAGCTAACATTTTTGGCTTGCGTCTCTCAAATACTCCCATATGAAAATTTAGAACAAACGGCATGCTGATTAAACGCTATTTTAACTCAGGTGACTTGTGTTTGTTTACAAGATAATTATTTAGAATGTGACATTTCTTAGTTAGAGCTTGAAATATAGTCATTTAGAATACCTTATTGAAGATTTATTTAATTCTTATCTTTTCAGTACTTTTCCCACGTCACACTAACAAAGAAACAAGGGATAACACTATCAATCTAATACATATGTTCCGAGATTATTTGCATTATCATATTAAGGTGAGCTTTTATTATTATCTTTAGCCTTTACTATAAGTTCAAACTCAACGCGTATTCAATACTATCACTTTTGCAGTGTTCAAAAGCGTACATACATTCTAGAATGCGCGCAAAAACTTCAGATTTTCTAAAAGTACTGAATCGTGCAAGACCGGAACCGAAAAATATTGAAAAGAAAACAATTACGTAAGTTAATTGGATTTTTTTTTATTTATTTGCAAGTACTAAATTCCATTTTTTCTCTTTTATTACTTTGCTTGCAGGGGGAGAACATTTATACGCAAGGAATAATGATGTGTGGCAAATGTCTAGTTGTTTTTATATTTATATATAAATATATATTAATTATTAATTAATATTAAACATAGCTTGGATGACAAAAAAAATAAAAAAAAAAAAGGTTTTATGAACGTATAAACTAAAACTAACACGTTCCGTTAGCAGATAACAAACAAGAATAAAAAAAAAAAAAACAAAACGAAAAAATGCCAAAAGCAAGATTTATGTACGTATTTTATAGGCACAAACGAAAGTAAATGAAAAAAAATGTTGAAAGAAAAGTAAATGCGAAAATTTAAACTATTAAAAACACCACAAACAAAAACAGCAACAATAAAAAATATATAAAAAAATAATAAAAAATATAATCTGCGCGCAACGTATAATAAGTAATATAACCACTAAATAAAATTGAACTACATAATTATAAATACATATATATAGCATACCATTAAGTTCCATAACCGGCGCATTTTAAGCAGAGCAAAACAAATTAAATAAACAAAAAAAAATATAAATAAAAACCATTTATTAAAGTTTAAAGTTGAGTATACTAGGTAATAAACAAACAAAAGCAAAAATAAATAATATTAATGGATCAATTGTTTTGCGAATGTGTCTCAATATATACATACATATATGATAAATAAATAAATATAGTGCTGCCGTTTTAAAAAATTTGATATGGAATACACAATCAAGTAATAATAGAAATAAAATTAAAACAACCGCAATATCTATAATCAAAAAAAAAAAAAAACAAAAAAAAAAATAATCAGTTGTTTAAATATTTATTTAGCGCTATTTTTTTACTGCCGCATTATTGCTAACATATGTTAATAAAACATGTGTGTGTGTATTTAAATGTGTAGTAAGTACGTCGTTTAGCCATTTACGCAGGCAATTGTATATTATGTTTCCATTTTTGATTACCATATGCATCTCTTTCACTAGTTGTTTTATTATCTACGTCATCACCGATGCAATTTTTTGCTGCTAAATATTCGGCCTGAATATGTGCGATAGCTGCAAAAAAGAACCAAAAAAAATAATAAAATATAATTAAAATGCATTACAAATATTTTTTGTTTCATTTATTAATTTGTTAGCTAAATTTTGTTTTTGTATACATAAACAGCTACATATAAACATGGACCCTAAATCATAAAGTGACACACTCAAGATTTTTCGAAATCGGGTTTCTTTCATAAATCGGTAGCCAGAATATATCTATCGACTGCCAAAAAGTCTTTTCCATCAGAGTTTTTTTTTAACTGAAAAATAACTATTATGGGTGACCTTTTCCCATATCATTGCCTATAAAAAAGAAAAAGTATTGGGCTCTCCTGAAATTTTTGGAATTTTGAGTTGTGTCACTTTATGACTTAGGGTGCATTGGTATGTAGTACAAGTAATTGGGTACTCACTGTTGATAATAATAAATACAAAGCAAATGGCAAGGCAAGATGTACAGGATATGGTGGTTATGGAGGATAATTATGGCACTTCGAAATCTTCCAATTTGATAGAATGTAGTGCTGTGTTTTTTTGTTTCAATTCAAATTAAATACAATTCATTGCATTTATAGAGAAAGTAGGAGTAAGCAGTATGAAGAAGAAGAAGAAGAATTTTGAGGTAAATAAATATAGGATAGAGGATAGAGAAAAAAGTGCCAATTAAAAGGAGGAGCAATACGTGCACTTACATATCGCACCCTAAATCATAAAGTGACACAACTCAAAATTCAACAATTTCCAGGTGAGCCAAAACACTTTCTTTACAATCAATCGTATGGCAAAATACCACGTATAATGGTTATTTTTCGGTCAAAAGAGACACTTAAAAAGTTTTTTTTTTGGCAATCGCTAGAGATATGTTCTGTGTACCAGTTTATGAAAAAAACTCGTTTTCGAAAAATTTTGAGTTGGGTCACTTTATGATTTAGAGTGCGATATGTACATTAATATGTATAACAGTTAAAGGCAGGTATAAAAGATATGTATGAATAGTCCACTTTCAAACAGGGCTATGCGAATTTTTCATATTAAGCCACAAATCAGAAAAAAACCACTACGGCATCAAGATTAATTTTATTTGAATATTTTTTGTTATTACATACCTGAAAAAATACATAATTTTCATAGCTAGTTTTGAAAACGCATACACCAATGTGTGCCTAGGCGTATAAGCAACTTTTTTTCATATAGAGACTTTAGAAAGTGGTATTCGCATTTAATGTTATTTTTTAAGAATACTGAAGGATTTTGCACTAAATTATTAATGGACATTATGCACCTTTAACTACTGGTACACAATTTATGAAAAACTCAAAATCGAAAAAAATTCGCATAGCGCTGCTTGAAAGTATAGGCTATATTGGGAGGGGAGCGAGATTTTTCGCAGCGAAGCGGGACGGCCAAACGTTTTATTCGTTCAGGTTTTAAGTCCTGCGATGAATAAACCCATTAAGACCGAATAATATATTATATATAATATATATTTATATATGTACATATAGACGATTATTTATCATATTTTTTTTTTAATATTACAATTCCCATTCACCTTTTTGTAAATCCATTTCATCCATATCAGAATTTTTTATTTGTTGTAGTTTTTCGCGAAATTTCTTTGTAATCTGTTTACGTTGATAATCAGCTTCTATTTCTTGTTTTGTGCGTGGTATCCGAAAGCGAATGCAACAGCAGACCATAATTACTAGATAACAAAATTTAAATTTTTTATTTTCAGCTTTCTTAAACTTTATTAAAAAACAATTAGCGTATTTGTGTAGTTGAAGAGAAGCAATAAATAAACCGAACAAGTAAATATACCACGCTAATAAAAAAAATCAAAAAAAGCAATAAAAAATAAATCAAAAAGGGAGTTCAGAAAGTTTAGTAATGTTTTTGGTTTATGCAGTTTTATAGCGCATTAAATTTAATTTTTAACATTGTTTTATTAGCTTCAACTCAGGCCCGTAGCTAGGGGGGGGGGGGGCATTGTGGGGCAATGCCCTACCTTAAAACTAGAATGCCCTACCTTAAAAAGACCAACAAGTGATATCAATTACACTGTAGGTAAATTTTTAACTTTTGAAATATCACAGAGAAACGCCGAGACACCCCAATTTAATTTTTGGCTGTAGAATACGATGGCGTTTTCAGAAAGTCAAAGTTAGCTCTCGTTTTCGAGAAATTTAGGAAATAAGTTTCAGAGCTCCGAAGGTAATTTTTTCCCGTTTATAAACTTTACTTAGGTTTTGAACCCTTTTCTCGCGTAAGGGTTTTGGCGGTTGTTCTTACTTAATTGGGGCATTCTAAATTCAGTGCCATCATTAGTTTTTCCAAACTGCCTTCGGTTTATGAGATAACGGTATTTAAAAAGTACCATCAATTTGGACTTTTTTGTTAATAACTCAGTCAGTTTATGAGTTAAATTGCCCAAACTTTGCACGTGACCATATTTTAGCATTACCTTAACTTTTCCTGAAAATAATTGAAATCGGGTGACTATAACATATAGCTGCCATACAACCGATTGTTCAGATGTGGACATTTTGGGGTATAGCTTCGCTATTTAAACAGATAAGGACATGGAAATTTGGAGAATTTGTACTCGTATTGGCCTTAATCTATTCCCTGAAAATCGTCGAGATCGGGTCACTATAAAATATAGCTACCATACAGCTGATTGTTCAGATATATGGTTTTGCACTTTTATTTTTTTATAACTCCGAAAAGAGTCATTCTGCGTGAAAGAGCAACATAAAGACTTTCATTCAAAATGAATAGGTGAAAAATTTTCTCATATACGATTTCCACATATCTGCATCAGTTATTGCACTTTTGTGCAGCCAAAGTTGAAATTTCACCATAGGCATTTTTTCAAGCCCAATAACTCATATGAGTCTTTCTTTTACAAATCGGACACCTATTGTAACCTTACACTGAACAATCAGTAGTATTGGAGCTATATGTTATAGTGACCCGATCTTGACAATTTTCAGTGAATAGATTAAGATCAATACAGGTCGAAATTCTCTAAAGTTTCATGTCCTTAGCTGTTTAAATAGCGAAGTATACCCCAGAATGTCCACATCTGAACAATCGGTTGTATGGCAACTATATGTTATAGTCACCCGATTTCAATTATTTTAGTTAAGGTAATGGTAAAATATGGTCATGTGCAAATTTTGGGCAATTTAGCTCATAAACTGACTGAGTTATTAACAAAAAAGTCCAAATTGATGGTACTTTTTAAATACCGTTATCTCATAAACCGAAGGCAGTTTGGAAAAACTATTGATGGTACTGTATTTAGAATGCCCCAATTAAGTAAGAAAAACCGTCAAAATCCTTAAGCGAGAAAAGGGTTCAAAACCTAAGTATAGTTTATAAACGGGAAAAAATTACCTTCGGAGCTCTGAAACTTCTTTCCTAAATTTCTCGAAAACGAGAGCTAACTTTGACTTTCTGAAAACGCCATCGTATTCTACAGATATAAATTGTATAATTTATCCATTAAATTTTTAAATTTACTAATATTTTAAGGTTTTAAGTTAATAAAACTAATAGCCTTCAAAGCTATAAATATTAGTAAATAATCTCTTAAGCCTTAGTAGTATTTAAATTACTCCTTTAGATTTGTGATATTTTGACCTCCCTACAGTGTTATTATAATTAAATTTTTTGTTTGAGATAAAAAATTATTTCGGTTGCAATGTATGATATCGCTAGCTTAGAGTGCAAACTGTGTAAGTCCAATTTTATGAAAAGGCGTATGTATATGTAGCACGCTAGAAAAACCAAATACGCACCACGCTAAACAAGTCTGTGATACTTGCCATATTTCTACTCGTTGTTATTCAGTGATACGCAAATTGTGTAAGTCCAAAAAACGAAGAAAATTGTGTAAGTCCAAAATAATTACATGAACAAAAAAATTTTTTTTCATTTTGAATTTTTTTCTTTTTTAGTTTTTTGTCTCTCCTACAAAGTTTGAAAAAAGGACTTACACAATTTGCACTCTAAGCTAGCGATATGGAGAATCCACCCTGCATCACATATATAATTAAATAAGACCATCGAATTTTTGTAGTTTGGTTAAAGGAATGGTTCATTCCGGCAGTTTTCTGACAAAAACTAATCTGACTGTGAGCCTACAACACCAAGATCGCGGAATTGATTTCTAAGGCTGTGTGCTAATCTAAAACATTTTACTCGTTTGAAAAATGAGGTGTCTAAATTTTCTATGGTTATCGTTTAATTATTTTCGAGAGTTTTTTTCTCACCTTGACTTGCGTGCATACCTACAGTCGGCCCACATACCAAATTTAAAGATCGAAGCTCTCTTAGGTATGGAGTAATCGAAGGAAATTAAATTAAAATTAAAAATTTAAAAAATTAAAAAATTAAATTTTTTTGTTGCATTAAATTTATTATAATATTTTCGGCTTCAATTGTATCTCTCGCTTATTTGCGTATGGCGGTTGGTCGCTATCTTCCATTAATTATATTTCTATTCACATGCATGTCAATTGCCAAAACTGACCTAGCGTTCGAATTCACCACTAAGCACGGATAAAACTGCACTCAATGGTGGTAGTGCCAAGACTGACTTCCGCCCTACCTTAAACCAACGCTGCCCTACCTTAAATGTAAGTCTGGCTACGGCCCTGCTTTAACTGTGTTTTTATATGTACGCATTGCATACTTTAAGGCGTATACACACCCAGCTAAAGGTCCTGCCAGACGTTGCAATAAAAGTGCTTTCAAAAAGTGAAAAAGTAAAATTTTCTCGTGTAGCCACCAAAAAAGTACTTTCTGAAAGTGTTTTCCGAAATTTCAGCAATTACTTTCTTACGAAAAACTTTCATCGTCTAGCTGCGAGAAAAATACTTTTCAGAAATACTTTTCACTTTCAGTTGTTACATCTGAAAGTGTTTTACTTTCTGAAAGTTGCTAGCTGATACGAGTATTGTCTAAATGATCGAACCGGCATGTAAATATGTTTTCTTTATAAAAATACATAATATGTATAAACAAAATACAATTATTAAAATAATTAATTATCACGTTATATTTTTCATATGAACACAAAAAATACAAAAGTCTCCACCATCACCATTACACGCACAGCTGTTTGCTCTCACACTGTGTGAGTCACACAACAAGCTGTTTGCTCTCCTACATCTATCTTGCTCTCACAGCTGTTTGAATTTAATTTAACAGCTGCCAGAAAGTACTTTCAAAAACTCATTTCCCTTTCACCGTGTGGACAACCGAAAAGTAATTCCTGAAAGTTTTCGGAAAGTGGAGGTAAAAAGTGCTTTCTGAAAGCACTTTCATTGCGTCGTGTGGATACTCATGAAAGTTCTTTCAATGATTTGACACTTTCGGAAAGCACTTTCATTGCATCGTTTGGCAGTACCTTAACAATTTTACCCGAAATCGGTTGCATATCAGATTTTCGGCAAAAACTCCGAAATCAATAAGATTTCTGTACGACTTCCGCAAATGAAATGCATGGAGACGTTGACGGGAGATCTTACAGACATGTTTTGGAAAGGACTGTGTTATTTTACCGACGAATCTAATAGATTTCTGAAAAAACAATTAAAATATAAAAAAAAATTATATATTTTGGTACGCCTGTACGAAATTGTTCAGAATGTGAACTTCAGATCTCTATAAGATTTTTTTCGGATGTGAAAAAAGTAAAATTAGCTAGACATTTCTGATAGAAATCTGTAAAAAAGCTATAAGATATATCTACATAGTCAACTTTTTGTTCAGATTTTTTTCAGAATTGTCTGAATCAGAGGTTGGACCGTTTTACTAAAAACCAACCATAACCAGAAATGAATAGTACTCCTTTTTACTGATGACGTGACTTAGATAGTTCTCGTAGAACTAGAATACTAACCCATTTCACATTTATGACTGCAGGTGGGAGTTGAAAGAGAGATACATATGTACATACCATGAATGAACAAATAAGAGATTGTGCACTCAGCGGTACCGCTATGCGTTCATCCAAAATTTGACAGAATCAGCTGATTTAGTGACGTAGTAACATAAATTCTCTTTCACCCAGTTTCGTTTCCGGTGATCCAAAAATTAAAGATTGTGTGCGATAGATGTGAAATTTATATTAAAAAAACTATTTTAAATAAAGAAAAATGAAGTGCCGTGTATTTATTTGTGTGAATATTGAATAATAGTTCAATAAATGTATTTTTTGCATGTTTGCAAATTTTTTTTCTCGTCGATAACGTAGTTGATGATGTACTAACGAAAATGAACCCAGTCTCGCGGATGAATATTTTGCTGAATGCACAATCTTCTTTATTTGAATCATGCATACATACGTGCTCCACTCGTTATTTTAAAAAGTCTACTGTGTCAATTAAGTAGCGAGATCCTAGATATGTGTGTAAAGTATGTGTTGTCTGTCACGTTTCGGCGCGAATGTGAGTGAATTGTTGAAATTAAAGATTTCTAGAATTTAGCCACTTTATTGGATAGTGGGTCGGCGACAGACATGTGTATTTGTAGATTTATGTATAAATACATGTATGTACAGACATATGTAGACCAATATACATGTGAATCTGCTTTGATGCCTCATACATAGATACATACATACAGATGAACCAAAGTAAAAAAGAAATTTACTTGCTCGTTAATCATTAAAAAAAGCAAAAAAAAAACGAAAATTCCACAGAAATTAAACACATACAAATACTTAAGCATATGCCAAGGCAGATGGCAATTATATGCCACACGCGAAAACCACCAATTGTAACTGTTTCCAGCCAAGCTGTTTCGGGATCCTCTTCGATATTCATCTTTGATGCAAAATGTAATAAATTATGTTTTATAATTTGATTTGTGTTTTTTTAGTAATAATAAAAATTTTATTTTTTCATTTAAAATGTGATCAGATTTAACTTTAGTACTTTCACATTTTTTTTTCTCAATTTCTTTAAATTAATATCTCGATTTTACACATAATTTTCAATTAATCAATACTGACTTAAATATCGTAAACGCGTTCTTTTAAGGTAATACTACTTTTTTTATTTATATGGGTGTTCATATGTACATATGTATGTATCTATAATATATGTACACACAATAATTTTGTAAAATAATTTCTTTTATTTTTTTATTCTCAAAGGAAGCGCTAAGTTCTAAGGCTGAAGGAATACTAAAGTTCAAAAATGCTTAATGCTCAACTTCATAGAACTATGATACATACATATGTACGTACGAATGTACATACATACATAGATAGACGCGAATAAGCAAATTGAATAATTGCTTCAATGTGTGGGTGTAGCTTAGTTTTACTATATTAAATACAGGGCAACGATTATGGAGTGTATAGAAATACTAAGGGAAAAACTGCTTTGAGCCATGAATCATGGTCAATTATAAATTTGAGTGTAGTATATGTATTTTCATAATTTTCCACTAAACTCATCGTACGCTATGTTCAGTTGCTTGACTTACTAAAGTGCCCATACGTGCTAGTGATTTGTGGAAGACACGGCGTATGAGTAACCGTGTAAAAGTTGCTTCACAAGGCAACGTTATTTAAATAATATTAAATATTGTATTTATTTATTACATGAAAATGCTAAAAATAAAATTGCAATTCTGCAGAAAAATAGGAGCTCTAGCTATTAGAGATTTTGGCTAGCTCACGCAACAAACACTTATACACTCAATTTGTCACACCCTGTACTTACCCAAGGCATCCAAGTCAAATATATACATACACTCAGAGAAAAGTTGCGGGCTAAAAACAAGCTGTGTCGTACTTGAATTAAGAATTACAGAAATTAATGAAAAATAAATGAAATTTAAGTTTCCCCAATATTGAATCAAGAATGGTATTCTTGAAACAAGATAAAAAACTGAAAAAATCTTGGTTTAAGAATGAAATTCCTAATTTAAGACCACCAGAGCCAAATGTTTACCAGAAAATATATAATTTTCAATAGTTGTTGATTTTTGTGTGAAAAATATTAATAAAAAAAAATAATAATAATTTAGCTATTCCCCCGCTGGGATTGTGAATGAAGCTTCTCGTGAAATTGTTTGCTGGAAAAAGGAACAGGTAAGAGTTATCGCGTTGATGAGAATTTAGCTTATGTTTTAATATGGCCTTTAATATTTTCAAATAGATGAAGAATTACATCAAATGTGGAGGAGTGGTCAAACAAGTAAAGTGGGCATGTACATAAGAGCTGCGAAAGCATACCTTGAATAATTTGGAAGCCGGTGACTTTTATAAATCGTGGCCAAAATTGTTGGATTCCAGACCATCGGTGTTGGTAAGAAACAGTTCAAAATGGTTTGGTATAGGGATACTACCACTCAAATTGGGTGGTGAAAATCTGTGTTTTGGTAGTATTGACTGGGGTTTTTAATCATTAAAAAGATTACGGAAAAATGTATACACCTTTCTAAAATGAGTTCGGTATAAGATATGTATATGTATGTAGATCTTTCTTATTTTTAACATACATAATGTAGAGACTGAATTATATATATGTAGTGATAATAAGAATTGCATCTTCATATGTACATATGACTCATCCATTAAAAAAAATAATAAAATACAATGCAAAGAAATAAAAAAAAAATGTCCTCTCCAATTTTTGTTAGGTGGGTTAAATGATTTCGAATTTTGAATTTCGAAAAAGTGGAAAGCAAGTATAAGTATTCTTAGAACAAAGTTGAACATTTTGAAAATAAGAATGCACTTTCTCAAATCAATCATGAGCAATGCTTAAAATAAATTTATAAAGTTTGTTTCAAATCGGAAAGTTCTTAATATAAACTTCTTCTCCTCAAAAATGCCGTTCTAAAAATAAGAATATATTTGCAAGCTTAACAGACTTTCATAACGTTTTCAGCTTGATTCAAGCCCGCTATACTTAAATTTAGTTTGCTTTTTTTCTGAGTGTATTACTATTTTATACTATCACATGTATGTATATATGTATGCATTTGTTTATTTGTTATGTGTTTGTACATACGCTAATGAGTTAGAATGGCGATGAGCGCTGAGTTTATAGCTGAAATAAAAAAGGCCAACAGCAAGTGACACCAGAAATTCAGA
Source organism: Urophora cardui (assembly GCA_960531455.1). Classification (NCBI taxonomy): domain Eukaryota; kingdom Metazoa; phylum Arthropoda; class Insecta; order Diptera; family Tephritidae; genus Urophora; species Urophora cardui. The sequence goes on from OY482674.1 coordinate 14,642,594, forward strand.
TTAAGGAGTGCCGCAGCAGGGTAAACACACATGCACATGGCCAAACGTACATATGTATTTCTAGCGCAATTCTTATGTTTTCTCACATATTCCAGTGCTATTTTTTCGCCACAAACGTTGTTTTGTTTGTTTGTTTGTTACTCACACGACAGGGCAGCTAACCTAACCTGCTGACTTTGCATGCAAGTTTTTTGTATTCATAGAAGGCGTTTTGCTGTTTATACATATGGAACTTTGCAGCATGTAGGCGAGGCTGGCCGGTAACTTTTCTAAATTCAGTAGATATCTACTGTATTTGACCGGCCTAAAATGGTATAGTTACAAGTACCATATATGACAGGATAATCAGTAATATTAGCGTGCCAGCTACTGCCGAATTTCGACAGGTTATCTAGGTGTTTTCTTAGGGTTAAGATCTGATTATGTACATTAACACAGCTCTGTTATGTTGAAAAGCAAAACCATATGCCTCATACCTTATACCTTATATATTATACCTTAAGCTTCATAGGTCTTATTTATATCTTATACCTTATATCGCAAAAACTTTATAACCAAAACCATGTAGTAAAACACTTTACTATTCTATAGCATGACAATACCTGCAACGTTGCAAACGTGGGTTGGAACACTCCTTGTTGACAGTATTAATTCCTTTTTTTATTTTCACGCATATGCATTATCGTACGTAGTGTGCATACATACAAATGTACTTGTACATTCCTTACATTTTATGGCGAAAAAATTATGAAAAGTCTTGGCTTATCTATGAAATACGAGTACATTCATATACAGCAAAGCGAAAGTTTATTAACATAACAGTTTGTTTGGGGGCGCTGTTTGTGTAGGAGTGTGTGTGGTGGTGAATAGCGCCGTCTTAATGACATTTATAGGTGATAAACAGATACTGTGCAAATAAAGTTTGTCTTTACTGTTTACTAGTAGGTACATGCTTGCTCATGTTATTGTTTGTTTGTTGTTGTTTTGTATCAGCTATTAAATATGCAGCTCACCGGTTGCGCGTGACCATCCCAGGTGCCATACATATACATACATACTTAACTTAATTCCCTATTATATACGCACATTCTTATGGATGTACTTAAGCTGATTCCACATAAAACTTTTTCCGCTTGGCGTTACGCCGCTTTCTATGTCAAACAACGCAAAACTGAAAAACTATGCCACATTGAACGCTGCAACATCACTCAAAAAATATTTATTTTCTGAAAAATCTCTCATTCTCCGTTTTATTTACAAAAAAGTAAATAAGAAAATAAAAATCTATTAAATTATTTTTCAATTGTGTGAAATGTAAATTTGTTTATTTACATTTGAATTGAAGTGAAACTGAAAAAAAATTTCAACGTCCCCAAAAGTTGAGATTTGGGCAACTTTGTGCTTTACGTAACTTCGGCGTTGCGTTACTTTTTGTTATGTGAGAAACCTCATATAGATACATGTATTTTAATCTCAGCTGTCACGCAGAAAGTGTCACGTAGCGCAACACAAAGTTCTATGTGGCATCAGCTTTACATATGTATACTTGTACTTATATATTAACCCTGCAGGGAACTCAATAACTAGTGAGCAAAATTTCTAGTTCCGAACTAGCGAAAAGGTGTCAAAAGGGAACTAGATCAATGGTAGTTAGACCCTCACCAGTTAAGAAGGAGTGAAATGAGTGACCATTATAAGACAGACTTTGATTTATACGCAATTTCGAAGTGACACAAATTCTATGAAAATTTTTCGTTCGTTCAATTGCCGTCGGCCTTGTAGATTTCTGCAATTCTCAGATGTTTAGTGAAGAATTTTATATAGTTTTCTATTTGCATCTTGTATGAAATGAAATGTTACCCTAATTATGCTTTTCCGATCCCTCAGGCTTATTTGTAATTTTTTTTATTTTATTAATTTTTAAATATTATGGTAAATTTTTATTAAATAAATAAAGAAAAAAAAAATTAGTTAAAAAAATAAAATTAAAAAAAAATTAAAAAAAATTATCATCCACCTTGACAACGACAGGATTCAAACCCGCGCCACTTGCATGAAGTGTATCAAAGGCTGCACTTAAGCGGCATATGTAAAACTGTAGAATGTGTAGGTACTTGTAGCTAGTTCAGAACTATCGAAATTGTGCCAATAAAGAAACTAGTGTAAACTGTAGAATTTAGTACTAGTTCGGAACTATCGAAAATGTAGTGCAGAGGGTGACAATTGACACCGCCTAGGACATCGCCGTGTTAAATTCGCCAGTTGATAACACGCAAAAGAGATTTAGCTCGCACTAGTAGTGTCGAAAAATGCACTAGAAACGACCTAGTTCGGAACTAGAGATTTTCCCTACAGGGAATGTATGAGTATGTAATAGTAAGTGTAAGTACTCGTACATATATACATAGCTTGGTATGTGGATTGTACAAATCGTTGGTTTTCTTTTTTGGTTGAACTTTACCGTCACTTTTTGGCTGCTTAAACATCAACTGTTAGTATTCACATATGTATGTAGTAATCTGCTTAAATGTTTTATTCATTAGGGATATATAAAGTTGATTCTGATTTTATGACAAATACATGCATAAACAGGTACAAGCATATGAATATAATCTTTTAAACCAGATAATAAAGGTAATTTGTTACTTAAGTTGGATTTAATATTGTATGAAATAAAGGGGAATTTGTCGCATCTGAATTCGGCAAAAGCGCTTAAATGCATGCAAGACTTCTTTAAAATATTTTTGTTGTTTTTGCAAAAGTCAAATTTTCGTTCGGACATCTAATGGAACTCTGCAGAAAAATTGTGTGTTCAACGTGGGTTGCGGCTTCAAATAAGTCAAAAGTCGTATCTTATAAACGCAATTTTTGAAATACCTCTAAGCTCAAAAACTCAGAAAAACGACAAAAACAATAAAAATAAAAAAAAAAACACTAGGAAAACAACTAGAAAAACTGTCTAGTTTCGACAGTAGGCGGCACTCTACACCTTTTTCAGTTTAAATTCAGAAAGTTCCAATTGATATTCAGAAAAGTACAATTGAAATTCAGAATTTCCATTTGAAATTCAGAAAGTTACAATTGAAATTCAGAATTTCCATATGAAATTCAGAAAATTACATTTGAAATTCCGAAAATTACAATTGAAATTCAAAAAATTACATTTGAAATTCAGAAAATTCCATTTGAAATTCAGAAAGTTACATTTGAAGTTCAGAAAATTACAATTGAAATTCAGAAAACTGTTTTGTGCTGTGAGGAAGGTTTCTGAATTTCAAATGTAATTTTCTGAATTTAAAATGGAATTTTCTGAATATCAAATGTAATTTTCTGAATTTCAATTGTAATTTTCTGAATTTCAAATGCAAATTTCTGAATTTCAAATGGAAATTCTGAATTTCAATTGTAACTTTCTGAATTTCAAATGGAAATTCTGAATTTCAATTGTAATTTTCTGAATATCAATTGGAAATTCTGAATATCAATTGGAACTTTCTGAATTTAAACTGAAAAAGGTGTAGTTTTCTTTATTGCCGGGGCGTATGAGTAACATTAGTAGTACATGCTATTTTTTGCAGCATATACATGAATATTGTATATGTGTGTATCTAAGCAATTCAAATTTACTAAAATAACCACTGTAAAATTATCAAAATCAAAAATTATTTATACTTGCTTAAATCTGGTCACCTTAAAATTTCTGACAGTATCAAAAACTTTATCCGTTTCCGGTGGAGAAATTTACTAAATATTAAATAAGCAATTGAAACAAAACGGTGTTTTTTTATATGTATGTATATATGAGCAATAAGAAATACATACAAAACGCGTTTAAAATATGTGCAGCAAGCTTGAATTTGTTTAGAAAAAATACAATTTATTAATATTTCGTACATACATATGTGATATTGATAGAGTTATACTATTATCCTTGCTTACACAGCTACACACATAGTAAGTGCAATTCATTTGGTGAAAACGATAACAACGATTTGTGAGTGGTTTTATTATGGTGAATTCAAATACACGCCTATTTATTCACTCACCATGCCGTAGCGCGTGTGTGTGTGTGTGTGGTATGCGGTGTGTGGTAGTCAGTTAGCTAGGACATGACTACAACTGAAACGAGTTGCCTGACAGATGCGAATGGCGAGTATTTGCTCCTTTTAAACAATTTTTTCTTCGAAAATTCATGCCTCGATTGTAACATTCCACCACGAAATAAAGAGGTGAAAAGACGACGACAGCGACGACGACGACGACGACTAGAAGTCAAGTAATAAAAGGTTCACTGCTGCTGACTGCGAGTGTTTGTGGTTTGTCTGTCCCAAAAATATGCAGAAAATTTTATCGGGCAAAAATAAGTCACTGGAAAATTATTAATAAAAAATATATATAAATATCTAGTATATTATACAAGAAAACTCTGTGTAAGTTTATAAAAAATTAATTAAAAAAACGTGCAATTGGCTTGAAATAGCATATTTTCATATGTATGCAGTAGTACATACACACATAAACATGTACATATGCTATGGAAATAGATTCTTTGGGCATATAAATCCTTTAATAGAGAAAAGTGCAGTGAAAAGTGTTTGAAAAGTGCTTGCGCTTTTATTAATGCACTTTATAAAGTTTAAAAGCATTTAATTAAAAACAAATAATTGAAAATTTGCTCAAGAATTTATATGAAATGTAAAAAAATATAAAAAAGAAAATTACGATAATTCATAAAAAAATTTTAATGATTTTTTTTCGTTTGCTTGGCCTGCTGCCTTTTGCTCGTAGTTCGTGAATGAACGAACGCGAGTACGACGCGAATGGCACATACACACCTACACACATACCTGCCTACATACATATGCTTACAACACTACAACGTGGAATTTAAGGACATCGAAGGGTGGGGATAGGAAGCGCGCGCGCTCGACACGTAAACCCTACCATACTAGTGTTCATTAAACCGTTATTACAACGCTCTTCTCCTCGTTTAGTATAGTAGCATACTTTTAGGCATTGTAGCTAAAGTGAAAAAGCAAAAGCGTACAAATCGACGAACGTGAATGTCTCCGCATATGTATGTCAATGTGTGTGTATGTGTTTGTGCAACGAAAAAGGAGCAGCAGCAGCAAGAGCAATAAAGTGTAAAGTGTAAAAAATTGTACCGCAGAAAAAAAGATAGCAGAAGCAAGTGCTGCGATATTAAGTATTCAAAGGTACAACAAAAAAAAGAAATAAAAAGCTAAAGAAATAAATAGTTCAGAGCCGCTGAGCCAGCATACTTTTATACATACATATGTATACATATGTACATAGTATGTACGATTTAAGCAGAATGTAGCACAGCGAAGTTACAAAAGCACAAAAGGCAAATAAAGAAAGTCACTAAAACATGATAGGTAGAAATAGCATATACAGTACATATGTATATATGTTTGGTTGGTTGTATGCACATATGTATGTTCATATATATGTGAGCAGGTGTCGAAGGCAAGGAAGAGTGAATTACATATGTTCTTTGCTGCTGCAATATACCTACTCGTATGTATGTAATAAAACAGACGATAAAAAACGCCAAAAATGTCGAAAAGTGATGGAAAATGAATGAGTTCTACAATGTGCTTATAACTAAAAACGTGCTGACAGCAGAACCCCTGTAAAAAAGTGTGCGACGAGTCTCTAAAAAGATTTGTCCGGGAGCGCTCTCTTTCGGGTACAATTAGTCTACAATTGTTCCCAATTGTACCCGAACGGGTCGCATTTGCTACCTGTTCGGGTACAAAACGGGTACAATTGTGCGCTTTTGCTACCCGTTCGGGTACAAACTGGGTACAATTAGTCTCTTCATAGGACATGCTCAAACAAAAGAGAACACTTCAACCCATATAAAGAGATACAAATGGGTAGTAATCGCATGCTCCCTTGCGAGTTGTCCCGGATGTATCCCGGAGTGATCGCATTTTTTGCAGGGACTGTAAAGTGCATACCTACATATGCATGCACGAATGTGTGTATGTGTATGTACATTTGGTTCATTTTTTTTTTTTAAATCTTCATAGAACCCTACAATTAATTTTAAACATTTGTTGTTGCTTTTTTTGACTGTATTTAGGTTAACTTAAAAATCAATGTTACGCCAACATAATAAATTTAGGTACGCGCACTGATTCTACGGCACCGATTTTAAAACTAAGAATACTATTTGAAAGGTACTTACACAGTTTTATATATATGTAGTACAATATAAATTGTATTGTATGACACATGTGCTTAGTTTACAGATGAGCTTAAAAGTAACGCACTATAAATAAAAGAGTAAACAATTTTTTGCTTCTTTATCCACAAAAATACTCAAATAAAAGAGTAAATAGAAATGAAAAAAATGTTATAACGAAACCACCATTTGAAACAATCGAAAATATATGTAGTAAAAAAGAAAATATTATGAATATAAAAAATAATTATTCAAATTTCACGACGATTAATGCACAAAAATGCATTTTATAACACGGGCTTAATACAACTATTAGTAGGTACCTAAATCGAAAATGTTGTGTGGCACATACTAAATACATATTTCGCGTTTCGATTTTCGCCATTTAACGCGTACCATGTTCGACAAGAAGTATGTTGAAATATTCTTTAAATGTATGCCACCACAAAATGCAAATGCAGGCTAATGTTATAACAATCAAACAATCCGAGCAACAGCATTCTTTGAAACGGCTGCATCACTCCTTTGGAATGGCAACCACCCACTACAATCAGCCTACACCGTCGCCGAAATATCTACTACCAGTATTTGCCATTGCCATTATTGGAGCGATTCAAGCGAATTGTGAACGAAAATGCTGCACACTTTAAGAAGAAATGAAGAACAAGTAAGTTTGAAATGCATTGAAAGCAAATACAATAAGTATTGACTTTATGTCATTTAAGTAGATGCATATGTATGTATATGTACATTTGTGTATGCACATATATAAGTATGTATGTATGTATATGAGTCATAGGACAACAAGGAATCAATGTGCTTGAGGCAATCAAATATCCTTTGCTATTTTCACTTTTCATTCTTCAATTGGTATTTTTTTCGCTTTGTCTACTCTACCTATAACCTTGCTTACTGTTAATATATGTACCTACATATTTACAATGCACGTACATTTATTTATTTTGCTTCACCGTTATTTTCACGGGTCCATTTTTTGTGTTCCTCGTAGTGTGAACTGCAATATTTTGTTATGTAACATCCGGTTGGGTGAGAGGGTAATGTTTGAAATAAATATTGCCATAGTTGTTTCGCCCAAGTGCATATGTATGTACTTAAATTAAAATGTAAATATCACCGCTTAAACTTCTCACTTACTTTCATAGCCGTCTAACTGACATTTTTGCCAAAAATTTTAATTTAATTCCTTAGACCCAACTTTCCGTCTTCAGAGCTGAAAGGGATATTAAAAGCTACCCGAGCTTCACAAATACCAAATTTATGGTATGGATCTATAGAGCTGGTATAGTCGGCTATAAAAGTTTGACTTATGCGGTTGTGATGTTTAAACGATATGCATGTATGTATGTACACAACCAAAGACCTAAGCCAACTATCAGAGGAATTGAATTGAATTAACGGAATGGGCTAATAGCCTCTGCACACTACATTTGAAATTACGTTGATTAGCCGAAATTACTTTCCGAAATCACGCGCATTCACACACGTTTTTGAGTAATTTCATTTAGTCGTGTTTCAGTTACGCTGTGCGTGCGCCAAATAAAAATTTTTACATGGTCAACTTAAATGAAAATATCATTAATAAAATACTCCCACCAAATTAATTTTTTATAATTAAAGAATCGCTAATGCAATATACGATGAGAATATATCTAAGAAACCATCGAGAACAAATTTAATAGCCGTGTTTTTATTTTAGCGCAGATGTATATGCGCTAAAATAAAACACAGCTAATGTGAAATATTAGCGATGGGTAAAGATGTTTTCGATTATAATCGATAAAATTTAGAGAAGAGACCGATTCCAGAGTAATTTCGTGAGTTATTTAGCCGAAATGCGCATTTCAAGGGTAATTTCAGCTGGCATTTTTGTATGGAGAAACAACGTTATTTAAGGGTAATTAACGCCGAAACAACGATTTTTGCCTAAATTCCCTTAAATCATGCCAATGTGCAGAGGCTATAAAAGAAAATAAAAATAGCTGCTATTTCTATTTCTATAAGAAAGCAACGAAATTTAAATTTTATTGTTTCAGTAGTTCCAAATATTAAAGCTTAAATGCATAAAATTTAATTAAATTCGGATATTCTCGAAATGGCTCTCACACATTTTTATGTCTTTTGCGCCACTGTACAGCTATTATTGCAAGTTCGAAATTTAATCATTCGTCCTTTTGTGTGTTGGTTGGGTGAATTCGTTAAAGGTATTGTAACGAGTTGAGAATGTCGGTAAGGCCGCTGTTACGCCATGATCAAAATGACCATTGTTAAATGTACTTTTTCTCTCTGTTCAAGGCTTATCCAATACAGGTTAAGTTACTTGCGTTTGCTTTATCTTGTTTCTTCTTTAAAAATGTCAATGTGAAAGAGGAGAGAAATGAATTTCAATGTAAAATTTTTCCCAATTCGTTTTGTCTGACATTCACACTTTTTAGTATACATACACAATTCCAATCAGCTTATCTACTACGATATCCTTCTTTAGATAATTCTTGTCTCTGTTTTAAATTTTTATTCTCTACAAAAGATATCTTTTATTTTTTTTTTAATATTGCTTGCACGTTGATTCGGTGGGAGCGCCGAATCACGGTCAACATCGAGAGTGTAAGTGTGCTCTGACGCTCTTTCTCTCATTTTTCGGTTTAATGGAAAAGCACAGTGTCCACTAATTACTGGTCGTGGTAAATGGGCAACAAAAAAATTTACTGTTATGTACACATCTGTCAAATGCAAAAACACATGTTTTTCTTACTGAAATTTGTGCAATTTATGATTCGGCTCGAAAAGTTTTTCAAATGGCCGGCAAGCGTTCACCGCTTGAAATAATGAAAAATAATTATATAATTATCAACACAGAAATCACACAAATAAAATTTAATAAAAGCCGCAGAAAAACTAGTTGCATTCGCGATTTCACAACTTTTCTCGGAAATATGTATAGAAGACATAAAGCAAAACAATAATGGCTGAAAATTTGGCAGATTTCTACATCAGCTGATTAATAAGGAAGAAGCATAACTTCATCTGCATCCACAATATATTATTCCACGAATGGAAAAGCAATAGCAAAATTTGAGCATGGTCATTTTGATCATGGCGTAACAGCGGTCGAACGAGTAACCAACAAATGACGGTACAAAATAGAAAGCAGAAAACGAATTTGCAAATTTTCAGAACTGTCAGGTGGGCGAATAGATGAAGAAAAGTTATTGGATAGATTTTCACCTAGATTTGGAATGAAAAAGGAGCAAATACACATGAAAATTGTTAATAAGTGAGTGTCCGAATAAAATACAAAACACTTTGTATTGCAAAAATTAAAATAATCAAAGTTTTTTATAGATAAAAGGCACGTCCGTCTGTAGGCCGATTGTACGGACATGTATATATGTGTGTTTGTGTCTACGTGGCGTGCGGTGACCGCGTATTGTTATGTCAATAATTAACAAAAAAAGGAAAATTGGGAAAAATATGAAAATTGCTATAGTTGGGGAGAAAACCAGGGCGGCACTAAACACATATGTATGCACACTATTTTTGATGTATCTACATTCAACCCAAAGAAGTCGAACTTATACATTTTCAAGTTTTTGCAACGCTCTCCATTTTACGGGAGTTTTGTGTCTCCAGAGATTTTCGAGATTTGAAAGTTGTTTGCTTCCCTGCATTGATTTTTTCATAAGTTTTTTGGCTAGCGTGTTAAGTCTGTTAACTGTCATTGCCGACACTGAATATGTGCATGTGAAGAAAATCCAAACATGTATGTAGGATGTGAATACGGATGTGCTTTTGTGCATGCTTTGTTAGTAGGAACTTTTACAAAGAGCCGACAGTTCATTGGTACTCAAGGAGCTATTGACGCCATACATATATACAACAACTTAAATAATGTAGCACCAAATGGCAATTAGGGCGATAAGGCACGAATTTGCATTTGCGGCAAGTGCTCGTCTGCTGTATGCACCAAGCAGAGACACACAGCTTCGTTGCATTGTTGATTGTTAAAAAGTGCCATATTTTACAAGTTCGGGCTACAGAAAATTATGCATATAGAGAAATAAAACGTTAAAAAACAAACTTTTCTAACAATTCTGAACATATATTGTATGTGTACACATAAATGGGCCAAGATTTAGCTAGACATTGACTAGCCAAGTGCACTTGCCGTGACAGCTTAGGACTATTTTGCACTCCAATTGCAGTTTGCTAGAAAATCCGAGTTCCGAACGGCTCGAAAAGGAAAGAGGTAGAGCGCAACCACTTCCAAATTAGAGGCACTTTCTAAGTTTGGTTTGTTTTTAATTTAAAAGAAACCATGTATAAGAATTGTATGAATGTCAGTGGCAATATTGCTTGGCAATGAGGACTATGCGCTGCAGAATGCCGAGGAGAAAGAATTAATTATTGCCCATCTTGAAATAAAGACTCATCTCTGTTAGCTGGCATTATTGCAGTCAAGTCCATTGTAAATGTAGAATAAGCCATTGTCCAAAGCTTGTCATACAAGCGACTTAATCAAAAATTGAAGTACAAACATACATACAGAGATACTATATATGTAGGTAGGTACTTACCCTGCAGAAAATGCGATTAATCCGGGACGTGTCCGGGATCAATCGCAAGGGAGCATGCGACTAATACAATTTTACATCCCTTTGTATGGAGCGAATTGATCGCATTTGTTCGAGCATGTCCTATGAAGAGACTAATTGTTCAACTTGTATACCCGAACGGGTACCAATGTAGATTAATCGCTTTCATCCCGAACGGGTACAAATGTAGATTAATCGCTTTCATCCCCACTGGTACAAATGTAGATCAATCGCTTTCATACCGAACGGGTACAAATGTAGATCAATCGCTTTCATCCCGAACGGGTACAAATGTAGATTAATCGCTTTCATCCCCAACGGGTACAAATGTAGATTTTTCCAAGTTGTTAGCCAAGGCAATTTTAATAACAATCTTTTTAAGGAATCTAGATTTGTACCTGTTCGGGATGAAAGCGATTAATCTACATTTATACCCGTTCGGGATGAAAGCGATTAATCTACATTTATACACGTTCGCAATGAAAGCGATTAATCTACATTTATACCCGTTAGGGAACAATTGGGCTACAATTAGTCTACATTTATACCCGTTCGGGAACAATTGGTCTACAATTAGTCTACATTTATACCCGTACGGGAACAATCGGGGCTAATTGTGAACCAATTGTTCTCGAAAGAGATCAATCCGGGACAAATATCTTTCGGGATTAATCGCACATTTTTTTGCAGGGTAGTTACCTAAAAAACAGCTAAACAAATTTGTTGCTTACATTGGTGAAAAACTTATAAATAATTAACGAACATATAAAATTTGCATTTACTTGCAGAATACTACCTACATACTAATGTTTATGCAAATTCCATGATATACCTACTTAGTTTGTACATGTACATACATATGTTAATATGTCAATGGACTCCCTGTAGTGGATTTCTGTCGTAGTGTTATGGCGGCTTGAGGCATTAGTGGGATTGCCCACTCTGGTTTCAATCTCATTTTGTTTAAGCTATATTTGAAAAACGAACTTTCCAGGTCTTATTTAGTAGATCCGAAATATGTAAATAGAAACAATCAAAACAACATCTTTGCTTGTGACTTGAAATACAAGGTTATCAGCTTAGAACTAAAGTTAGCGTAGGGTCGATTCAGAAAGTATACAAATGGAATAAATTAGAAAAAACGATGCCATTGGGCTATTGCAAAAAACACATTTTATTATTTCGAAATGTTAATTTAGTATTTAATGAGTCGCTTAAACGTGGAGAAGTATAGCTAGCAAGAGCGCTTAGTTTCTTTTGCTATACAATTTTTTTACATGCAAGTAAATTTATTTTCTAATTTGAATAATACATTTTATCCTTATTTCCTACTCTTGTTTACACCTTTCTAGATGCTCTCCAATTAGATTTGATTGTAGTAACAAAAACGATGCAATAAACTAGTACTGCAAAGCATTAACACAATTAGGGATCCTGAGATAGCAAATAAAGATTTGAACGTGAGTCGTGTAAACATACACGGGAGCTGCCGTAGATTTGGCTGCAAGAAGCAGAAATTATAAACAGTAAACGGATAATTTTCCCTTCAAATTGAAAATGCACAAAATTACCACAGCGTTAGCAGACTAAAGGTACGACAGATTAACTAGTTGGGTCCATTGGATTGCATTGAAATGCCTAAAGCAGCTTAAAAAGTTGAATGGATGTTTGGCTTGAAAGTATAAAACTTAATACATATAATACATGCTTAAATGCTTCTCTATATGATATATAGATCATTGAGACAAACAAACAAGATTTCATAGCAGCTTATTTACTGCCAAAACGTTGTTAAAATATTCCATAACAAAAGTATAAATACAAAAGAAAAGATCATAAAAACAGTTGCCGTTGCCGGAATAGAACAAAAAGTGGTCGCCGATCGACTACGACAATTAAATAACAGTAAAAGTAACATTAAGAGCAACAACAGAAGTAGTAGTAACAGTAACAGTGGCAACAACGGCGGCAGCATCAACTACTGCTAAAGCAACGGCAACAACGACAACAACGGCGGTCCCATCGTCATCAGGTGCAGGCGCAGGTGGTGGTGGTGGTGGTGGTGCAATCGGTGCCGATACTGGTGCTAGAGCGGGCGGTGGTGGCGGCGGCAGCAGCAGTGGTGGAGGTGGTGGTGGTATCGGTAGCGGCACCGGTGCACGTAGTCGTAGTGGGCGACGCAGTCAAAGCAGCACTATTCCGCAACAACAGCAACAACAACACACAATTAGCAATACACGAAGCGGTCACAATATTAAGACTAGTGCAAGCCGCAATAGCAACATACGCAGTTCTTCGTCCAATAGCACAATGGCATCGTCCAATCATCGTGGTGGTGGCGGTGGTGGCGCAGGTAGTTCGGGCCTACAAATTGGCTCGGCGTGGTTTCAACGTAAAATCAATTTACGACCACAGCATCGAGGTGTTCATTTAGTTACAGAGGAGATATTACGACAAATGCCCGAATTGGCGCAATTTTCTGTGGGATTGTGTCATGTGCAAAGTAAGTTTTTGAATGATATACATATATGTATATATGTATTTATATTTGTTTTTGTGCTATAAAATGAATACAGTAAAGGTATAAGGGGCGTATACAAAGGATTACCTAACCTAAAATAAAATAAAAAAAAAATTAAATGAAATGAAATAGAAAATAAAATAAAATAAAATAAAATTAAAAAATAATAAATAAAGGTATACGGAGTCATAAAAAATTTCCACCTAACCTCAATTCGGCTTCAGTTAAGAACGTACTTTAATCGCCATATTACCATAGCTATTTTGTTTACAGAATTCTGGCATCAAATTCGCTATTAGCGACCTTTAACACCTCGAAATACTAAACTTTAAATCAATTTGCGTATGTATTTCTCAATCGTTTGATTTGCGTACATATTTTTTATTAGGGTGTATCACTTTTAAGCGATAGATCTTGTTGAAAGGGCCAATAAAAACACATAAAATTTGTGCCATAATTTTTTTGCTACGATTCAAATTCATCGAATGGGAAGTATGGAGGAGTATCGACCTTGGATAGAATTTCTCCAGAAAATTATTTATTATCAGCACTCATGTAAAAGGAAATTTGGAGGCATTTGAAGGCATTTTCGTGATCTCTAAACTTAAATATATATAGAGGAAAAACTTTCGGTATAGATTTCCGTAGTACAGTTGCATGAAATGCGGGTTGGTCCGCGGATTTCGGGAGAACTTTATATTCTTCATACAATTTTGTAGCACCCTAATGCACATTGTACATATTTAAGTTGCATGAAAATTTAGCGCCCGTATTTAATTGATTTCGATTGCTTTGCATATGAAACAATATAAGTAAAACGGTACTTATGAGCATGCAAACACAAAATAATAATAGGTCCGTTCGGCGGCTGCAAATTGCCGCAATTTGCAAACAAAGAAAAATATGTCTTGCTCTCCGAAAGAGAGAAACTTATGCAAATTTACTGGCATTTCAACGAACAGAACTTTGTCAAAATTTGCAGCAAATCAGCTGTTTGTCTTTATTCACAAGTGCATAACAAAATTAAAATTTTACGAGATGAAATCGAAGGAAAGCGGGTCGGCGGGAAGCGAAGGCTGCCAACGCAGAAAAGTATTCTTTTGCGAAATTTTCGCTAAACTGCATGTGTGGTGAAATTTGTATGGGAACTTTAACAGCAAATATCTCGGGAACTATAGGCCTCCGGTAGGTGGGGTCTTCAGTTTTGTAATCTGGGGGCCCCCTCTACCTTCCTAAAAAACCATTTTTTTTTAGCCGTGGAGGACTCGTCTAAAATTTTACCTATCTCGGAAACCATAAGCCTCCGGCAAGTTTGGTTTTCAGATTTGGGATCTGTGATAGTTCCTCTACACCCCTGTATAAGTCATTTTTCTCGGGGCGTGCTGGAATAATGGAAAAATTTCCCCAATTCCCTCCTATTTACGATTCAACAACGCAGAATCCCGAGAGTGCAGACGATGATCCCACTGCGCTGTCATTAACACGTTTCCTTTTAGCTGGTACCTTATTAAACAAATTAAATCATTTAAATAAACTTTATAAATTAAAATAATATAATTTTCTCACTTCATTTTCTATTGAATCACATATATTCCCGATTTTCATAGTTTTTTGACTTGAAATCACTTTCGACTTTTTTTAAATTGTAACCATATGATCGCAAATCATATGTTTTTTCAGTCTACTGAACTTTGCAACGACAAATTTCGTCAGTAAAACTTTGCAGCTTTCTTCTTCTTTGAACTGTCAAAATTGCGCTCTCTTCTGCAAATTTTGACTGAGTTTATGCCTCAAAAAACGCGAATTTGCAGTTTTTTCTGCAATTTGCAGCAATTTGCTGCCGGCGAACGGTCCTAATAACGCCACATTCGCCCAACGCCCACTCTATATATGTATGTACATATGTATGTATGTATGTCTAACCTACATAAAAACATACATATACATAAGTATTACCTACTCCATATCTACATATGCGCCATCGCATTGTAGACATTTTACCTTTTTTGATTGCTTGCTTATTTATTTGCCCTGCACAACACCTCTTCAGTGGCAACATATGTACGTGTAGGGACACGAATTTCGATACGATACGATACCAAATCGATATTTTTTGCATTTGATACCGATACTTTTTACTCGATTCCTTTGCAACGATATTTTTTGGTATCGAGTACTTCAACCACGGTATCGAACAAATGAGTACATTCAGTGATGCAAAATTAAAATTGTATCATATTTGTCCAAAAAATTGTGCAACGTGAAATAGTGCCGAAAATCGGTCGAGTGTGCAGAAGTGACAAGCTGCAGGTTTTTTGACATTTGGCTCTTTTTTCTGGCAATTGTTTCAATTTGACAATTATAAAATAAATTATTTTTAAAATATAAAATATATGGATTAAAAATAAATTTTAAATTTGCCTCTTGTAAGCTTCTGCTTTGGCCGTAAGGGGAAAGAAGAAATCAGGAAGAAAAATCATACTGCGCAATGGCTTCTCTTTATAACATGGAATGCACATCTATTCTGCCACTTGAGTTTCATCATTTTTTTGTTTCGATAAATTCAAATTTCCAAAAAAATTGAATGACGGATACATATAATCTCAATGAAAATGAATTGTTAATGTTATTTAAGATGTTTATTTTTCAAAATACATACTAAATATTTGGCAAATATCTTTTTACAACTGTGATTGCGTTAAATACATCTGTGCTGGAATTCTCTAACTTATTTTGAGACCGATAATCGCAAAATCTACCGACACAAAAATTTCCCTCGATACCTCTGCGATGATTATCGGAAACATCTGTCAAAATATACTATAGAATTCGACCGAAAATCGATCCGAAAATTGTCGCAAATTGGTTACAGAATAGGCCCACTGTTGTTTTGTAAAAGATGTTGGTTTGTAAAAAATGTTTTCAAGAACTTAATAAACTTGTATAATTTTTTTAATCAGCTTGAACTATTCTCATGAGTTGGAAAAGGATTTACGTCAAAATCAAAACTTTGGAAACAGCCATGGCATACTATGCCATGGAATTAGCACTAATACAGCGATATGCGTATGGCTCAGGATGCAGTTTTATTGCGTTTTTGGTAACTTTCTAGAAGACGGTGCAACTTTAAACGTTTTAATAAATATCTTTTAAATGTGGAAAAATCTTTTATTTCCGCTTTCGAATTCATAATCTAGAGGTCAGAACGCGTCCATTGGTACCTCTTTTAACTATTTTAGAGGAAATTTTATGGTTGCACCTTCTAGAAAATTACCGCATTCGATACCGATACTTCGAGTATCGAGTAGTTTAGTTTCGATATTATCGGGTTCGCGATTCTTTTTAACCGATATTTTAAATGAGTACCAGATCGATGCTTTTGATTCGATATCGTGTCCCTATGTACGTGCATATACATACGTACATACATACATCCATATGTAAACCTTTGGCGGCGTGAAAAAAGGCAAACAATATGATTTTATGGTTACCATAAGTTGTCTTTTGCGCCTTGCATGTCCTTCGTATTGTTTTGTTATTACTTTAAGCTCTTCACTTCCTGTTAACCTCTTCTCTAGCGCGTGTGCTCGTCGGCTTGCCTGCGCTGTAGTATATTGTGTTACCTACATATATCCATGCAATTGTTATTAAGTATTGTTGTTGTGCTTACTGTAACTGCTTATTTCTTTTTAATTTGCCCTTTAATATAACCGACAAAATAAAAAAAAAAAAAAAAATTGAGGTCAAGCTTAGTAGTAGGTAGATGGGTACTATACCATTTTGGGGGGAGCCGGATGATCGATCTGTTTTTTTTGTTTTTGTAAAGCAGATAAAAAAACGTTTTAGTTTTTTTTTTTTATAAGCAAGTGCCTACTTAATATTTTTGTCATTAATATTTATGTAAATACCTGTCTCTGCACGTTTCATATTATTTTAATTTAGGTACATACATACATATATAAGTATTTTTTTTAATTTAGCTTTATTCCCGATTACTATGTACAGTGACGGTGGACAAGAAATAGCAAAAAGAGCAAAAATTTCAAATTTGACTTCTTGATTTTTTTTCTCTATTCTTTTATGTAACTGAATGCAGGTTGTTGTTGTTGTTGTTGCTGTTGTTGTTGTTGTTGTAGTCATTTTGTATTACCATTTGTATTACCATTTGCAGTGTTATTTGCTGTTTGTTCCAAGCGTCCTTTCATATTACTAAGACTAAGTCCACACAAATATCTGTACTCTAGTGCCCTTGGCTTACTAAAAAAAATCCCTCATGTGTATTACCAATTCAATTGCAATTAAATTAATTGGTTGTAGATATTTCGATTGTAAATCTAATTTCAAAATGCTGTTGACCAAAAAAAGTTGTGTTGGCAAGCACTCCCCCGTTCCTTTCACTAACATAATTCAATCTCAAACTAATATTTCAATAAATACCATTTGCCAATAGATAATGCTTTTTATTATAACCACAAATACTTAGTAGATATCCTAATTCCTTCAAGAAAAAAATTTACCTATGTATGTAAATTTGCTGAAATTTGTTTGCGCTATCAAAACGATCAGCTTAGTTTAGCAGTTCAATATACATATGTATGTATTTATTCAATAAAAGTGCTGCAAATAAGAGGATTGTTCAAAGCTGAATTGCTTGATCCGGTAATCGAGGAAATAAATGGCTAAATAGCGGAAGGGAGTGTGTAAGTAAATCAACATTCATACATACATATGACTGCAGCTCGGCGAGCCGCTCGGCCTCAATTGAATGAATGTGTGGTGCGAAATTGGCAATGCACCACTCAGAAAGCAATAAAAATTCATCAACGTGTTAACGCCGCCATCCAATGGCCAACTAAATTTTAGTTTTATGCTCATAGTATATTTGTTTGTATACAAAGTATTGTACATATGAGGTTTGAGTTGCATATGAATATTTCTATTCATATTTTTGTACTTATATGTATGTATGTAATTGCATGAATATGCTGAAAACAATTTGTCCGCTTGAAACATACATACATATCTACATAAACATACATATTTCAAACTTCACACAAAAAAGTTGTTGAAGAGTTGCGTGTTTAGTGCTGTTTTCCTCTTCTAGTTTTATGACTTCACCTGCACTGGATTTTGAAGCCTTAATAGCATTGACAGACGGCAGCGATAATCTGGAATATCTAGCTAATTCGGACTTAACTCAGTGATGGTAGATACTTTTTTGGAAATTCCCTACAGAGCAAGAAAAAAATCCCTACTTTTCCCTACGCTTGTTTCAAATTTTCCCTACGTAATTCCCTACACTTTTTTTTAGTTATTTCCATGCTAGAACAATGAAGAAACCGCACGACAGTAGATGAACGTTTTTTCTTTTACTAAATAATGAAAATCGGCTGTTCTACTGCATACTGCATACACACTGGCTCTCAAAGAAATCAAAAAAAAACTACAATAAAATACTGATGATTTACTGTTTTGAACAATTACTATAATAAAAAAATATATGTATTAATGCGTTGTATGTAACATATATATCGCACGTTTTATGCAATAGGGATTTAACTCGAAATTTTCGATTTATGGGGTTTGCCATATATTTCAATAACTGGGTCATGCCTTTGAGTCTAGTCTTATAAAATACTCAAAACGATAAAAATGGCGGAAATAAAAGTGATTTTGTAGTTAGCCGTAGAAGGAAACTCTTTGAAATTATAAGAGCCTATACACACTTGCGACTCAATCGATTTAGTCGAATTGGGCTGTTGTATGCAAATCCAACTGTTTCAGTTGTTCGACTAATTCAATGTAGTGTGAATGCTTCCATACATTCCCATGCAAATCAAAGCCCGACTAAATCGATTGAGTCGCAAGTGTGTATAGGCTCTAAAAGTTTGTTTGCGTTTTCCCAAAAAAAATTTTTTTTAGTTAAATCCCTATTGAATAAAACGTGCGATATATAGGTAGGTAGACGTAGGCATATAAATATGTAAGGGAACGAAACATTTCATTGATACTATCATAGGTACAGCATTTCTCTAAAAAATAATAAAAAAAAAGTTATTGCGTCAAATACTTTGCTTTAGCCCATATGACACTACGTTTTTTCTGGTATTCTACAAGGTTTTTTGTGTGAAGGAGATGGTCAAATACAGTTTTGCGTTGGTGTAAACGAGCAAGCTATATTCAAAAAGCCAAACGAAATACCAACAAAATACCATCTAGTTGGTCGTAAGGGAAAAAAATTCGGAGCTAAGAGCGTAGCCAGAGCAAAAAAATCTTTTGCTCCGATGCCCTGATTAAAAGTATCGTGTTATTAGATAGTTCACTATACGGTATTCCCTCTCCAATTACGTCATTGAAGGGTTCGCGATTTAACTCGTCTTCGCAGCATTTTCATTATTCAGATCGACAGTCAGTGTTGAAGTGAAAAAAAGTTGAATTGAAATTTTGATTTGACTTTGCCAAAAAATCCCTACATTTAGCTATTTTATAAAAATTTGTCCTTTCCCTACGGTCACTTTTTTCCGACTAAAATCCCTACATGTAGGGAATTTTCCCTACGTATCACATCACTGACTTAACTTGTGAATTAACTGGAGGTAATTCGGAATATCTCTTGAGATAGTCCTCAAAATTTTAGCGGATTAGAGCATTTTGTAATGACATCCCTGGTGAAAAATGTCTATTGTGAATGAAAGGGAAGAAAAAGAAGAACCCAAGGCAGATCTAGGAAGGTAGGCGCATAAGTGAATTCAGAAATTTTGAATGTAATTTGTTATTGTAATTGGTAGAGTGTAATGTCAAAATGATATTTCGCCTTGGTTGAAATCTGAACTCGTTTGGGACTCGCCCATTCCTATTGACCATGGTGTGATTTCGTTTTGATTTTGACATTACCCTACCTTTGGAAATAAAACAAGAATTTTTTGAATTCGCCGCTGCGCCTACCTTCCTTCAGCTATTTTGTTAATCCGCAATACTTGCCGTCTGTCAGGTTAAAATTTTTATCGAATTAAGTGTTGCGGTAATCGGGATTATCGCTGCCGTCTGTCAATGCTATAACATCCACTTCCTAATTTGTTGTGTTTGTTGTATGTTTTGTTTTAAATTCACTTGGCAGAGTGCGACGCTCGGCAGAGCTGCAATTATTACTAATACGCCCTGTAGGTCGTACAAATTTTTGCATTGCGGCTCCCAACATTGAAATAGCAATAGATAATGGTTGCATGTAATAAACAGAAGTTGCGGAAAGAGTAGGAGTTTCTAAATATTATGTAGAGGTCTGGAAGCGAAATACATGCATATCTATGTAGTATGAGGTAGAAAGCAATGACTAACGCAGATGAAAGTTAAATTTTAATATAAGGCACATGTTTTAGAGCCGGGCCTATAGTGTGTTTGCACAAAGTCTACAAAGTGAAGTTTCAGACTCAAGAGATCGTCTTCCTTTTAAAATATGCAGCATTAAAATTCGACAGTTTATCTTCGGTGCTAAGAATTATCGTTATTCGTTTTGGCGTTTAGACTATGACAAGTTCTGTTATAGTCACCCACGTTCATAACCAACCACATATGCATTTGATTCAATCGTTTGCCACAGATTCTGCGTCTGCTTAGTCTATGTGCGTGGGAATGGGGATGAATTTGATTATATACTACATACATATATGTATGTACTCTGAAAAAAATACCCGTAGTTAAACCAACAACTTTCGGCTGTTGAATCTCCGTCTTTGATTCAACAGCAAAAGTATTTGTTTTTACAGCAAAGTTTTTGATCCAACAATTTATTCAAAAACGGGCGTTGTTGATTCAAAAACTTGCTTGCCTTTAAAAAATTTTTTGTGAGAAAATATTTTTTTGTGAGAAAACCAACAAAAAAATAATGATGGAGAGAAGATGAAGAGAAAAATCCAAAAAAAGTTTATTTTTAGCAACAATTTTCTCACCGTTGTTGATTTAAAGGCAAAAGTATTTGACCCAACAGTTTCCGTTGTAAACAAAACTAATGAGAACAAATTTTTTTTTAATTTTGTTTTTACAATGATTCAAATAATTCATGGATTCATTTTTAGGAAATGGAAGTATAAATAGGTTACTACAATTCAATATAATGTTGAATGTTGCACTATGTGATGATTGGATAGAATTTCAGATTGATGTCATGGTTCGAATGCGGAGGAGAATATAAAATAAAGAAGAAAAATCAGAATAAGAAATAAGATAGCAATCAGTGAATGATAAGAAGGAGAGAGGAATAGGAGAACAAGCGGAGGCTACATATTTGCAGTTGGGACCCGGGCGGAGAGAAGATGAAGAGCAAAATGCAAACAAAAATTTATTTTTAGGTGAAAATTTTTTCCAACAATCTCCGTTATTGACTTAAATCAACAACGCTCGCACCTTTGAAACAACAACGGAGCGTTGTTGGGCACATTTCAAATGCGGAAAGTAGTTGATTTAACAGCGAAAGTCCTTAGATTTACAACGTTTTTTTTCAGAGTATGTACATGTGTATGTATGTATGTGTGTATCACTGCGAAGTCAAAGGGTTAATTACAGAGAAACCTCTCCTAACGGACACCTCTCATAGGCGGACACCTCCCTTGAGCGGACATTTTTTCATGCACCAAGGTTTAGGTTAAATTTTTAGAACAAATTGCCCTCTTAGGCGGACACTCTTGGCCGGACGCGGACAGTTATTTACTATTGAATTGAACTAAAAACTTCTATTAAGCGGACACGAACCTCTCGTCAACGGACACTTTGATTTTTTTTCATAACGAATCGCATAAAAACCTCTGTTAGGCGGACACGAACTCCTCTTATGCGGACAAAATATAAGTATGTAGAGCAATATAAAAAAAGTTCGTGGAATGTTCGTTAGGTAAAAAGCGCTACGATGAAAGGGGAATCACCAACTAAAATAAATGTCCGCATGACTTTATTGGAATAGATATAACAACATTCTAATACTAACTACCGCTGAAAGTAGGTAATGCAATCTCCTCGAACGAAATGGCTTTGACTGCAGTTTCAAATTTGAAAAGATTTTGCATGGAAGACCTTATTGCATTTGAATTGTTGCATAAATTTGAAAGCCATCTGCAAAACAATTTTATTTTAAATAAGCAAAAAACCCCTCGTCAATCGACAATTTTGCAATTTTTTAAATAATTTCAAAGATATCCCAACATTTCTAGTTCTCAGCAACTTACTAATTGATATGTAATATGTATGTTAATACTTTATGTATATGTATACATACATATGTACATACATAAATATGTATATGTTTTTATGTATTTAAGTGAAATTTTGAAGACATAAGAATCCTTGTTTTTTAGTGATATATGAATAAATAAATCCTTTAAAATTCAAAAAATTTCTAAAATAGCAACCCACTCCCATAGGCGGACACCTCTCTTGGGCGGACAAAATTTGCCCGACGGTGAGTGTCCGCCCAAGGGAGGTTTCACTGAATGAAATAATCGAGATAGATATAGACTTATATATATCAAAATGATCAAGGTGAAAAGAGAAATCGATTGAGCCATGTCCGTCCGTCCGTCTGTAAACACTCTAACTCGCGCAAAAATTTAGATATTTTGATGAAATTTGAAATGCAAGTTGGTATCGAGACTGGGACGGTTGGTATTAAAAATGGGCGAAATCGGAGCATGACCACGCCCACTTTTCCTATATAGAAAAAATCGGAAATTTGGTATCTCAGTCACTAATATAGCTGGAGCGATGAAATTTTACCCACGTGTTGAGCTCAGGCCCCTAGGAAGAAATTTGATGAAATTTTGGAAAATGGGCGGTGCCACGCCCACTTATTAAGGGTCAAACCTTGAAAGTTTTATATGTCAACTCAGAAACCATTGAAGATATATCGATGAAATTTGGTACGCGTGATTTACTTACTTAGGCAAACGTTTGGACGGAAAATAGTTAAAATCGGTTGACGGCCACGCCCACTTTTGTATATGTGTATTATAAAGTGACCTAATAAAAACATTTTAAGCCATATCTCTGTCAAATATAAAGATCTATCATTGAAATTTTGTCGCATGAGTCCAACTATGGACATAAAACAAAAAGCACAAAAATTTTGGAAAATGGGCGGTGCCACGCAAACTTATTAAGGGGCAAACATTGAAAGTTTTATGAGTCATAACTCAGAAACCGTTGAAGATATATCGATGAAATTCGGTACGCGTGATATACCTACTTACTTAGGCAAATGTTTGGACGAAAAATTTCCAAAATCGGTTGACGGCAACGCCCACTTTTATACATGTGTATTATAAAGTGGCCCAATAAAAACATTTTAAGCGATATCTCTGTCAAATATAAAGATATATCATTGAAATTTTATAGCAGGAGTTCAACTGTGGACATAAAACGAAAAACACAAAAATTTTGGAAAATGGGCGTGGCACCGCCTCTTTTTAGAAACAGGAATATACGAGATTTCTGAGCCCATAACTGGACAAATAATTTATATATAATGACGAAACTTGGTGTGTACACTTTTATTACTAGTGGTAATACATGTTCAAAATTTTAGAGAAATCGGTTGACGACCACGCCCACTTTTATATATATAATAATATAATATAATACAATGGCGCT
This sequence comes from Urophora cardui, assembly GCA_960531455.1. Lineage (NCBI taxonomy): Eukaryota > Metazoa > Arthropoda > Insecta > Diptera > Tephritidae > Urophora > Urophora cardui. Next base: position 14,666,574 of record OY482674.1, read on the forward strand.
ATTATAACTCTGACGAGTTTTATGGCCGAGCTTCTCTCCCAATTCGAGGTGTGCTCCTTTTGTTTTTTTTCCTACTAATTGGGTGGACCTACAGTTTTATGCCGGCTCCGAACGGCGAATGCATTTTTTGTGAGAAGCTTTTTCATGGCAGAAATACACTCGGAGGGTATGCCGCCCACTGCCGAGAGGTGACCGCTGCTCTTAAAAAACCCAATAATTGGATTTTTACTAATTAGAAAAATTTGTTTGGCTCGGACCGTGGTTTGAACCCGAGACCTCTGGCATAGCAGGCGAGCACTCTACCCACTGCACCACACCGGCCACTTTTATATATGGGTCTTATAAAGTGACCAAATAAAAACATTTTCAGCGATAACTTTGTCAAATATAGAGATAACTCATAGAAATTTTGTGGCATGAGTTCCACAATAGACCGGAAACAAAAAATAGAAAAATTTTGGAAAATGGGCGTGGCACAGCCTTTTTTTAGACAAAGGAATATACGCGATTTCTTAGCCTATGACTCGACAAATAATTGAGATATTATGACGAAACTTGGTTTATACACTTTTATAGCTTGTGTTAATAGACACGCAAAAATTTATTCAAATCGGTTTATGACCACGACTTCTTTTTAACAAAGATATTCCTGGAACACCCTTTGGGAATTTGTAACGTGACATCTTTGTAACTAGAAGTCATAAAGGAATGAAATGTTGCACTAACTATTTATATGCTTAGTTGGATGATTGGTACACATTTTGAAAATGGGCGTGGCTACGCCCACTTATGCAGCACTCGCGTTATATAAATTACAGCGGGTTTCCATCAAACGCAAACAAACAATGAAAGTATACAGCTGAGCAGGGGCGAACGCAGGGGGGGTTTTGGGATGTTTAAACCTCCCCCCCCCCAAAGTAATTGAATTTTTAAATAATAGAATTTAATTCAACATAGTCATTTGAAAATTTGTAATTTGTTGTTTTCAAAGCAATCTTTCTGCCGACGATGTATGAATATGTAAAATAAATGAACACATTAGTCAATAACAGCGTTGCCGTTTTGATACAATTGTATCTTTTTTGATACTTTTTTTTAAATTTTGTGATTTGATACTTTTTTGTTCACAAACGGCCTATTTTGATACTTTTCTGCTGATAGGATTTAATTTTGTGAAACTATGAAAATGTTAAACTAAAAACAAACCTATTGTATCTGGATAGTATTAAAAATTTGTGGGAATGTAGGCCAATTAAAAAACCCAGAAAAATATAAACTGGACAGAGACATTTTTTTAATTTGCTTCAAAGTAATGAGTTTGCCTTATAACTCTGTGGCTGCTGAACTGGATTATTTTAGATTTAAGGGGAATTGTGAGTCGAAAATGGACTTCTTTTGAAAATTAGTTCTGAACTGAAAAGTCACCAATAAGGTTTCTATTATTTTTTTTAGAGTTTATTGTTAATCATAATACAGGAAAAATAAAAACTCATTTATTATGACTTTCAGTTTTCGTTCCATGAGCAAACTGTTGTGAAATAAATTTAAATTAAAAAAAATTATGCTATTTGCAAATTATTTCTTCTTATTTCTTTCTTCTTATTTCTTCATCTTGTATTTTGCTAAAAATAAATTGTTCTCACTGTTTTCTTTCGCTAAATCACGAAACATACCTCTTTTTTGCGTTTCCATAGTTATCCGCATTTTTTAGCACTCAAACTTGAAATCTCGCGAAAATCATAATACACTTATTTATACAACCTTTTTCCAGACAATTTTTTTTTCAAATGTGTTGACTTTAAATGAGCCAAAGTAACGTTTAATGGTGTCTATTGCGTATAGAAGCAGGTTTTCTATAAAATTCAATATATTTTCCACGGAAATGCATGACAGAAATTTCTTTTTGAAACACCAACATTTTTTACTTTTGTGTGTAGGGCTGACAACGATGTGGACTTAACGAATATTTAATTCACCATAATCCAATTCGTTCCACCACAGCTACAATGTAGCTGCTACATGACGAAAAATATGAATTCAGTAGCAATTATGACCCCCCCCCCCCCCCAAATATTTTTCTGTGTGCGCCACTGCAGCTGAGTATCTAATGTTCGATTCCACTCGAACTTAGGCTTCCTTACTTGTTTTTTTTTTTCATTTTGCTACCAATAGACTGACGAAGCTGATTTAATTTGGGTCATGTTACAACATAAACATAAAAAAAAATTAAATCAAAGCAATTTGAGATGTTTGTGGCTGGATCAGTGGCAAAAAGAAATATTCCTTGGATAGGTGCTGGGCTTAGTTGCAATAGTCGATCTATTTAACGTGATTCCTCTTATTTTATGTATGCGCGATTATATTCATACAGCTTGTACATATGTACATATGTAAATAACTAGAAGTCAACACCAATTTCACGCAACACAATGCACATTTCCGTTTTACTTAACTATACGCTTAACTGAAAGTTTTCTACTCCACCCAACATTGGTTTCCGGAAGGCAGTCTTGTTATTATTATGTTATGTTATGCTTTTGGGAATAATTATTGTATGTATGTGTGTACTCATTTATAATTAATTGTTATCTAGAATGGCATTTTCAACAAAACAATTGTTCATTTATGATGCGTCAGTTAAGGAATATATCGACGATTCCAAACAATACTATACTAAGTCCACTTAGCACGTTTTGCCTTTTTTTGATTTTCAAGTATTAAATATCTTAATTTGGATGCTGTAAAAATTTGGTATCTATCGGAAAATCCAATCCAAAGTTATAATCAAAAGTTTACCTATAATACAATTTGAGATTTTTATAGAATAAAAAAAAACATTGAGAGCGTCCCATGCAAAACGACTTAGCAAGTTTATACATTTTCTCTCGGTACCTATGTACATTAGATGACATCAATGTTTGATATTGACCATTCTATCCAAATGGTAGTTACAAGTGAAAATATATTTAGCATACAACGGAAGTTTCATATCGGATTTAAGCATTGAAAGCTTTCCCTGCATGAAAATGAGTTTGACCGAGGTTTATAATATAACAGCACTTTGAAAAAATTTAAAGATCGACTAAAATGGTGTCTACCATCAGAAAGAGCATCTTCAAGACATTAAGTTGAGTTTTATGAAATTTCGCTTCTTTTTGGGCTGCAATGACGGGTTTTTGTATAAAAAGACTTTCAAGTAATTTAAAGATTGTAATTGAGGTTTTTCAATTGCAATTACATGTAATTGGTAATTGATATTGATAATTACATTGAATGAAGGTGTAATCAATTACAAAATGTAATTGAGGGTGCGCAGTTCTGCTAAAAATATATAAGAAAAACCAACTGGCTAATTATTGAAACCTCCAAAAACGTAGCGGTCACCAACCGGAAGTGGTCCCGACTTTGTCTCTGTCAAGAAACATATGTACACATTTCCTTCGGAGTCGGAATTATGTAAAGGGTAGTTAAAAACAAATCGTAGGAGGAAAGAGCACGCCTCGTGTTGGAGAAGGAACTCAGCCTAAAACTTACTAGAGTTATATATGTATATTCATACCATTCTGCATCATTATGACAATTAAAGTAGCTTGTTCAGACAAATGTACTTGCATATTTTAATACATACATATGTATTTATAAAGTGTACTTTAATCTCTTGCAATATGCAGATTTACATACGCACACACATACATACTAGTACATGTGAAGCTTATGAATATTTAGGCTGTTTGTTTTTTTGTTCCTGGTATTTTTCCTCGCTTTTTCACTTTTGTGATGGCGACAACATATCATAAAACCGCAACAATATTAAACGACACAGTAACTAAAATGTATATCTACTAAATTAGTGATATAAATCCCGTTATTAGGCACAAGCACAGTGTAACAATGCCATGTGTGACACAATTTAATTTATTGAAAATAAAAAAGCCTACATATATTCATTTTTTCTGTACTCAAGTGATTTATTGATGAAAATCCAATGCCTTTTGTTTGTGTATCAGTTTCTAATATAACGCTAGTATCCCGACAATATAGAGTCATGATTTATGTTATTGATGCACATAAAATGGGACAACTGTCACTACAGCTCTGTTAGTAATACTCTTTCAAACAAATATACATATGCACATATGCATATCCTTATGCTTCTATTAGTAGCAAATGTTAGTGATGAAAAAAACAAAAAAAAATAACAAATGCAAAAAAACTGCCAGCTTTTGTGGTTGTTGTCATTTCCTGGCTCACTTGACGTGCCAATGACGGCCGTCACTGCTGCTCCGCACACATTCAAAATGCTAATGTGGATAACGAGTGTGGAGATTTTTTCAAAAACCCAGCAGGCAATTGGAGAAGTACAATGTGAAGAAGTATCGTTACTTTTAAACTACTTGTATGTATTTATGTAAATACATCGCCATATACTTGCGTATGTACCTAATGTATGTACATAAATTTATTAATTCAATCAAGGTAAAAGTGTGGGCTGTCTTATTGTCCTTGTATTTTGTACAAGCATAACAATAAATTAAATATTTGATGTATTGTTTGCTGGCTTGACATTTAGTCCCTTTTTGCATTTTGTTGGGCTGTCACACATTTGCAGGCACATTAGCATATAATATATTTAACTATTTATATGGGCAGATTCATATGTACAAGTGTAACTATCTAACGCCGAAACTCCACAAAACAAAAATTATGTTAATTTTGTCTACCAGAATCATGTCTAAAATCCATGTTTGCATATGCGTGGGCACTTCATTATGTTAGACATAATTTGCAAAATGGCGCCGAATTGGCATGCCGTGTACGCAGAAGCACTTAGAAAGTTAAAAAAAATTGTTTAAAATTGGCGATGATGCTCGCAAACTGTATATATGCACTTAATGTTCTTTTTATTTATTTTTTAAGCCCAAACACTCAAGCCAAATGGACGCCGTGCGAAATTTCACGTTCAATGTGGAGATGTTGCCACTGTGAATTTTTCGTTGAAATGAAAAATTAGCTGTCAAATCACCAAACTGACAGCTCATGTTAAGGCAATCTTGTTAAAGCAATTGCCTTGGCATCTCTGTTATACCAGAAGACAGAGGCGGTCTCCATTTGAAATCTATGTTATAATGGTGCTTGTGATGACAGAATTCTGTTTTGAGGAGACGCCGGGTAAATAAGGAATGGGTGGTGGCACAACAACATGTATGTATGTACATATGTATGCGTGTCTGCAGAGGCGGATTATCACTAAGGCAAACTAGGCTCTTGCCTAGGGGCGCGTAGTTACAAGGGGCGCGCGAGCTCAGAATTTTTAAACAAATAAAGAAAATAACATATCGACGATTAAGAATTAAAGCTGATCTATAATAGATCGATAATAGATAAATAGATTATATTAATAAAAAAGCAATTACTTTTTCAAGCCTTTTTCTCAAATTTTGAAAGTTTCTTCATACAAATTTTTGTCAAATTACAAAAAATTTGAGAAATAGCAATTGCTTTTTGTTTATTAATACGACCCATTATCTCCACTTTGCCAATAAATCTTACGATATGTAGAGATCTATTGAGAAAATAAATATATACTACTTACTCTGGCAACCATTTTCTGCACACTTGAGTGCAAACCAAAATTTTGGTCTGCACACTCGCCTATCCACGATACGACGGTCTGTACAACTTTGACACCCTACGGGACAGTGAGCTTCAGCTGAAACCGCACGTGCTGTTCATCGCTGACATATGTTTTGTGCATCGTCGACAGCACTTTCTTAAGGGCCTTGTGAGAAAAGTGATGCCTGGCTTTGCGTACGTGTGATCTTGCATCACCTTCTCTCTTATGTACTTTGGCTATCTATTCAAAATAGGTTTGTCTCTTTTACTCCAATCACAAGTGATCAAAAACAATAGCACTCTAGTTAGCAGCAGAGTTTATATCTATAAGTTGCGACACTCTCACTTATTTTGTTAATTTATTAAATACTAGCTGTTGCCGCGACTTGGTATGCGTATAATTTCTCTTCTATTTTTCAACTCTGTTGGTAAATAATAAGTACCAGCAAAAAAGACTGGATTTCAACTCTAAGATGATGCCTGCTTTCAACCAGCTCTTCGCGTCCGTGTTTGAACAGCTCGGCAGGTAGTCCGTCTTTTCCAGGAGGTTTATTGTTTTGGACCCGGGGTATAGCTGTCCTCACTTCATCATAGTCGGGTGGTGGAATGTTTTTAAGTTGAGCGTCTAGCAATCCAATAAAAAAGTTTCGTTCAATTCCATTCAGCACTTTTTGAGTGATACGGCCACAAACATACGGACAGACAGACAGACAGACAAAAATTCTAAAAATGGTTGATTTGGATTCTACTGGCTTAATAATGCTTCCCCCAATCATTTTTTTCTCGATATCTGCAATGTACAGGCATCGACCTGTTACAATTTTATCATATGTAGAGATTAACAAATTATCTAAGCTTTTACATCATCTATATCTACATCTACACTAATATTATAAAGAGGAAAGATTTTGATTGTTAGGTTGTAAAACAACTAGGTAGTTAAAATTTATAGTATTATGATGGCCATTTATGGTCGGTACAGGGGCGCCGAGAAAGTGGCTGCCTAGGGCGCTCTGGACCTTTAATCCGCCACTGCGTGTCTGTAATTGTAGGGAATCAATTTGCAAATTTGAATATATTAAGTACTGATTTGATTTGGGTATTCTATTTTAATTTGTAATGCGTGTATGACGTTGAAAATTACATAATTGTTTTTAAGCCCACATGTACTTACATACGGGCTGACAAGCAGTAATAAATGCATAGTATATCTATATACAAATATATGTAAATAATACTCGTAGGTGCACTTTGGCAAATCTATTATATAAAAATGAATGTGTGTGTGTGTGTGTGTGTGTGTGCGTGTGTGTCCTTTATGGACTCCCAAAGTAATCAACCGATCTTTTTGAAATTTTCACAGTAGATTCACGTGGTACTAGCGCACATAATAGGGTATATAGAATTTCGAAAAAGTGGGAACTTCCCGGAATATAGGCCCAAATGTGGACCCAGAGTGACCCAGCAAGTGTTTGAGCAATATGGGTATCAAACGAAAGGTGCTGAACAGGCCTTCAACATAGAGTTATTTTCATTGCGATGCCTAGGCCGGGTCCCCAAATATGGGTCAAAACGTGGACCCTGATGACCCTCGAATGCTTCTAGGCGATATTGGTATCAAATGAAAGGTGTCGAGCAGGGCTTCAATATACAGACATTTTCATTGTTATTTTTTGAGTCGGTTTCCCAGAAATGGTTCAAGTAGTGAGCTCGGATGGTGATGGGTGGTCCCGGTAAAGGTAAAGGTAAAGGTAAAGGTAAAGGTAAAGGTAAAGGTAAAGGTAAAGGTAAAGGTAAAGGTAAAGGTAAAGGTAAAGGTAAAGGTAAAGGTAAAGGTAAAGGTAAAGGTAGAGGTAAAGGTAAAGGTAAAAGTAAAGGTAAAGATAAAGGTAAAGGTAAAGGTAAAGGTAAAGGTAAAGGTAAAGGTAAAGGTAAAGGTAAAGGTAAAGGTAAGGGTAAAAGTAAAGGTAAAGGTAAAGGTAAAGGTAAAGGTAAAGGGAGAGACCCATTATAACATAAAAGCTTTTGTTTGTCGCTGCGAAGCGGGACGGGTATTTGCTAGTAAAGTGAAAAAGTAGAAAATAAATCTCATTATTTTTCAGCGAAAATTTAAATTCAGTGTCCAAATGAATGTTTTTAAACCATAAAAGAAGTGATTGAAAACAGCTGATAAGTTAACTTGCTAAATTGGCCATTTAAATTCAGTTTAAACTATGTTGAACTATGCTTAAATTTCCTATTAGCACTAGGCTTGCCTAACAATTCGATAAGAATTGGAAAGCGGTCAAGTTTCGCTTTCGTTAATGATTGTACAAAAGATTGGTACATATTCAATTTAAGAGCAAGATGATTCTAAAGCAAAACGTAAACTTCGTTATCCAATGTATTTTCCCTACGATATGAATTCAAAATCCAGCTTAAAAAACTAAACTTAACAGGATAAAAATGTTGTAACCGCAATAGATTGCAAATCTTTGTTAAAAGGGTACGTTTTTGCTTAAATTTATTACCGCATCAGCTCGGTGAATACCATTTTACTTAGTAACTAAATATTGTGATTGTGTATGCCTTTTTGAGTTTTATCTCTATAATCGCTCGCTATCTCTTCTATTGCTTTTATATGTACGTATTAATGCCATGGCATAATCATCAGTTGTATTTGCTTGCACAAGCATTACGTTTCATGTTAAATGCTTTAAGCGAATCTTTTGCCTTTTGGCTTTGCTTTATGTAATTTGGGTGGCACATAATTTAATTTTAACGACATTATGTATGTGCATTTCTGTTGAGATTAAGCTTTTGCGTTTCCTTGTATTAATAATAATGCTGACGAAGATATGTGTATATGTATTATCTAACCTTAACGAGTTTTAAGGTTCAGACATTGGGTGAGTTTCTAAGAAAAAGCTGCTCCGCAACTGTTGAGCTGAACAGTTGCCAACAGTTGTGTAGCAGTTGAGTTAAACAGCTACGTCTTAGAAACGGTTTGATGAATTTATCAGCTGTTTGGCTTTACACAACATGTTGAGCTCAAGTAGCGAAGAAAATTTGTGATGCAAAAAATGGCGAAAAGTTGCCAACTGTTGAGCTGAGCGGAATTACTCAACAGTGCGTTTCTAAGACAAACACTCAACAGTTGCACAACAGCTCAGTCTTAGAAACTCACCCATTGGTGACTTATCTGTAACCATATAAAACAGCTGATTAAATCAACCTTACGACAAACAGTGTTACTAGTCATTGGTGCTTTATCGTAATTCTGTAGTCGTATCGTTAACTTACAGACCAATTGGATTTTGGTTAGAACCCCTAAATCCGTAAACAGCTGACACTTGTGAAAGCAGATTATTTACAAATGTAAAGTATAATTTAAAAATCAAAGCGAATTCACATCATGACCAATAGTAATGGGCCAGTCTCAAGCGAATTCAGATTTTAACCAAGGAGAAATATTATTTTGACATTACAATCTACCAATTACAATAACAAAATAAATGGGAAATTTCAGATTTCGCCTATGCGCCTTCCTAAATCTGCCTTGACAAGTGTCAGCTGTTTACGGATTTACGACACCACTAACAGCTCACATGGATAGCGATAAAGTTACGATAAGGTTAACGGTACTGAAATATTTATAAGTCACCAATCTTTTGAGCTTAAGACCGTATTTGAGCTTTCAACAAATCTTATTTTTCGTATTGATTCTTTAAAACTTTTCACAGAACGCATATAAAAAATTTACTAGGCTTTTCTTGCAACTGTCCTTCCAAAGACCATACCTGGGTAATACTGAGTAGTAATTGGACTATTACGTACTTAAATGATCTTGAAGTAATGAGTCCGTACTAAGTACTTTCAGAATATTCAAGTACTAGTACAAGTACAAGTACAAGGAATTGAAAAAGAATTGAAGTTTTAGCAAACTTGAAAATTTGGGAATGCAAGTAGCAGTACCAGTACAATTCTTTTAAAATGTATTTGTCACAAGTCGTACTGGTACTTGATATTACCCAGGTCTGCCAAAGATAAATACATATTTTTCGAAAGGAAAAACAAAAACTTTTTCTTCTCGAAAGATAGTTGTCTTTGAAAAGGCAGTTGCCAGAATAACCCTATTAGTGCAGCACGTTCCCCAAGTTTTTTTTGATTGTCTGCTTAAAAAATGGGACGGATAGACATAAAACCAAATAAATATAAGTTTTTTAAATGGGCGTGGCAGCACAAACCATACCGACTGGCGCCACGTTTGTTTTGTTATTTTTTGCGCAAGATGCGCACCGGTCCGGCTTGTTTGACACAAATACACATTTTTAATTCATTTATAAGCTACATCCACTTGTGCATATAAATCAATTGATTTTAATTAAAAAAAGGTAGGTACATTCTCATTTTTCTGGATGGGGCCGTTTTGGGTGGAATTGACCATGTACATTATCCTTTTTTATAATTATATATTTTTTTTTTTTTTTTTTCCTTGACTGAGGCTTTTTTCAATTAGCCGCTGCCCGTTGCGCTTTCGGTGTCTATATAAATATGTATGCATGACTTTTTTTTGTTTTATGTATTCTGTTTAGCATACCTAGTTGCCTTGCTCATATTTTTTGTTGTTGTTTGTACTGGTACACCTGCCAATGGTGGCAATAGCGGTTGTTTAGCTGCTGTTGGCGTGTTTTATCTTGTTTTTATTCTGCTTCCGCTGTTTATTGTTCTACATATATTTTACATACATATATTTTCTTACATATCGAAATTTAATGGTGCTCTGTTTTTGTATATGTATGTAATATGCATCTATTCAATCCCTCTAAGTAGGTATTAGCCTATTTTTGAAAGGGTAAATCAGAAACCTTAATATGAAATTGATGATGGACCCACTAAAATTAAATCGATACTTATCATCAGAATAAACGAATTCTTTTACTCATGTAAAGTACATATAATAAGTCTTCGACATAGTGGAGCCTAGCCGCGGTTCTATTGGCTTAATGCTCGTATTATATTAATTTAGTGACCGACCGTTATTGTTCTTTTTTTGGTTAAAGCGTTGCGATTGTGTCTCGGGCTTGCACATTTTTTTCATACACAAGCCGTTTTACTTACATATATGCACATTTAATGTATCTGCAAGTACATACATATATATTTTCCTATATGTATGCATAATTTCCTTTTTATGTTTTACATCCATATGCTCTGTATTCTCATGGGCACCCCATCCCCAATTCCACTTGTCACAAACATACACTCAGTGCACTTTAACCAACATTTAAATGTGTACATAACCCTATTTGGCTATTTAAAGCGAGGATGCACACACATATGTACATACATACATGCATGTAGAGATTACCGCAGTGGCTCCTTACTGCGTCTTTGCTTGCCGCAGCGCCACGCGACTCCTCATACTCAATGGCGGTGACTCTGATGGTTGGTTGGTTGGTTGGTTGTTCTTTATATAAACTGTGCATTATAATTAAAGTTTCCACCGTTTAAACAATTAATTGTATAAATTAAAAGCATTTCATGTATGTATGTACGTACTCGTACCATGTGCATTTATGTACCGTAAATTTTTGTGCTTCCTGTTGTTGCATGTAGTAAGCACAGTGTGGTGGAGTAATTGTGCTGAAGGAAAATACGAAACTTAAATATTGGTCACTTACATACATATATAGAGATTTCAATATACATATATTTCAATATGCAGTGAGCTGCGGCTGCTGTGAATGTGTTGCAGCGCTTAACCATACTCAAGAATTAAGAAGGAAACAAAATTAGCTGATTTAAACTATTGCTTGTGTCTTTTGAATAAACATATTGTTGCATTTATGTATTGTGGCCAGAAATTTTCATTAATCTTTGTTATGTACCCCATGGCCCTTGCTAGTATTTGGTGATGTTTTCTTAACTTCATCGACTTACCATACTATTCACCACCTAGTGTGCACTCGAAATACCAGCTGCTTCAGTCCCGTGGGTTCGGTTATTGGCGGCAAATAGAGTGGGTAGGAGTTTACTACCAAAGGGAACATATCAAGAAAAAGATATTTTGCACACTGTAACAAAAGAAATATAAAACCAATCGAAGACGACGAACCGACACGTCTGCCCAACCTACGTTATCCCCTTCACAACAAGATGATTATAAATTCAGCAGCTCGGATGATTTATGCTGCTCCTTGCCCTCCCTTCCATGGATTCGGTGTTGTTGAACCCCCATAAATCCGACCAACTAACTCCCAATAAGTTTCAGACCATATTTAAATTTATCAACAATTCATTATAGGTATTGCTTTATTAACAAATGATTATAAACATACTTAGAAATCCTAGCAACATTGAGTGCTTTAACAACTATAGTCACTCAAAACAAAATTGAGAGAATGGCCGGAAAGGAAAAATCAAAACAAATAAATTTACTCACTCAAAAAAAAAATTGAGAATATACAAAAACTTTGCTACTATGAATTTATGTAGTTTTAAAGAAAAAGGTACACTTACTTGCATACTGCTGCACTGCTCCGAAGGCCTTCGCTGAATGCTGCTGCGTGGTTCATGTACATAATTGACATAATTTGTTAAATCTGGTTCTATTATGTAAACCAAAAAAATGGTCTTCCCCTTTTTTTTTTTTTTTTTTTTTTTTTGTTTTTTGACTTGTTTAGTGGTTTTTTTTTTTTTTTTTTTGAACGCAAATAAAAAAAATTTACCTGCTCTATATATATCACGCAAATACACAGTCGGCTTCGTGAGACCGGCTTATTTTCCCCGCTTTGTTCTCTCAAGCTTATTTTGGTTTCACTATTGTATCTCGGTACAGATATTTACAAAAATTTATATGTTTATATTTCGCAAAAAAAACAAAGGCAATTATTCCTTTCAATTTACTAAATTTTTTTTCATTATGTGCAAAATTCACAGGCTTATTAAATTCAAGGATTATGGGATATACATATGTATATGTACATATATATATATATATAGGTGCGTGTCATTTATGTACGTAATCTTCTCAAATCTTTTCTTCTCAACAAATACGCATATATATATACACATATGTAAATATGTATTTCATGTACATACATATATACATATATGCATACCTATATGTACATATATATATGTGTAGGCGCCTTTACATTTTTCTATGCCTATCTCTATATACTTATGTGTATATAATACAGACACTTATTTTTTTTTTTCAAGTACATAATATTCACTACTACGTATAGTTCTTAATTTCGGCAAACTAAATAAATTTATTATTATTATTTTATTTTATTTTTTTTCAAACACATTAAATTAATTTTTTTTCTCTAATTTTCTTTACGCGATATGCAAATGGCTCGTGAACCAGACCGAGTGGCTTATTATACTGCTTTTAGTTTTCTCTATTTTCTACTAAATCATCCCTAGTCTCTTTCGGTATTCGCCAAGAGATTTGCTGGTGTCTTACCCCTCCAATTGATGTCACATGAAAAAAATGTTTAATTATTGACCATTGGGAATTGCCGAGCCAATACATTAACTTATTATTGGCTAATATTGCATGAACGATTTAAATTATAGCAACCGATTGAATAAATGTTAAACTTTTTTTTTGTTGTTTGTATGTTGGCTGGAATCTAAAAGATCCAACTTTCCTCTGCTACATCCAGGAAACGAAAGAGACCGAATCTTCACCGGAAGATCGAATCTAGCACGCTTCTTCTCGATTCCATTTTCGACTATCTTTTCTCAAGTGTCAAGGTGACGTTTTGCACGACAACCCTCATACTATTCTAAGCAACCGAAACATCACAGATTTTTCGGGTTTCCCAACTAGATGGCACTATTAGTGTTCGATTAAAGTTGAGTGGGTTAGGGGTATGCACATTTTGGCACTTTGTATGTACGACGGTACACTCCCCCCTCTTAAATTAGCGATACGCTCTTTACTCTGATATTTGGCTGGTTTTAATATCCTTTTGGTGGTAAAATTCTCTTTTCTTTGTATCGCAGTCCTCCAGTTGGTACATACAATTTCCTCTCTTTCCAACGATTTTAGCCTTAATAAATTTAGGAGCGAACTTTGCACAAAACTTTTTACTTGCGTCGCTTTGTACGAAGTTTCTTCTAAATACAATGTCACCGATTTTTAATGTTTGTGTGGAGCTACGAAGATTGTAGCGCTTTGCACTATTTTCAAACGCTTTCTTTATATTTTCTGCAATGGACTTACGAATTAGTTTCAGCTTATCTGATTTTTCTAATACGTCACCGTCCAATGAGTCTAGTTTTCGCAACAATTCATAGTCTTTTCCGTCAGTTACCATTTGCTGTCCAAAAAGAGCGTAATAGGGAGTGAAATTGGTAGTTTGGTGGTATGCACTTCGCAGTGCTTCGCCAATTTCAGGTAGGTGTATATCCCACATAGTTTGATCTTTCTGGAGATATGATCTTATACCAGTAATAATTGAGCGGTTCACTCTTTCACTGGCGTTAGCCTGAGGACTATACAGAGCGGTGTACATATGTCGAATACCTCTTTGGTTAAGCAAGTCGTTGAATTGTATTGATTTAAACTGCTTACCATTATCGCTTAATATAACCTCTGGCGTACCAAATACAGTAAATACGTGTTCCTGTAAGAAATTACAAATAACCGACGCATGGAATTTCTTAACCGCCTTTAAAAGTGGGAATTTGGTGTAATGATCCAAAACAATCAGGATTCCAATATGACCACTTTTAGATCTTGGATATGGTCCGAGAAGATCGATATATAATTTTTGAAATGGTCTTTGCACGGTATATTGCGTTGTCATAGGTGGTCGAAGTGTAGTGTTTGGTGCTTTGCTCTTCTGACAAGTTTGACAATTCGCTATAAACTTCTTCACATCAACCGTCATGTTTGGCCAGAAAAGATTTTTGCGTATGCGCTCGAGGGTAACGGCGATTCCACCGTGGCATTTGTTAGGTGGCGAATGAGCTTTCTCAATCACTTGCTGAGTCAGCGCCGCTGGTACCCAAAGCTTCCAATTGTGGGCTTCATCTTCGGGATTTCCATTAGCCATTTCAGTCCGCTTATATACGTGGTCGTTCAAAACTTGTAAGTCAGGTAATCTAGACGTATTTTGTTGGATATGGTCCTTCAGTTTTTCGTACACTTCTGACTTGAATTCGGCAGAACTAAGGTTGACCAATGGATTGGATATACATTCGTTTATTTCATTTACCTCGCAGTCTTCAAAGTTTTGTCGGGAAAGGCCATCCGGTACGACATTTTCCGATCCTTTTCTATGCTCTATCGTGAAACGGAATCGCTGAAGTTTCAACGTCCAACGTGCTAATCTACCAGAAAGATCCGATTGACGCATTAGCCATTGCAAACTTGCATGGTCGGTAATAATTTTAAATTCCTGTCCTTCGACATAAGCTCTGAATTTTTTTAAGCTTAGAATCGCTGCTAGACACTCTAGTTCAGTAACGCTATAGTTACTTTGCGTTTTGCTCAACTTTTGTGAAAAATATGCTATTGGCGATTCAAATCCTTCCTCATTCAATTGCGCTAGAACTGCGCCAACACCTAACTTGCTAGCATCACACTGTATTATGAAAGGTTTTTCATAATTCGGGCTTGCTAATATTGGAGCCGAACACAACTTTTGTTTTAAAAGGTCAAAAGCTGCTTGCGCTTCAGGATTCCAATTAAAGGTTTTGTTCTTCTTAAGTAAGTCTGTGAGAGGCGTTGTTATGGCAGCGAAGTTATCAACAAATCTTCTGTACCAGCCTGCCATACCTAAAAATCTACGCAGCTGTTTAACATTCGTAGGCCTAGGATAATTTGTAACAGAAGATATTTTGTCAGGATCTGTCCGCAAAGTACCATTGCCAACAATGTAGCCCAGATACTTTACTTCTTTTATACAAAAGTTACTTTTGGCGATATTTATGGTAAGACCAGCATTTCTCAAATGCTGTGCGACTTCTAACAAAACGTTCATATGTGTGGCAAAATCTGGCGATACAATCAGAAGATCATCGAGATAGACAAAAACTTGATTTTTGAGTGTAGGTGGTATTACTCTGTCCATGAGGCGACATAATGCTTGTGGCGCATTACAAAGGCCAAACGGCATTACGCGGAAACGGTATAGTGGACGATTCGGGACAGTAAAGCAGGTGTAATCTCTTGAACTTTCAGCCAGCGGTATTTGCCAAAAAGCACGGCGAAGATCGAGCGATGTTATAAACTCTGCTTTCGGCAATCTGCTCAATATACCTTCTATATGCGGTAGCGGATATGCATCTTTCACGGTAATATTATTTATCTTCCTGGAATCTAAACACAGACGGACTTTTCCGGACTTACGGACTAAAACGACGGGACTGGACCACGGACTATTAGGGGATTCCTCGATCACTCCTAATCGGATCATCTCATCTATTTCTTCATGAACTAGTTTTTCTATGGCGGGAGAAATGGGAAAATAGCGCTGTTTAATAGGGCGGACATTTTGCTCAACTTCGATAATGTGTTCCATTAACGTAGTTTTACCTAGCCCTTCTTTTTCACAATTAGGAAGTTTCATTTTAACGCTTTCAAGTCTTCTTTCCTGTTCATCCGTTAAATTAATTCTGTTTATACTTTGTGTGTTTTCGTTCGTTGCGATATCAAGCTGAGAGATAATTTGTGGTGCAATATTAAATTTGCTCCAAAAATCTACTCCTAGAATCACGTCTTGCGACATGTCTGGCATAACATAAAAATTAATTTCATGGGTTTTATCTTTAAACCTGACCTTCAATGGAATTGTTCCAAACACTACTTGCTTTCTGCCGTCAGCGGTGCATACGGAAGTTTTATGCGGCTTGAGTTTGTTGTTGTTATATACTCTTCTTGCTAATGAACTACCTATGCATGATATTTGCGCACCACTGTCTAAAAGTGCCAAAACTTTTTCATCTAGAATATTAATTTGAGCATATGGTCGCAAATCGTCTCCCTTTTGCTGTATAGAACTTATAACTTGGCAAACATGTTTATGTTGGCGTTTTACACGTTTCCAAAATCTATTCATACGAAGAGACGAACGACTAGGCGATATATCTTTTTTAAACGAATTTCCAAATATTTTTGCATTTGCTTGTTCGTATTGTTGCAGTCGAACTTCATAAGGTACTATAGTTCTTACATGGTCATTATTGGTAGGTGGGACGTCAGGGCGTATGAGTGATTTTACTTCGCTGTGTTCTTGTCGTCGCGAGGAGTCGCTTTCGCACCCTCGCTCAGGTTCGCGTTTCCCGGATTACATGTGGGACATTTAGGCTTATACATTCCTGTTGCTCCACAACCGTAGCAAAATACGGTCCTCTCCTCTAAGCAATCAAAATAACGATGCCCATCTTTCTTGCAATTCCAGCAGCACAATTTCGTATTCTTTGTGCGCTGACCTAACGCTTCTACAAATGTTGCTGATTCATCCGTCAAGTCATCGTCTTGCAAGTCAATCTCATTGACTTGGCGCTTCGGTACAAACTTCGAACTGTTAGAGATTTCACTGTAGAGCCTTTCGCCTTTCAAACAAAGTCTGCGCAATTCGGCTAATGAATTTATCGGTACATATAAAAGCTGTTGTCGTATTCGAGGACGTAGATTCCGCTGTAATATTTCTACTAGTTCGGATTCTGGTAGTGTGGAATGTAAACCTTCTGCTATTTTTAAGATCGCATTGCGAAAATCATCGAAAGTTTCAGTCATACCTTGTTTACGTGAACGAATTAATTCTTTAATTTCGCTATCAGTTTTGTGCTCATCAAAATGTGTACGCAAGGATTGGCAAAGAGATGGCCATGTTACTCGATCGACAGTACGTCGATAACGCCAATACCAATTTTTAGCCTCATTAGTGAATAGGCACTGTGCATTCTCACACAAAAGATTAAAATTTCCATTTAAGGTGTCTGTAACTTGCGACTCAATGCGATATATAAAACTGTCAACAGATATATGTGGCGAGCCATCGAACTTAATGCCCCAATTTGATACTAGTTGGGCGATTTTTGAATTATACACAACGGATGGCGAGTCACTAAATCTGAACTGGTCTATTTGACGATTAAAATTATTCTGTATTGATTGGTTTCCGATATAAGGCATTTGCTGTGGTAACACAGGCGTAGACATATCTGGATTATCACGGGTATAATTCCTATTTCGAATGTTTATGCTTTCTGGCTGTGCAGGGTTAAGGTTCAATCGATTGAACAAGTTGCTTAACGCTCCTTCGACGCGCTGCTCAATCAATTGACCTACTCGGGTCTCTAAATTACTTATAATATTCGATTGGCTAGCAGCAACAACTGCATTTACCATTGTGCGAATTCGATCATCTTCCGTTACAGGATTGTCTGATATCGTATTGTTTTGGTTGTTTGCGTCCACTGGCACACCTACCGCTCCTTCGTCTTGCCCTACTTCCCTAATCATTCCTGCTGCCTGGTTTTCATTTGTATGAGTTTGGATAGGCTGTCTATTTGAGTTAGTGGGAAAGTCACTGGTACTACATACTGCATGACATTGGGGACAAGAAGAATTTCTATTAAGCCATGAAATTAAACAAACGCGATGATACCTATGTGAACAAACAGTTGTCAAGATATCGTCTGTAACATTAAGACGCGAATTGCATATGATACAGGTGTTGGCCTGACCTGACAATTCCTCGTTACTATGTTGTAGCGGCATTTTAAAAAAATTGAATTAATATATATATTTGTAATTTTCGTTTAACTATCTAGCAATTATCTCTAAAGTGTATGTATTTTCACTTCAGCGTAATTATACGCATATATGATCATGCATAATAAGACAAAGAAATAAGCGTTATAACGATATTGTATAATTTGGTTTGAGAAAAAAAAACTTTAAAAGTATAATGACAAGATAATATGCGGTAGTTTTGTGGTCTTACTGTTCATTGGAATCTGTTGGCGGTAATAACTTATAACCATCCTGCCTGAAGCGGAGGGGTATAAAAAAAGTTGGACTTAAATATTCAAAAAAAAATAAAGTGAGATATAAATCAATCAAAAATATAGAGCGTTGATTAAGACAAATTAACATCATAAAATGTTTAAACCGAGAACGGTATATTTTAAAGGGAATGGCAATAATAATTAACTTGCATCATAGTATTCGGCTTTTCCGACACGCATCTAGCATATCTGTCCAATATTCCAGAAATACTCTCGCAAATCAATTTATTACCGAATATCCTATTTTTGCATTTGTAAAATGGGTACTGGTTAATAGCTTAGCATTTAGCCGTTGCATATTAAAATCCAAGTAAATCTTTTACTCTAGCAATAAAAGAAATAAAATTATGTTCAAATAGGTGTATGTTCATCTTCATTAAGGTACGGAACATGAGTATTTAACCCTTGTTAACCATATATCCTAAAGTCAGGTATTCTACAAAAAAAAAATGTTCAGACAGACAAAAAAACTTTACCGAGATGGAATCTTGGTTCGTGAAGTCCACACACATAGCGTGGGCCCCACGTTGGGCGCCATTTCTCTGTTATGTACCCCATGGCCCTTGCTAGTATTTGGTGATGTTTTCTTAACTTCATCGACTTACCATACTATTCACCACCTAGTGTGCACTCGAAATACCAGCTGCTTCAGTCCCGTGGGTTCGGTTATTGGCGGCAAATAGAGTGGGTAGGAGTTTACTACCAAAGGGAACATATCAAGAAAAAGATATTTTGCACACTGTAACAAAAGAAATATAAAACCAATCGAAGACGACGAACCGACACGTCTGCCCAACCTACGTTATCCCCTTCACAACAAGATGATTATAAATTCAGCAGCTCGGATGATTTATGCTGCTCCTTGCCCTCCCTTCCATGGATTCGGTGTTGTTGAACCCCCATAAATCCGACCAACTAACTCCCAATAAGTTTCAGACCATATTTAAATTTATCAACAATTCATTATAGGTATTGCTTTATTAACAAATGATTATAAACATACTTAGAAATCCTAGCAACATTGAGTGCTTTAACAACTATAGTCACTCAAAACAAAATTGAGAGAATGGCCGGAAAGGAAAAATCAAAACAAATAAATTTACTCACTCAAAAAAAAAATTGAGAATATACAAAAACTTTGCTACTATGAATTTATGTAGTTTTAAAGAAAAAGGTACACTTACTTGCATACTGCTGCACTGCTCCGAAGGCCTTCGCTGAATGCTGCTGCGTGGTTCATGTACATAATTGACATAATTTGTTAAATCTGGTTCTATTATGTAAACCAAAAAAATGGTCTTCCCCTTTTTTTTTTTTTTTTTTTTTTTTGTTTTTTGACTTGTTTAGTGGTTTTTTTTTTTTTTTTTTTGAACGCAAATAAAAAAAATTTACCTGCTCTATATATATCACGCCGCTGTGGTGTAGTGGGTAGAGTGCTCGCCTTCTATGCCAGAGGTCTCGGGTTCAAACCACGGTCCGAGCCAAACACCAAAACAATTTTTCTAATTAGTAAAAATCCAATTATTGGGTTTTTTAAGAGCAGCGGTCACCTCTCGGTAGTGGGCGGCATACCCTCCGAGAGTATTTCTGCCATGAAAAAGCTTCTCACAAAAAATGCATTCGCCGTTCGGAGCCGGCATAAAACTGTAGGTCCACCCAATTAGTAGGAAAAACAAAAAGGAGCACACCTCGAATTGGGAGAGAAGCTCGGCCATAAAACTCGTCAGAGTTATAATAGCGCCATTGTATTATTATATTATATATATCACGCAAATACACAGTCGGCTTCGTGAGACCGGCTTATTTTCCCCGCTTTGTTCTCTCAAGCTTATTTTGGTTTCACTATTGTATCTCGGTACAGATATTTACAAAAATTTATATGTTTATATTTCGCAAAAAAAACAAAGGCAATTATTCCTTTCAATTTACTAAATTTTTTTTCATTATGTGCAAAATTCACAGGCTTATTAAATTCAAGGATTATGGGATATACATATGTATATGTACATATATATATATATATATAGGTGCGTGTCATTTATGTACGTAATCTTCTCAAATCTTTTCTTCTCAACAAATACGCATATATATATACACATATGTAAATATGTATTTCATGTACATACATATATACATATATGCATACCTATATGTACATATATATATGTGTAGGCGCCTTTACATTTTTCTATGCCTATCTCTATATACTTATGTGTATATAATACAGACACTTATTTTTTTTTTTCAAGTACATAATATTCACTACTACGTATAGTTCTTAATTTCGGCAAACTAAATAAATTTATTATTATTATTTTATTTTATTTTTTTTCAAACACATTAAATTAATTTTTTTTCTCTAATTTTCTTTACGCGATATGCAAATGGCTCGTGAACCAGACCGAGTGGCTTATTATACTGCTTTTAGTTTTCTCTATTTTCTACTAAATCATCCCTAGTCTCTTTCGGTATTACCTCTTTTTATACTCAGCTGTACTAGTACACAGAGTATTATAATTTTGATTTCATAACGGTGGATTGTAACATAATGAAATAATCGAGATAGATATGGACTTATATATATCAAAATGATCAGGGTGAAAAGAGAAATCGATTGAGCCATGTCCGTCCGTCCGTCCGTCCGTCCGTCCGTCCGTCCGTCCGTCCGTACGCACGATAACTCGCGTAAAAATTGAGATATTTTGATGAAATTTGAAATGCAAGTTGGTATCGAGACTGGGACGGTTGGTATTGAAAATGGGCGAAATCGGACCATGACCACGCCCACTTTTCCTATATAGAAAAAATCGGATATTTGGTATCTCAGCCACTAATATAGCTAGAGTGATAAAATTTTACCCACGTATTGAGCTCAGGCCCTTATGAAGAAATTTGATGAAGTTCTGGAAAATGGGCGGTGCCACGCCCACTTATTAAGGGTCAAACATTGAAAGTTTTATATGTCATAACTCAGAAACCGTTGAAGATATATCGATGAAATTTGGTATGCGTAATATGCTTACTTAGGCAAATGTTTTGACGAAAAATTATCAAAATCGGTTGACGGCCACGCCCACTTTTATATATGGGAACTATAAAGGGGCCTAATAAAAACATTTTAAGCGATATCTCTGTCAAATATAAAGATCTATCACTGAAATTTTGTGGCAGGAGTCCAACTACGGACATAAAACAAAAAATACAAAAATTTTTGAAAATGGGCGGTGCCACGCCCACTTATTAAGGGTCAAACATTGAAAGTTTTATATGTCATAACTCAGAAACCGTTAAAGATATATCGATGAAATTTGGTACGCGTAATATATTTACTTAGCCAAATGTGTGGACGAAAAATTACCAAAATCTGTTGACGACCACGCCCACTTTTATATATGGGTATTATAAAGTGACCTAATGAAATCATTTTTAGCGATATCTCTGTGAAATATAAAGATAATTCATTGAAATTTTGTGATATGAGTTCTACAATAGACCGGAAACAAAAAATAAAAAAAGTTTATAAAATGGGCGTGGCACCGCCTCTTTTTATGCAAAGAAATCTACGAGCCTATTACTCGACAAATAACTGAGATATTATGACGAAACTTGGTTTATTCACTTTTATAACTTGTGTTAATAGACACGCAAAAATGTATTGAAATCGGTTTATGACCACGCCTACTTTTTAACAAAGATATTTCTGGAACACCCTTTTGGAATTTGTAACGTGAAGTCTTTGTAACTAAAAGTCATAGAGGGATGCAATTTTGCACTAACAATAATATTTATATGCTTATTTGGATGATTGATACAAATTTTGAAAATGGGCGTGGCTGCGCCCTGTTTATGCAGCACTCGTGTCATATAAAATACACCCTATATCGAACAAACGCAAACAAACAATGAAAGCATACAGCTGAGTATCTAATGTTCGATTCCACTCGAACTTAGGCTTCCTTACTTGTTTTTTTTTATTTTTTTTTTTTTTTTTTTGAGAAATCTTATCGGCATGCCAAGTGGATGCAATTGAAGGCGTATGACCGGTGTCTTACTTTGAGCTTAAATAACGCACTCCATGAGTTATTGGTTAACATAAAATCTCAAGGAGAAATCGGCAGAATTTTTTTTTTAACCTTTTTTTTTTTTTGATAAAAGCAGTACTTTTCCCTATACTTAGGCGAATATTTTCTTAATAACATAACCTGGCACGATCACTTTGGTGCAACTTTTCAGGTGTGGAGTT
Organism: Urophora cardui; assembly: GCA_960531455.1. Lineage (NCBI taxonomy): Eukaryota > Metazoa > Arthropoda > Insecta > Diptera > Tephritidae > Urophora > Urophora cardui. The sequence continues at coordinate 14,689,450 of OY482674.1, forward strand.
GTCTCAATCCAATCGAGTGGTATCGCCATCGTTCGCCAAGAGATTTGCTGGTGTCTTACCCCTCCAATTGATGTCACATGAAAAAAATGTTTAATTATTGACCATTGGGAATTGCCGAGCCAATACATTAACTTATTATTGGCTAATATTGCATGAACGATTTAAATTATAGCAACCGATTGAATAAATGTTAAACTTTTTTTTTGTTGTTTGTATGTTGGCTGGAATCTAAAAGATCCAACTTTCCTCTGCTACATCCAGGAAACGAAAGAGACCGAATCTTCACCGGAAGATCGAATCTAGCACGCTTCTTCTCGATTCCATTTTCGACTATCTTTTCTCAAGTGTCAAGGTGACGTTTTGCACGACAACCCTCATACTATTCTAAGCAACCGAAACATCACAGATTTTTCGGGTTTCCCAACTAGATGGCACTATTAGTGTTCGATTAAAGTTGAGTGGGTTAGGGGTATGCACATTTTGGCACTTTGTATGTACGACGGTACATCTTCTCTCTACACTATAAACGTGAAATTTTGTACTTTGTTTAGTGCAAAAGGTTATGGGTATATTTTTTTTAAATTCCAAATGAAAAATTTGGCCATCATCAACCTTCTAGGCCGGTGGATCTTAATTGCCTCTTACGACAGGAATTCCTTACCACGGGTATACTCTAAGCCCCCTAACACGCTGGGGTAAATGTGTTCCTTCTTCAGCGCCAGCATTTTAATAATTTTTTTTTTCCTTTTCTTCCTTTACAGTCCTGCACACATCGGCGAGTTTGGCGTTAAATGAGAGTTGGGATCCAGATGTTAGGTAATAAAGACATAACAAACATCATGCGAGAAAATAACGTTTTAACTTTCTTAATTCTCTTACAGAGACGACATGGAAATGATGTTAAATAAAATAGTTCCCGAAGGTCTACCGTACAGGCACTCGTGCGAAGGACCCGATGATATGGTGAGTTCTAAAGTTTTTAAAATTCAAAGCATTGCTTTCTTCATATAAATAAAAAAAAAAAACAAATATATAAAAATGTATGTATATAAAATTTGTTGCATACTTCAAGGCTTTATGTATGCTTTTTGTTGCCTATTTCAAGGCGTTATATTTGAATTTTTGTTGCATACTTTAAGACACTATATTTTAATTTTTAGTTTCCCTGCATCTTTTACGTCCTTTCACATTGTATTTAGAGAATCGATTCGATATTTAAACACTTTTTCATATAAAATGTTTTCATTACAGCCGGCGCACGTGAAAGCCTGCTTCCTCGGTAGTTCATTGACAATCCCTATAACTGATGGTAAATTATCGCTTGGCACATGGCAAGGCGTTTGGCTATGTGAGCATCGCGATCAGGCGGGTTCACGCAAACTGGTTATAACATTGTCCGGTTGTCCGCGTGAAACGGCGCGTAGTCCGTTGTCGCCGGTATCGCCAATAGCATCAACATCCAGTTAGGGAAGGCCTCGCTCCACTCGCGATAGTCGGTAATCGCGGGGGAGCGACAATAATGACATCATTTCGTCGAACAAGAAATTAATTTTTACTAGAAATTTAGCTAATACCAAATTTAATGAAGCAACAGCAACAACAGCAACAGCCGCAACAATAAAACGTAAAGCAATGACGGCTATGGCTACGGCGGCGATGGAGGTAACTTCGTCCACAACAACAACAACTACTACTTGTGCGAAAAATAGTACGACTAATTTAAATAATTTAACTACGAATAAATTAAGTAATAGTAGTAGAAGATTGTTAATGAAAAATCAATTACATTTAAATTTAAAAAATGTAAACGAAACATTAAATGTTGATAATGATGATAATGAATTGGATTTGGATTTGGATATGGATTTGGATGTGGATACGATAGGCGTAGGTGTGTTGATGGAAGGAGAAATGAGCGCGTTAAAATGGAATGTTAGGAATGTCAATGTAGAAACCGTCACAACAGTGCCTCAACAACTACAACAACAACAACAACAACAACAAAAGGAACAACAACTAATAGTAGAAAAATATAGTAAATTGAGCGAAGCAGCATTTTCCGTAGGTAAAGCAGAAGAACAGTCGTCTACAGTAGCAACAGCAGTTAGAGAAGCCATGGGAACAACAGCAGCAACAACAACAGCAGGCGCAGCAAAAGCAGCAACAAGAGCGGTAACAGCAAGTCGTGAAGCTGATGCGGCTTCAACTGCTGCCGCTCCCGCTGCTGCTGCTGATGTTGGTGTTGTTACAACAACAACAGCGTTATTATCATCATCATCACCGTCATCATTGTTGAATTCATCATCAACGGCATTAGCTAAATTTAATCGAATCATCGATGATACAATGTCATCAACCAATTACTACCAGCAATGGCAGCAACATCAGCAACAACAACAACAACAACAGCTGCAAAAGCAAGGTGGCACATTGAGCGAGGCGCTGCAACAACGTTTGGCGCACGTCTATCCCGACATTGTAACAGCGACGGATTCGCAAACGAATAGAAAAATTAATTTCACAACAACAAAATTAGCAGCAGCAACGGCTACGGCAACAAAAACAACAACAACGACCGCACAAGCAAACAAAACGAAAGCCAAAGTGAAAGGAGGCGGCGGCGGTGCAGTTGGTGGTGTAGGTGTTGCAGGAAAACACGTTACAGACCGTAATGCAATGTATAGCACAACGATGGACGGCAGAGGTACGACAGCGGCGGCCAAGCACGTTGCTGCAGCTAATACAACAACAACAACAACAGCGTTAGCATCATCAAACTTCGACGTTGACGACGACTTCGACGACGACGACGCTAATCAAATGAACAAACGAAATGATGTGCATTATTTGTTGAAACAATTAAATAGTTTTAGTGATATAGAAGAAATAGAAATTGTTGATATGGAGCAAATGCAGCGACAGCTGGATGAAACGCAAACCAAACAACAACAACAATTGGCGCAACACTTGGCAGCGCATCAGCAACAACAGCAGCAGCAGCAACAGCAACACCAACACCAACATGTGCTGGGTCATGCTGCTGGTGGTGGTGGCTTAGAAAAATCGCATTCGCCAACAGCGCAATCGCTAGTGTTGATATCACCATCGGCGCTATCGCACAAAGCCGGCATACGGCGCTATGCGTCGCTGCATCAGCAAAAGTGTTACACACAACGTAATTATACGCTCGATAGCGACGATACGCTGCATAGTGTTGAACAACAACAATATTTGTTGCAACAATTTGATGATTATCTCTTTCAATCCTGCCATTATTTGGAGACAAATTCATTTGCCGCCAATTATCGCACTGCCATGGTGGAGAGTAGTTCACATGAATTTCGGCCATCGACAACAACGGCGACCTCGACGACTGAGACATCGGAGGAGGCGGACATGGACGTGTTGGAGTTGGAGGCGGCGGTGTCTGTGTCATCGGAGCAATCACTTGAGCTGCACGAAACCGAACTGCCAAGCGTGATATGCAAAGCACCACCGCCGCCGCCGCCACCCTTGACTGCGTCTGCTGCAATATCACAGTCGCCATTGCAGCAGCCACTGGAGTTGGTAGCTTTTAGCGCCACAGTTACAGCGCCGCCACAGCGCTGCTATGGCATGCAAGCGCGTTTAACTACAAGTGGTGTACAAACCGAATTAACGGCCATTGCATTAACAGAGGCGGAGGTGACGAGTGCGGTGGCAGCAGCTGCAACATTAACATCACTGCCCAAAAGCGCCAGCAGTTCGGCGACCAGCTCATCGCAAGAGCAACGTCGTCGTACATCATTTTTCAAGTGCTGCTACACGCCCATCGATCGCTGGCGTGAGAAACGTAGTGCTGCGGCGCATACGGCAGCGGCGGGTAAACGCAATCAGCGGCATTACAATGACACACCGGTTGATGTTGATGTTAATGCGGCAAGCGGGCGTGGTAGTGTTAGTGTGCGTGGCGGAGCATCCAATATGGTTGTTGTCAGCCAGCAACATACGCGCAAAAATGGTGGTCAATCAGTTTGACAAATCGCTAGCGCGGCGACAAAGTGTGTAGGCGCTGAAGGTGATGGTAATAAGAGCGCGATTTTGAGCAGAAGCGAGTTTTTGCATAACGAAGTAATCAAAATAGCAGCAGAAGCTATGGGCAATGTTTACAACAACAATGACGCAGTGTTGCTGTCTATTTGCGATATCAACAATTTTTCTATTTCCATCATAATTTTGTATGGCTTGAGGTATTTGATATGCATATGCGCATTTAGCATACATATAGCATGTGTAAAATGTGTAATCGAAAATTTCTCAAGCGAATTTTTTGTGTATAAGCCAAGTTTTATGGCGCAAAGCAGTAACATTATGTTGGAGTGTTGCGCAAGGGGCATACATATATACATACGTACTTCAATGTAATTTCAAACATGTACATATGTACCTATGTATGTGTTAACACTTAAAAGTTTTGTAATTGTTAAAAAGAGTGCATCAGCGCATGAAAAGTTTCAAATAAAACACTATTAACTAAGTAGTCGCACATGCGCTATCGCAATACTCACCGGCGTGATACAAGAACATGCATAAAGCTAAAGACACGACTCACACAACACATATACATATGTGTGTATTGTTTTAAGCTTTTTCTTTTGGGTAAACATGAGCTAAATATTGTAATGCTGCAACTATTCTCCAATCGAGGGCGAAGGTAGAAAACTACACTAGATCGTGATCGTAAGAGAGAGAGAGCCAAATCTCAATGGTTTCGAAAAATTTTGGAAATTCTCATAAAAGACTCATTAGAGAACTACATTACTGTGTAACCTAAATCAAACGCACGCCGTCAATTTACTGTCAAAAATTTCTCATGCCCATACAACTTCTATCTGTGTAACCTAAATCAAACGCAAGTCGTCAATTTAACGCACGCACGCAAATTTTTCATATGCGTTGAACCGAAATTGACTTGCGTGCGTGTTCAGATAAAGAAATAGAAAAATACAGAAAATCAGAGAAAATCTTGTTATTTTGTGGAATATGTACCTAACAGACACGATATCAAAAGCAAGTGTCAATTTTTTTGCAAACAATCACCCACAATGCTTAATTTCAACTGTCACGCAAAACAAAAATTGGGCGTCGAATTTGCTTTTTACGCACGCCGTTCAATTTCGGTTACTCCCATACAAGTTGTATGGGCATGAGAAATTTTTGACAGTAAATTGACGGCGTGCGTTTGATTTAGGTTACACAGTATGGGAGTAACCGAAATTGAACGGCGTGCGTAAAAAACAAATTCGACGCCCAATTTTTGTTTTGCGTGACAGTTGAAATTAAGCATTGTGGGTGATTGTTTGCAAAAAAATTGACACTTCCCTGCAAAAAATGCGATTAATCCGGGACGTGTACGGGATCAATCGCAAGGGAGCATGCGACTAATGCAATTTTACATCCCTTTGTATGGAGCGAATTGATCGCATTTGTTCGAGCATGTCCTATGAAGAGACTAATTGTTCAACTTGTATACCCGAACGGGTACCAATGTACATCAATCGCTTTCATACCGAACGGGTACAAATGGAGATCAATCTCTTTCATACCGAACGGGTACAAATGTAGATCAATCGCTCTCATCCCAAACGGGTACAAATGTAGATCAATCGCTTTCATCCCGAACGGGTACAAATGTAGATTAATCGCTTTCATCCCCAACGGGTACAAATGTAGATTTCTCCAAGTTGTTAGCCAAGGCAATTTTAGTAACAATCTTTAAAAAATTGTAAATGTTCATGCATATTTAAATAAAGATTATATATTGTTTTACTTTTGTAAAAAAATCTAAATAAATTTAAAAAAATTGTAAGTTTTGAGCGTAATGTAAAGGATTTTTTCATAGGATATTGTAGACAACATTTTGTTAAAATTATTCATCATTGTTATTAAAAGAAAGGGTGTTCAATTCGTTTTACATTGCATATTTTTGTAAAATTTTTACATTTAAGGAATCTAGATTTGTACCCGTTCGGAATGAAAGCGATTAATCTACATTTATACCCGTTCGGGATGAAAGCGATTGATCTACACTTATACCCGTTCGGGATGAAAGCGATTAATCTACATTTATACCCGTTAGGGAACAATTGGTCTACAATTAGTCTACATTTATACCCGTTCGGGAACAATTGGTCTACAATTAGTCTACATTTATACCCGTACGGGAACAATCGGGGACTAATTGTGGACCGATTGTTCTCGAAAGAGATCAATCCGGGACAAATGTCTTTCGGTATTAATCGCACATTTTTTTGCAGGGTTACTTTTGATATCGTGTCTGTTAGGTACATATTCCACAAAATAACAAGATTTCTTTATCTGAACACGCACGCAAGTCAATTTCGGTTCAACGCATATGAAAAATTTGCGTGCGTGCGTTAAATTGACGACTTGCGTTTGATTTAGGTTACACAGTTACATTTCGATTGAAGAATTATAATTTTCTCAATGAGAGAACTATGCACCTTTATGTATGAGAACGCTCTCCTGATTTATCCACTGTTTCTCGAATGGTTCTCTAAAGCTAGAGAATTGTGAAAAATGCGCTCCACAAGTTCACCAGGCATACTTTAATCGAGAGCTTCAATAAAAATTATTTTAAGATCGATATTTTTTGTATTAAAATTTGTTTGAAATTGTTTTTTTTTATGAAAATTTTTGCTTTGATGTTTTATTTACCTTTATTGACGTCAATAAATATTAAAGCAAAGCAAATTAAGTGAAACTACATTCTGGCAAATAATTTTGGGTTCAATAAAATTGACATCAATAAAATTGACTTCAATAAAATTGACGTCAAGAAAATTGAGGTAAATAAAATTGAGTCAATAAATTTTAAAACTAAATTCTGGCAAAAATAATTGAGTTCAATAAAATTGACGTCAATAAAATTGCAGACAACAAAATTGACGTCAATAAATTCTAAAACAAACCAAATTAAGCGAAACTAAGCCAGTTGGCCATTAAAGATGAGATCAATAAAATTAACGCCAAAATAATTGAGTTAAATAAAATTGGCATCAATAAAATTGAGGTAAATAAAATTGACGTCAATAAATTCTAAAGCAAAAGAAACTTAGTGAAATTAAATTCTGGTAAATAAAATTAAGTTCAATAAAATTGGCACCATTAAAATGTACGTCAAGAAAATTGAGGTATATAAAATTGACATCAATAAATTTTAAAGCAAAGTAAATTAAGAGAAACTAAATTCTGGCAAAATAATAACTAAGCTCAATAAAATTGGCATCAATGAAATTGAGGTAAATAAAATTGACGTCAATAAATTCTAAATCAAAACAAATTGAGTGAAATTAAATTCTGGTAAATAAAATTAAGTTCAATAAAATTTGCATCATTTAAATTAACGTCAATAAAATTGAGGAAAATAAAATTGACGACATTCTATTTAACATTCTAAAATAAAGCAAATTAAGAAAAACTAAGTTCTGCCCAGTAAAGCTGAGATCAATAAAATTGATGTCAATGAAAAAATTGTGGCTTTGTTCAGAAACTCAGTTTGAAGCGCAACCTGATTTTGTAGTACAAGCAGAGCGTTCATAAACGTAAATTTTGCATGAAACGTCGCTTATCACAATCATCAAAAATATAATTACTGCCGATGTTGCGTTTCATGCTGCGTTTCTGAACATACCCTAAGAAAAACGAAATTACAGCAATCCCCAAAGAACTTTTATGTATTGATCGAAAAAATATCGATCTTCAAATCGTCATTTCTTTTAATTCTGGATTCAGAGATAATCTTTGCTCTCTGCTTTTTTTAATTTTGTTTGTTTCTTTCTCTATGAAATTGAACATTTGAATTCGCTTTAGCCAAATCAGCACTTATTGCAAGAACACCATATGCGAACTTAAAATGCCTACATACACACACTCGCACAGTAAAAGAGATTTATGCTGTCTGCTACTAGAACTAAAACAACAACAATAACAAAAATACATAAAACAAAAAACGCCGCAAATAAAAAAATTACATACATACATACATATGTATACATAAAAATTTAGTTTTCAAGCCTCACAAAGTTGCATACAAAAAAAAACGCAAAGAAAACTAACATTAAATATTAACAAAAAAAAACAAAGAACAAAAAAAAAAACACGCAATGAAGGAATAAAAGCCTGAAAATAATTAATAATAGCTTAATATACATACATACATATATGTATGTATGTTTACCTAATATTAAAAAAAATACTAAAAATAAAAAAAAAATGCCGTCGGTAGTTAAAAAAAACCAATTGCATTCAAAAAGCAGCACGTAGCACACACTACATACACGAAGGTTTACGAAATCAAAAAAAAAAAATATATATAATAAATAAAATACTTTATAAATTTAAAACTAGTAATAAATATGTAATACATAATAAAGCGAGCGTCTAGTTTTAATTATAATTTATAATATTGGAGGAAAAACATGCAAATACTAGTTTATAAGTAACTTTTTCCATAACACAAATAAATAAAGTAAAAACATTAAAATTAAAAGTAAAACAAAAAAATTAGTAGAAACGCAAATAAGAAATTAAAAGTTTCAGAAAAAATATGCATACATACATATACATACGAACACATTCTTAAAAAGCATTAAAAAAAACTAGCATATACATATTAAATAAAAATAGCAACTAGAACAAAAAAAAAATTAACTAAAAATAAATAAAACTAACAACCACATGGTGTTACGCATATTAATAATGTGTAAACCATGGATTATAAAATATAAATAATATAAAAAAAGCGCATCAAATACCAATAAATAAATAAATTTAAATTTAGAGAGCTTGTATAGAAAAAAGAAAAGCAAAAAAAAAAAACAAAAAAAAATAAATTGCAAATTTCATTACACAAAAAAAAAAAAAAAAAAATTAAGCAAAAATGCTTTTGAATAAAAAATGCAACCCTAATGTGAAATCCAAGCATAAAGATAAAAAAAATAAAAAAAAAATTAAGCGCTTACTTTTTTTTAATTTTCAATAATATTCTAGCAATAACATAATTAGATAAAAGGAAATGCATATTTAATACTTCAAATACATACATACATATATATGCATAACTTACAGTAACATCAACAAGAAAAAAATGCATGCAGGCAAATGAAATGAAGAGCATAAAAGCAAAGTGCAACCAATAATATGACGTTTCCTTTTCTGAGTAAAAGTGTTGTCCTTTAATGTCCCAATTATCGCATAACGCATAGTGACTTTCTATAAAATTGCTAAATTTGTAGATAATGCTGCCCTTTTCCTTACTTAGAGTTCAAGAGTTCGGTGAAATGGCCATACAATAACAACATACAAGAAAATCAACCAGGTGGCAACATTATTTCGAGAAAAGAATGGTTACAATACATATATCCTTTACAATTCTTTTATATGACTACTTTTCCGGTGCTTTCGTAGATCGATTCTTCAGTGTTTCTAAAAGAGCTCATGTCTGAGGGTAATGCACCGAAAAATGTGCGTTTTATAGCTCCTAAAAGGAGTATGTTTTCCACGTTTTGGTAAGGCGGGATATGTAGTATGTATGTCATACTACAGTGGTGGTCTTATAATTAGAAACAACACACATATCCATATACACTATGGAGCGCTCCCATAGCATTAATGGAGTGTTCCAAATCGCGTTGGTCATCCCCACCCAATTAGTTTTTGGCATGTTTCTAATGATATGCTTTTCCAGATCTTTTTGAATCAATTTGGATGGTTTATCACTATTTCTTGGATCTTTTGGCTTGAGACCGCCACTTCCGATAGTGGTTTTGAGAAATGAGAGTAGGCTTATGCAAAAACAGCCTAGAAAATTACCACATTTTGATCCGATGGCCAATTTATAACAAAACATTACTGTGGGCTTCAGTTCAGTATGCACTTAAATGCCGGCAAACGGACTGACACACTGGCTGTACTCCTCAGACGTTCTGAGTATCTAGTATTTTTGCCATTACAACACCAACAACAACATCTTGTTTGGACGGCATGTCGCATATGTTTTTTCATTTGATTAAAACATTATAGTTTCATTTCTTCAAACGATTTTCTGTCATAGCATAGACTTATTTTCAACTATTAAGGATGTTGGCCATATCTAATGATGAGCTTGCAATTTTGAACAGTAACAGGTGCACTGTTTCTAATTATGATACCACCACTGTACGTACACATCACGCGTAAATTAACTGTTATATTATTAGAAGCAAAAAAGTCCTGCACGTATTGAAAAATCAAAAGCAAAACAAAAAAAAAAAATTCAAATGAAGCTCCAAAAAAAAAATCCAATTTATAACAATAAAAGAATTAGTTTTTAAATATCAAATACCCACATCAATACATATAATAATTACCAATTGTTAAGTTTGAACTTTTTTTTTTATTAAAGAATCGTATTTCGAAATGTTACTTAGTACTACATTAATGTTGATTTTTTACCATACATACATATGTATGCAAATTGTATGTACACACATTCAACAAATGCATATGCATGCAGATAAAAAAAATTACATGGAATTGTTAAAAACACTTGTACTGTTGCTTTAGTTTCAAAGGAGGTACTTAGTACAATTTGTTATAAGCAATTAAATTCCTTAACAAATGAAATATGTATGTAAATTAATTTTTGATTTAAGTTTAATTTTTACTTTTATTTAACGAATTATAAACGCGCTGAAAACTAAGAAATTGTAATAAAAGCAATTGAATTATTTCAAACGCAGTGGAAAATAGCAAATACATAATAGCATACTTAATACATACATTTATACATAAATTAAATACATATATATACACATATACATGATATATCAAAAGTAAATTTGTCAATTTTGTTCGAAATATCTTTATTATATTATTGTGTAGTTACTGTAGTATGCTTGTGTATATGCGCCAGCATTTTTTTTTTTGAATTGAGAAGCAGATAATCTATATTTTTTCTTATTAAATTTTTTTATTATTAAAATTGTTATTTTCTTTCATAATAAGGAAATATAAATTAAGAAATTCTTATATTATCACACTAATATGAAAATAAAACGCGCATACACACATATACTACATGCATATGTATATATACATATATATATATAGTCACTAAAAACTGTTAATAAACAGCAATTATATACAATTAAAACACACAAAAGCAAACAAAGAAACTACGAAAATATAAAAAAATGTTATAACAAAACAAAACAACCAGCGCCTTTTTATTTTATTTTTATTTATTTAAGCAGTGATCGCGACGATTGGGGAATTTTGATAATTTATTTTTTAATTTAATTTTCTCTTTTTTTATATTCCTTACTTTTATGATCGTTGTTTGCAATACTGTTTACTCAGCATAGCAAGACTCAAAAGCAGGGACCGAAAATAACGGTTATTTTTTCTAATGTGGTGAAAAGGTTACGCAAAAATAACTTTTATGTTCTTTTGGTCCTTATTAGTAGCTATTATAAAAACCAAAAAACCGTTTTGGGCTTAAATAACCGTTATGGTAACCAAAAAACAGTTTTGGGCCTGAATAACCGTTATTCAGATTTTTATTTTTTTTTGGTCAGCTGTAAAAATGAAGCCTATTTATATGTCAATACTTCTGGACGATATTGCTATCAAATAAAATGTGTTGAGCAGGGCTTTTACATAGAGGTGTATTTGTTAAGATTCGTAGGTCGGGATCCCAGTTATCGGGAAAAGTGGACCCGGATGCCCAGGAATGTTTTAAGCAATATTGGTATCAAATGAAAAGAGTTAATCAGAGTTACAATCCCTGCTCAACACCTTTCATTTGATACCAATATCGTCCAGAAATATTGACAAATAGGCTTGATTTTTATAGCTGACAAAAAAAAAAAAACTGAATAACGGTTATTCAGGCCCAAAACAGTTTTTTGGTTGCCATAACGGTTATTCAAGTCCAAAACACTTTTGGTTGCCATAACGGCTATTCAGGCCCAAAACGGTTTTTTTTTTGTTTTTATAATGGTTATTAAGGACCAAAAAAATTTTTTTCTCATTATAATGGTTAAATATGACTTTTACCACATCTCTCTTATAACCGTTACGTCCCTGCTCAAAAGACGTTCAGCCTAAGGGTCGTTTTCACCAATTGGAGCTGAAGAAGAACTACAACTGCGGCTGCGAGATTCTGTAGCAATCCCAATCTCCGATCCTCCACACCACAGTCTGGCCCAAGTATTGGAACGACTCAGATTCATATCCGGACAAGTGACAACTCTCGTTGCTCTACTCAGAACTTATGGGGAGTGTTTTAGCCGTTACAAAAACAACAAGAACAGCCACATTCTCGCATATGTATACCCTTAAACCAGCTCATATAACACTCCTCTCTTTGGTTCAGCGCTGTCATTAGCACTTTTCAGAGCCACTCGTTAGTAGATTTCGATATGGAAATTAAATTAAATTTTCTCTATTTACAGCAGTTGTTAATGATGTACAATTGCATTATTTAATGGCAGCAATTGGCTAAAAGTTGAGAATTTCCAGAGGTTCACAATTTGGCGCTGTAATAGTTACGCGAAACGGTTCAATCGGTTAAGCACTGAATGAGTTTTTGGTAAGAATTGCTCTATTTCAGTTAAAATAAGCAAGATAACCGCCCAATATTCTGTGGAGGTTATTACTTTAATTGCGCTGCGAGTATATTGCTCCAAACTAGTCTGTAGCTTTTGTTTCTTAAATCATTGTTTTCTTTTTTTGCTTAAGCGAGTTTTTTTTTCTTATATGTTTTAAAGTTTTTTTCTTTCTCTTTTTGTATGTAAATAATTCCGTTTTTTTTCGTTTAATATAATTAAAAAAAATTGTATATTGATTACTAACGATAATATTTAAGGAATGAGATTGTAAAAATACTAAAAAAAGCTTTAATTAATTTAATTAACAATTAATTGGATGTTATTGTCTGTAGACTAGTGATAATTAGTTAATTTGTAAATTAAAACAAATTCCATGGTTGAAATATATAAATGTACATATAAATATAAATGTACATAAATAAAAATGCATATGTAGATTCATTTGTATGTACAAACATGCGGAAGAATGAAATAGTACAGAAATAAATTATAACTAGCAAAATAATAACATAAAAAAATCACTTAGAAAATCTAGCATAAAATTCTTAATAAAACCGTGTGCGCGGTGATTTTTAGCACTTAAGTGAATGTCGCCTAATTGTGTAATTTGCTAAAAAAAATCATATTATAAATAAAAAAAGAAACAAAACAAAAAAAAACTGCTAAAAACCTGCAATATAATAATAATTAGCCATAATTATATAAAAAAATAAATAAAGCCATTGCATATACATAAATATAATGTAAAATGTCTTTGCATTTGAATTTCCATTACGATATGCGCAAAAACACATCTTTAACATAGTCACTTACACATAAGCTTATGAAACATATATGTATATATATGGATGTATACAACGCCTTAATACGCATACTCACACACAATAAATACTACATATGTACATATATGTACATAAATAAAACCTATAATGCAAAACAGCCCACATCATACACCAGCAATCAACCACCACGCCACGCCCACTTTTAGACATACATACAAATATATACTTGTACTTACGCACAGGGAACGCAAATGCCGTTTGATAAATTAAAGCGCATGTTCTTACAAAAATAAAACAAAACAAAAAAACTTTTTTGCATTTTTAATCCTTTTATACAAAAGCAAAATTTTTTTTAAATAATTAAAAAAAATAAATAAAAACAAAATTATAAAAAAAATCTAAAGCGAATAGAAAAAAAAATTAAACAAAAAAGTAAAAGTTTAAAATATAAAATGTACACTTAATCTGTAATCCTGCCAAGAAACAATTGACCTGCTTGATTAAAAACAAAACAAAACACAAAAATACAACCCGCTTTTTGCTAAATAAATAAATTTAAAATATTACAAGCATAAAAATAGCAAAAAAAAAAAAATAAAAATCATACATAAAAAATTAATATTTTGAATAAAGCAATTACTTAAAAGCGCGGGTGTCCAACAAAAAAAAAAACGGAGTGTAATAAAAAAAACGCATCATACATATACATACATACACAGAAAACATATATAAAAACGAAGTAAAATTTAAATAGTTTGCAAAGCGAAATGTAACAACAACAACAGTAGAGTGACAGAGAGCAAAGCTTGCGAAATACAAGACTTTATGCATATTTGATAAAAACTTATTATGTATATGCATATCGTCCCCTCAATATAACAATAGCGTATGTGCTCATACGCCATTATTTTTTTATTGCATATTTAGAATCTCCATCATTGATTCTATGTCTGGTCAAAATTTCGTCAAATTCTACTTCCACAAAGTGGGTCAAAATGTCATTGGAAAAAATGGTGTATAACTTATAATATATAATACAATGGCGCTATTATAACTCTGACGAGTTTTATGGCCGAGCTTCTCTCCCAATTCGAGCTGTGCTCCTTTTTTTTTGTTTTTCCTACTAATTGGGTGGACCTACAGTTTTATGCCGGCGCCGAACGGCGAATGCATTTTTCGTGAGAAGGTTTTTCATGGCAGAAATACACTCGGAGGGTATGCCGCCCACTGCCGAGAGGTGACCGCTGCTCTTAAAAAACCCAATAATTGGATTTTTACTAATTAGAAAAATTGTTTTGGTGTTTTGCTCGGACCGCGATTTGAACCCGAGACCTCTGGCATAGCAGGCGAGCACCCTACCCACTGCACCACAGCGGTGTATAATTTCAAAAATTTAATAGATATCTGATTTGACAAAAACTTTAAACTCGATTTTCTCAAAACCCAAAAAAAATTATACGCTATTGTTATATTGAGGGGACGATATATAATATTTCATATACACACACCTACAGATATTTAGAAACGCTAAATAAATATTAATTGGACTGTATATACTTTACAAATACATCACATACTAAAGTACTAAAAGCAAATTCGCTTTTTGAATAACTTGCAAATCCATTAATTTTGTACCCAAGTTAGCTCGCTCAACTATACAACCGCTGAAATTAGTCTTTCCGACACGAAATTCCTTATATACAAGTTCTATTTTTCAGTGCATTATATATCGACGCTTCCAAACAGAGAGCTTGCCATGAAAAACCAAGTAGTAGCAAATTTTTATTTTTTCTTACGGTTTTATATGAAGCGTATCCTAACTTTGATATTGTCGAGTTTTGGTGTTGATCGTTCAATCCAAACAGAAGTTACAATTGAAAATATACTTAGCATACAACTGAAGTTTCATATCGAGTTTAAACTTCGAGAGCTTCTCCTGCAAAACACAGTTTTCAGACTTAGTACAGTTTTGTTTGGAAGTGTCGATATATGTATATATATATATATGCTGTTTCTTCTTAATTGACGCTTAACCGCTTAAAAGATTTTGCCTGAGTCCAACAAAGCTCATCAGACATTTCACCTTCATGTTAACTGCCGCCAGTTAGAAGCAACAATGGAGGCCAAGCCATTCTCCGCTTAATGTTTTCAATGTAGTGGTTGCCTACATTCATTAACCCGAATAAGTTTTTCGATACTTTTATCTCGAATACTCCAAGTGCCATCTCGCTCTCGGTGTTAAATTCGGCTTCCAAAAAGTCTTTTGCAGTTCAAATTTGATTAGCGCAACTCCCGAAGGCAGATTCTACTCAGTTGGGCTCATAAGTTCAATAAATTTTTTTCATTACCTACTTTTTTCTTATTAAATTTTTTTTAAATATATTATTATATATATATACATACATATCGAGCCCTAACCGCCAAGAAAGTGTAACCAACAAAAAGTAAATTTTATAGGAGAAGGTATTTTTTAATTTTCTTTGCATACAGTTTATATCGACGGCTGAGAATAAGATCGCCCTATTTCAAAAATTGTTTCAAAAACGCCCTATTCCAAAAATTGTTTCAATAACGTCCTATTTTAGATTTGGCTTCAAAAACACCCTATTTCAAAGAAAAATTCCATATATGTATATTTATTATTCTCAGCCGTCGATATGTAGCCTTGAAATTTATTTAGTCTCTAATAAGTTATTGATTTCCATGAAAAAGCTAAAATCGGTAACTTTGTTGGTTACACTTTTTTGGCGGTGAGGGCTCGATATGTACATATATAATATTAAAACGCATAACATACATACTATATACAAATTTGTACACGCTAAACGGGAATATAATTGAATAAGTCAAGCTATTTAAAACAATTACATTACATATAAACTTAAAAATAAAAAAACAATTTCATAGGCAAATTATAATTATAAATATGTAACATGTAAATAAATACTATATAGAAATTATATAAGAAAATTGCAATAACTACACATGTAAACGCTTACGCGCACCGCCAAGTCCAGAAAATACATACATCTATCTACATAAATTCATACATATATATGTACATAAATGTATGTATGTACAACTTTCAAATGATGGTATGCGTTAGCGTGTAGAAAATATATAATACATATATAATTAGGAATATGTACATATACATAAAAGCGCTTAAATATTAGAATATACTGAATTTTAATAAAATATTTGCATTATTACATACATACATACATATATAGTACATAATATTTTCAATTTTTCTGAATCCTACGAATCCATATGCCTAACACACATTATTGCTAAAAAATAATAATAATTAAATATGTAAACATACATTAATATACATATTAGTATATTAATACATATATAGTTATGATATGTGTATGTACATACATACTTAAACATAGCAAATTTGTAGAAGTGTGTGGTATAAAATGGTATGGCGCAAGCGAATACTTAGCAAATAATTGTATGCAAAAATTAACTTAGAATCATGCTTAGTAAAAAAAAAACAAACAAAAAATGAACCAAGTCACAACAAAAATAAGTTCTCGACGAATGTATAAAAAATACATACTTATATTAAAAGCAACAATTTGAAGCATGTATACAATAAAAGTGTAATAAATAAAAATTAAAAAAAAAAAAACGCCATACACTCAAGTCAAATATAATAAAAAAATAATAATGTTGAATAAAAGAAAAACGATTCGTGATTCGGAAATAAAAACCATTGTTTAAGCGAACAACAAAAAAAGATAATAATTATAATGAAAATAGTGAATAGATTATCTAAAAAAAAAGAATAAAAATAAAATAAAATTATTAAAAATATTAACGAAGAATTTCACAAAATGTTGGATTGGATTTTTATTTGCGTTCCAAAAGCAGACGGCAATATCAAGCGATTTGCTATTTTCTTTTTAATTTGAAGTTTTGTTTTTATGGATTTTTGCTCCACCAAAGTTGAATATATTTATAAGAACTTCTTTTTGGCCGAGTCCAACAAAATATGTAAGTCGTTTCAGCTTCGTGTTAGCTAGTAGCTCTTCTTCTGCTACCGAGGGTGTGTATAGTAATATATAAATATAAAAATGTGAGTTTGCTTTTTTTATATAGTCAATAAATTATAATTTTTATACAAACATATATAAAGTTTATATTTATATTATAAACTCGCATTAGTATCAAAGTTACAATAAAAATTAATCAGTTTTCAATAATTTAAATGTGATTTTAACACTCTTGTTTTTTTTTATTTTTTATTTATTCTATTGTGCGATTTACGCCATCGAATGCTTCATTTTTATGGTCGCTAACATTTGGACGTGCTTCGTAGGTGCATATTGTTACGCCATGGTAATGTGCTTCGCTGAATTCACCACGCAGACCTTTTATGAGCAAAAATGAGCCGACTTTATTAATTGGCAAAAATGATAAAAAAAAATTATTTACCTATGTAATAAATGCGAGTTGCATCGGCGCCAAAATTGGAAGGAAAATGCAAGGACAAATGGTGCACAGATGAAAAGGTGACGACCCTAAGACAAAACAGTATATTCAACATATATATAAAACATGTACATAATTAGCGTATTTAAGCAATTTACATACTTTGGTGAATACTCAATTTCACCTTGTGGATCTCGCGTTAGATCAAATTCCTGATCGGCTTTAGCGCTGGCATCATCGAAAGTCATTTTAGGACGATTTTTAAAGCTAATAATATAAATCATATATTTTTGTATCATGCTTAAATGTACTTGTAATGGAAGGGTGCATTTAGGTATATTGGATACGAAATAGATATAGTGATAATAGCAATGGAAATTGTAAACGGGAGGCACATATAGTTTATGATGAACCTGCGTTATACACTCCTCAGCTATATACGCTACTAAAATCGCATCAGTCTTCGCTATTATCACAACTCCAATATAAACACATATGCTAATCCTTTGCATACTCTGCTTACTTACATTCTCACTTTATTCGGATGTGTATTATCATTGGCACCAGCAATAATAATGCCTTTCAATTTAATATTGCCGGTAAAGGGTATGTTAAAAAGCAGCTCCTCATCTGCATCGCTCTGCACGAACTGCAAAAGATTTCCTAGCTCTAATAAGTACATATTCATATTTATAACTACAACAGCAAGTGTTTACTCACCTCTGCATGATTCAAACGATTCTCATAAGCCTTAAAAACCTTCTTGCCGCTGCCATCCACTTCTTCATTCAAACATTCCAAATTTTCCATATCGATTTTTTGATAAAGTGAATACTGTATACCCATTTCGAGTGCATGATCCACATCGGTAGCTTCATGACCACAATCCTGTCCATGATTATGCGAATGACCATGAGGCATTGCTGCTTTTTGTTTGCTTTTAATTCCAAGTGGCTCCAACAAAAATTGCTTAACACTCTTTTGGTTATAAATAGGGACACGAATTTCGATACGATACGATACCAAATCGATATTTTTTTCATTTGATACCGATACTTTTTACTCGATTTTTTTGCAACGATATTTTTTGGTATCGAGTACTTCAACCACGGTATCGAACAAATGAGTACATTCAGTGATGGAAAATATTAAAATTGTGTCATATTTGTCCAAAAAATTGTGCAACGAAAAATAGTGCTGAAAATCGGTCGAGTGTGCAGAAGTAACAAGCTGCTTCCTAAAGGGCCGAAAAATGCACAAGCACGAGTAATTTTAAATCACTGGTACATATCGAAAAATACGTCTGATCAACGTGCTGAAATAATTTCAGGTTTGGGCTACTTCGTCAGGTTTTTTGTATGAAGTTACCCAAATCTGTTTATTGATTTTCACATTAAACGAGACGCACACTTACCACCGAAACTTGCTTACAATTTGCAATTACCATGCGATAGAAATAATAATAACTGGAGATATAGGATTATTATTTTTCATTTTCTACGATAATTTGACGTTTGCAAATAAAAAATCGTCATTTCAGCGAAAAAGTCGTCAATATGTTTTTTTCTATCTCACTTTACTAAAAACACGTTATAAACAAAAAAAAGGGTCTGTTTTCCATTAATGCCCATATGACACTAAGTTTTTTCCTGGCATTCTACAAGGTTTTTTGTGTGGAAGAGTTGGTCAAATACAGTTTTGTGTTGGTGCAAGGGAGTAAGCTATGTTGGAAAGAAACCAACGAAATACCATCTAGGCGGTTAAAAACCAATGAGCCAGCTTGTATTACGATAGGTTTTTTGACCTTCGGCACTTTTTTCTGACAATTGTTTCAATTTGACAACTATAAAATAAATTATTTTTAAAATATAAAATATATGTAAATACAAATTTTAAATTTGCCTCTTGTAAGCTTCTGCTTTGGCCGTAAGGGGAAAGAAGTCCGGTAGAAAAATCATACTGAGCAATGGCTTCTCTTTATAACATGGAATGCACAGCTATTCTACCACTTGAGTTTCATCATTTTTTTGTTTCGATAATTTAAATTGAAATTTCCAAAAAAAAATTCAATGATGGATACATATAATCTCAATGAATTGTTAATATTATTTAAGATATTTATTTTTTTTTTTTTAATACTAAATATTTTGCAAATATCTTTTTACAACTGTGATTGCATTAAATACACCTGTTGTTTTGTAAAAGCTGTTAGTTTGTAAAAAATATTTTCAAGAACTTAATAAACTTGTATAATTTTTTTAATCAGCTTGAACTATTCTTATGATTTGGAAAAGGATTTACGTCAAAATCAAAACTTTGGAACCAGCCATGGCATACTATGCCATGGAACTAGCACTAATACAGCGAGATGCGTATGCATCAGTATGCAGTTTTCTTGCGTTTTTGGTAACTTTCTAGAAGACGGTGCAACTTTAAACCGTTTCAATAAATATCTTTTAAATGTGGAAAAATCTTTTATCTCCGCTTTCGAATTCATAATCTAGAGGTCAGAACGCGTCGATTGGTACCTCTTTTAACTATTTTAGAGGAAATTTTAAGGTTGCACTTTCTAGGAAATTATCGCTTTCGATACCGATACTTTGAGTATCGAGTGGTTTAGTTTCGATATTATCGGGTTCGCGATTCTTTTTAACCGATATTTTAAATCGATGCTTTTGATTCGATATCGTGTCCCTAGTTATAAACAAACGCTTGCTGCTTCTTAGTTGGTGTGCTATTCACAATGGTGTAATGGCTCAGCTGATTGATAAATGTTTCTTATTAGTGCTGCCGTTTTGATAGTGGGTAACCGAATATTTTAGTGAAGAAGTACAAATGAAGTAACAATGGGCCATATTAATAAAATCCAAGCAAATGCTTTTATTCAAAATTTCAATAATTTGACATTAATTTGTATGATCAAAATTTCAAAATTTGAGTAAAAGCTCTGAAATCTTAGGCAAAAGCAAATGCTTGGCTTTTATTAATATGACCAATAAAACAATAACAACAACAACAAAAGCGCCAACAACAACAAGAGCAGGTTGTGTACGTTACTTAAACTTAAAAAAGTTTCATTCAAAATCCAGTGTAGCTGTCGGACGTGGACAGCAGCTGGCACAACTAGCCAACGACCTACATGGTCCTTCCAAAGAAAGCATTCATTAACATTTGTATACTTTAAATAGCACGCCTTCAAGTTAGCCGCCTAACCAACCATTTCTTAAAAGAAAAACAATTATTCTGTTGCCGTTCTGTTGGAACGATACGAGAAACTGTAAACGGCACATTGACGAAACCGGTTTCAATGAACAATCGTTCCAATAAGCATTATATTCCTACCCTGTCGGAAAAACAAACAAACAAAAGGAATTATTCTCTCGCCTTTTATTTATTATTACACCTTTTAATTGTTCAGTTTCATTGTTAACAAACTATCGGCTTTCGTATATTAATATAAAATTGTTTACTTAATATTGCTACAGTCATAAATTCATGTCACAAATGAGAGTTAGATACACTGCGTACTTTTTTCTTTTAGGTTGCCATTTGATATTGACAGATCATACAAAATACCGTTTGTATAACCCCAATATTTCCTCATCTATGTGCGATTGATTTTCTATGTCTTCATATAAAATCATATGCACAATACAACAAGCTGATACATATGTACATCAGTGATGCACATCCGAGCCGTCTGGGGTTGCCAAAAAGAATTTCCAATTCATAACGGAGTATCGAACTTTATGTTGCATTCGACATGGACTTGTTTGCTTTTACTTGGACTTGTTTGTTTACTTTTTTAATACTTTTTTGTATGCTTATATGTATATTTTTATGTATTTTATTTATGTTTTAATGTATTTATGTATATGACGATATGTTTTAAAAGGTTTTGCCTAAATGTTTTTTTCTTTTTTCAAAGTATTTGCGTCTCTATTCCAATTGAAGTAATTTAATGCATACGTATACTGCGATTGCTAGTTAGTAATCCACAAGAGAATTTTTCACAACTACGAGTACTAAACTGTTGTATTTTTTGTTTTGGATTAAAGTTTTTATGTTTAAATATTTTTTATATGTAGATATTTATTTTATAATTTATAGTATGTTTGGTTTTGTTTTTGTAGTATACGTAAAAGTTTCACTCATCGTTTTATTTTCTATTTCTTTCTTTTCTCTCTCTCCATCCCAGTTCTACACATGTATGTATGTATGTAAAATAGTTTATATTTAGTTAAATAAAAACATTTTTGACTTAATTAAACAAGTGTACAAGATTTACAAGCTTAAATTAATTTATGTATATATATATTCTGAAATAATAGCATACATTTAACAAGGTAGAAAGTATTTTATACAGTTTAAGATTTCAATTTCAATCAATAACTTCATTTTACTTTAATAATTTTTTTTTGTTTTAAATAAATATGTTTTTTTTATAAATATTTTTTAATCTCAAAAAATATTAATAATTAAATTTATGTATCCAATAAACGTGGATAATGAATTTATAAGCAACCGTAATTTTCCAAAGATTCATAGCCTATTGAAAATATATTCGAAATGATTTTCAAAATGAGAATCATAGTAAGAAGAGTAACATAAGAGCTCTCTCTCTCTCTCGCGTTAAAATTGCCCTTAGAGATTGGACAGAATTTCGTATTCATAGCGAAGGCAAATACTTTGGTTGATGAATGTTCTGGCATGAAATACCAAACTATGCTCCCACATTCAAGATCGAATATGAGATTTGCAACAGATTATTTTGCCAAACATTTTCGAATTGTTAATCAAGCCTAATGTTTATTGGGTTGGGTGACTTAATTACTGTTTAATTTTAAATTTGTTTTTAAATTTAAAATTGCGTTCAGTTTCCAGTTAGCAACGTCTATTGTGGAAGTTCAAAAATCTGGACGGGTAATGCCTTCGGCGTTATAATTTCATCATCGAATTCATCATCTTGATCGGCAATGATGTAATCACTATTTCGCTCTAAAATTAGAAAAAATACCTATTACTCAAACAATTCCTATTCAAATTTCAAAACATTTCTATATTCACGTCCACCACCGCCGCCGCCACCGCCACTATGATCCGATCTCGTCCTCGTCGATTTCGAAACATATTCACGCAGCAAATGTGCATAAAGTATATCATCGATATAAAACATTGTACCCAAATTATAAACGAATACTTGACTTTCGGTTATTTTGGCATTATTAACACTGGTTGCATTGCTGCCTGGATTGCGTGTGATTTTTATATGACCACCACCGATGGTTTCGAACACCTCATTGTCGCGCAAATCGCGATCGTAGAGGCGACCGCGCACGAAATGATTGAGCAGCATTTTGATGCCGCGTGGTGAGGCCTAAGATTAGAAGTTGTGTTTGGAATAGTTAATAATATTATTTAAATTTAAAATCTATCATACCATAACATCATCGGAAAGTCTATCGAAACCAAGTCGTTCGAAAGCTCTGTCTTCTGGCACAAAGAATGTGTAATTTGCGCCCGAAACATGTGGTGCGATTTCGGCATTGTTCAAGTATCTGTAGAAGAAAAAATTTAGATGCAATACATTAGAGAAATTTTTGTAGCATTCAAAGATAAAGAACCAAAGATCTTTACTAGTGTTTTTGATTAGAATGATACTTAAGATAAAAGGAAGATCTATGTAGTACAAGCTCCTGCTTGGTTTAAATGCAAAGGAGATTGAGATTAATTTCTTTTTTTGTTGTTTTTCTGACAGCGTAGCGATATATTGTGGAACGAATTTCCGTCATCCCTTGTCAAGTTTGATTTAGTTATAAACCGGTTTCGGCTACATATGTGCCATCTTCATTTTTCGTTCAGAGATTGCGATTCACTACTTTGCAAGATACCTGATCCTCTTGCAGACTTGTTCTGTATGAACTGAGTACATGAAATTACAATACTCCTAAGGTTACAAAAATCAAAGAGAAGCGTCGGATGGGATCTTCAAAGCTCTCTGACTGAAAAGTAGCATGAGATGCCCCGAATATCGCTAGATTTTTAACAGGAAATACCTTGAACATGATAAAATAGCAAACTCAGGTTCTGAATATTTGTGAATGGTTCTTTGATGGGGTTCCAGATAGGAATTAAGAGGGTTTAGTAGAAATTCAATGGTAACAAGAACGTTATTCATAGACGAATGTACATATCTTTGGAACTCTACTTGGGAACCAGGGCTAGACGCGAACGATTGGCATTCAAGATTTTTGCTTTCAAGTTCACTGCAGATGGATCATCACTAGGTGAAAAAATGAGCATATAGTTTCCGAGAGAGTTGGGTAGGTACAGCGATGACCGTAGAAGACTTGACAAGAAGCTCAACGAGTTGTACTTATGCAGCCGACATACTTTCGGATCTAAACTAGGAGGGAAACAATGACTACGTTGGACTGTGTGATACCTACTCAGGTCGAGAGAATATTTCTATCTCTCAAGCACAGGTCTCACAGGTGCAGAATGCTCGTGATTTATAGCCTGTCGATAAACGCTCTAATGAAGAGGAATGTTTATAGTGTGTTTTGAAATATAAAGCGGAGAGATGTTTGGATCGCTTGTTCCTTCCAATTTTTAGCTGCTATCGCGTAGAAGTGTTAGGCTTTAGAGGAACTCTACTAGAAAGAAATACAGCAACTCTAGTTCGACAATGTTCAATTAAAACTATAACTCTGGTTTTTAAGTACCTAGTAATTTGCGTAAATCGTGGATCACGTTCCAATGCCAAAAAGGAGTGTGACAAAAATTGCGCACCGAACCAAGGAAAAGCGAGTAGCGGTGGTGTCTCTTTGTCCTTGTGCATCTGTTTGAGAAAAAAAAAAAACAAAAAAAAAAGAAATGAGACATAAATATTAACAAATAGCGTAGAAGAAAAAAAAAAGACATCACGCTACCTGATGCAGTTTTGATACCACAGCTTCCGATACAAATAAAACCTCTGAAATCATGAATACTTGATTGCCATTCACCAGCGTATAGTCCGATACAATGGAAACATTATTCACAGTTGGACTAGCTAAAAAAGGAGAAGAGTGAAAAAAAATTACCAAAAGAAAAAACGGAAATTTTTATAATTCCAGCAAACTTAAAATAAATATGCAAGCAAAGTATGTACATAAGCATATTGGATGCACTTACGATGTCCGCGAAACACCACATTCTCACCGCCCATCGTTCGCACCACCATTTGGTCGCTATTCTTAACATCGGTCATGCGCAACGGACGTTGCATTGGCAGGAAATGGTTACGCAACACACTTTCGGTGAACTCAGGCACACTAAACGGATAGAAGCCCCAATCGATGGGATGCCAACGTTGGAATGCATTGTCGGTTGGTATAAGTATCGTATACGAGCCATCGTCCATTATTTGTGTTAGATTGCTTTTGGATAGGAAATGCTGAAAAACTTTGGTGCCACTTTTCATGCTATTCAAGAAGGACATGAGCGGGCTGGCGCGCGACTCCTTTAGTATGGGTTCAAGGGTTTTTGTGTGCACTGTAGTTGCATTGCGTATCTCCAAGCGTTGCGGCTCATTGTAGCGGCTGTTGTTAAAGCGGGCGTGCCGCCGAAAAAAGTGGAAAATTCCGAAAGAAAGAAAGAAAAAAGTAAAGTTAGTAAAGTTAGTATAGTTAATAAAGTTTGCTTTAAAGTTTAAAGTATATTATAGTGTTTTTTGCGCTTTTTTCTAACTAAACAAACTTTTTCTAGTTTACATACTTTTACTGCAACAGCACTTGACTGCACACGTTCTTATTTATGTACATAGATACATACTTACCTATTTGATTCTTGTATGTTACGCTTCGAGTATGGCGATTTCCGGTCACCAAGGTAGCCATCAATTCCGATTGCCATTACATTTTCATTCAAGCGCAATTTGTATAAAATCAGATAGCCATTGAGTAGCCATAAACTGTTTTGCGATTTTTCAACTTTATACAAATGTATTTTATGCCCATTACCATTGCCATAGGCGGCATCGTCGCCTTCGGCAAAGTTTTCATAGAATTTACCCGGTATCAAATGTTCCAATACGAATTCTTTGATGCGCGACTTTTCAATTGTGCGCATATCCAAATGTGGTATGATTATGGTGAATGGTGTGTCTGTTGGAGATAGTATGTATAATGAACTGAGAGATTATTGACTATATACTATTATGTGCGAAGTGGTTACAATTAAATAGGGCTAAATAACAAAAAAATGGTACAATAAATGTACCCAACAAACATTATGAAAATTTTGAAAATGACCTTCGATATCGTCTGCAATATGATTCGATATCTAAGCTCACCGTTGTGTACAGAACATCCTATTATCCTCTCACCCAAACTAAACTAAACTGAGTTGGAGTAGAAGGCAACCATCTTAAGCTTCTTAAAGCGATCCAAAATGGTGTCAGGGGTTAGATCTGAGGTTTTATCTGCGCCTTTCGGAATATTAGTTCTTGTTAGGGAAAGTAGTTAATAAGTTCTCTGAAGCTCAGGTAATGCTCTTGGAGTTTTGGAATTTAACTCTTCAACTACATCCTCCAACATCGCCAGAAGTTAAAAAACACGATTAAAAAATAACAGCGTGGTCATATGGGTCGCATGGGTATGTAAAATCTCGAAATAGTCCTGGCCAGACTATAACAAAAAAAAAAAAATAGATAACTGCTTAGTGGACCAAGAGAATGAGTCTTTAGAATAACTCTCACTATTATTGGACAGTAGTCATCTGGAAAACAATCCGAACGAATGAGGATCCCATTTAACACCAGATGCAGAGGTTGTGATCAGGAGGGTAGCGACGAAAATTCAGTCACACACTTCCAGTATGAATGCCCAGCACTTTACGTAAAAAAGCCTTGGCTGTTTTGAACTTAAAAAGCCGACCTCAATAGGTTTTTTGAAGGAAAAACTAGCACAAAAATTAACCGCAACAGTAAATATTCTTTTGATTCCAGAAGTACATCCAAATTGAATAAAAAATAAGTACATATAATTAGGCTTTCTTCAGAAACTCAGTTTGAAGCGAAAGCTGCTTTTGTAGTATAAACAGAGCGTTCATAAATGTAAATTTTGCACGAAACCTCGCTCATCACAATCATCAAAAAATTTTGTATGTGTGTACTACCTACTGAGACAGTGCCTTTTTTGACTCTTTGTGACTCCCAACAACATAACCGTGTCTCCGTGTGACAGCCAACAACAAACGAATTGAGCGCTGTCGCCGCCACGGCGCAACTCAAAATGCGTAGCTTTTTTCAAATAGTTTTTTTTTCATTTCGGGAAAGATATTGTTGTAAAAATTATGATGTTGCTGTTGAGTGACTCCGTTATTCGATTTGGGCTGCACCCTTGAGAACCCATCTTTAAATTATCTACCAGAATATGGCGCTTGGTATCTGTGAACTTTTGAGTGAATAAGTAGGTATATACGTATATCTTTGAGGCAAACTCATTAGAGTTTAATATTTTGCATAACAAAACCAGTCTGGAAATTTAAAACTGATTTCAAAACTTTATCCACAACAAGCTACATATATATGTATAATGTAAGAGATTTAATTTTTTGTTTTATCGAAAGGATGATTTTATGTTTGTAATTTTGTTTCTCAGAAGGAGTTCCCTTGAAAAAACTTACCTTTCTTGGGTTTATATCCGTAAAGCTCCAACACCGGCAAACCATCCTCCAAAAAACGCTGCACTTGTTGCCATTTCTCTGCATCGACAGCATCAACACCCTTCGGTGGGTGTTCGCCAATGAAAGACTTAAATTCGGGTATAACTTTATTTTCAATATATTTAATATTTTTTAATGTTGTATCCAATTGTGCGGTAGCGCCAACTTCTGCTGCGCCCTCAGCGGTCGTTAAGGCAATTGTCGCCGAACAGAAGAGCGCCCACGAAGCGAAATGCGCCAATTGACGACTTTTAATTTGATTTCGCATTTTGTGCGTTGAATTAATTAATTATAACTCAATTAATCACTCAAAGTTGTGCATTTGGTTCTATGCGTTGAAGATATTCTTTTTGTTTATACTTTTTTGTAATATGTATTTGACTCTGTTATGGCACTTTAACTGATTTGTTCATTATTGCGCAGGCGTGCATTTAAGGGATTTGAAATTATTTGCAAAGGCGCTGTTTACATTGCTAAAATTATTCATACATACAAAAAAATCAGCAACAATTTTTTAAATTAATAAGAAAACAAAAAATATGGTATTTGTATGTTTGTAATCTATAAAATCATCTACAAATGTATAAACTTAATATGCATCGTTAATTAATATGCAGCGCTGACAATTGTTTTGACTGCGGTAATTCCCGTGGGCATGCGATGTCTGCGACGCAAAAGATTTTTTTTTAAACTTCGAGCGAATTCCATATCACACAAACAGTTATGATCACATCAAAAAAATATTTTGGCACATACTCGTATATACTGGTTGTCTACATTTTAACTATGTACATACATATGTATATAAGTACTAATTTATTAACATTCTCCGGTAATGGCACGCGCCATAACAAACAAAACATAAAACAAATTATTGCTACACTGCAACAAAAACAACACAGCAAATAAACTAAACTATTTAATGGGCAATTTTCCGCATTTGCTTTTGTTTAAGTCGTCTTTTGTTTTAGTTACACTAACCGGTTTCTTTTGGTTTCTTAAGTTTACTGGAATGAATTTTTCCGTTATCGCGAATTAGCTAACATTACATACAGCGGCGTATGTATGTTTATACATACCTATGTATATGCATTTTGCTATTACCTCACCGATTTGTCATTCATTGTTACTTTGTTAACTTGTTAGCTTTTTGACTTGTTAGCTTTTTAGCTTCTAGTTTTTTATTATTATTATTTTTTGACATGGCGAGTTTTTGGGTATTGTTTTGCTAAAGCAGTTTCAATTAATTGCGTTTATATAAGATTGAAATGTACATACTCGCACTACATATATTTTGAGTATGTTACGAGTATAGGTACCAGATATAAAGAGGGTGGACAATGAAACAAAGATATATCTACCGCGGTCCAACCATTTGATAATAATAATAATTATAGAGCCCAAGATTCTCATATACATTTTTTTGGCTTCGCAGTTTTCTCCTCCAAAGATAGAAATGGAAACTGAACAGTGAAAGGTGAACATAATAATGCCGCTTTCTAAAGCTGCCAAATAATTCTTGAATGAAACAAAAATTCTCCAAACAAGATTCAAATGATGCCAAAAAGTATCTAAATTACTGCTGCACAATATTTCTATGTCAAATTTGTGTCTAACTTTTTACTGTCTATTTCCGAAGTCTACCCTAATTGGCAAAAATTATGTATATCCTTAAAAAAAGGAAACCGAATTTAATAATGACTGAAAGAGTCATAATCCCAGGACCATGTCTACAAAATCTCTAAACGAGTAGCAGAACACAATAACCTCTCAACGAATGCAGAAAAGCTCCCTACAACGACTTCTGCAGAGCTTGTATTGCAGGGAAACTCGGCGATATAACAACAATGCCCCCAGCAGGTTAGAATACGGCTTAGAATACACTCAAGGTAAGGTATGCCTGTCGTAGGTGGCATCTAAAACACTTGTCTAGAAGGCTGACACTCATCGTTCTCACGACAGTCGGACTAGGTATTAGAGCGTACCGGATTTATCCGGCAAAGTACTGTCACTTCCGCTACACTCCCCACAACCTTCGGATAGTATCTCAGTGGCTATGATAATAACAATAACAACTGCCAGCAAACAATAGAATCTAGTTATAGAATTTGCGGAATTCACATTTGGGTTTAAATAGCGTGCCTTGGTATTTTTGTGGTATGACACTGGGACCTCAGGGGCTAAGTTCGCTTGCTATTAGTTATACATATTTAATGAGTTCACTTGAACATAGACCTTGTTTGCTCAATGCTTATTGTTGACTTTCATATATTTTGATATTGGACGTGCTATTACCAAGTCCATACTTAGTATTACATATACAATTTTAAGACATTTTTTGTTATTGTGCAACAGAATCGTAAATATATGATTATTACGGTTTGCTATTTTAGTCACGTAAATACATACATAAAATATAGATATAAATAAAATACTAGCCGGACCCGTGCGCATCTTGCGCAAAAAATAACAAAACATACGTGGCGCCAGACGGTATGGTTTGTGCTGTCACGCCCATTTTAAAAAACTTATTATTTATTTGGTTTGGTGAACCTTATGGAACTTTCAATGAATTACCTAGATATATGTTTGACAAAGATATCGCATAAAATGTTTTTATTATTCCTATATAGGTATGTGCAATATATTTTTATATATTTTATATATATTTTTATGTGCGTATGTGGTTCTTGCCGACTTGGGTAATTTTTTTCCACACGTTTGCCTTGGCTTAATCGATTTATCTGCTACAGTTCCTGAGTTTTGAATTATAAATCTTTGAAAATTTGCTCCTATTGGCCCATTTTTCAAAATTTCAGCACGTTTCCTCATAACGGCATAACGTCATTTCATCACTCGGGCTTTATTAGTGACTGAATTATCATGTTTTACGTGTTTTTCGAAATACACACATATGCCTTATTTTCAACCCCAACTTTCTCTGTTCCCATTAGAATCTGTGTACCAAATTTCATTAAAATATTTCTATTTTTGCGCAAGTTAAGCTAACATCACACGATTTGTACATTTGGCTAAAAATTTGCCAAGTTCATAGGCAAACCGTGTGAACGGTAAATTTCATTTGACACAAATCACAAGAGCCAAATATTTAGCCTCTTGTGCCAAATCAAAAACAGCCCTTGTAGCCAAATCGTGTGAACACAAATGTGATACAGAAGGTAAATAAAAATGATGAAAATAGACAAATTTTGATTTGCCACTTGGATACAAATGATTGTGGTAAATATACAAATCTTTTTTAACAACTATAAAATAAATTATATTTAAAATAAAAAATATATGGAAATACAAATTTTAAATTAGCCTCCTATAAGCTTCTGCTTTGGCCGTAAGGGGAAAGAAGAAGTCTGGAAGAAACATTATATGGCGCTCAGGCTTCTCTTTATAACAAAGAATACACAGATATCCTGCCATTTGAGTTTCATAATTTTTTATTTCAGTAATTTGAATTCAAACCCCAGTCCGAACAAACACCAAAAAAAAATTTTCTAATTAATTAAAACTCAATTGTTGGGTTTTTAGAAACAGCGGTCACCTCTCGGCAGTGGGCGGCATACCCTCCGAGTGTATTTCTGCCATGAAAAAGCTACTCACAAGAAATGCATTCGCTGTTCGGAACCGGCATAAAACTGTAGGTCCACCCAATTAGTAGGACAAACAAAAGGAGCACACCTCGAATTGGGAGAGAAGCTCGACCATAAAACTCGTCAGAGTTATAATAGCGCCATTGTGTTATTATATTATTATTTAGCTCTGTTCAATAACAAAAAATTGTTACGAATTTTTCATAAAAAATTACAGCTCTCCATATGAAAATGACAGTTTTTATGAAAAATAAGTAAAAAAATTTTGTAATTGAACACAGGTCTCTTTTCAAGAATTGTTTTTGTATTTTGACTTTCGGTGGGTTTTTCAAACCAAATATACCAGAGAAAAAACGTAGTTTCATATAAACCAAAGAAGCATTTTTTAACGTTTAGCTAGAAAAAATTAGGAATAATTTTTTATTCCTTATTGAGATAATTTTGTATAATAAATACATTTTTTCTTATTCACATTATTCAATTATTCTTGCTAGTCACAAGTATACTTTTTCAAAAAGTGATTATTCGAATACTTTCCCAAATTGCCCGAATTTGAACCGAATGTTTTCCGGAAACTTAACCGAATATTTTTCCAAATACTTGGCGGATCCGAAACCGAACCCCTATACTTTCCTAAATCAGGAAAGAATATTTGCCCGAATCTGAACCGAATATTTTTCCAAATACCGGATCCGAAACCGAACCCGAATACTTAACCTATTATTTTTCTAATAATTTCCCGAATCCGATTTATATAAAATTTTCTTCCAAATAATGCCGAAAAGTATGCTTCTATATTTTTCTTACGACTGTTTTATCATGATTGGTTAAATCGTGTGAACGAATGTGAACAAATATTATGCCACATTACTTCTATGTACAAATGTGTGGCAAATCAAAAGCTAATAAATCGGGCAAATCGTGTGAACGCAGAGCAAATCATTTGCACATCGATATCAAAATGGGCAAATGTGGACAAATTTAAATTTGTCATTTTTTGTACAAATACGCAAATCATGTGATCTCGGCTTTAGAGGACGGACATGGTTCAATCATTTTTTTCATCCTGATCGTTTTGATATACTCGTATATATTAAGGTGGAGTGAAAATTTTTTTTTGGAAATTCAATTTGTTCCAAAGCCAGAACGGCACCTTTCTAGCCCAGTAATAAGCCTTTAAAATTTTATTGACCTACTCGCATGTTTAGAGGTGCCCCCAGCCCCACAAAGTTGAAAAAATAGCACGATCTGGTACAAATTTGAAATTTCTACAATTATGAAATCAAAAAAACGAAGTATGAGGATCGATAAACAGGCTAAGTTGAGTATAAAAGTGAATTTTTTTTTTTGGAAATAACAACAACCAAAGATATTAAAGGTCAAAGTTTATATTATGCATTTTTTAAATTGCAATTATTTAAAAACTACTGAACCGATTTCAAATATTTTTATACCATTCGATAGGTATTTTGATTCCCTTTAATTTGATATACATTTTATGTGGGTTCCATAACACTCCTCGCTGCGGGGGTAAACCCCCCTTTTACCCCCCTTACTTTTCATATAAAGTACCACGCCCAATAAAACACCGTTTCGCATGCATAGCTAATTAATACCTTTAAAACGATGCCTTACTTATTAATTTTGGTGAATTATGCGAGCAGAAAAAGGGATATTTATAAAACACCAATTAGAAATAATATATACTAGCTGGACCTGTGCGCATCTTGCGCAAAAAATAATAAAACATACGGCGCCAGTCGTATAGTTTCTGCTCTCACGCCCATTTTAAAGAACTTATATTTATTTGGTTTTATGTCTACAGTGGAACTTATGGAATTTTCAATGAATTACTTTTGTATATGTTTGACAAACATATCGCATAAAATGTTCTATTATACCTACATATATGTATATATGTATGTGTATTATATTTTTATATATTTTACATATATTTTTATATATACATATGTACATACGTGGTCCCTGCCGACTTGGGTAATTTTTTTTTTCCACACGTTTGCCTTGGCAAGCAAATCAGTAGTCCAAGCTTACTCGATTTATCTGTTACAGTTCTTGAGTTTTTACTTATAAATCTTTGAAAATTTGCTCCTCTTGGCCCATTTTTCAAAATTTCAGCACGTTTCCTCATAACGGCATAACGTCATTTC
Source organism: Urophora cardui (assembly GCA_960531455.1). Lineage (NCBI taxonomy): Eukaryota > Metazoa > Arthropoda > Insecta > Diptera > Tephritidae > Urophora > Urophora cardui. The sequence goes on from OY482674.1 coordinate 14,722,815, forward strand.
ATCACTCGGGCTTTATTAGTGACTGAATTATCATGTTTTACGTGTTTTTCGACATACACACATATGCCATATTTTCAACCCCAACTTTCTCTGTTCCCATTATAATCTGTGTACCAAATTTCATTAAAATATTTCTATTTTTGCGCAAGTTAGAGTGTATACGGCCGGACGGACGGACATGGTTCAATCATTTTTTTCATTCTGATCGTTTTGATATACTCGTATATATTAAGGTGGAGTGAAAATTTTTTTTGGAAACTCAATTTGTTCCAAAGCCAGAACGGCACCTTTCTAGCCCAGAAATAAGTCTGTAAAATTTTATTGACCTACTCGCATGCTTGGAGGTGCCCCCAGCCCCACAAAGTTGAAAAAAATAGCACGATCTGGTACAAATGTGAAATTTCTAAAATTATGAAATCAAAAAAACGAAGTATGGGGATTGATAAACAGGCTAAGTTGAGTATTAAAGTGATTTTTTTTTTTGCAAACAACAACAACAAAAGTTATTAAAGGTCAAAGTTTATATTATGCATTTTTTAAATTGCAATTACTTAAAAACTACTGAACCGATTTCAAATATTTTTATACCATTCGATAGGTATTTTGAATCCCTTTAATACATATATACATATATATACATTTTATGTGGGTTCCATAACACTCCCCGCTGCGGGGGACAAACCCCCCTTTTACCCCCCTTACTTTCCATATAAAGTACCACGCCCAATAAAACACCATTTCGCATGCATAGCTAATAAATACCTTTAAAACGATGCCTTACTTATTAATTTTGGTAAATTATGTGAGCAGAAAAAGGGATATTTATAAAACACCAATTAGAAATAATATATATGATGATTCGCAAATACTTATGTTTATATGTAGTATTACTAATAATAATAAAAAATATCTGTCAGAAATTGCATACCTATGACCTATAATAATCAAGGATGCATCGTAACGTTAATATTATCGTTTACCGAAAAAAAAGCATTCGTTTCCGTTGAAACTATTCAAATTTTTAACGTTTACCAAGGTTTATCCAAATAGAGGTTATATTACTTCCGTTTTTATGTGTGTGTTTTCTTTAAAAATGTCAATGTGAAAGAGAAGAGAAATGAATTTCAAGGTAAAATTTTTGCCAATTCGTTTTGTCTGACATTCACACTTTTTAGTATACATACACAATTCCAATCAGCTTATCTACTGCGATATCCTTCTTTAGATAATTCTTGACGTTTACGCAATTATCAAAATAATTTATATTCGCAAAATAACGATAATGAAATTATCGAAATAATATTTAGGTCCGTTTATTATTAGCTAGTTATGAATAGTTAGCCAAGTTTCGGCTGGAAAATCGTTTCTTGGTTCAAAAAAATAGCAGAAGAGAGCCATTGACAGCTCCAAATTTCAGCTAGTAAAATTTTCCCTAGCTGAAATTATTTGCTGCCATTCATTTCGTTTATTAGCGTTATCATAACCAAATTTATAATGTTGAAATGCAATCGGCCGAGTACTCGCATACATACATACATATATGCATATGCACACGAACTGCTACGATCTGACCCTGTAGGGAAAATCTCTAGTTCCGAACTAGGTCGCTTCAAGTGCATTTTTCGCCACTACTAGTGCGACCTAAATCTCTTTTGCATGTTATCAACTGGCGAATTTAACATGGCGATGTCCTAGGTGGTGTAAATTGTCACCCTCTGCACTACATTTTCGATAGTTCCGAACTAGTACAAAATTCTACAGTTTACACTAGTTCGTTTATTGGCACAACTTCGATAGTTCTGAACTAGCTACAGGTACCTACAAATTCTACAGTTTTACATCGGCCGCTTAAGTGCAGCCTTTGACACACTTCATGCAAGTGGCGCGATGGTCGACTGGCTAACGCATGTGCCTTTCAATCTGATGGGCGCAGGTTCGAATCCTGTCGATGTCAAGGTGGATGATAATTTTTTTTTTTGAACTAATATCTATATTATTAATACGCTAACATAAATTTTGTTCCATCTTCTCCGTCGAAACTACTGAACCGATTTTAAAACTATCCATTAGAAAGGTATTGCTCTCAAATAGAACTGCGCCAATTTTCATGAAAATTGGTTGGAAAATGCGTCCACAATCGTCGTTGGAAAATTGCCGTGTGGTTGTTGTTGCATGCTCTTGCACACAACAGAGCTGTCTCAATGCGCAAGCATATGTAGCTGACTTTGTGCGTTTTCACCAAACTTACCATGCAATTCTGAAAATGTTTGGCCGGATGTGGTGTGTAGTTTCAAAGAAGTAGAAACGTAAAAAGGTAGCAAAAGCACTACAACAAAAACATAAAGTCAAGGAATAAGTAGGATAAGAAAGAATAAGTGGGAAAGAAATTGAGGAAAGAAAAGAGCAGAAATAGAAATAAAGAAGTAGGTAGAAGAATTTGGAACACCAACAACATAATAGTAGCAGTGACAGTAGCAAAAAACAATTATACAAAAACTATGGTTGCACCTTAGTCATAAGAAAACATCTAGAAAAACTGTCGAGTTTTGACAGTAGGCAGCACTCTAGTTTTTTGTATTTATATATTTATTAAAAATTTACAATAATATTTAAAAAGTGATAAAATAAAAAAAAAAAATAAAAAATAAGCCTGAGAGATCGGAAAAGCATAATTGGGGGAACATTTCATTTCATACAAGATGCAAATAGAAAACTCTTTATATAAAATGCTTCACTAAACATCTGAGAATTGCAGAAATATACAAAGCCGACGGCAGTTGAACGAACGAAAAATTTTCATAGAATTTTTGTCACTTCGAAATTGCATACAAATCAAAGTGTGTCTTATAATGGTCACTCAATTCACTCCTTCTGAACTGGTGAGGGTCTAACTACAATTGATCTAGTTCCCTTTTGACACCCTTTCGCTAGTTCGGAACTAGAAATTTTGCTCACTAGTTATTGAGTTCCCTGCAGGGGAGTGGCAGCTGTGTATGTATGCGCCTCGCGCAGGCAATCTTTTTGTTGATTTACTTCGTTTCAACGTTACCGGTTGCATTTTGATAATTTAGTTTTGTGAATTATCGAAACGAAATGGTTTTGATAATTTAGCGTTGCGAATTAACGAAACAAAACCATTTTGATAATTTAGCATTGTGAATTAACAAAACGAAATAGAATCCGTTCGTTCGTTAAGCATCTCTGATAATAATAATACAATAATACAATGCACATTGGTCCCAAATCCAAAACTTTTGGCATAAACACAATTTTTAAACTTTTAAGTGTTTAAAAAAGGCATGCATTTTCCAATAGCACATATACTATTGCACCTAAAAACCAGTTTAATTCAATATATCTGGCAACCATTAGTTTCTGACAAGCCATCAAAGTCAGCTCTTTCGCCACAATAATATTAAGGTTTTTTCGTATTTTTTTTGCTGTGAACTTTTTAATATTGGAAAATTAAGCTTGATTGAAAAAAAGTGCACATTTTTATGGATAACGTAGGAAAAAGTAAGTAGAATTTACTCTTACCAAGTTTTTCCATGTTTCTAAGTGTATTAGGGTAGCTTTGAAGTGTTTTGCGAAAGGTATATTATTTTTGTGTTTCGTAGACAAAAAGTTATATAACTACACAATTCTTCACAAAAGTAAAGACGCTATATTATTAAGTAAAGTGTATTTAATAAAGGCATGCAAAATATTATTGCCGTTTATTGCCGTTTTAAAAAAATTCGATATTTTTCCAGTGAACTTCTATCTCAGCAATTCCGCGCTAATATAGTATGATGTCGCTGTCTTAACCACAAAAAGTGAGTTGCGGACGTTACTTATTATACTATTTCGTAATCTGCTATGAAACACGCAAGTTTTAACGGATCTTGCGTTAAGAAAACCCTCAAAAAAGTATTTCGACACACCCTAATAGTGCCTAATTTTTTCGAAATTTAAATTCGCTTATTTATTTGAAATTTACCTTAACATACATAAATATATAGAACTCTATATTCAATTACGCTAATTTTGACACCTTTTTCGATATAGTATCTCAAAAGGAAATTTTTCTCGTACCTGGAAGGGCCACCCTACTGGCAGCCACGGTGGGCGTGGTCTGATTGATCCTATTTGCTATTTTTCTTTCATATGCGGGTAATTCCCCAAATTTGGGGAATTTTTTAATATTTGGGTAATTTTTGGGGAGTGCTATGATTTGGGGAATTTTAGGGAGTTCGCCTTTTAATAGTTTTATATGAATAATAATACATATAAAAAAATTACTTATTTTGATGAGTTTCTATTACATTCGCATTGTGTGAAAGTGTGCATGAGTTTTTGCAGCATTTATTTAATCTTGAATTACCGGCTGGTCGAACATGTACAAGCAAATTTCATAAGCCCATTAAAGTAAGAAGTTAGCTAGGAAAAAAATAAGCAATTTTATACCTTTCATGAACATGAAATTGAGCCAAAACTGTGTTGTCGAAAGTTCCAGAAGGAGAAAAAGTAGACCCACCAAAATATATACCGATATTATCAGAATCATAAGCTAGTTCCTCAGTTGTTAAGATACGCTGATCACTTGTCAGAATCGGCAAAATTGGACCATTATAACATATAGCTCCCCTACAACCAACCATATATTTTGGGGTAAAACTTCTCCACTTAAATTGCTAAGATCATTACAATATTTTTTTTATAAATATTTGCATAAACAACCCACAGAATTGGAGGTACCTATAATTTAAAGAAAATCGGACTATTTAATGTTTAATTTCTCTCTAACTTGTTTTATGTTTCTTTATAACTTTTTTTAACTACACATATATGCACATGAATTTAAAAATACAAACCGTTATAAAGTAAAATAAATTTGAAAATACTTGTTTATTGGAAATCTCTTGATAACACTACCCGACAAAAAAATATTCTCGACATTTGATTCCTATGTATTTCTGCTGATTCCAAATATGTAATCAAATGGTTCAAAAGTAGAACAGTTTTCGAGATATTTTGAAATTTCAGTTTTCGCGCTAAGAAGAAAAGGAGGATTACTACTCTGTCAATATCTTCGCCATTACCGTCTTGAGTTTTATGTTATTTCATTTCATTTCATTTCATTTTGAGAGGACGAAATACCCTTTCCAATTCCACATAAAATCGACGTTAAAGTGACGGAATTATGACGAATAAAAGATTTGTTTTTATGCAAAACATAAGTTAAATACAAGATGTATAAAATGTCGAGGATATCAAAATTTTTGAAATTTTGTCGGGTAGTGTAATTTGAAAATTTGTATGGGGAATTTTGGGCAATTATGGGTAATTTGAATATTTTTTTGGGTAATCTCAAGAATTTAAAACGGCAACGCTGCTACATACATACGTACATACGTAGTGAAAAATAAACGCAAAGCAAGGCTTGAATTAATATTAGAATAGGGGTATTCGCTATCCCTAGCAAGATAGCAAGATAGCACGGATTGCAAATATGCTAGACCAAAATATGCTACACATCGAGAGCACCCCATTGCACAGTCGTAGGAAATTTTAAGAAGCAGCTTTTCTTTTTAGCCAAAGGGACGCGTTCATCACTCACTTTTTAATAAATAAATCATTTTATTTTAGTAAATTTAATAAATACACACAAAACACAACATTTTAAGCAAAATTCGGATGCTCAAATTGAAATTGAAATTAGCAATTGGTAAATGTCAGCTGACACAGGGTCGCAATTAATTTCCTACACTTCATAGCAAATAAATATACATAGGTTTTGGTGTAGCATATTTTTGAGGTCTAGCATATTTCTGTGCGCCTATATTTTGTTGTTGTGCGTTGTAAAACTTTGCAATCCGTGCTACGTGCTGGGGTTATGCTATGGATAGCGAATACCCCTAATGTCTACACACAAATAGAAATAATGCAACCTGAAAAGGGAATAGAAAGTTGCAATAATAACAAAAAGGCGAAACTCTTTATAAAATAAATAAGTAAACAAAGCTACAAACGATGTACTTCCACATTAGGTACATACACACATACGTATGTATATCCATAAATATGCACTTCCAAATAAAGTACCTACAAGTTCGCTTAGGCATAAAAGAGGGCCGGTTGGCGAGAGGAGCGTGTGTGTAAAAGCTGCGCGACGCGAATTCGCTTGTTGTGCGGGTGTCGTCGACGTCCACTTAAATTTGATCGCGTACAAGGCTGCTGGGGACCATTAGACCGTCGACGGAGACAAAAACACACAGGTCATGTTGACAATAGTCGATGATGAATGTATGAATGTACTTTAAGTGTTTGTATATTTATGCATACATATGTACGAGGGATGTTAAGAAAGTTTTGCAAAATGGTGTTTTTTTATTTTTAGGAGAGTAAAGTCGCTACTGAAAAGCCAAGGTGATAAGCCAAACCTAATATAGCACCAATTAACACTGCTTTTTTGCGGAACTACTTAAAAAGCGATCACTTCTTGGTAGCGGAAATTACATGGTTACATCTAAATTTTTTCAGGAGGGGACTAACGCTTAAATTGGACTGCTGAGTGGAGGTGGTTCAACATAAAGTGGGAAGCTTCGCCAACTACATACTTCCCACTTATCAGGGGACTGACACATGCATATGTAAGTATGTAAGTGCAGCCAAGTTTTCCAGCAGGACCTAGATAAGATCGAATTGAATTCGCCGTGCATTCTATCTACTTCAAGATTAAGGTTAACTATAAGTTTGTATGTCCGGCGAACCCTTCGATAAGACTTGCCAACGTTTACTGCCATATTAGATGACTTCTCTTTTCTTTAACTCCAATTGTTCAGATCACATACTTCGTGTGGTTGGGTAACGTATTTGCTAAGACTTCAGCAGCATCGCTAAACTCGGTGTGGAAATCCCGCATTGCTACACCGTAAATAGTATCATTGCAGAGATGCAAAAAAGATCTTGTTGTGGTTGTAGTAGTAGCAACCGAGACACTTCCCGAAGGGAAATGTAGAGGAAGCCACAGTCCTTTGCCGGGTGAATCCGGTACGTTCTGGTACTAGTTCCTTCTGACACTGGTCCGACTATCGTGAGAACGATTTTTTTTGACATTTTTAACCTTATAAGCCGATGGATTTTAGTCGCCTATTGCGAGAGGCATTCCTTACAACGGGTATATACTCAGCCACCTAACCCGCTGCGTTCAAAGAAGGTCTCCAAGGGGCTTGACGATTCTTAAAACGATTAGGTTGCTAAACAAAATTCTTTTGATTTTTTATTAAGTTACTTCTTCTCCTTCTTCCTCTTCTTAGCCTTATTCTTCTTCCTCTTCGCCTTCCTATTCTTCTTCTTCTTCTTCTTCTTCTTCTTCTTCTTCTTCTTCTTCTTCTTCTTCTTCTTCTTCTTATTTTTCTTCTTCTTCTCCCTCTTCTTTTTCGTCTTCGTCTTCTTCTTAGCCTTCTTCTTATTTGGCATTTCGAGGTAAAAAAAACCAATCTTTAAATATTTGTTTGCAGCCCTCGTAAATACATTAGCGTTAGTTCATTCAAAAGTTGTTTTCTTTTTGTTGCAGGTAGTAAGCGCAAATGAAATATGCGACATTTTTTTACAGTTGTGTGCAAATGTTTATTAGTATGTGTAATATCTTATCGAGATGCTGTGTATGTGTATGCACGGTGTGCCTTCAGCGTTATTACAGATGTCGCAACAACAAAACTTAAATTAAATGAATTTAAATTGAACACGATGCCACAAAAAAATAATCGCACAAAAATATTTTGATAAAATGTTGCCGTGTTAGCAAATTCAGCAGCGTTCAGCGTTCAGCGAGAAAAAGATAACGTTTGATTTGAGGCTTGGGTTTCTTTTTGTTTTTCTTTTATTTTCCTTTACACGTTTTTTAAAACTAATTTTTCACTTTAAATATGATTTTCCAAAACTTAATTTTCGTCGATTTTAATAAGCTTTTTTATGACTTTGTAATTGTACCTAATTGTAATTTAAAATTAAATTCGCCGTACTTCAAGCGCGAATATTTTCCGCTCTTAAGAAATCACCACCCACATTTACATCACACTCTCACACACGCGGTTCATTTGTAATTAAATCAAATCTTTATCTGCTTTTTCCTCCATTTTCTTATAAAAAGCGCATAATAATAACGACTCTTCAATCTTCAAACTTTCCACTTGCTTGTTTCACTACAACCACAACCCCGACTTGACGCAATCCCGGCCGAATGCGTTGGGTGCGCGTTTCTTTTTTTTTCCTCTTCTTAAAGCAATTACAATCAATTTTAATTTTAAATCGCCTTTCACAATTCACCAACCAATTTAAAAATGCTTCAATTGTATTCTATTTGCACTTTTGCTTCATCTGCTTGGCCTTTTTTCTACTTCTTCCTTTAATTCAATAATAACATTCGGTGTATTCTGTTGCTCCGAAACGTATGTATGTATTTTACTCTCAAACGACAGTTTAAAGTTTTTTCTTTGCTCACGTCCGCTTTCAGATTTTCGTCTGCTTTCAGTCAAATCTCGTTTTATACTGTCCGCGCGCTTTGATTTTACTATCATTGCTACTTAAAATTACCGTTGTCAGCTATCAGCTGTGTCCGCGCGAAATCTCAGCGTTATGGCAGCTGGCAGCATTTTCGATGAGAATGATGGTGATGGAAGGTGGGCGATAGTTTATAGTGGGTGGGGGTTGGTCAGGGGGAATTGTGTGCCGAAATGAGCTACGATGGTTGGTCGACGCTGATTGCTGCCGGTGGCTGGCAAAGCCTTCGCTCATTATTCATGATTATGCTTTTTGCGAAATTGTCTAAGCGAATGAAAAAATTCGCAAGCGGAATGCAATTAGAAAAAGGCACTACACCCAGAAAAAAAATAGTGTGAAATCAACCAAAAATCAACAAATTTTGTGGTTAATTTTTTTCAACACGATGCTTAAGGTATGCCATCATGTAATCGTGTAAATTTAACACTACTGTCAAGTGTTAGTTTAACAGGATGACAACTGTAGAATTAACACTAAAAAGTATTGAGTCTTCCTGTTGATTTTACAATTTTAACTAGTTAATGTTACAATTTAAGCTGGTTAAATTAACACGAAATGGTCCTGTTGAATTAACAATAACATCTTTTTGATTTTACCTTAAATTTATTGTTAAATTAACTAGAAAGTCTTGCTGATTTTACAATTTATTTTTTTTACGAATAGTTTATACAGGGGCGATAGTACTTACTATCACTGGCACCGAGTAATATTTGGCCGCTAATGCAACGGTATATGCACCGCATGCTGCGTGAAAGACTCCATTCGCTAAACATCTCTTCGTGGTAAGAATTGCAAACTATGAAGAGGAAAAAGAAAATATTGAACATCAAAAACTTTTAGAAACAAAAATGCAACTTTTAACTTACCTGCGAACTAAAAATATAAATGAAAAAACCATTATCACGCACTGCCAATGATGCTAAACTCCCATCATTGCCACGGCACAAAATTTTCTTTTTGTTAAAAAAATAATATTAGTTTGTGTTTTGCACGAACAGCAGAACTTCAAACGTTGGAAAAATGGTGTAGTTTTGACGTTCTTTTTAACACTTTTTTAAATTATATTGACACTATCATCGTGTTGAATAAACCAAAATTCCAAATGACGTTTATGTTTGAACATTGTTTGGTGTTATATCAACCAACTTTTATTGTTAATTGTGGTTCTTGTTGTTTTAACATTTGTTTTCATGTTGTATTAACACTAAAATTGGGACGTCATTTTTCTAACATTTTTTTTAGTTTCTATTGACACTATTATCATGTTAAATAAACCAAATTCCAAATGACATTTAGGAATAAAATTTTATATTTGAATCATCTTGTATATTTTAAAATTTCTTCATGTTGTATCAACAATAAAATTTGGTTGAATTTACCAAATTTTCAGATGACAGTTACAAAGCCAAAATCATGTTTCAAACATCGTGTAATTTGAAAAAATTGTTGCTGTTCTATGTGTAAAGATCGATCGTGTTAATTTTACATGAATCGTGTTGATGATTTTTTTTCTGAGTGTACATACCCGGTACATATGTATTACTCGGAATGCTATCAGCAAAAGGGTTTTTTGTTATATGAAAGAAAATGAAATAGAAGGTTGACGAGTTCCTCGACTTTGTGGTCAGAGAAAAATATTTTATTGTGGTACTTGAAACTGTCAAAATTCGCCCTAAAACTCGCTTTTGCTAAGCAATTTTTACAAGTTGACTCCCCATACTCTCTATCTGTCTAAAATTAGCCATTCCTATCACATTAAACGATTTCCGTTTTTCTCCCCAATTTTTTAAGATCATTACTGGTCTGACTGCATTGTAAATGTTAGTCAAAGCAAAAAAGGAGAAGTAATCTGTAACTGTAACTAATACTCTATTGATCTGGATTCTCTAATGCTGTTAAAAACCATAGATAAATACCTCAACTCACTACTGGGTATAGCATAATCCGCTTTTCCATTGAAGCAGTTAGCTGCCATTTGCGTCTCTATCTGTTGGGCAAACTTTTATCATTTATCAACGCGCAAGAGAAACGCAGACTCTCCTAATTGTATGCCGCGATTTTTCATTCTACTCCTCAAGCCTCTCGTCTCACGTCCTCATGGTACTGTTCTTCTCAGACTCGTGGTTTCTCGATTTACGCGGTCATGGCAAACACATTGTAATAATAATAGAAATCACTGTTTTAGCATTCCTTCCTCTTTGACAAACGTCAATTAAGCGAATTCTTTTGTGTGTTCGGTAACTGAAATTATTTTGCTTTAGCGGTTAAAAATACCGCAGCTGGTATGAGCAATGCGCTACATACATAAATATGCGGCACCGAAAATGAAGCGCAGATTGTTATCACTTCAACATTTCTTTATTTTTGTTGTTGTTTTTATTTTTCGCTTGTGACAAGCGGACAAGTAAGCAAGTAAGTCAATTTACATAGTTGGCTAATAATAAAGCAGTAGCTGTCTACTTTTGGCCACGGCATATATAATGTATACATACATGTTGTTGCTATTTAAAATTCCGAACCCATTTACGCAGCGCTGCTTTAGCTATTTTTAGTGTTGCGTATGTACACCGGATACGTCGAAGTCCGGTTTCACGTTAAGTCATCAATTCATTGCTTGAGAAGACGTCATTCAATCATTGTAAAGTTAGTTGCTTTCGTTGCTTGCACTACTCTCCTGATCTACCATATGTACATTAGATGAGTTTTTTTTTTGTATGGGACTCTTTAAACCTTCTCAGATCCTCCCTCCGGCACCGGAATATGAAAATAGCATGTTTTAGAGTAAGTAAACTGAAAAAAAAATTTCACTTTTCCAAAAACTGGATGGAGCTACACCGAAAAGCGCGCATATTCCCAGAATTTCAAGGTATGTTTAGATTTATGTCTGAAAAAAGTTAGGATTTTGCACAAGTAAAAAAATTGATACCCACCCATACGAAGAATTAACCGCTAAATCGAATGGCATATTCAGTTTCTTGATACACTGCCCAGGGAAGCTAATATCGCGGCCTAAAATGACCATTTTCTCTTTTTTCTCATGTATCTTCAACTTCTTGCCCTATACTCTTCCCGAAAACGGAAATTATTTTTCAACTAAACCACACGGTAGGCTGCGTTATTTAATGCGCTTTCTATAAATGTATAGCTATTAAAAATCGCTTAATATTTGGATGAGTTCATCAAGTTTAAGTGAAATAAAGTCGGGTATAAAAGGGTAACATACCATAAAATTTCTAAATTTTTTTAAAAATTTTGCTCTTGAAGACGTTTTTTTGGGTTATTAGTGATTGTTTTATTTGGTTGGATAACTCCACAAATGTAAAAAAAAAATTCGGAAGATCGAGACCGTGGATAGCGGAAAAAACCGTGGACTCGGATGGCCCCAAAATATTATTGGGCAATATTGGTATCAAATTAAAGGTCTTAACTAGGGCTTGCATATGGAACTCATTACATGCCAATTTCTTAGCCAATTTGCGATATACTGGCGAATAAGTGGTCCAGGATGACTACAGAATATTTTAAAGGATATCGGCGACATTTTAGTCTAATTTTTGACTTATATGTGTCGAAACGGTGGACACAGCAAAATGGATTGGCTTTACATTGAAGTCCTAGGTAAAATCTTTATTTTGATACCCATATTGCCCACAAATGTTTTGGCGCCATCCGGCTCCACTTTTTGTCCGTTATCCGGGGTCTCGATCTTTATATTTTTTTTGTATTTGTGGAGTTAACCATCCACATAAAACTAATACTAATAACCCAAAAAACCGCCTTCAAGAGCAAAATTGTTAAGAAAAATAACAAATTTTAAGATATGTTACCCTTTTATACCCGACTTTACTTCACCTAAACTTGATGAACTCATCCAAATATTATTCGATTTTTAATAGCTATACATTTATGGAAAGCGTATTAAATATCGCAGCCTACCGTGTGATTTAGTTGAAAATTAATTCCCGATTTCGGGAAGAGTATAGGGCAAGAAGTTGAAGATTCATGAGAAAAAAAAGAAAATGGTCACTTTAGACCGCGATATTAACTTCCCTGGGGAGTGTACCAAAAAACGGAATACGCCATTCGATTTAGCGGTTAATTCTACGTATGGATGGATATCAATTTTTTTTCTCGTGCAAAATCCTAACTTTTTTCATACATAAATCTAAACATACCTTGAAATTCTGGGAATTTGCGCGGTTTTCGGTGTAGCTCCATCCAGTTTTTGGAAAAGTGAAATTTTTTTTTAGTTTACTTACTCTAAAACATCCTATTTTCATATCCCGGTGCCGGAGGGAATATCTAAAAAAAAACTCATCTAATGTACATACATAAATACATACCTACGTCATTACTATTCTGCATCTACAGTTTAGATTCTAATCACACTATTAATTACAATGAATCAATCAGTTTCAGTTGTGAATGTGAAGCGGCTGTTGCATATTAACAAGTTAATACTCGTATTTGAATGAATAGTCGCCAGGTGAGTCATATGTAGTAATGATTCATATAGATTTTATAGACTAATTATTTCATTTTTTACATATATATAATACTTCTATTTTGCTAACAACCTATCTACTCAATGTGTTTCAGTTCTGGTCACGGTGAACTCGTTTCTGACTGCATATGTAATTTGTGCGCATGCGTCAACACAAGCAAAAGTCGTATATGTGAATATATGTCACACACACATTTGTAAAATTGTAGTAGCATTACAGAAAAAAACAGAAGGGGGATTAAATGGGGTTGTTATTCCCTTCATATAAAACTTTCATGATCGTTATAAAAACACAAAGCAGTAGATTAAACAATGAAATGCCAATCTTTCGAAAACAAAATTGTACACATGTATTTATTATTTCAACGTAGTTCACAACCAAATAACTTATGTATGCATACCTACATGCTAAAAATAAGGCAGATAATTTATATTTTCGTAAATTAAATAAAGTCACAACATATATATCGTCGTTGAAATTTCATAACCGCCTAAGTGAAATTGCTAACCGCCTAAGCGGCACTTGTGCCAAAAATAAAATTTGCCAATAATTCAATATGTTCCTACTTCTATACGAAGTTGATACTTTTTTGAACTCATGCCCAATTGTTGAAATCTAGTTTTCAAACAAAATTATCTAAATATCTTTGTTAAATATAATACCTATGTATTTCATATTATCAAATTTTTCTGTTGTCCCCCTTGTCTTTGTAAAGAAATGTTTAACGACGCCCATGGAGTCTTGCTTCCCTTTCTTACAGTATATCGTTACTGTGAAGTTTGACCAACAAAACAATTGAATAGTAGCAATATAGAAGTATTATATATATGATTTTTTATGAGCTACTAGAGGTTACCCTTGGGTTTCACACCACGTGCTTTTAAAAATATTAGCATATTGAGCTTGTTCTAAAAATTATATAGAAAAAATATCATTCTTGACGTCAAAGATAGTTTCCTTACTTTTTTTTGTCCGTTGAGTATATAATTAGCTCTGTTCAATAATAAAAAATTGTTACGAATTTTTCCTAAAATGTGTAATTTTTGTATGGAGAACTTTCATGTTTTATGAAAAATTCGTAACAATTTTTCGTTATTGAACATAGCTATTATCTCAAATTCCCTCACACCAATTGTGAGCACTCTACTACAAATGTTTCAAGAGATTTTTGATGTGAAAGTTTCAGTTTGTATGGGATGTGCCCATCCCTGCTTTACCAAGACCTAGTGTCTTTATCCGTTGAGTACGTAATTATCTCATATGCCACCACACCAATTTTCAGTACCCTACTATAAAGATTTCAAGAGATTTTCGATGTGAAATTTTGAGTTTGTATGGGAGGTGCCCATCCCTGCTTTACCAAGACCTATCGCTCTCATCCGTTGAGTACGTAATTATCTCATATGCCCCACACCAATTTTCAAAACCCTACTATAAAGATTTCAAGAGATTTTCGATGTGAATGTTTCAGTTTGAATGGGAGGTGCCCATCCCTGCTTTTCCAAGACCTAGTGTTTTTATCCGTTGAGTACGTAATTATCTCATATGCCCTCACACCAATTTTCAATACCCTACTACAAATATTTCTAGAGATATTCGCTGTGAAAGTTCCAGTTTATATGGGAGGAAAGTGCCCATACCTGCTTTACCAAGACCTGAATTGTTTATCCGTTGAGTATATAATTATGTATTCTTCCTTCACACAAATTTTCGTTATTCTAGTACAAATACTTCAAGAGATATTACGAAAAACAGGAAAATTTTGTATGGGAGGTGCCCATCACTGGCTTTTAATCAGATTAAAAATATAATAATATATAATACAATGGCGCTATTATAACTCTGACGAGTTTTATGGCCGAGCTTCTCTCCCAATTCGAGGTGTGCTCCTTTTTGTTTTTTCCTACTAATTGGGTGGACCTACAGTTTTATGCCGGCTCCGAACGGCGAATGCATTATTTGTGAGAAGCTTTTTCATGGCAGAAATACTCTCGGAGGGTATGCCGCCCACTGCCGAGAGGTGACCGCTGCTCTTAAAAAACCCAATAATTGGATTTTTACTAATTAGAAAAATTTTTTGGTGTTTGCTCGGGCTGGGATTTGAACCCGAGACCTCTGGCATAGCAGGCGAGCACTCTACCCACTGCACCACAGCGGCCACATAGATTAAAAATATGCCTATAGTAATTACCGGGTGAAAATACCTAGATGTGCAAAGTTTCGTGAGGATCCGTTCAGCGGTTTTCGCGCCAATTGAGTTTAAACACAATTTCCATTTCACATTTCGTCGTACCATACGAAAACTAACATATTTAAAATTTCTGGCGAAAGCTATCAATAAAAAAATTCTGTACGAAAAGTAGAACATTTGACTTTTGGCCGACGAAAAGTAATAAAATCGACTTTTGGCTGACGAAAAGTATCAGTAATTATATACTGTTTTTACATTAAAATTGTTGTTGTTTAAACGAAATTGATAGTTTTCGTCAGCCAAAGTGGATTTTATTACTTTTCGTCAGCCAAACTCGATTTTATTACTTTTCGTCGGCCACAAAAAATCTGATGTTAGTTTTCGTATGGTACGACGATTTATAATATAAGATATCTAATAAAAACATTAAATAGGGAACGTGATATGTCGATAAAAAATAATTCATATTACAGAGAAATAATAGATAATTAATTTTAGACAGCATTTCAATTTATTAGCTCCCTCACGAAGAAGCTAAAGAGTTAAAATTTTCCTGGAAGTTTTTACTTGGGGTATTCTCAAAAAAAGTTTTTATACAAAGAACTTAAAGCATCTCAGAAAGAAATAAAAAAAGTATCATAGCATTCTGTCTTCAGATTCGTTAAACTGCAACGTTGTCTGCAATACGATTCTGTGAGTACGCCTGCTGAGTCTAGAGGCAGTACGATCGTGGTGTTATCATAAACAACTACCTCCGCCCAAACACTGAACTTTAGTAGGAATTTTAAGTTGAGATTACTCTCAAGGCAAGAATGGAGAAGGTATAGCGTGCATAAGAAGAAATTAAAATCAATCTACACCATAGCTCAGAAAAATTGTATGAGAGGATGTGTTAAAATGTGTCTCATCTATTATATAAAAATAAGTCGCATTTTCCTCCCTGATGATTTAACTCCAGAACGGCTGGGCTGAATTAAATGAAATTTTGCACGTAGTTTTCGATTGAGCCCGAGATGGTTTATGGCCAAAAAAAGTATAAGAATCCGGGATGGTTTTGGAGATATTCCACAAAATGTGGACCAGGGTAACCCTATAACGGGATCGTACGATATGGGTATCAAATGAAAGGTGTTGACGAGTGCTTGAACAAGGTGTAGTTATTGGTCCCATATAAGACCCCGTATTCGAGGTATTTCCTGAAATATGAACCAGGTGTGACCCCAAACGGGTTTTCTACAAAATGGGTATCAAATAAAAGGTGTTGGTGAGTATTTAAAAAGAGGTGATTTTCAAGACCCTATGCGACCCGTTTTCCGAGATATCGACCAAAATGTGGACCAGGGGTGACCCTAGAAAGTTTGGAGGGATAGAATAGTCATAGGGATAGGGCTAGAGATCTGGATAGGGATAGGGATAGGGATAGGGATAAGGATAAGGATAAGGATAGGGATAGGGATAGGGATAGGAATAGGAATAGGGTTAGCGATAGGAATAGGAATAGGGATAGGTATAGAGATAGGGATAGAGATACGGCTGCACGGCAATCTAGGACTTTTCCTTTATGCTTTATAGGAATAAATTTTAGGCAGAACAACGTCTGGCGGGTCAGCTAGTTTACTTATACATACGAGTCAAAACGCCGATCTCTGATCTACACAGATATCTAAGTTGCCGGTTATGGAGTTTTCTCTGAGCAATGAAGCATATCAACATATTCCAAGTGCAATAGTTCGGCATAGAGCGCGCCTACAAGTTCATGTTTCAGAGCGCAGCGGAAGAATGCGAGGTACCTACACGTAATTCAGACCACGGGAAAATTATGAGAGATATTGTATGGGAGAGTCCAGAGCGATTTGCGCTACATTAGTTAAAATGTCTGTGATGTTTCTCATATATGTACTCACATGAGTCAAAATGTCGGGGACTGACCTACATACATAAGTAGAAAGGCAATGCTCATGACGCTCAACCCTGCTTAACTACAATATCGTCCGAGATTGTGAAAAGATTCACAAATGTGATCGAAGTAATAGCAATTTAAGTCATGGCCATCTCGTTCATCTGGATTCTATGGAGAGCAATGAAAAGGTTCATTGGAAGAACTACCGAAAACCGGCGAAAACAGTAAAGAATCGGTAACTTATTTCTAGAGACGAAATCCTTGGCAATTTTAAAGCCTCAAAATATGTAAGATAGAGCCAATTGCCCATTAGCCGATCGGTCATGACCTCAGTAGATTTATTGGGCGAACCAAATCATTTGAACTGAGCAATGCGCTAGTGATAAGTGGATCATATTAATAAAAACCAAACATTTGCTTTTGCTAAGATTTCAGATCTTTTACTCAAGTTTTGAAACTTAGTTCATACAAAGTGAAGTGTATTAAAATGACGTTGTGTGTTTAAATTAGACCTGGTACAATACCTTCACACGGTAAAATTTGTGGTTTTTATGAATGGAGCAGTGCGGATTTTACCTACATGTGTCGGCTCTCTCTCTATCTCTTTTTATCTCTCTGTCTCTCTCTCTCTCTCTCTCTCTCTCTCTATCTCTCTCTATCGTTCTGCTAATAACATAGATATCGGTTAATTAATGCATACTTTTAGGCGGAGTAGACATTTTTATTGTAACTCTACCAAATAGATCACATAACAGTCACCAAGCTGCATGTATTTGAGTTTCATTGAAATATGTGTGGATATGAAATAATTTAGCTGAGAAGTGGTTAATAATGGCTGGTAGAGATAGTTTCGGACAGCACAGCAACCAACCAACAAGCCGCCTTGAAATATGCAATAAATTTAATATTTTCTTTTTTATGCCATCTAAATGCTTTTGGAAATTTGCGCAGAAATTTAACACACATTTTACGCACAACAAACGACATTTGTAAGTATGTTAGAACATAATTATATTTACCATCCTTTTCACTGGAATTAATTTGTTCGTATTTTCATTAAAAATTAATACATCTGTATGTAGAGCTGTAGCTTATCTTGTAGTAGGTATTTGTTTGGATTCGTGGAAAAAAGCCGGCACATTAAGTCACTTTAACACTCACATACAATTTCGCAGTAATAGATTTAGTCACATATAAACACATACACGTAGGGCATACACATACAACCATACGCCTATAAATTTTCGTGCATGCGTACGTTAAATATTTCGCTTTCCTCAAGTTATTTTACTACGATTTTTTAGGGTCACATTCATTAATATAATGACTACTACGATGGCGATGGCGGTATCAGCAGTAGCAGCAGCAGCAGCAGGGAAAGCGACGACAGCGACCAACAAAGTTGTCGGGTGCATTGGTCGGTCCAAGGCTTATCCAAATAGAGGTTATATTACCTCCGGTTTTATGTGTGTGTTTTCTTTAAAAATGTCAATGGGAAAGAGAAGGGAAATGAATTTCAAGGTAAAATTTTTGCCAATTCGTTTTGTCTGACATTCACACTTTTTAGTATACATACACAATTCCAATCAGCTTATCTACTGCGATATCCTTCTTTAGATAATTCTTGGGTCGGTCGAATGAATGACGACGACTGACAATTGAAATGTTGTATGTATACGAAAAGAATGTGCATGGAATGCAATTTTGGGGCGGTGCAAAGGGAAGCAGTTGACATGGCTAGTATCTAGTAATGCGAAGGGTGGCGGGGGGTGCGGTTTACTGAAAGATACACACTTATGCAATTTTGGTAGTAACAAATACATACATATTCACCGCATGCAAATTATGTATATATCTACATTAGGATGGTACCGAATTGTATGGAGACAAATTGTATAGCATATTTCCTCAATCTCATCAACTAGCTCGATGCTAATACATATCGCACGTTTTATGCAATATGGATTTAATTCGAAATTTTCGATTTCTGGGAATTTGCCGTATATTTCAATAACTGGGTCATGCCTTTGAGTCTAGTCTTATAAAATACTCAAAAAGTTAAAAATTGCGGAAATAGAAGTGATTTTGTAGTTAGCCGTAGAAGTAAACTCTTTGAAATTATAAAAGTTTGTTTGCGTTTTCCCAAAAAAAAAAATTTTTTTTGAGTTATATCCCTATTGAATAAAACTTGCGATATAGTCGAAGTTACCACATATAAGTTTTTGTCCCGGAGACGGTTAAGGGGTATCGCACAGAGTTCAAAGTTTAGATTATTATATAAAGATCAATAAATTAAATTCAATTTTTTTTTATATCTAATGCCTAAAATCGATTGTCCTGTACTTAGGGATACGAAATATAAATTTTTGTACCGATCGGAGACGATTAAGGGGTATCGCATAGGGGTCCTGTATAGTAATATAAACTTTAATCCTTCTGGGACATCCTTTAACCGTCTGCGATCGGTACCAGAATTTATATGCTGTATCTTTGAGCGTACTTAAACCGATTGAGTTAAACTTAAAAAAAAAAAATAATATTGATTTGATTTTTAGCACCACCCTAATGTAAATATGTATGTATGCCCGGGCTGGTGCACACAAAAATTAAAAATGCTTAATATACATATTTTCTTTAAACAAATTTACACTTCTTTTTAAATACACTAAAAATAATTTATTTTAAACTTTAATTTGTTTTCGACGCCTTTGGCAATCACTTTAATTAACTTGAATTGGTCACTCTTCATTGCTCAATCGATTTATTTCATTCGTTATTCGGCTTTTATGGTTTTTTTCTATTGAGCTCTGACGATATTGCACACAAATAATTTGAGGTAAAATTACTTTAATCAATTACTCAAGTAACACGCCTTTTTTCAATTCTCTTTTATTGAACAAAAACTTTCATGCAATTCAATTTGCTTGTGCAGCAAAAAAAAAAAATCGCGTCCTTTGTGCCGGAAAATTTACGACGAATTGATGTTCACAATTCAACTCAACACGGAATATCGTCGGGTGCTTCTGCCTAGCTAACGTTTTATGTATGTATATGTGCATGTATATACCGCTAACTGACCCACAGCGCCCACTTTCTTGGGTTCGCCCGCCCATCCGCTTCGTTTGTCTTACACACACGCCGAGGAAATGCCGAAAAGTTAGTAAGTAAATAAAATTCTGCGAAAATGTCTGTAATGTTGCCATTTATATTTTTGCTTGTGGTTTTCATTATTGTTATTGTGGTTTTTGTTATTGTTTCCATTGGTGTTGTTTCGCCAAAAATCATTGTATGTTTGTATATACATAAGTGCGACAAGGGCATAAAAGCGCAGACAGCCAAGTCATTCGCTCCGTGTTGACGCAATTTTTATTATTGTTATCATTTATGTATATGTGTGTGTCTATTATTGTTGTTGTTTATACATACATACATATAATATCATAAATTGTAGGGGTTGCTAGCTGCATGCTTCGGGTGCCTACAAACGAAGTGTTTTTTATGGTGTTTGTGTACGAACAATGTTGCTTCTTGTAGGTACGTGGGCTGCAAATACTAACTTTTGATGCTATGCACTAAAAGGAGAGTCTTTCGATGGAAAAAAAACCATTACATTTTTAAGAACATAGATGGATTGTCTTTAGTAGAAAAGATTATACTTAAAACACATATTTTATTATTTATTTTATCCTCACATTAGTCAAATTAAAAAATTAGGCAAAACATCATTAAAAACCAACCTGCAATTTTTCCATTCTTTTCTTTTTGCAGCATCGATTTCACACTGTGTTTTTGCCTCAACTCATCAAGTCTGTTCCGGCGTAGCAAAGCGCTCAATTTTCTATGCTTACTGTAATTGGTTTAAGTCTTTGCTAAATTTAGTTATAAGCTAAGTAAATGCAAAGCTTTTTCATCTTTCAGCTCTTATGTTGTTTGCAGCGCACAAGCCTTGTCACAAATTAGGTTGCGTATACGACATGGCGAACTTTAGTTTAGCTCATTTTGCCGTATATTAAGCTCTTCGATTAACATTAGATATGTACATATGTACAGTGGCGAGCATTAATGGATGAATGTTTCCCACTTCTGTGCTTATGTGTTCATAAAACTTAATCCAAGCGCCTAATTTCAACCAAATTTTTTTTATTAATTAGCATATATATTATTTTAATAGAAAACATACAAAGAAATTTAATTCCATCTTGATTACCACGTTTTTCAGGGCGAAAAACTCAAACATCCACATTCATCCAATTTTGCTCGTGAGGAAAAAAATTATTTGGTATGGAGTAATATTATTTCCTCCGTAGCCCCTTATATTTTGGGGCTGTTTTAATGTGCGTTGGCATGCTTTCCTTTAG
The DNA here is from genome assembly GCA_960531455.1 of Urophora cardui. Taxonomy (NCBI): domain Eukaryota; kingdom Metazoa; phylum Arthropoda; class Insecta; order Diptera; family Tephritidae; genus Urophora; species Urophora cardui. Next base: position 14,744,313 of record OY482674.1, read on the forward strand.
TTCTGCTATGGCTACCCTTGGTTTCTTGGCCCATTCGTCCTCAACTCGCGGCCAAAGTTGATTAAAATTTGTGGGAACTTTTTCGTACACCGCCATCCTCTTTTTTAAAAATCCCATAGATTTTCGATGGGATTAGGATCTGGGCCTTGGAAGCCCACTTTATCACACCAAATCATTGGCTAGATAACCAGTTTCGCATGATTTTCGCCTATTTTTGGGGTTACCGCCTTGCTAAAATAGCACCTCGTCTTCGGAATATGCGCTTATTCCGGCGAACTCAGGCAAATCTATTCTTAAAATATGGAGATAATCTTCCTTTTTCATAGCTCCACCTATTTTTATTAACGGATCAAGTTTCCATCAGGTGAAACCGCCCCAACCCCTATAATTTCCTCCACAGTCTTCTTCGCTTGGTGCCTTTGGAGTGTTTCATGTGGCCAGTGCCAAAAGTATTGTTTTCCATCCGACTGGAAGCAATTTATTTTTGTTTCGTCTGACCATATAACTCTTCTCCAGTCTGATAGCAAACAATACTTTTGGCACTGGCAACATGAAACACTCCAAAAAGACCAATTAAAGAAAACTGTAAAGCATGGAGAGGGCAATTTTATGGTTTGGGGCTGTTTAACCTCATGGAAACTCGATCCATTAATAAAATTAAGTGGAGCTATGGAAAAGGAAGATTATCTCCATATTTTAAGAATAGATTTGCCTGAGTTCGCCGGAATAAGCGCATATTCCGAAGACGAGGTGCTATTTTAGCAAGGCGGTAACCCCAAAAATAGGCGAAAATCATGCGAAACTGGTTATCTAGCCAATGATTTGGTGTGATAAAGTGGGCTTCCAAAGCCCAGATCCTAATCCCATCGAAAATCTATGGGATTTTTAAAAAAGAGGATGGCGGTGTACGAAAAAGTTCCCACAAATTTTAATCAACTTTGGCCGCGAGTTGAGGACGAATGGGCCAAGAAACCAAGGGTAGCCATAGCAGAACTAAAGGAAAGCATGCCAACGCACATTAAAACAGCCCCAAAATATAAGGGGCTACGGAGGAAATAATATTCCTCCATACCAAATAATTTTTTTCCTCACGAGCAAAATTGGATGAATGTGGATGTTTGAGTTTTTCGCCCTGAAAAACGTGGTAATCAAGATGGAATTAAATTTCTTTGTATGTTTTCTATTAAAATAATATATATGCTAATTAATAAAAAAAATTTGGTTGAAATTAGGCGCTTGGATTAGGTTTTATGAACACATAAGCACAGAAGTGGGAAACATTCATCCATTAATGCTCGCCACTGTACATAATATGTATATACTATGTGTATGTATTTTTGCATGGAAGCTTTTGCAGGTGATTTGAGCTTGAGCTGAATTGAGTCATATATACCCGGTTGTGTATTTAATAAAAAAAAAATGAGTCATGAAAGCGGAAATGAAATTCGCTTGAAAATATTCTGTCTATTAAGCAACAATTAATTGGAACATATGATATTTTATTCAGCTTTTAGAACGATCAAGAGCTGTCTGAGGCCTCATTATCACCTTCGTCTTCAACGGTAGTGCTAAAGGAACCTTATCGATACGTTTATGAAGCGTAGCTGAAACCAGATGCAAAAGGTGCCATTATATTCATTTTCTGATTTAGGGGAAATGCACAGAGGTCCACGCTAATTCATATAGATATCCGTTTTAGACGATAATCAGCTAACGCAACTACGATCTGGATTCTATAGTCTACAGATTTTGATACCACACCAAACGTTTGTACATACATACATATGTCCAGCATTAGCATAATCTCCTCACCATATTAAATACTCCTTCGCATGTTCCCTTAAACCAGCTCATTACTACTACTTTCCTTCTGTTTAATCTCCGTCCAAACAGTACGTTTCCTGGGCCTCAAGTTAGATGATTTCCATGGTAGCTAGCTTTTATTGTCTCTCCAATTAAAGGAGCTATATATCTCTCTCATTCTTGTATAGGCTATTGTTAGAAAAAAGTCAAGCAAAGCTAGAGTCTCTATTTCCAACCTATCGCACCCTAAATCATAAAATGATATAACTCAAAATTCAAAAATTTTCAGGAGAGCCAAAAAACTGTTTATTCTTTAGAGGCAATTATATGGAACAAAGTCGCGTATGATAGCAATTTTCCAGTCAAAAAAGACACTGTTTGGAAAAGATTTTTTGGCCAGTGGCTAGAGATATATTCTTAACATACCACTTCCACACATGTAGTACGACAAACATTCTAATACAAATACGTGTCACCACGTTCTACCATTACTGCTGCACAACCATTACAGCTACTTCAATTCGCAGCTAATTTCGCGTACTGAGTAATTTTTGCCGCAGCACAAAGCAGCCCAAGTTTATTTATCTAATTTTCCTTGTTGTTTTTTTATGTGTTGCACCAAACAAAACTGCCATAAGTAATACTTCATTCACTATATACTTAATAAGAAAATATGTTTGTGGTAGCGTCTAAGCGAACTTTCTAAGTGCATTTGTATCGCGCGTGGCGCCGCTTCTAATTGTTTTGCAGTTTGTGTCTGTGGTTAGCAGAGCTGTGCTATTTACTTGATATATAGTATACTAATGTATGCACATATGTATATCATATGTGTGCTTATGTTGATTGTATGCTGCGTATTTAGTTCGTGACTCACTTTAGCTGCTTATTTATTTTCGTTGCACTTGCGTGAGTTGTTGTTTGTTAGCTTTTAATGCACTTTATTGGCAAGTTTGCGTTTTCTTCTGAACATTGCCACTTAATTAATTTGCCGCTGTTTGCTTTCGCGTATCGCCTCTTTATTTATACTCTGAAAAAAATACCCGTAGTTAAACCAACAACTTTCGGCTGTTGAATCTCCGTCTTTGATTCAACAGCAAAAGTATTTGTTTTTACAGCAAAGTTTTTGATCCAACAATCTATTCAAAAACGGGCGTTGTTGATTCAAAAACTTGCTTGCCTTTAAAAAATTTTTTGTGAGAAAATATTTTTTTGTGAGAAAACCAACAAAAAAAAATAATGATGGAGAGAAGATGAAGAGAAAAATCCAAAAAAAGTATATTTTTAGCAAGGCTGCTCAACGAAATGAACAAAATAATTTTGTTTCAAAAAATATCAATAAAAAATATCCAAAAATTATTTTGTTTTGCTAATTAACAGAAACAAAATTTTTTCGTTTCAAAAATTATCAATAAATCTTTAATCAGAATAATTTTGTTTCGTTGATATCAAAAAAATTAACAAAAATTGTATTTGTTTTTATTTATGTACGTATGTACATACATACAAACATATGTAAAATTTATTTTCTTCATAGAAAACGAAATTATTGAAAAGTCAATTTTTTCGTTGAAATTTGAAACTATATTTTTTTGAAATAATTGTTTTGATAATTATCAAAACAAAAAAAATTTTGTTAATTTTTTTTGATAACAGTTGAAACAAAATAGATTTTGTTATGCTTTTTACGTTTATAAAATCGAATATTTCAACAGAAACAAAATTTTTTTTTGTTTATTGTTAAAAATAACGTTATTTTGCAGCCTTGATTTTTAGCAACAATTTTCTCACCGTTGTTGATTTAAAGGCAAAAGTATTTGACCCAACAGTTTCCGTTGTAAACAAAACTAATGAGAACAAATTTTTTTAATTTTGTTTTTACAATGATTCAAATAATTCATGGATTCATTTTTAGGAAATGGAAGTATAAATAGGTTACTACAATTCAATATAATGTTGAATGTTGCACTATGTGATGATTGGATTGAATTTCAGATTGATGTCATGGTTCGAATGCGGAGGAGAATATAAAATAAAGAAGAAAGATCAGAATAAGAAATAAGATAGCAATCAGTGAATGATAAGAAGGAGAGAAGAATAGGAGAACAAGCGGAGGCTACATATTTGCAGTTGGGACCCGGGCGGAGAGAAGATGAAGAGTAAAATGCAAACAGAAATTTATATTTAGGTGAAAATTTTTTCCAACAATCTCCGTTATTGACTTAAATCAACAACGCTCGCACTTTTGAAACAACAACGGAGCGTTGTTGGGCACATTTCAACTGCGGAAAGTAGTTGATTTAACAATGAAAGTCTTTAGATTTACCACGTTTTTTTTTTTCAGAGTAATGTTACTTATATATATTAAGCTAGGCTAAACGTATGTGTTCGCTACTTTGACTTTGTTAAGACAAAATTGCGTTTTCTGTTTGTTGTTTTGTTCATGCGGGAAGCTTCATTGTGATCATTTGGTTTTCCTGTATGTGTAAAGAAATTTACCAAGATTTTTGTAAGTCACTCTCTCACTTGCTGTTTATATAATGTTACTCTTTAGCTTCATTCACTCTCTTCCTTTGTGTATTACGTGCTGGCATGCTAGTCTGTTGGTCTGCAGCTATTTTAGTAAAGGCATAATTTTGCATTAGTCAAATCTCTTTGCATTAAATTTAACTAGCATATGTATGTATATTTTCACTTAGACCTAAACCACGTGAGAATTGCTGCATACTTGTCGAAATTCTTATGAATTGTCGCATTGTATTGGAAACAATTAACATACAAATAAAACGATAAAAGACGTAAGCTCACAGAGGGATGGAAGGAAGGATTCAAATTCAAATCGGATCTAAATACAATGTTCATATGCTAATCATAAGAGACTTAATTTTGTATAATATTTTAATTCATTAACTCATCCACCAACTGGTTCTCTTGGTTCCCAATTTGACTGGTTCGAATAAAAATATTTCAGTTAGAAAATTGTTTTGTCGGAAAATCTCGATGGGGATGTTCTCAGCCTAAAATTTCATACGAAATATATAGAAGATCACAGGCAATAAAAAAAAAATACGATGCCTTGAAACATGCAACAAAAAGCGAATATAATACCTTAAACTATGCAACAATATGTTGGTATGTACACTAGGCCGTCTAAGGATTATGTTTCTCCACTTATCACTGTTTGTACCTCAGATAGAGTCTCTCCTCTCTCCCTCTTTACTGAGACTGAAATCATGCAGCTTGGACATATACAACATATAGTCCAACACGTTTATGTAGTTCTTAGCCCTCATCTTTCGGCCAAATTTCAAATCTGTTGAAGCGGCAAACATGAAAACGTCATTAAAAAGTTGAAAAGAATAAGTGATTGAAGCTTCAATTCATGGCTAACTTTGTGCGTGCTGCTTTTGTGTTTGATTTACAGCTTCACTGAATACATCTTGCACGCAAATTACTTCAGTTGATCCAATTTCCCTTTATCAGTCTCGTCGCACATCCACTAAGCGAAATTTAGTAGTGGTAATTTAATTTTTTTTTGCACTTTTTTATGAATTTTTTTTTTAACTTTTTATTTGTTTATCTTTGTTGTTTTTTTAGCTCTCCATCCTGTTGTCTATGTAGTGTTTATCTCTTTTCTAGCTCATTGTTGTGGCTGGTCATTTTGTTTGGCTCATAAAAAACTTGGCGGCGGCGTTGCGCAGGTCATCATGAAAGCACAGCTTTTGTAGGTGAAGATATTAAATTTATTTTTGTTTCTGTTTATTTTTCGCAATTTTGCCACTGGTTATTGTTATCTAGACTTTGTTGTTCTGCTGTTGTTTTTACTAGCTTTGCTGTATTAACTTTTGTTTACATTAAAATTGAATTTTTAAATGTTTTTGAGTTTTTTTTTTGAAGTTTTATTTGCTGCTTGATGGAAAAAGTGTAAATTTATGTAAATCAGCTAATTTCTTTGGCGCTGTTTTATAGGTGAACATTATTTAGAAGAGAGTTTTGTGAAGAAAGTCATAAAAAATACAAAGAAAAAATATAAGAAAAAAAGATGAGAAAAAAAAAATATAATAGCAGAAGAGAGGGAAGTGAAGAGAGTAGCAATTGTGATGCAAAATGTAGGCGACTTAATAAAAGTGAAACATTATGCAATTTTTTTTTATCTTAACCATCCATTTTGGTAGTTCTTTTTCGCGCGCTTTAGCTGATGACAAGTGTAAAGTGACATAAAATTCAAAATAGCACAAATGTGATAAGTAACGTGTGTCTAAGCATGCTTAATAGCTTAATAAAATACACGAAGAAAGCTCTTATGATATCGTTATCGCCTAGAGTAAGTACGCAATTCCATGCAACTTTGACTACAATAACTTGGCACTCAAAGTGTTACTTATGCATTTGTTCGCAATGGGATTTTCTTTAAAACAAGACAAAAAGTGGTTTATGCTTGACAAAAGTTATTATTACTTCATTTTAGGTGCAGAACTTTTCTGCTGATGCGGAAATCTTTACGAAAATCCCGGTGTGAAAGACATTGAAGATGGCAGGACAGCAGGATCAGCATGATCTCTTGGAGTCATTATGTGTAACTCAAATTCTGATGATAGGGATTGTTTTGATATCTCTAAAAAATCGCCTCGAATCATCCCCATCGAAAAGAGCTAAAGTTATGTATAGTCGGGAAGTCCGCGATGAAAACACCAAAGAATTTTCTGAAGCCTTATATTTTCAGAATAGGTTGGATTTTAGTGTTGGAATGTAACTTTAGAGTCAGCAATTCTATTTGCTGCGATCTTTTGCGTTCTTTGAATAAAGATTTTGTTTGAGCAGACCCCTAGTGAATTGGCTGGCGAATAATTTTCTAGAACATTTTAATAATAATAATACAATGGCGCTATTATAACTCTGACGTGTTTTATGGCCGAGCTTCTCTTCCAATTCGAGGTGTGATCCTTTTGTTTTTACTGCTAATTGGGTGGACCTACAGTTTTATGCCGGCTCCGAACGGCGAATGCATTTTTGTGAGAAGCTTCTTCAAGGCAGAAGTACACTCGGAGGGTATGCCGCCCACTGCCTAGAGGTGACCGCTGCTCTTAAAAAACCCCAATAATTGGATTTTTAAATACTTTTTGGTTGCTTGTTCTTCCGACAGGGTAGGAATATGATGTATTGTGGAACGATCCTCCGTCATCCCTTGTCAAGTTTGGTTTGGAGACAAACCGGTTTCGGCTAATATGCGCCATCTTCAGTGTCTTTTTTCGTTCTGAGTTATTTTGTGTAAGTTCGATAGTACTTATAGTAACTAACTTTCATCGTTTGGTCACGTACTTCGTGTTCGTGTGATGTGTTCGTGTGTTCGTGCATTCGTGCGTTCGGGCGACGTGCATGCGTGTGTGCGTGCGAGTCTGTGCGTTTAGGTATGTAAATCTATTTTTGTATCCTCATTAAACAGGGAGGTAAAAGTCCGTTATTGTCCTCTTGTGTGTTGTTTTGTTTATGTCGGTTTTAGGTTTTCTGTCCTCTTTTCGGTAATTATACCGAAGGAGGACAATAACGGACTTTTGCCTGCCTGTTTAATGAGGATACAAAAATAGATTTACATACCTAAACGCACAAACTCGCACGCACACACGCATGCACGTCGCCCGAACGCACGAATGCACGAACACACGAACACATCACACGAACACGAAGTACGTGACCAAACGATGAAAGTTAGTTACTATAAGTACTATCGAACTTACACAAAATAACTCAGAACGAAAAAAGACACTGAAGATGGCGCATATTAGCCGAAACCGGTTTGTCTCCAAACCAAACTTGACAAGGGATGACGGAGGATCGTTCCACAATACATCAATTGGATTTTTATTAATTATAAATTTTTTTTTGGTGTTTGCTCCGACTGAAGTTTGAACCCGAGACCTCTGGCATAGCAGGCGAGCACTATACCCACTGCACCACAGCGAGCAGAAGATTTTAACCCCCCCTAAAGATCTTCAAACTACACATTTTTTTCTCTCTATAAAAAAAGGCTCAAAACGACCTCTTCGTGGAGGTGTTAGAAGGTTAATGTATTCTACGAAATTAAAGCTCGTGCAATTTTACTGTAAATTCGCTAACAACATATTTCTATACGATATACATTTTAACACATATTTCCCTTTATTTAGAAAATCACTCACCCAAAAGTGCTGTTACACAGTGTTATTAGAACTCCACAAAAAAGGAAGGCAGCTAATTTGAATTTTAAAGAAAAAAAATTTAACTTGCACGTATAACAAGTTTCAAGCTTTTACTAAGTACATATATCTATGGGTGAAGATCTTTCATGCTAAGTTGGAAGCTTTCATCCCACAAAAACGCTGCTGCAATATGTATTAAGGCGATATTCCATTTAATAGAGTAAATACTGATATTTCCTGGAGCAACTGAGTGAATAAAAGTTATTCCAAACTTACCACAAAAACTTTCCAACAATTTCAACTGTTTTATTCCTGCTTAAGACTAACTAAATTGTTATGATACCTAGATACATAAGTTATTTCCTTACTTACTTGTACATTTACTATATACAATGTATACCCAATAAACACAACGGATTCGCCTCGAGTTCGCTTTCTCTGATTATATTAACGCGGCAATAGTTCGCGGCGATAGATCGGCGAATCCGAATTCGTAGGCATGTCACCTATCACTAGCGATTAGAGAATTTGTTCATTCTCGGATCGCTGGCGATTCGAATTTTTTATCATTAGCGATTCGAGAATTTTGAAATTCTCTGATCGTTGGCGATTAGAAATTTTTATAAATGGCGTTTTGAAAAATTAAAAGTTCAGAGTTTGGTTTACTGGCAATGGGTTAATTCCGTATGATATTTTTATAAGGAAAGTTTAACTTTCATGAAATAACAAAAGCTTTTCAAAAAAAATTTAAGCAGTAAATAAAGTCTCCTTATTTAAACAATTTTGAATTGGTTTTTCTACATACTCGTATCTATTTGTTTATAAACCGATTTTCTACTTTCGCGAACTCGCCTAGAATTCGCCACGATAACATCTGCGGAACTTTGATATTCGTGTGCAGGTATAAATGTAAAATTTCAGAACTATAATGATTTTTTAGTGCACAGCAACTTAAAAAAATAGAAAAAAATTATGTATATCGCGAAAATTGATTTTCTCGAACTTGCCGCGAATTCGAGGCGAGTCCGAGAAATTAAATTCACGAAAATCTGCTTTCGCGAACTCGCCTCGAATTCGCCGCGATATCATCCTCGCGTCTGTGTTTATTGAGTATTATAAATACACATACATACATAAATTTACGTATTTACATATACACTTTCCACTTTTCCTTTTCTGCTTTCAAAACTTTTCCAAGGTGCCAAGTTAACGCTGCAAGTATTTAATTCATTTGCGCAGCCAAAGGCGGCGACACACAAATTTATATGTAAATGGCAGAGAAAGTTGTTGGGTGAAGCAACGGCAGCAATTGATGCAGCAAGAACAAACATAGCAAAATAGCTACTAATATCGTCTTCATTATCATAATAATAATAATAACCATCATCATCATCATCATCATCATCATCATCATCATCATCAGCGCTAACAATATTAATCATTAAATATTAAGTACTGTTATTATTATTTTAAGCGACGTTTGAACTACTTGCCGCTCTGCATTGCTGTTGTATGAGGTGAAATGTTATTGCTACTGCTAATGTTGTTGTTGTTCTTTATCTCACCCTTCTTTTTGTTTCTGTAATACCATTGACTACGAAACTAGTTGACAAAATACGTGGCAAACGTAAGCGAGACCATCAAAAATTTTAATCGCTTGTGCTTGAGGACACAAAACTATTGCTTGCCGAATGTGACTGTGGCTGCGATTGCGGATGAGAATGTGGATGGGAATGCTATTTTCATAAGTTTTTTGTGGCTACCGCCGAGACATAAAAGCATTGCAGATTCGGCGAAAATTGGAGCACGCTGTGAAGGTAATGAGAGAAAGAGAGGGCAAGGATTATGAATATATGAATTTTACTTTTATAAGGTGACGCAGAAGGTATGTGTTAACTCTTTTTTAGGGAGTCTATAATGAGTTGCAAAATTCGTTGTAACTTTCATCGGACTCTCGGATGTAATTTCAAGAGACGAGTAATAATATGAAGGCCTTTGCTGCAGGGTCTAGACATTGCCAAACTAAATTCTACTCCCTGGTTTTGAAGCGATTTTGAGCTCGATTTTGATTGAACCGTTACCCATGGAAGTCGGAAGTCTAAGTTCCGAAAGGAGCAGGTTTTATATGTGATCAGTCAAGGACTGTCTGTTTGGCGGCTCAAGACTTTTGGCGAAAACAAAAACGACAACCTTCAGTTACAAGAAAATCCAAAGTTTTGTTTTTTCAAAAACGGACAACCCTGTACCAGACTGCTTAGGAGATGAGCGCAAATGTAACCTAAATTCATAATAACCAAGTAAAAAGTGAGTCTCTGTGTGTTGGCTTGTGGCTGCGCTCTAGTTCAGCTGGATTATACACATATTATACGCGCGCGCATATGCCAGCATAAGTTATACATAGTTGTTTTTGCAATGCTAAAAGAAAAAAGAGAAGAAAGCAAAGCAATGCGACGCGACGCGACGCGACAAGACACACACACGCGTCCTTTATAGTCATAATAATAATTTTTGCATGAAAAGTTTTTTAAGTAAAATTTATTTAGAAAAGCAACAGAGGTTTTAGCCAAAAGTTACAGGACAAAAAAAAAAAAAAGAAAAAAAAAAATAAAAAAATAATAAACATTATTTAGAACAAACAAAAATTTACTTTTGTTTTTGTTGGAATCCCACACACAGCAGCCACTTTGCACTTTGCAACATAAGATTTGTTAAATAGTATTAAATAAGTAAATAAAAAAAGTAAAGCAACGGAAGTGACGGCGAAATTTTTAAGCAAAACAATTTCAATGCAAATTTAACCCAAATCCGTTTTAAACGACAAAACAATTGTAACCAAAAATTGTGTCTGCTTTAGGCTTCACAGTGATGCGATGTTTTGTTTGACGCAGTAATGAGAACGGCGTCACAGCTCGTTATCTGGCCTGCCAGTCTAACCACGTCAAACAAATACAAACTTACGTTTGTACGTACGAAAATGCGGTTGTTAGTAAAATGTAATTGTTGACTTTTTGATCTATTTCGGGGCTTAAAATTCCTCTATCAGGAATTTAAATCGTAAATTGTTAAATATAAAGCGCCTAAACCGCTTTTGAACAGAGAGCACTTATACATTTGGTAGGATTCTGTGTGCGTTTTGGGTGGTATTTGGCTGACTGCAGGCTTAATTAACTATTAGCAGTAGCGGCTTTCGAAATTATTTCTATTATTGTAGAGTTTTGTGAAATTGCGAGGGTGGCGCGTTCGTTTATTTAGTTTTATTTTTTGTATGAATAGTGTTTGGCATAACGCACAGTGGGGCAGGTAGATGACAAAAATGGTGGAAGTGGAGTCACATCTGAGTATCATGATAAAACTGATAATTATGAGTAGATCTCCAATGGCAAAAAATCGACCAATTGGACTGTGCGACTACTTGAGGATGGAAAGACCACTACTTATATAGGAAAACCTCAAAACTGTTTTACAACATTTGAAATTTTTTTTTTTTGCCTTTTTCAATTTAAAAATGAGTTATAATAGCGCCATTGGTATTATTATTATATAAATTTGAAAAATTTCGAGGAAGTTTACTCCGGCTACAGCGTAAGAAGTTCGACTCATTTTTATGTGCCAATCTAAAACAAAATATTTTAATACTTGACTAAGAGAGTTCCCGTAAAAATTTCAAAATATAAATCGCCTTTAAATCCATAGTTTCTTATTAGTAAAATATAAAGTGATGCATATAAGTAGTTATTGGCTATTTTGTCTGAGAAGACCCATAGTGAAAGTTTATGTCGAATAACTTTCTAAAATAGTTTAACCCACCAAAATATAATTTTTCGGACTCCTCTTTCTCTTTCCAGTTTCCTTTCACTTTCTCTTTCACTTTCTTTCTCTCTTTCTTTCCCCTTTTTTCTTCCTCTTTCTCTTTCTCTTTCTCTTTCTCTTTCTCTTTCTATTTGTCTTCCATATTTCATATTTCCTGGCGCCAGTTTTGTCTCTTATGTTATTTGTATAAAAATCTAGGCTGAAGACACCCTTAGTGGAAATTTCACGGTGAATAATTTTCAAGAAAATCTTAACCTTCCAGCTGCCTCCTAAATGCTATTTTATTCAGTACTCCCTATGAAAGCTTTAGAACTAGGCCTTCAGCGGATAGATTGGAATATTCTAAAATAGTGTCAGTAAGCTTAATTACCATTGCCTATCTTTAACCCACTGTGCTGCATGGCCAGTGACTGACTGCCATGCTAATTTATGTATAATTTGAATTCATTTAAAAGTGTTGATGCATTTTGGCGCATAGCGGCATCCGACATTCAATTGAAAATCTAAATGCCTAAAAGCAACGGAAAATCACAAAATTGGCTTAAAAATAAATTAAATTTATTTGTGAGTGCGCGTAAATTTTAAGTTATCAAATGCTATTGCGTCGGAATGGCCTAAAAGTTGCATGGCCAACTTAAAAATATTTGACGGCTATGCATGGTTATGCCCATGCTTATGTTATGTAAATGCGTATATGTATTATTTATATTTATAATTATAGCAGACATATATACATACATAAATATATTTTATAAGCAAACTGATTAAGTAAACATCACATATGTATGTATAACAAAATTTTAATTTTATTTATTAACTACTTACTTTATTATGTAATAAATTTAAAAATTGTTTTGTTAAAATGGTGTGTTATAGCCCGTCTCCACATAACTTGTTTCACCAAAGAAACATGTAGCAAAACATCTCGCTAAATAACCCGTCTCCACGTGGCTGATCGTGATTCAGATTAACATTTCTCTTTCTTGCTCTTCTTAAATGTTTGTATGTTTGCTTATTTTTGCGTTTTTGTTTTGGTCTGTGTGAGATTTCGATAGATTTTCGATACAAAATTAGAGAAGACATCGATATCATCTAGGTTGGCAAGATGATTCAGAATGAAACAGTGTTTCAATCTTCACTCGCTCTCAGAAATTTTGTATGGAAATTGGCGAGTTCCGGCACTGGTTTCCGTGTCGAAACAAGATTGAGAGAGAAAATGGAGAAAAAAAGAGCGAAACACGTTATGTGGAGACATGGTATTACTTTTCTTTGTGTCCCTTTTCTATGGCGTCATTCGATCGCTTGAAGCGCATAGTTACAACAACTGTCTGTGTAAGTTTATTTACATATTTCCTATGCATGCACTGTATTCGTCTCCCCCTCTTCTCAGCTTCGGTTGTATTCTGTGAGACTTTTCTCCAGCCGGTAAGGAATCTCATTAACTCTGCAAAAACGAATGAATGCCCATGTAGATCGTCAAGCAAGTGTACTAATTTACATTTAATTCCTATGTGCACATACATATGTACATAGATATATGTACGTACATGTTTTTATGTATTTCTTCATTCACATAACGTCAAGTGTGCTTATATGCATTTATGCTAATTACTTGATGCATTACTCTGTGCACATAAAGAAAAGTTACATTAGCCTTGATTGACTCTCTACATTCTGCCATCACATCACATGCCTTTTTCGAGTTCTTCAAACAACTTTTACATTTACTTTTACATTGTGCTGTCATTCCATTTAATTAAGTGCCGCTTTCTTCATTTAAACGTGTGTGTTAATATAAAAGTTGACTTATTTTATTATAACGTTTTCATTAAGTTTCACTTGGTTGACTGTCTGTCAGGTAAGTTTTAGTTACTTTTAGGTAGAGTGATAAATGAGAGAATTGGAACTTGAAGTATTAAGGTTAATGTAACTTTTTCTTATGAATGTAGGATAGATGTTAATGTGTATTAAATAAGTAATAAAAAATTGCTTCTTTGACATTTGTTAATTCTTGCAAAGGTCGAACGCATAGGGCTAAGCCAGTAACTTTATTTGCTAAGATATCCACTGTTCAAAATTCACATGGCATAAATGTACATCCATTCCAGTTATTTAGGTCAAAGCATCACTTTCCTTTAAATAAAAAATTATATTGTCGTTTTTAAATATAAACAGTCACATCATTTGCAATTCAAAAGCGTACAAAACCGCACAATCGACCAACAAATTTATGTTGCACAATTTAATATTGCATATTTAAAAAATTCGGCAAATTTGGTCATTAAAAATTCTTATTGGCTAAGTTTTAAACTTTAATGAATATTATGCTAGAAAAAGGAAATAAGGTATATACTTCAATATCATACATGTACATATGTATATCACACTTACATACATACACACACATGCAAATATATATACATATACCTTCCCAATAAACATTAAGTTTGGCTAACAATTCGAACCTGTTTTGGAAAACGTATGTATCTCTTTCTATCGTCTCAACTTAACTTCGACAGTGTATATGGAAATGGGTTCTTATTCGATTTGAGAACTACACCATCTCCAGATAGATTTTAGAAAACGTCAACTAGATTTTAGAATGTGAAAAGTGGATTTTAGAAAAGTAGATGAGAAATGAAATTTAAATTTTCCAAAATCCAACTGACTCTTTCTAAAATTCAGTTGATGCTCTCTACAATCCACCTGGAAATGGTGAAGTTAATTCTCCAATAAAACGAAGCTCTTGTCATGTGATGTATATGTGTATTTTCAGTTCGTCATGAATTCGAAACCGCACACATTTTCGAAAGAAAATTTGATTGAGAAATAATGGTTGCCTTAAAATAAGTAATTTTTGCGATGGTTGCTATGGAAATCTTCTTTTTCCATTTCAAGTGTATGTAATATGAACTAAGAACTTTGGAAAACTAAAATTCGATATAACTTTGTTGCCAATTCGATGTTCATATTGGATATTCAGATTCTTTTATTCACCACAATGTTTATTGGGTATGTATAAAAGCCTATTCCTAAATTCTCCCTCAACTCAGTGACATTTACTAAATTATCACATTTATGCAAATTTAATGATTTACTCGTATCTGGAACAACTTAAGCGGCCATTAATTCCAACCAAAAACAAAAAGCCAAAAAAAGAAAGAACGTAGAGTAGAGCAGAGAGTAGAGCTGTCAAAATTCGAGGAAATGTGAAACGAAGCAGAAGCAGCAGCAGCAGAAGAAGATGAAGATGAAGCAGCAAAGGAAAAAGTAGCAGAGTAATAACATTAAATATTTAGCATTTTAACTTAACTTGTGTGCGGTTAAAACTTTAAACATTTTCAAAAAATTACGTATTCAAATTTATGCCAATGCTTCTCGTTTGATATGATGTTGATGCAGCAGCCTAGGTGGTACGTATGTAGCTATGCATGTATCTAGGTTAGAATGTTTGTAATTGGGTATGAACATTGGGTAGCACTTTTTTGGTAGTAAGTGTGTAGCATGAGCGTTGGATGTAACCAAACTGGAGGCTTTTTGCGTGGTTTAAAGGCTGGTTGCTTTTGTTTTTTAAATTTTTGTGAAATATGTAGATATACTAACTGTGTATTAAGCGATAAGTCCTCTGTGAAAATGTCATTGGATTTGCATATAGTATTTTCGTATTTCAGTTTGCGTACTCTCCGACATGAAAGGAGTTTAATGTGCACTAAATTTAGCGTAGTATCTATATTATAGATTCTATAGTCAGATATCTTTAGGTGAGTCTAAAAACATGCAATATTTAATGTGCCAGCTACAGTCAGTAATGGCTGGTTTATAACCCAATATTTTGTCTGAAAAAACCATAGGAGTACTCTACAAATAACCACAGAAAACCATA
This sequence comes from Urophora cardui, assembly GCA_960531455.1. Lineage (NCBI taxonomy): Eukaryota > Metazoa > Arthropoda > Insecta > Diptera > Tephritidae > Urophora > Urophora cardui. The sequence continues at coordinate 14,759,982 of OY482674.1, forward strand.
GAAATATTGTCCAAATAAAATGGCGATGTCATAGGACTGGACTATGTACTCCATAGAGGGAAAGAGTATATGATTGAATCCTATGACATCGTAGTAGTAATTGGACCAAATTTTTGAAATGAAAAAAATTTATATGGAATGTGGTGTATTCGACTGGAATCGACTGATTCATAGAGTGGTACTCGGAGTTTTTGCAGGGTAGCGAACGTTCGACAATAACTTTCAATATCCTATATGAATTTTGATTCCCGTTCAAAATGGACATTATATACATATGTATAACCAACATTAGTTTTCCAACATTCAAAATCGAAATGGCTCCGTAGAAAAGTTAAAGCCATATGTTACCATAGTAACAAGAGAAAAAAGTGCTGTATTTTGAGACAGACACTCTCGCTCCCAATAAAATTTCGCTGCGTAAAAGAGCCGAAAGCTCGCATACAATTTTGTTGTTATTGTCAGACATGGGCATACTCAATTACATTTTGTAATTGATTACACACAACAATTACAATTACAAGTAATTGTAATTGAAAAATTTTATAATTGCAGATGCCCATGTCTGTTTATTTTATGCCGATAGCTGTATTAAAGTTTCAGCTCCCTAATCTATAAATATTTTAAATTTGAAGAGACAAATTTTTTGGAAAAAGTTGATGCTTTCTTTTTTTCTCAAAGTTATTTTCATGGAATCCACTCAATGAAAGTACATATCGCACCCTAAATTATAAAGTGACACAACTCAAAATTCAAAAATTTTCTGGAGAGCCAAACAACTTTTTTTCTTTACAAGCAATCGTATGGCAAAAGACCACGTATAATGGTTATTTTTCAGTCAAAAGAGATACTTATTGAATAGTTTTTTTTTTTTTTGACAATCGCTAGATATATGTTCTGTATACCAGTTTATGAAAAAAAACTCCATTTCAAAAAATGTTGATACATATTTGGGAAAAAAAATGTCTTTACTATGCCACATATCAATTAAATTCTAACAAAATTTAAGTTAATAGTTTTTTGTGAAAATTTTTATTATTTTATTATTATTCTTTTTATTAAAAGTTAATCTGCATACATTTTTGCATACAAACTTAATATGCATACTTTTAGTAAAACACATTCCATTTCATTTCTTACTTTCAAAAAAAATCTCTTTCTTTCGTCTCTTTTTCCCTTACACCATTTTAAGGTGTTTGCTCACTTGAAGTTTCGCCAGAGCTGTCAGTTATAGCGCTCAAAAGATAGTTAAGGGAAACAGAACAGTTTTCTGACATTACAACCAAGCACCAGTGGCAATTTCGTGTGTTGTTTTTGTTGTTCTTGCTGTTGCAAAAAAAAAAGGAAAATAAATTGTTTCAAAGAGTAAATGTTGAATGTTGAATGTTGGCGTTGAAGTGCGTAAATGCAAAATGCAAGTATTTCAATTTCAGTAATATTTTAAATAAAAATGAAAAAAATAAAAACACGGTTATAAAGGTCAACACTGTTCGCGGCTGTGCAAATGCATTAATGGCTTATGTGCAAAAAAAAGGGAATATTAAGAGCGTTAGACTTTGCAAAACAGTGAGCACTAAGATCAGCAGTGTAGTCATGGGTGAGTATCACGTGTGATCCGGATTCTGATGATAGCGATGATTGTGTTACCTGCAACTCTTTCTCCGAAAAATCTCTCTCGAAATGAGCAAAAATTTTATTTGTTGCATATTTTGACAGGCTTATAATATCAGTAAAATTTTGTATGAATCTCAAATCCTTCCTCCTGCTACTTACATGCAACCAACGCAATTCCTCGCACCAAAGTTATAAAATCATTACGCATTCCTGAAAGGTATACCTAGCAAACAAAACTAAGTACAAGTTGCATAAGAAACAAGAAGAATAAACAAAAAATAAATAAAAACCAACAAATTTACGCAAATCATTCTCAAGTTTAAGCCGACGAACAAAAACAAGAACAACAAACAGTTGAGAAAGTAATATTCTGTTGCAAGTAAGATTACCGTAAAGTTTTACAAGAGTTATTTGCTGGTATTGCTGTTATTTTGTTGTTAGCATTGTTGCTAGTTGCTAGTTGGTTGTTGGTATTGTTGCTGTTGGTTTTTGTTGTTAGTTTGTTGGTTGTTATTGCTGTTGTTGGTTGGTTGTTACGGTTGTTTATTTTAGCCACAATATCAAATGTGAAATAAGTTTATATGAAAACATACATACTACATATGAAAATACGTAAATACATACATATGTATATCCTTACATTGAGCTACTTAGCTGCAAACAATTGTATTAATGCTGAAAATGATGAAAAGAGACATTTCAATATTGAAAAGCGACTTGACAAAACGATTAATTTTCCAGACGTTTATGAAACAAGTCTTATGTTTACTGAGCTTTAATACATAAAAAATGGTTTTTGTTAATTCGAAAACCAGCTGCAACAAAACATGCCGTACTTCGTCAGAAGCCCAAAATTTTATTCATAAGTCTCAGTACTTTCTACCAGAACCGGTCCCTTCATACAAGCCGAGAAGCCCGGCTTGCGTACATATTTTCGTTCATTTCATACGAAATTCTTTAAAATCTGGTTATTTTACGTTTTAAATGCGTTTACTATTTAAGTTCTTAATAATATAGCCCCCCCTGTAACATGTCCCTAAAAGCCTGCTAAGAAAATAGCGCAAATAAACCACCAATCCACCTCACAATGTGTATTTTGTTTGTACAGCCAATCCCAGCACAGTGAGCATGCTTCAACGTTTCCACACATTAGCTTTTACGTGGCTTTCAAAACATAATAACATAGCTTGTTTTCTCGCTTTCGCTAAGGAGAAACCAATTGCTTATTTTCAGACTTAAATAGAAAAAAAAACTAGCAAAGCACTTTTTTTTTTATTTTTCACATTAAATTTGTATGCGAATATGAAGCTGGCTTCGGCATTCAAAAGTTCAATATTCACAGCCATATGCATATTTGATTTGATTTTCGTTTGCATGTAGGTACATACTTATGCACATAACTTCTTACATCTGCATGTGCATGCAAACATAAATATCAAATACCAGATTATAAAAGCGTTGATTGTGATTTTTGGCGACTATTGGCACAATATCAAGATAATTTTAAAAAGCGGTGGAAATCAAATTGGACCTCAGTTTTTCAAACACTAAAGCACCCATTTTTTAGGCAATAAGCAAACTACTGCTGAAATTTCCGTCGGTATAAGGAAACTAAAAATACATCTGCGCTTTTGTGTAAGATTTCCCTAGCGCACGTTTTTATATTTAAGAATTATGTAAATACGAAATTTTTTATTTTAAAAATGTTCAGAGTAAAATTGCAAAATCACGAAAAAACAATTTTAATTTAAAAATGTTTATTTTTATTTTAAGCACTATGAGATTTTGAAGGAAAAACTTTCGTTTTTATTCCATTAATTTTAATTTTTAATTTAAACATGTTTCTTTTTAAATCCTAAATACATTTTAATTTAAAAATTTTCATTGATAAAATAAAAATGACTTGGTTTAAAACGTGCATTATAAAAATAAAAATTTTATTTTTGATTGCTTTTCCCTGAGTATACAAACAAAAAAATGTGCATCAGGAAAACAAAAATAAAAAATACATATGAAAAAGACAAAAAAAAAAATAAACGAGAAAAAACGATCTTCAAATACCCGAATTGTTCAAATGCCCGTACAAACATACGCGTAATAAACAAACAAACGAGCGTTCGAGCATTGAAAAGCATTTATTCGGGCCACTCGAAAATGTTAAAAAGAAATCGAGAACTCTAAATCAAAGTCAATGACGGAAAGCAATCAGACTTTTAAATAATACAGCAAAGGGAATTACATAAATGGCTAATGGTTATGCTTCACACATAGGCTTGCTCAGGCAATTTATGCTAGGTCCGCCACTGCTTTCTACATACATATGTAAATATGGTTTAACAATTGTAAGAATTCATGCACCTTCATAAGTAAAAACCTCTCTCGCATTCATGTTGACATGAGCTTAACAGCAGCAGCAGCTGTCTTACGTCTCATATACGCAGCTGTGTGATGCTTATAAAATACGTAACAAAAAGGCATATTTATGTTGTACTGTGGAACGATTTTCCGCCATCCGTTGTCATAAAGTAATACATATTTATGTATGTATTTATGTACGTTATCCTATTAAATATTTTTTTTTATTCAAGCACATGCATACACATTTATACAATTGTATATACATCCCATCAACAAATCGCGCTAGTTGAAAGTTAGTGCAGAACTAGCTCATAAACAAGAACAGGGTTATGATGTATTGTGGAACGATTTTCCATCATCCCTTGTCAAGTTTGGTTTGGAGACAAACCGGTTTCGGCTAATATTCACCATCCTCAATACATCATATTCCTACCCTGTCGGAAAAACAAGCAACCAAAATTTATTTAAGAACAGGGTTGTTGCGCGATCTATCCCAGTGCATTGCTTTTAACTGCCTTTTCTAACACGCTGATGTCCTCCCAAGTGACAATTGTCCACCTTCTGCAGAACTCTAGAACCCGTTCTGAATTATCCCAATATCGGAAGTCTGTTTAAAAATTAATTATGCGGTGGTAGTTTATACCTTAAAACTCTTTTGTTGGTACTTTTCTTGGATTTTATAAAAATTTCCCTTTTTGTGAAATTTGGAAAATTACTAAAATTGCATTAAGTTAATAACTATAATTCACTGAAGTTCAAGAAAAGCCATTTTTTTCCCTATTTGGGAAATTTTTAAAATTAGTGAAATTGTATGAACTTTACCATTTTGATGCAGTAGAGTTTAAGAAAAACGATTTTGTTTATTTTGAAAAAATTCCCTTTTTGGGAAATTTGGTTGATTAGTAAAATTGCGTCAAATTAATCATAATGAGTCACTGAAGTTCAAGTCAAAGCAATTTATTATATTTTCAAAAAATTTCACTTTTTGTAGCATTTTGAAAATTAGTACAATAGTCTCAAATTTACCATATTGAGTGAATAAAGTTTAAGGGAAACGATTTTATGTAATTATAAAAAAAAACACTTTTTGGGAAATTTTTATAATTAGTAAAATTGCGTCATTCCATTACATTTTTAAAAATTTTCCCTTATTATGAAATCTTGAAAATTAGTATAATTGTGTGTAATTCATCCTTTGGGCTCAGTAAAGTTTAAGAGAAACGATTTTAAATAATTTAAAAAAATTTTCTTTTTGGGAAATTTAATTTTCCGTCAATTGTTTTTTGTTCAATTTCGCCACTATGACTCATATGGCGCTTTCGATTCGCCATCAGACAAGCGAGGTCGGATCGAACAAAAATGTTTGAACCCATAATGAGTAGTAGCCATACTCGCTAACTGGTCGATAAAAATTTCCCTCTGCTCGCTATCATTCACATATAAATTTGGCAGAGGGAAATTTATCGCCAGCAGAGAAATTGTGAATCGAAAGCGGCTATAGACAATTTTAGTTGATTTTATAAAAATTTCCTATTTTGGGAAATTTTTTTATATTCATAAATTTTGTGCGAAATTTACCATTTTGACTTAGTAAAGTTTAATAGAAATTATTTTATCGAATTTAAATAAAATCACTTTTTGGGAAATTTTATTTTGGTTATGTATTTTTTGTTCAATTTCGCCACTATGACTTATTCAGACGTTTAGACGAAAAACTGTAGTTTAAGATTTTAGAAAAATTTCCCCTTTTCATAAAAATTTTGTAAATTTGTATAAATTGGGTTAAATTAGTATATTTGTGCCAACTGTGCCGCTTTATATCCCTTTAGAACCAGTTCTGTGCCAGTTATGAGCTCTCTAATGCGAGACTATCACTTTACGTGACTGTCTCCCATATTTGCTGCAAGGACGCTGCATACACACATGTTTATTACTTAATGTAACCACAACAGTTACAAGTATATCTTTCGTCATATCTAAAACGAAAAAAAAACTATAATACTCTGTGTACTAGTACAGCTGAGTATGTATAAAAAAAGAAAACGAAAAGGTATATCCTTCATCTTCTCCATATTCGTCTGTCTAAAATGACATTCGACATAAAGGATCCATCACACAGCTTGCTAGTTTTGATTTTGATTTTTATTTAGATGCAAGTGCTGCCGGATGTTACACTATCTTTTGACAAAGATTGAAATGTGGCAGGCAGATATTCATTTTCACACGAGCCGAAAAACGCTTGCTTCCTTAATATACATACATACTTACTACTAAAAATAAGTAATATGTATTCACATAAAAATATGAAAATCTTTGCGAGTTCGCTTCGTTGATTTCTGTTTTGGTTATCTTCTTGCCTTCACATACATGTTTGCCAAATACATACGTACATATGTTTGTATGTATGAAAAATATTCTTCTTTTGTCGCATATTTTACGTGTTAAAATTTTCTCTCTCACTTGTTTACTTTGTGGGCAGGTGAGCATGACTTTATTTGTTATTTGACAAATGTAGCTTTAAATTTATTTATTAAAGAGACTTACAGGCAAACACTCATATGTATATAACTACTTTATTATATGTAAGTATGTGTATATAAAAGCATGCTTTCGCACACACGAGTCCACATAGCTACTTTTACGTAAATATATTTAACTGTATTCATGCTGGCAATGGTATAAATATTTATATTTTTGCAAAATTTCATCAAATATTTACTTTTGTGCACACTTAAAGTCGTAAATTGCTTCATAGTTACTTTGTTTATAAACAGATATACATACATAAATAAATTTTTATATGCAAATATCTGTCTTTGAAATTGCTTGGCTATTCCAGCTATTTTACCATCATCTGTTTCTCTTTATATTCAGAACTAAGTACTTTTCTAATATTTGCACAATTGCTCATTTGCGTTTGAAGGAATTAGCCACTCACCAAGCACTTACCCTGTTGGAAAAAGTAAGTCAATTTACTTGAAATACTGTCCACATAATCCTTGTAAGGCATGCCGAAAGCGGCTGAGTGCTCTCTACAGCGACTTCGAAAAAGCTTGTGGATACGAAGAGAAAACTTAAGCTGTAAAAGCACTACGGAAAAAGCGGCTGAAATTCAAGAGACAACGGCAAATGAGCCTATAGGAAATGTAGATAGAAGATTAGCGGAATCTCTATGATAGCTATTAAATAAGGAATTTTCGTATTCGTGTAGTACCAAAATGAGATTCTAGGAATCCAGGTGTAAGTGTACTATGCGTTTTCTGTTTGTAAAGTAATTCAGGTCTATTGTGGCAACTTATGTTAGTCAGAGTATGCAAATCCAATTAGAATCTGTGACACTTAACGATATCGTAAGGGGGTTGCTTTGCCGATAAAGGACAAATCCGACTTGGCTTCCAGAACAACCCTGATTATTTCATATTCATCATGTACATACCATTAAAAATCGCTCTTATTATCTCTACGTGGTCTATGCCTACATCAACTAACCTAAACACCAACAGTAAAGTATTTTAAATTATTTTATTCCAATTAAACAAAACAAATTTAACTTTACTACAAAGTAATTGCATGGTTTTTGATTGAAAATGTATGTAGTAATTTTATTCAAATGTGGACATTTTATTGCAAGTAATTTGCAAATTTTATGCAAACGAAAAGGTAAGCTATGGTTTGGTTTTATTGTGTGTTCAATAATAGTCATTTTGTCAAGCTGTTTTTGAGATAGCAAGATATTGAATATACGTATTTATGGATTTACTGCTTATGAGTAGTCCACTCGCAAAAGTGGTTATGTGAATTTTTCAGATTAAGCCACAAATTAGAAAAAAGAAAACCACTATGACATCAAGCTTTATCTGATTTGAATATCTTTTAGCCCATAAGGAATTTAAGGATATAAAAAAATAAAGCTACAATATGGCAGATTTTTGTAAATTCTATGTTAAGGAAAACTCTTCTTTCAATTCTTAGCAAATAACAATTTGTCTACTAGATATAGTTTCCTTCTACTAATTTAGGATAATATGTATTTTATTGTTAACTAAGTAATTGCTTCTAAGTGTATATATAAACTTAAGTATGTGTAATCAGCTGATGAATTTATATTCTGTAGCTGAGCAGCATAAGAACTCGACGTTTAACAAACTCCAGCCACTCAACACCTTGGCAAAATTAAAAATATATATCCGTGCGTCATGCGGATTGCGCCCCTCGCGTCGGTCGGGCGGGATATGGAGGGTAAACCGTTGGGAATTATTATAAAAAAAAATATTTCACATAGCTAGTTTTGAAATTAAAATGCACGTACATATATGAATATAAAAAAAAAAACATTTTTCCGTATGTGTGTGTATTTTTCTTACAAAACCTCCCCTCTCCACTCTCTTAGCGCAGAAAAACGCTCGGCATCGGCGGTAAAGGGAGACCTTCACTGCGTTGGGAAGATTAGGTGGGGAGTAAATTTGCTTCCCTTGGTATTTGCAATTAACACCAGGTATCACGAAACAGAAGTGAATAAGGCGCTTTTTTGGACTCGGTCAAAACCGTCTAGATAGTTACGCCCCAATTACGAAGAAGAAGAATACTATAATACTTCTTCAAAACAAAGAGTCATCAGTGGGTTAAAAAACGGTTATTAATGGGTAAATATGCTTAAAATTTACTTTTATAGTATAGTTAGATCACGCGATTTTGGTCGAAATGAAATGGCTTTGGAATTGTGAGCGCCCCTTATATGAGGCGACATCAATGTGTGCCAAGGCGTATGAGTGACTTACTTTAGATATATAGTTTTGAAAGTGTATAGGTAAATGAAACATACCCAGCCAGCAAGGTACCGTACATTTTACGAACATTGCGATTTATGAGCTATTCTCGAATAAGAAAACAATAACAAAAAAAAACTTTTTTCTATCATGTCAAAAAAAAAAAGAAAACGAAAAATTTCAAACTCAATATTTTAAAAGTAAGTATGTATGTTTGTAAAATTTCTACATTTACGATAAAAAAAAACGGACGTAAAAAGATTCATATACGAGTGCTTTTTCGATACATTTACGACACTCGTAGGCACTGAACATTTTAAAGCGAAACAGTATTCGTAGGCGAATCGTAAACGGATATCATAAACGATATTTTATTAGAGTTTTCTTCGAGAAAAAATCCGTTTACGAGCTCGTTTACGATGATTTTGCTGGCTGGGTAGAGACTTTTAAAAGTGTGTTTGTATTTATTGTTTTTTTTTTAGAATACGGAAAGATTTTGCAATAAATTTTTAATGGAAATTTTACACCTTTAAATACTGGTACACAGTCCGTGAAAAACTCAATATCGAAAAAATTTCGCATAGCCACTTGTGAAAGTGAACTACACTTATCTTGATTACGCTGTGTGCAGTGCTAACGCAATGGACGTTGAATTTTGTTATGTGAAAGAAGTGATTTTTGAGCATTTTTATGAAAAAAATTCCGAAATGTTATATTCAAAAGCTTGTGACTACGTAGTTAGTTAAGCTAGCTTTTTTTTGAATATACATATGAATCGTCTATTTCCAAAACCGGCCATCTCCAGTCAAGTCGTTGGTGAGAAAAATGCAAAAAACCCTCGGGCACTCGCGCTACGAGCATTTTGCTCACGCAATTTTTTATTTTGCGAAATTTCTATGTTCTATGGATTTGTGGCACTTGGTGTGTTGAGTATCTTCGCAAGTGGTTGTGCTTCACACTTTGACGAGTATTTCTTTCCGTTAGTGCACCATCACAGCTTCAGATGGGAGATTGTTTTTTGAGGGCGGCATTTTGCCCATTACGCGAGAAACGATGTAAGTATTTTATGTTTAATCTTTTTTGTTGGACACCTAGGTTTAACTCTGATATTTATTATTTTTACAATATTTTCATTTGTATTTGCAAGTACTATTGAAATGGAACGCAGTCGTCATTGTGGCAGGGCTCCTTCACAACTTGCTTCTTGATTGGAAGAAGTGTTATATGACGAAGGCTTAGACAAGGACGAAAATGAATTATTTCAACAGAGTGATGGCGAAACAGAAAAAAGTGATCACAACACCACCTCTGAACAATCCGCCGATAGTTTGGAGAAGGAGAACAACATAAGTGAGCATACTAAAAAGCCTGGCTTTTGCGAGCTTTGCCTCAGGAGTAAAAATAGAGGGTGAACTTTTAGTGCAAAATTACTCTGCACAGAACATGTAACATATATGTGCTCATTTTGCTTCGAAAGCAACATTAATGTGAATCATAACGCAGACTGATTTTATAATTTTATTTAGTTATTTTTTTAACAATAAATATTTTTGTTAATGTACTACTTGGGAAATGAGCTCCAGATTTTTTTTTGAACATTTTCGAGTAGCCCGAACAAATGTTGTTCAAATGCTCGAGCAGTCGTTTGTTTGTTTATTACCCGAATGTTTGTACGGGCATTTAAACAATTCTGACATTTTGAAGTTTGTTTTTTTCTTTTGTTTATTATTATTTTTTCTTCTTCATATGTAGTTGTTTTTATTTTTGTTTTTTCGATACACATTTTTTTGTTTGTAAGCTCGAATGCTCGAATGTTTGTACGGGCATTTGAACAACAAACGGGCTTCAAACAAAAACGATCAATTCGATTTGTTCGATACCCGGGTGTCTAGAGCTCTAGAAATAACCAATTTATGTTTTATTCGATTGATTTAATAAAATTTTAAAAGGTGAATTCCTTAAATAAATATGCTATTTCAAAAAGAATTAGTAATATTTCTACGGAAAAAAAGGAAATGTTTAACAATGAAAATGCATTAAAAAATTACATTAAAAGAGCGAGTGAGCAAAATGCTCATGCGCGAGAATACGTGTTACTCTACGAGGCGCGAGTACTCGAGGGTTAAGAAACCAATGGCTAAAACGATTTGTGTTTGTTATTATTATAGAGTAATTTGACTTGAATATGGCAGGTTTTCGTTAAGAAATTGTTTTAATATTAAATACAGGTGATGTTTTTAGAATTGGATCTGATACCTAGCTTAAAAAATTAAAATTTTGGAGATGGCCGGTTTTGAAAATGGACGATTCACATGTACTTTCCTACAGCTTGGCTAACAATTCGAAAACGTTTCAACAACGAATCACTCTTCAAGTTTCTTCTCCGATAATGAATACGTAAAATATTTTGTTCTGCATTAAAAACAAGGCTATTCTCCTAGAGCACAATGTGATACATATATCTTTCCTTTCGTTATAAATTTGTATACGAGACTTCTTGTATGCGTATACATATTCTACGTTACAAGAAAAGCACAAAGTAAACAACAATTGTCAAAGTGAGTAGTTTACAGCAATAAGTTAAATGAAATACTTTTTTCGTCATCTTTTCTGTTTGTTGTTCTTAGGAGTTTGTGTGTATTTTCATCATCAAACATGTAGATAAGATAGTCGAATGTATTGAATGCTTTGTAAATTTATTGATTTAAATGCAACAACTATTTGATAACTATTTGTGTTAGCTTTGACTTGGCTAGTTAGAGTTGAAGTTGAGCTATTTTTGAGATAACAATGCACTCAAATCAATTGATGTGCCATAGCTGGAGTGTTAGTAATCGCATTTTTCATAAATTTGAAAATGCTTCATTCGAAGCAGACGTGTTATTTAATTTGATTCAAAACTTGAATGATTATAATACAAATTTAATTAACACTTTATTATTTTATTTTTACTTGTTTCAGCATTTTAATTAAGTAACTGAAGACAGAAGTTTTTGTCATTTAAGTAGTGTTTTTTTGATGTGTAAACATCTTTATTTACTTCTTTAATAGCGATAACAACTGTTGTAGACACCACCACGGACACGCTGATTGCTGGCACTTGAGTGGAAAACAAAAAACACTGCCTTGCAGGACTGCTTTTTTCCAGTTTCAGCAACTTCACTCAATCCAATGGCCTGATAATTAACTAGGTCCTCCAGGTTTTGCAAAGATTTTGCCAATATAAATTAGAACAACAAAATGCTGCATAGCAGAAAATAAAGTATTGCCATTGGTTTCATTGTTGATATATTCTGCAGTTGCTGTTGATTGAAATCAATGAATGAACTGATAATTTCAACTGTAAGGGCCGGCTTCACCAACTCCCGTTAACGATAACCGGAGGTCCAAGTGCCGGCCCTAAAAGTTGTTTACCTATTCATATTAATTTAATAAAGTGGGTAGACTCTTGTAAGCACTTATAAAGGTGCATAAAAAATTGTTTTGAAAGGTTTTGGAGAAGTCCATAAATACATAAGTATGTATGATAACTGCTTTGAAGTACTTGACTGGCCTCCTCCTCAATCATCAGACCCCAATCCAATCTATTAAGCATGCACTTATATATATGTATGTATCTTAAATTTTCAGTTATACGTATGTATTCCCCCAACCTATTCTCTTGCGATTTCTGCGCATTTAATACACATAATAAGACCCAAAGCAGCTCATTTACATATCATCAAAAAAGTAAAACTTTCGTTGTTTGTACGACTATAATGCACCAAAAGCGATTATTGACTTTAAGTCGATTTAGAAAACAAGTGCGAACAAGTGAGAACAATCGAGCAAAGCGAACTAATAATACTAAATACAAAACTTTCTATTAAACTTATTTAGATATTCTTTATTTACTTATATGTATGCAAAAACTCTCGCCACGGTAGCAAACTGAGTTTTGCGATTTGTATCACATTACGCTTTACGCTAATTCCACCACCCCTTCTTGCTAAACTTAAACAAAGATAAAACACAAACACCAACAAAATCAGCGAGACACAACAATCAACGAAGCGACCAAAAGTTGGGCTGTGCCCGGAAAAGGTGAAGAAGGTGCAACTCGCGTACATATGTATGTATCTTAGGGTGGGGCGATTTGTATGGAGGGAAATTAATCGATACCGCGCTATCGAAATTCGGATTCCTCTCATTTTTTGGAGTAGAAAACTCCTCCACGACATTTGTCTAAAATTAATTTTGATGTTCCGGAATTTGGTTTTTATGAACCGAGACGAATTTTTGAAAATAAAAATTGGGCAAAAATCGACAAAAAATATCCAGGCCAATATGCACATCGAATTGAAGCAGAGTTTTATGCTGAATCCAGATATTAAATCGAAACTAAAATCGGATTATCCGTTTTCGAGATATAGCGTGATTTCCGGTTATGGAGGCTGAATGCCCAAAATCGCATATTTTCGCGATTATCTCTTGTTGTGTACAATATATCTTAATTTTTTTTGCAAATTTCTTAAAGATACGTCAATACAATATACGAGCAGTATTTTAAAATATTAATTTATCTTGCGGTATAGGAAAACTAGAATGCACTTCTTTTTCCTTGGCCCAAAAGCGCGGTATGGGTTCTCTATGTTATAGTTATCCGATACCGATGAATTTCGCCGACAGCGCTTTGTGTACAATAAATGCTCTAAATACAAAATTTCAGAATTTTAGCTGCAAAAATTGATGAGTTATAACCCAAAACGTAGCCGTATGCTGTTTGGGACTTGTTTTTTTACTTTACTCAACTCTAAAAAAAAACTCAAGGTTACTCATACACCATAGCGTACTATTGGAAGCAAAAAACAAATTTCAGAAGCATAAGTCTACGTTTTAGGGAATAACTCTTCAATTTTTGCAGTTAAAATTCTGAAATTTTGTTTTTAGAGCATTTATTGTACACAAAGCGCTGTCGGCGAAATTCATCGGTATCGGATGACTATAACATAGAGAACCCATACCGCGCTTTTGGGCCAAGGAAAAAGAAGTGCATTCTAGTTTTCCTATACCGCAAGATAAATTAATATTTTAAAATACTGCTCGTATATTGTATTGACGTATCTTTAAGAAATTTGCAAAAAAAATTAAGATATATTGTACACAACAAGAGATAATCGCGAAAATATGCGATTTTGGGCATTCAGCCTCCATAACCGGAAATCACGCTATATCTCGAAAACGGATAATCCGATTTTAGTTTCGATTTAATATCTGGATTCAGCATAAAACTCTGCTTCAATTCGATGTGCATATTGGCCTGGCTATTTTTTTTGTCGATTTTTGCCTAATTTTTATTTTCAAAAATTCGTCTTGGCTCATAAAAACCAAATTACGGAACATCAAAATTAATTTTAGACAAATGTCGTGGAGGAGTTTTCTACTCAGAAAAATGAGAGGAATCCAAATTTCGATCGCGCGATATAGGTTAGTAAATCGCCCCACCCTAATGTATATAGTTACAGTTGAATGGTGTTGCTGCTTGTACGAAGAAATTCTATGTACTACATAATCATCATGATCATTATCAGCGTCATTGTTGTAGAGTCACATGCAACAGAGCTTTGCACCAAAAAGTTTTGATGGGAAAAGTTTTTCGTACATAGAAACATACAAAATACATATCTCTTGTCCGTTGAGTGGCTTTCCAAGTGCAGCAGCAAAAAAGTTTTATTTTTTTTTTTTTTGGTGAATTGGCCGTATTTGCCACGCAAAAACAAACAACAAAAAAATTGTATTTGAAGTGGAATTTGGAACGCATACATTGCTGCTTTGAACTTGGCTACCTGAAATATACCCAATTTATGGAAATTATGATCTGTAAGCAGTTCTGATTTCACTAGAGTGGGCTTTTGTTCTACTTCCAACCAGGACCACCAGACAATGCCTTAGTTCATGTTTATGGAGGAGTGTTTTCCCATCCATAAAAAGGGATTCCACAAAAATGCATCTACCTCTACTATATTAATATTCTTTACTTTCTCACAGAAAAAATAAAACGTCCTTTTAGAGCTGAAACGAGTGGGCAAAAAGCTCTGTGTGTCAGGGATCGTAACGGTTATGACTTTTATCGAAAAATTAAAAAATAACTATGAAATTTTGCCTTTTATTTTTTTAGCAGCGATCCATATTAAATTATTGGATTGTGATAATTCACCGGTTTTATAATTTTTTTGCAGTCACCGGTTTCACCAATTGCAATATTTCATAGATCTTATCGATTTCGTTGCATGCATCCGTTCCACCATTTATGAGCACTTCCACCAATTGCAGTATTTCAACGAATTCATTAATTTTTTTGTATTTACCGGTTCGACCAGTTATGAGCACTTTCACTGATTGCGATAATTCACCGGTTTCATCGTTTTTGTTGCATTCACTGGTTCCACCAGCTATGAACATTCCGACCAATTGCTATAATTCACCGGCTCCATCGATTTTGTTTCATTCACCGGTTCCACCAATTAAGATAGTTCATCGGTTTTATTGATTTTGTTGCTGTTGTTTTTTGTTGTAGTGAATAAATTAACGTTCGTATTCGGTATTCGCATTAACATACGATATTCGTTTTTAATATTCGATATTCGGTATTAATATTCGGTAGTCGGTATTAGAATTCGGTATTTGTTATTAAAATTTGGTATTCGTTATTAAAATGTGATATTCGTATTCGGTATAAATATTAGATATTCGATATCAATATTCAGTAGTCGGTTATAAATTCGGTATTTGGTATTAAAATTTGGTATTCGGTATTAAAATTGATATTCGTATTGGGTATTAATATTAGACATTCGATATTAATACTCGGTAGTCGGTATTAAAATTTGATATTCGTATTTGGTATTAGTATTCGTTATTCATGTACAGTATTCGGTATTCGTATTCGTATTCGTATTCGTATTCATTATCGCATTGGTATTTGTATTCGCCTTTAGCCACTTTTCATATTCATATTCGGTATCCGGTTTCGTATTTGTATTCATTATCGCATTGGTATTTGTATTCGCCTTTAGCCACTTTTCATATTCATATTCGGTATTCGGTATTCGTATTTGTATTCATTATCGCATTAGTATTTGTATTCGCCTTTAGCCACTTTTCATATTCATATTCGGTATTCGGTATTCGTATTTGTATTCATTATCGCATTGGTATTTGTATTCGCCTTTAGCCACTTTTCATATTCATATTCGGTATTCGTATTCAAATTGGTATTCGCATTAACCCACACACCAACTATGACCCATATACCATTGTCTTTTTGAGTTGAAAATAATAAAAATAACTTTTCTTTTCCATCCCTGCTGTGTGTATAGGTAGCAAATCATTTTCGTAAATTTGGGTCTGCAAATATTCGTGTTGTTTTTGTTTTCAAACTTTTTGCGCACCCTTCTTCCTCTCCACTAATGGTGGGCCATTTACACCTACATCAACATATGTACATATATACATATACATAACTACATAGGCGTAAAGTTGTTGTTATTATTATATGTTCCACAAGGAATTTTAGAAATAATGCTGCTATATTTCATACATACAAATATAGCCAATGTAGGTACGAGTAAATATGTAAGTGGCTTTAAAGATTTATGAAACGGAAACTATGGGATTAAAGTGGAATTTTCTAAAGCTGGCGCTGTTGCAAAAGAAATACGTTTTAAGGATAATAATAATGCAATAGACATAACATGAGAAAGTTGCGCTTGTACAACCACAGGTACTTAGCTGGTGATCATGGTGGTTGATGGAGTAGTGGTGTAACATAAATGCCAGATTAATTCAGTTATTATGAAACAAAGCAGCGTAGGCGTACTTGGCGCTTATTAATGGTGGCTGCTGGTTTGCTATGCCTTTCGCTTTTAGTTTAATCTTCACTTTTGTGTTATATTTAAAGTTTTGCATTTTTAGAACAGAGAGAGTGTTAATGAGATTTGCACAATCATTTTAGTGCTATTTGTTTTCTTGATCACCTTCCTCAACAAGCAATTATGCATGTGCCACACAACATTTTAAGATTGCAATATCCCATTTTCGTTCAAAGGAAAAAATAATATTTCATCAGTGCAGCAAGCGGCTCTATATCTGATCTCCTGGGATTATTTGAAAAGAGCGATCGATTCCTATTCATCAATGGAGCGTTCGAGTTATTTTCTACTAAGCATTAACTATCGTGTCAGAAAGTGTATATGTATCTACCAGTTTTTTATCAGAAAAAACCTGCGCCGCTATCGTGCTCTTCTAACTTCCAAGTTCGCTTGACATACAGTTTCATTCGCATTCGCATTCTTCTTCGTAGAACAGTCTAATGTACAAATATTACTATTTTCTTATATCTAATCAGCACTCACATAAAAAAAAGAAACAATAACAATAATAAATCGATTGCGTCTAATTTAGATTGCTATTGTAAGGTTATTATTAACTAGAATAAGTAGTTATTGCATATATCAGTTACAGAGCGCACGTTATCTTTGCTTGGTTGGGTTTGTTAAGGGGGTTCTAATCAGATCTGTTGTTTAATGATTATTAATTAAAGTATATTTTGTTTTTGTAAATCTTTAGTGGTTAGATATGACTAATTTCACCTTTTTAATGATTAAAATTAACTAACGTACATAAATTAATCGATAAATTACTTTTAATTGCATGATTATGTTGATTATTTTCAATTAATTATCGATTGTTTTAATTGTATGATTAATTATTTAAAAAAAATTTTTATTGCCTCATTAATACAACTATTATATTATTTTTCCAATTATTTCTGATTTTTTTAATTACATGATTAATTAATTAATTAATCGTTTAATTATTTTTAATCGTGCCTCAAAATTTTTAATCAGTCACCATGGCAAACATTTGTTTCGTATGGAAAAAATAATTAAAAGCAGGGATTGCAAATAATCGTTATTTTTTAAATTTTGACTAAAAAAATCATACTGAAGGAGAAACGCTAAACGCAAAAAAAGTACACAGATGTAATCACGCAACGCATACTACTTCTAGGTGCATTAACTTTTATTTTTTCGATTTTTATAAATAAATATAATGTATAATAATGTATATATACATATATATATATATATATACAAGAATTGCTCGTTTAAAGTTATTAGATTTAAGTAAATGCTTCACATACAACAACTTTATTTCTGTCCTACAGAGTTTCTAAATGCTACATATTTATGTACCTACTCACATACATACATAAAATTACATTTTTAATAGTATATATGTGCTCGCGTCACATAAATACGTAAAATTTATAAATAAACTTTTATTATCTGAGCAAAAAAATAAAACTCCAAAAATAACTTTTATTATCTGAGTAAAAAAATAAAACTGAAAAAATAACTTTTATTTTCTGATCGAAAAATAAAACTCAAAAATAACTTTTATTTTCTGAGGGAAAAATAAAACCCAAAAAATAACTTTTATATTCTGATCGAAAAATAAAACTCAAAAAATAACTTTTATTTTCTGAGGGAAAAATAAAACTCAAAAAATAACTTTTATATTCTGATCAAAAAATAAAACTCAGAAAAAAACTTTTATTTTTTGAGGGAAAAATAAAACTCAAAAAATAACTTTTATTTTCTGATCAAAAAATAAAACTCAAGAAAAAACTTTTATTTTCTGAGCAAAAAATAAAACTCAGAAAATAATCGTTAAAAATCAACTTTTTGGATATAAGTGACGGTCCCTGATTAAAAGTAATCATATAAAAAGACTCATATAAATGAAAATCATCAGGTAATTAAAAACAATCAAGCAATTCAAAATAATCAAACCATTAATAACAATTAAGTAATTAAAAATAATCATTCAATTAAACAATTAAATTAAGTTCGGTTATTTTGCAATGTCTATTGATCATTACTAGTTTTTTTAATTTTTTAATCTAAAAACAAACAAATAATTAAAAATAATCAAACATTTAAAAATAATTAAGCAATTAAAAATAATCATATGATTAAAAAAATTATTCGATTATATGATTAATTCTGATTATTTTTTAATGGCTATTAATCATGCATATTTTTGTATATAATTTTTTAATTTAATTAGAAATAATCAAACAACTAAAAACAATCAAAAAATTAAGAAGAATTAAACAATTAAAAATAATTAGGAAATTAAAAAATCAGGCAATCAGGCAAAAATTATTCCATTATATGATTAGTTCTGATTATTTTTTAATGTCGATTAATCACGACTATTTTATAATTCTTTACATTAATTAAAAATAATCAAACAACTAAAAATAATCAAAGAATTAAGAATAATCAAACAATTAAAAAAATAAGGCAATCAAAAAATTATTCCATTATATGATTAATTCTGATTATTTTTAATTACTATTAATCATGATTATTTAAAAAAAAATTCTATATAATTGATTGTTAATTACCATTTGGCTATTGATATAATCATTAGGACCTAAAAATCCAAAATATTAATTCTTATTAATTTTATTAATATTATTTTTAGTGGGAATTTAGCACGTCTGGTTGGCAGACCTGGTTATCACCCTCTCAGCTGCGCCTTTATACTTTCTATTCACAATTGTGTTATGTCTGCTCTCCATATTAACACCTTATTCTTATTGATGTATGAGAGCATGAATTATAGTTATCGCCTTTGAAATTATCAATTCACTCAGTAGTTAGAATGGTTGTCGTGCGCTTCAAACGTTTAATGAAGGTGTTTAGCTGAAATATTTTTAGTCATTACCAACACGCGTCCAAGAGAAAAAAAAAGAAAAAATAAAATAAAATAAAATCAATATAAATAATAAATAAAAATAATAGAAATAAAAAAAAAGTCATCAAAACTAAACATGTCACTAGCCATCGATGCGGAGAAAGCTACCAAGAAACCGCCACATGATGAAGTGGATTTCAGCAGCGGCTTCGAAACGCAATACCTGCAAGAGTATCGCCAAGCAAAAGTGATACATATTCCACCGCCCGATCCAGATCTGGCTTGGTATCGTGATTGCACATCGGTGCTGATGGTGCTCGCTTTGGGTGTAGTGCTTATTACGGGTTCAACCTTCTTGATACGCTACATCTTCACAGCCGATCCCACCACAGTGGTTGTACTTTTGGTTGGCTATTTTGTGATGGCGTTGATGTTTGTTTGGTTGGAAGTGTTGGACAAGCATGTGCGCTAATGGAATTTATTAAAGGAAAGAGTGCAAATATTAAAAAAAAACTAATATAAGTAGTTGTGATATAAAATGAATTTTTCGTATATTTTTAAAACTGGTTTCAATTTCTTAGGCCTAGAATATTATTTAATGAGCGCAAAATTTTTATGTACTTATGTGAATTTAAAGTACAAAATATAAAAAAATCATAATTTTAACCCTTTCCAACTTTCATTGCCCCAATACCCAACAAAAACAATATAATTAAATTGTATAATACACAAAGTACAACGCCAGCATTTGTCCAATTGCGATACCACGGCAAGGGAGTGTGCTTGAAAATCAACGGTGGCGCATCCGCTCCTAACTCAGATAATTCAGCTAAAGTCTCTTTGGCACGCTCCGCCGATAATGGCAGCTCAATATCAACTTTAGTTGCTTGTGATTTTGTTTGTTTTGCTTGAATTGGATGTGGTTGGTGGGTGGTTTTGTTTTCCACTTGTATGGCCACCATTGTTTCTGTTTTTATCGTGGTGCTGGTGGTATTACTATGTTGACTTTTATGTTGAAGTAGATTGCTTGTTGGAGTAATATCGGCTGGCAGCACTGCTTCGGCATCGTCGATGGGTACGTCTGCACAGTGTTCTAAGAGCACTTCTGTTGAATTGCTGAAATGAGAAAGGAAATGTTTTTAGAATTACAAAATGGCAAGCATTAAATGATTTGCATGGCAATAACAATAAATAAATAAGCTGAGTCGACTAGAGAAGGAGTCTATTTCCATACACAGTGCCGTTCACGATGGTTAGAGCGGGTAGTTATACCCAATAGAGCAAATTTAGTTAAAATTAGTATCTCAATATCGATAATTATAAAAATTACGTGATTGGAAAATAATTATTTTTTTGATCATCCCATAATAGTTATTAGGGATTTGCTATTTTTTCGATCTTCAAGATTTTTCGATCATCACACAATAAAGACGAATACCGAATAGCATTACCGAATACCGAATAGCAAATATAAATACCGAATACCGAATACCAAAACCGATTTCGAAAACCAATACCGAATATGAGTGCCGAATGCCGTATACGAATATCGAATACCGATTACCGAATACCGTATATAACTACCAATACCATATACCAATACCGAATACCAATACCGAATACCAAATACCAAAACGAATTCCGTATAGCAATACCGAATAAGAATGCCAACACCGAATACAAAAACAAATACCGAATACGAATAATGAATACCAAGACCGAATACGAGTACGGAACACCAATACCGCATACCAATACAGAATACCGAATATGATTACCTAATCACGACTCGGCAAACAATTATCCGTACGTTATGCGGAAGCGCCCCTCCGAATACAAAAACAAATACCGAATATGATTACCTAATCACGACTCGGCAAAAAATTATCCTTACCTTATGCGGATGCGCCCCTCATGCAGTAGTACGGGATTGGAGGGCACCGGTTAATATTATTATTATTATTATTATTATTATTATTATTATTATTATTATTATTATTATTATTATTATTATTATTATTATTATTATTATTATTATTATTATTATTATTATTATTATTATTATTATTATTATTATTATTATTATTATTATTATTATTATTATTATTATTATTATTATTATTATTATTATTATTATTATTATTATTATTATTATTATTATTATTATTATTATTATTATTATTATTATTATTATTATTATTATTATTATTATTATTATTATTATTATTATTATTATTATTATTATTATTATTATTATTATTATTATTATTATTATTATTATTATTATTATTATTATTATTATTATTATTATTATTATTATTATTATTATTATTATTATTATTATTATTATTATTATTATTATTATTATTATTATTATTATTATTATTATTATTATTATTATTATTATTATTATTATGAAGTTTTTGGCCGTTTAATCGAATATATATATTTTCCTTATTGAGCTCCAGGCCACAAATTAAATTAAAAACAATTTTTAATTTTAATTTTTATTTGTCAATATTTCGATCTCAGCCTGAGATCATCATCAGGACTGGAAAAACAAACACAATGATTACATTTATATACATATATGTATTGATACATATGCTTAAATATAAACATAAACAGAGAAGCGAAACTTACACAAATTCCTTGTTTTAATCGACTGACTAGAAAATCAACAAAAAATATGGAACAGGTAACATTGGAAAAAATGAACAATGTAAACAAAATTTGGAGACATAAATACATATATAAGAAACATGAAAATGTAAACAATTGAAAATATACCGTAATGGTAAACAAAAATATACAGGAACAACAATACCTTGGAATAAGACGAACAGTAAGACATAAATATATACGTATACATATCGCTGCAGCTCTCCTTTGTTGTTGTTGCTTAAGCTTGGTTGAGAAACCAGTTTAGATGGGGATGCGCTCGAACAAACAAACATGCATTGTTATAATTGTTGTTGTCGAATGACCAAATTTCTATATACATGAGCGCAATTGTCAGTGTCGGACTTAAAGTTCTTTCTCTTTGTACTAGGGGTGTTCAAAATGTGTAGCATTTCAAGGGTGTATCGCTTATGATAGTGTTTTTCATTGTCTAAAATTGCTACATTGTCAAAATCTGGATAATGTCCCGTACTGCCGCAATGGTATGACAAGGCTGTCTTGTTGTCCGAAGAATTATTCCTTAGTTTTATATTGGACTTATGAGCGGAAATCCTTGTCTTTAATTTGGATTTTGTTGTCCCCACATATACCTTTTCGCATACGTGGGACCCGTCACCACTGCATGGAATTTCATACACAACGTTGGATTTCTCATATTTCGGGATTTTGTCCTTAGTATTACTGTATAAGAGTTTTAAGGAATTGTTGTATGTAAATGCGATATTATAATTTTCTTTGTCATATATACTGGACCTTTTTATTCTTTCCGATATCCCCGGGACATATGTCATTGCTTTATATATCTTTGGTTCTTTATTTAATCTCTCTAATTTATTTCCAACGTAGAAGAGGTTTATCATTTTATTTGTCAAGTAGGAAGGAAAATCGTTGTTTGTCAGAATTTTCTTAATTAAAGGGATATTTTTCTTGTGGTATATTTTGTCACTTATGGAGAGTACTCTAGTTATAAAATTTTTGGCAGTATTTATAATAATCTTCTTTTCATGCTTCGAATGATAATTTATTAGCCTCCCTGATGCAGTGGGCTTTTCGTGCCAGTCAAAGGTTATTTTGTTGTTTCTTCTAATTATTAGTGTGTCCAAATAAGGTAGTTTACCGTTGTTTTCTTTTTCTATTGTGAATTTTATTGATCTATTATAATTGTTAAGCATGTGTAGTATATTATCTGCATCTTCTGCTTTGATGATGGCAAATAGATCATCGACGTACTTTGTAAGTAGTCTCGGTTTCTGCGCAGATTGTCTTTCAAATTTGCTAAGTAGGTCTTCCATAAATATGTCAGCTATTATAGGGGACGCCGGCGAACCCATTGGCATTCCTGATCTCTGTTCATATATTTTGTTGTTGAATTTGAAATACGAGTTTTCTTTGATGCAGAATTTTAGAATTGTCAGGAATAATTCCTTTGTCATGGATGTATGTTTTTGGATTTCTTCCCATCTTGAGGATATAATCTCAATGGACAAATCAACTGGGACACTAGGGAACAACGAGACAACATCTAACGACACTAAAATTTCATCATCATATATATACGAGCCTCCAATCTTATATTTGAAATCCAATGCATCTCTGACGTTATATTTGGAGGACTTGGTCAAATTTTTGGGTATATTTGTCAAGTATTTACATATATTATAGGACGGCGAATTGACGGACGAACATATAGGCCTAAGAGGGGTGGCTTCCTTGTGGATTTTTGGTAAACCATAAATTCTGGGTGGGTTGGCTGTTTTACATGTAAGACAGTTTTTTTCATTTAGATCAATCAATTTGCTTTTGAACATTCTTTCTACTAAATCGTTGTTTTTATCCTGTAGCTTATTGGTAGGGTCACGTTTTAACACTCTATATGTAGTTATATCGTTTACTAATCTTTCCATTTTTGCATCATACTCAGATTTGTCCATTAATACCGTTACATTCCCTTTGTCAGCATTTAAAACCAATAGCTGTTTATTATTCTTTAAGAATTTTTGTGTAGAATGAAGTGTCTGGATTATAAATTTATCTCTAGCGGAAGCCGTTTTATCTCTAGCGGAAGCCGTTGTTCTATTCAAGTGATCACGCATTATTGTAGTCAAGTTGTTTCTTTCTATTTCTTGTCTTTCTTTATCCTTAATTGTTTGTATACAATTTTCACCGTCCGCTATAAATTTAAATAGTGGAAAGTTTTTGTTCTCAGTTGGTAAAGCATGTTTTGGTCCAAGAGATAAGAGCCACTGAATGTCTGTTGGTATGTCAATATTTGTTTTGTTACAAAACCATTTTGGTACCACCCTAATGTTTAATAGCTGTTGGTGTTTGGCTCTCAGATTTTCGTACTTCCTCTTTTGTGTATTTTTAACTTTTGTCGCTAATTTGTTTGTTAATATTTTCTCACTCTCGAACAATGCATTTGAGTCATGTATGTCAATTTGTTGTTTTATCAATTTTTCCAGCATATTTACCTCTTTTTGTTTTTGTCTGTATATTTCATGCTTCATTTCGAGGATTAAATTTACCAATTTTGTTTGCAAGTTGTTGACGAATGTAGAAACCGGGGTTGAGAACTTTGCTGGTATTTTGTTGTTGCAGGTGTTGTTATTTATTGTCCGTATGATGTTTTTGGTGGCATTGCTAACGAAATTGGGAATTAAGCCACTTCTATTGCATCTCTCCATATACCTTGTCGATTCAGCTAGTCTAGTAATTTGTTGCAAATTTCGTTGGTATTCCTTAATGTGTTTGGTTGTCCGTATATCATATTTGTTTTTGATGTTTGTGTAAATTCCAGAAACGTTGCTTTCTTCACGATGTGCTCTTCGTTTGTACATTTTTATGAAGTTTTTGGCCGTTTAATCGAATATATATATTTTCCTTATTGAGCTCCAGGCCACAAATTAAATTAAAAACAATTTTTAATTTTAATTTTTATTTGTCAATATTTCGATCTCAGCCTGAGATCATCATCAGGACTGGAAAAACAAACACAATGATTACATTTATATACATATATGTATTGATACATATGCTTAAATATAAACATAAACAGAGAAGCGAAACTTACACAAATTCCTTGTTTTAATCGACTGACTAGAAAATCAACAAAAAATATGGAACAGGTAACATTGGAAAAAATGAACAATGTAAACAAAATTTGGAGACATAAATACATATATAAGAAACATGAAAATGTAAACAATTGAAAATATACCGTAATGGTAAACAAAAATATACAGGAACAACAATACCTTGGAATAAGACGAACAGTAAGACATAAATATATACGTATACATATCGCTGCAGCTCTCCTTTGTTGTTGTTGCTTAAGCTTGGTTGAGAAACCAGTTTAGATGGGGATGCGCTCGAACAAACAAACATGCATTGTTATAATTGTTGTTGTCGAATGACCAAATTTCTATATACATGAGCGCAATTGTCAGTGTCGGACTTAAAGTTCATTCTCTTTGTACTAGGGGTGTTCAAAATGTGTAGCATTTCAAGGGTGTATCGCTTATGATAGATATATAAAGCAATGACATATGTCCCGGGGATATCGGAAAGAATAAAAAGGTCCAGTATATATGACAAAGAAAATTATAATATCGCATTTACATACAACAATTCCTTAAAACTCTTATACAGTAATACTAAGGACAAAATCCCGAAATATGAGAAATCCAACGTTGTGTATGAAATTCCATGCAGTGGTGACGGGTCCCACGTATGCGAAAAGGTATATGTGGGGACAACAAAATCCAAATTAAAGACAAGGATTTCCGCTCATAAGTCCAATATAAAACTAAGGAATAATTCTTCGGACAACAAGACAGCCTTGTCATACCATTGCGGCAGTACGGGACATTATCCAGATTTTGACAATGTAGCAATTTTAGACAATGAAAAACACTATCATAAGCGATACACCCTTGAAATGCTACACATTTTGAACACCCCTAGTACAAAGAGAAAGAACTTTAAGTCCGACACTGACAATTGCGCTCATGTATATAGAAATTTGGTCATTCGACAACAACAATTATAACAATGCATGTTTGTTTGTTCGAGCGCATCCCCATCTAAACTGGTTTCTCAACCAAGCTTAAGCAACAACAACAAAGGAGAGCTGCAGCGATATGTATACGTATATATTTATGTCTTACTGTTCGTCTTATTCCAAGGTATTGTTGTTCCTGTATATTTTTGTTTACCATTACGGTATATTTTCAATTGTTTACATTTTCATGTTTCTTATATATGTATTTATGTCTCCAAATTTTGTTTACATTGTTCATTTTTTCCAATGTTACCTGTTCCATATTTTTTGTTGATTTTCTAGTCAGTCGATTAAAACAAGGAATTTGTGTAAGTTTCGCTTCTCTGTTTATGTTTATATTTAAGCATATGTATCAATACATATATGTATATAAATGTAATCATTGTGTTTGTTTTTCCAGTCCTGATGATGATCTCAGGCTGAGATCGAAATATTGACAAATAAAAATTAAAATTAAAAATTGTTTTTAATTTAATTTGTGGCCTGGAGCTCAATAAGGAAAATATATATTATTATTATTATTATTATTATTATTATTATTATTATTATTATTATTATTATTATTATTATTATTATTATTATTATTATTATTATTATTATTATTATTATTATTATTATTATTATTATTATTATTATTATTATTATTATTATTATTATTATTATTATTATTATTATTATTATTATTATTATTATTATTATTATTATTATTATTATTATTATTATTATTATTATTATTATTATTATTATTATTATTATTATTATTATTATTATTATTATTATTATTATTATTATTATTATTATTATTATTATTATTATTATTATTATTATTATTATTATTATTATTATTATTATTATTATTATTATTATTATTATTATTATTATTATTATTATTATTATTATTATTATTATTATTATTATTATTATTATTATTATTATTATTATTATTATTATTATTATTATTATTATTATTATTATTATTATTATTATTATTATTATTATTATTATTATTATTATTATTATTATTATTATTATTATTATTATTATTATTATTATTATTATTATTATTATTATTATTATTATTATTATTATTATTATTATTATTATTATTATTATTATTATTATTATTATTATTATTATTATTATTATTATTATTATTATTATTATTATTATTATTATTATTATTATTATTATTATTATTATTATTATTATTATTATTATTATTATTATTATTATTATTATTATTATTATTATTATTATTATTATTATTATTATTATTATTATTATTATTATTATTATTATTATTATTATTATTATTATTATTATTATTATTATTATTATTATTATTATTATTATTATTATTATTATTATTATTATTATTATTATTATTATTATTATTATTATTATTATTATTATTATTATTATTATTATTATTATTATTATTATTATTATTATTATTATTATTATTATTATTATTATTATTATTATTATTATTATTATTATTATTATTATTATTATTATTATTATTATTATTATTATTATTATTATTATTATTATTATTATTATTATTATTATTATTATTATTATTATTATTATTATTATTATTATTATTATTATTATTATTATTATTATTATTATTATTATTATTATTATTATTATTATTATTATTATTATTATTATTATTATTATTATTATTATTATTATTATTATTATTATTATTATTATTATTATTATTATTATTATTATTATTATTATTATTATTATTATTATTATTATTATTATTATTATTATTATTATTATTATTATTATTATTATTATTATTATTATTATTATTATTATTATTATTATTATTATTATTATTATTATTATTATTATTATTATTATTATTATTATTATTATTATTATTATTATTATTATTATTATTATTATTATTATTATTATTATTATTATTATTATTATTATTATTATTATTATTATTATTATTATTATTATTATTATTATTATTATTATTATTATTATTATTATTATTATTATTATTATTATTATTATTATTATTATTATTATTATTATTATTATTATTATTATTATTATTATTATTATTATTATTATTATTATTATTATTATTATTATTATTATTATTATTATTATTATTATTATTATTATTAATACCGAATTACGAATACCAAATACCAATACAGAACAGTATGTTTTATGAGGCATTTATCGACTCTATGCATTTTATGAGCTTTGTTACGATTAAGTCAGCGAAAAAAAACAGAAGAATTCATATAAACAATAACAAAAAGTCTCTGTAATATGATGAAGTCATCTAAAATAATGCTAAAGTTTATCGCATAGTGTGAGAAAAAAGAATTCTGACAACGCGTCTTTTAAATAACAACAAATATATACTTATGTATTTATGCCAACACTTACATACATTTATACAAATTGCAATTGTATCTACGTCTATAAACATGCGCAGTTGAATGAAAAATTCGAGGAATCCTCATCGAGTTAGATTACCTAAGCAGTTTTACTATAAAAACTTATAAGTACATAAGTATGTATTTTTGTAAAGATGTTAATACAGCGGTGTGCATTAAAATAGAGTCAACGTAAAAAATGAATTTGTTTCAATTAGTGGTATGTTGGTACTCGTATAAAGCTCAAGAAGAACATTTTTTTTTACGGTTTTATAGACAACCGGCTAGGAAAATGTGTTTAGCGGGCAACAAGGATGAGCTTAGATACTTTTCGTCATCACAAAAAGATTAACAGCATTTCAAGCGTGGCAGCCAAATTACCTTTTCAACAGCTACAATTTTGAAAACAATGAAAGATTTTGTGTATATGGAACCAGCTTTAACGTTGAAAATAGTTTCAGCCTTTTGGACTAAATAAGCCATTGAAAAGTAAGAACAAAAATCGCTATCTGCTACTCGCTCGTCGTATTCATTCTTATAAACGGTGCCGGAGCATGGTATCATACAACATCAGATGAGATGTCACTCAAGTACTTATTCGAGTGAAAAGTTCTTTGAAAGTTTTACGGACCTTTACGGCGAGCAGTGCGAGCTTTACAGAGCTATAGAAATTGAGTTAAACGAATAAAAATTAAGAGGCTGTACTGGCTTGGTCATGTGTTTTTCGAGTGAGTGAAGATGCTCCGGCTCAGAAATTATTTTTATCGGCATG
Organism: Urophora cardui; assembly: GCA_960531455.1. Taxonomy (NCBI): domain Eukaryota; kingdom Metazoa; phylum Arthropoda; class Insecta; order Diptera; family Tephritidae; genus Urophora; species Urophora cardui. The sequence continues at coordinate 14,789,403 of OY482674.1, forward strand.
CACCGGTGGAAGCCTTTTCTGCGTTGGAAATATCAATTGGTTAGTCCTCCCTTGTTATTTCCAATTAGCGCCACTTATTACGAAGCAGAAAACCTGTTCATGCGCTTTATTTCACTCCGCCAATTTCGTGGTCGAGAAGGTTGATCAGCAATAAAAAGAGGAAAAATAAGTTTTCGACATACAAAATTAAACACCAGGCTTTATTTTCACGAACACAAAAATTTAGAAAAATGAAATAAGGAATCAAAGGATTCATATACATTATCACACTAACATTTACTTTGGAACTAAAAAGTCTGTTAGGTTAATATTTCACACGATAAGTGATGTGAACCCACATAACATTATATTCAAACATAAAAATATTATCAAATTGCAAATGTTTAAAATTGTTCAAAATTGTAGTGTTCAGTTGTCCATGCAACATATTTTTATCGTCACTAATTGTTTGTAAAGTAATCACTTTAGCTCTTAGATTTAAAAAAAAGGGTAACAAACTTGCGCCCAATGGCTGTTTTTTTAAATAATAAAATAAAAATATAATTTTATTTAACTTCTCAGCTTTTGCACATCGCAAAATGGGGAGAAAAGATAATATTTGCACAAACCTTCTTCGTATTTTCATTTTATGTTTAAGCTCAACTACTGGACACTACCGAATTCAAAAACGTCGATTGGTCAACTGCAAAACTTCAACTTCAAACTCCGTTTTGCGGTAATTTAAAACGGTATGCAAGAAGCAAATAAATATACATACATACATACATACATACTTTAATGCAATGTTTATACAATATATGCATACATATACCCAGTAGAAAAGAAAGGAGCACTAGTAAGAAGCACTAACACAAGCTTTTCTTCTGTGACTAAATGATCTTAACATCACAATAATTTCATTATTAATTTTTTAGTTAAATGAAATCGGCTAATTAGCATGGCCTTGTCTTTTAGTTAATAGAAGTAATTGAGTTCAAGAGTTGCATAGCTTTTGGCAGCATAAGAAACACCGCATTGTGAATCATGTGCATTAATCTTGCTTGGAAGCTTTTATGTCAAAACTTTTTAAAAGCTTAATAACTTTTCTACTGGGTACATTTGATCAGCATACGTGTATTGGCGTTTGTGTGTGCTCGTAATTCATAACCGCATATGTAAACAGTAAAAGCGAATCAAGAAATTTAAAATAAACTTTTTAAATTTGTTTACTTTGCATATTTTATGTACAAGTATATCTAATAGTTTGCAAAAATGTTGACGTTACAAATTGTTGCCAGTGAGCGGTGGCTACATACGCTCCATTTAGGTATGTACATATTGTTTGTCTGTTGAAGCTACATGCACATATTATGTATACTAGGGTGGTAGACAAATATATACAGACAAATTGTATGGCATATTTTCTTAAGCTCACTTCCCTAAGTCGATGCTAATATAGTGGAAGATATTGCATTGAAATTTTCATCTCGATCAGGGTCGCCTAAGGGGTGTCGTACACTGGTCAAAATTAAGAAAGATCTGTTATGGAGACTGAAAAAAATTAAATTTTTTGTATAACTAATGCCCAAAATGTCAAGGTCAAAGCTCAGATTATCTTATATTCTGTCACCTGTGCGACCGATCTGACCCCTTAACTGTCTCGTATCGGCACCAAAATTTATATGTGATGTCTTTGACCGCGCTTTTACCGATGGAGCGGGGCCTGTAACCGAAGAAAATAGCTAATTTGATTTTTTTTGGTATCACCCTAATGTCTACTTGTAGGCATAAGCGTGGATTTGTTTATCGTGTGTGAATATATGTATGTAGATATGATCGCATGAAAATCTGCTTTGTCGCACTATTGAGCTTCACTTGGTGTCGGAGAACTTTATAGAGACATGAAATGATGGCGGGTTGATTGATGAAATTACATACAGAGGAATGAATGTTTAGGTACATACATAAGTATGTATTTAAGGCTGGTACATAAGTCCATTGGCATACAGAAATATTATTAGACATAGGGCCATTTAAACTTCATAACTGCCTAAGTGAAACTTTCATAACCGCCTATCCGACATTTGTGCCAAGGTTTAAAATTGAATTCTACGATTTCAGAGCCGAAAGATCGTTAAAGGAAATTAAAGGGTTTCCCCAAGACCAAATTTATGGTATGGATTGATAGAGTTGGGTGCAAAGACGTAAAGTTTCTCAATTTTGGCATAGAGAGTTATGAAAATTTCATTTAGGCGGTTGTAAACTTTAAACGACGATATGTGTGTATAATATTTAAATGGTAGTATTTTGATTGACTTGGAATTGACAAAAACTAGGTTTAAACAATTATTGAAATTAAATACATATTAAATATCTAAACGAAGCATGACAACTTGCGTTTACGTCTTGAGTATTTCGCAAATTAATCAATACTAAATTCACTTATTAACGCATAAGTGTTAATTGGGTATTTTTTATTTTTATAGAAGCATGAATCTAAAAATAAATTGTAGCTGGTATACATTGATTATCCACAGGCAACGTGTCTACCTTTCAAAGTCTTAGCTTAGTCTGAGCTTAAATATAAATTCAGTCAAAATATACTCATCTTAAAGTACAAGTGAATGAGCCAACGCAAAAGGTTTTATTCGTCTTAATTGGCGCGTAGGTAGCCGTTTATTTGGCCAATAAAGTTCAAAGGTCCATAAATCTTCCGAGACACTTTTCCTTCGAGTAGCTCAAGTGCCATCACATCTGGTTTTGACATCGTTCATGCTTGTGTGCCATACATGAGGACTGGAGCGTGATTTTTGTTCGTCATGAAGGCGAACTTTCTTTTCAATGGCTTACTTAGTCCCAAGTAGCACTTATTGGAAAGTTGAAGAAGTCACATGAAAGAGAGTTACCTTGTCTGAAACCTCGTTCGGTCTCGAACGGCTCGGAGAGGTCCTTGCCAATTATAACGGAGCTGGTGGTGTTAGTCAACATCATTTGGCATAGCCGTATAAGTTTTGCAGTAAAATTACTTAAATTCAGGCATTGCGGCAATATCTGTTCATGCTATCGAAAGCGGCTTTCAAATCACCAAAGAGAAGGTAAGCTTCGGTTATTTTTTCATGGGTTTTCTTTCCCAGGATTTGGCTTATTGTGAAAGTTTGGTCAATGGTAGACTAACCAGCTCTGAAGCCACGCTGATAAGGTGCAATTAGATTGTTGACGGTGGGCTTCAATCTTTAGCGCAATAGACTTGCTACGACCTCATATGCGGTATTCAGGAGGCTTATACCACGATAATTGGCCCGTACTGTAGAGTCACTTTTTCTGTAGATTGGACAGAGCACGCTTAAGTTCCGAGCGGCGTACATGCACTCGGTCGACCATTATCAACTCTTCGCCGCCCTCCAGGTTTGAATAGCTCGGCTGACTAGCAATTAGTGCCCGTAGCCTATATAAGTGTCGTTGAAAAGGAGATCTTGAACTTTACTTAGGACAATAACTTATTACTCGCAACAATATAAATACAACTAATTGTTGTATAAGGAAAATGCATTAAATTGCTACCAGTATCAGTGGCTGATTGTGACGAGTTATCGCCAGTTCTTGCTACAGCTAAATGCAGATTTAATTTCGTATTCCGAAAGAGAAGTGATTTTATCAGTAATTCTGGCACTTTTTTCTACATTCAACCAAATTATAAAATAATGTAGTACTATGTATAATGAATTTAGAAAATTCAGTCAAACCAATTTGAATTCAGCAAAATAAGATGCGTGTCTATTACGCGCGATAATAAATAATTAACAGTTTTTAATTTATTGTTTGTGATAAATAAATATGAATTTAATTAAAGTGAAACGTCTGCACATTTCATGTTTAATGAATTCATGGCGTGTTAGTAAATAGCTTAATATTAAATATGATACATTTGTACTTATATACATATCGATGTGCTAGTGCACAAACCGGATAAGTGCAGGCTTTGGCGAAACTGAGTTAATTGCATTTTTGGAATCATCAACACTATACCTACCTCGTGTGCAATTTTTGTAAGGAAATTATCAATAATGGCGGAGATATGCGATGGCATAATCAGTCAAGTGCTTTGAAAATGAAATATTTGTTGTGCACAAACCGGATAAGCGCGCTTAGAAATTCAAATTTTCTATAAACATAATTTTTCTTGTGCACAAAAATTCCAAGTGCCACAAAATAAAAATTTATGCTCGTATCCTATTTAAATAACCCATAAAAATGTACTATTTGAATTTAATAACTATGTTAGTGTTTTAAATGAACAATAAAATATATATTAACAGAAATAAATTGAATAAATTTTTCATAGAAGAGCTCTAACAAAAATATTTGAAATTAAAAAAAGTTAGCGCCAAACGGGCTAAGTGCCCAACAAATTTTAATCACTAAAAAAATAGTATAGGTACTGAAACGATCAATATAATTTTAGCACATTTGGATTCTACATACTCCAATTAACTATTCGTAATCGTTGTAACTGAAAAAAATTTGACAGATAACAAGTTATTGCTATTTAAACACAAAATTTGCTCTCCCGAACATTTTTCAAAATATTATTTATCCGGTTTGTGCACTAGCACATCGATATGTAATTGATACATAGCAAATATATTTGTTTTTTAATATAAAATAATGCTGCTTAAAATTAATTAGAATTTTAAGTACATAAATAAATTGCAAAATTTTTATATCCACAGGGTAAATGTACATAAATAACAACAAGTAAGGAAGCCTAAGTTCGAGTGGAATAGAACATTAGATACTCAGCTGTATGCTTTAATTGTTTGTTTGCGTTTGATGGAAACACGGTGTAGGTACTTTATATAAAGCGAGTGCTGCATGAAGTGGGCGTAGCCACGCCCATTTTCTAAATTTTTATCAGTCATCCAACTAAGCAAAATTTCATCCATTTATGAGTGACAAAGATGTCACGTTACAAATTCCCAAAGGGTGTTCCAGAAATATCTTTGTTAAAAAGTAGGCGTGGTCATAAACCGATTCCAATAATTTTTTGCGTGTCTATTAACACAAGTTATAAAAGTGTATAAACCAAGTTTCTTCATAATATCTCAATTATTTGTCGAGTTATGGGCTCCGAGATCTCGTTGATTTTTTTGTCTGAAAAGAAATTTTTCTATTTTTTGTTTCCGATCTATTGTGGAAGTCATGCCACAAAATTTCAATGAATTATCTTTATATTTAACAAAGATATCGCTTAAAATGTTTTTATTAGGCCACTTTATGATACCCATATATAAAAGTGGGCGTGGTCGTTAACCGATTTCGCTAAAATTTTGAACATGTATTACTACAAGTAGTGAAAGTGTATACACCAAGTTTCGTCATAATATATCGATTATTTGTCGAGTTATGGGCTCAGAAATCTCGTATATTCCTGCTTCTAAAAGGAGGCGGTGCCATGCCCATTTTCCAAAATTTTTGTATTTTTTATTTTATGTCCATAGTTGGACACCTTCCATAAAATTTCAATGATATATCATTATATTTGACAAAGATATCGCTTAAAATGTTTTTATTAGGCCACTTTATGATACCCATATATAAAAGTGGGCGTGGTCGTCAACCGATTTTGGCAATTTTTCGTCCAAACATTGTCCTAAGTAAGTATATCACGCCTACCAAATTTTATCGATATATCTTCAGCGGTTTCTGGGTTATGACTCAAAAAACTTTCAATGTTTGCCCCTTAATAAGTGGGCGTGGCACCGCCCATTTTCCAAAATTTCACCATATTTCTTCATCAGGGCCTGAGCTCAATACGTGTGTGAAATTTTATCACTCTAGCTCTATTAGTGACTGAGATACAAAATTTCCAATTTTTACTATATAGGGGAGGTGGGAGTGGTCATGGTCCGATTTCGCCCCTTTTCAATACCGTCCGTTCCTGTCTTGATACCAACTTACATTTCAAATTTCATCAAAATATCTCAATTTTTGCGCGAGTTATCGTGCGCACAGACGGACAGACGGACAGACGGACGGACATGGCTCAATCGATTTCTCTTTTCACCCTGATCATTTTGATATATATAAGTCTATATCTATCTCGATTATTTCATTCTGTTACAATCCACCGTTAGGAAATCAAAACTATAATACTCTGTGTACTAGTACAGCTGAGTATAAAAATAGTAAAATTAATAGAGATTACGTCGGCTTAGCGCAATAAATAATGTTATGTAAATAAATAAATTTAATAATATTTTAATAACTTATTAATAATTAAGAGCAAGTTGATGCATTTGTTTTTAAATGAATGTATGTATGTATGTGCAAATTTTTTTACTTGCTTATACAAAACGTACTAAATAAATTTGATGGTTATTAAACTAAATAAATAAAGCAATAAATGACAGCAGCCATTGGCCGAGTATCAGACCCACGGGCATTGGTTTTAATAATAATTGACTAACACTAATTAAATCGAACTGACACAAAAACAATTATCTATGTATGTATGTACATTAAATATAAAATGAGGTTATTAAGCGCAGTCAAATATTGAAAAAATATAAACGAAAATGAATTATAAAATTTGGTGAATAACCACAATGTCCACACGCGAACGATGCACGCAAAATTGTTAAACCACAGAGGGACATTTGCTTATTAATTGTGTTATTGTTCAATGTGCAAATATGCGTTTTCGTTTGCGCCAACACAAAACAAATTCAGAGTCAACAGAACACATTGACCAAATAGGTATGTGGCTTTTATAACACGCATTTATTGGTATGTATGTGTCACCCTGCACTGCGCTGGGTACTTGGACACGCTGAACACCCTATGTTTGCTTTAAATTCACAGTAGCGAGTTGGCGCGCTTTATGCATAAATGTGTGTTTTTTTGTTCTTGCTTGCATTTTTACTACAATTTTTCAATTTGTCTCTTGTGCTCGAAATTAAATTGAAGCAAAGTTTTTCGCGTTGCCAGTACAGCACAAGCACAGTGGCTTGCTCGTAAATTATCCTGTTGTTATGAGGGTCAAAATGGTGCTTGGTAAAAAGGAATAACCAAAGGGCAGCCAACGTGCAGTGGCTTGCATTTGTATACGACATACATAAATGTGTGCATGTTCATACGTGTGTAACGAATTCGTTACGCGATGAATATGTTTAATAGCGGTTGCATGGTTGAAAGTACGTTTTAAACTGAAAGCACATCACAGACATGTTTACAAATGAAGTGCTGTAACTTCAATTTGGCTGTAAGTTTGTGTGCATGTCCATTGGTGCACATTTGTTAGTATGTATGGCGGTCCTTACCTGCAGCTATCGTTAACTTGCTGGCTCGTGTTGACCTTGTTGGCGTATGCTGCTGTGCTCATTCACTGCACTCTGCTGAGCGAACGAGCAAGCGAACAAACGAGCGTAAGAGAGTTATGAGCAAGTAATGACATTTTTTAATCATTGTCATAAATTTTGAGATTGTCATGTGACCCAAATCATATTCTAGTTTTAAGAGCGCGTTATTCGAAAGTGGGTATGTTTTTTTGAATGGAGATATGATAAAATATCAAAAGAAGCAAGATTTATGTGGAATTTTTTGGTTATCTTTTAACTAACAAATGATTAATGCAAGGAAAAGAGATAAAGATTTCGAGATGAAATGATTGCTTAACTTCTAGGCTAAGGCTTAGAGTAACAAGATAATTTAGATAACGGATATTTGGACACAGCAACACGCGCGAGCTAAACGAAAGTTCACGCTACGTTACTCTGCAAACCGATTTCAACAGGGGGCCACGGGTACTAACAGAAGAGAAAGGACGGAAGAAAGGAATATGAATCAATTGCTATACGTTTCAACCTATTTACACATGAATCAAAGATGGACGCAATGGCGGGAGCTGCAGTTTTTGTCTGCAGCTTGAGATAAAATATTCCTTTAGACTCGCGTACTACTGTAGCGTCTTTCAGGCCATGGTTTACGCTGCTAATCAAAGCGGCGACAACAGCAACGATCATCTCTATGTGCGTGAATTAGTGCAGCGTCAAGTTACATGAACTCTGTTACGATCTACTGGATACCCGGACACCAGAGAATCGATGGAAATGAGAGGGCGAACTTATTAGCCAATTATGTGGAAAACATTTTTCCATCTCTTAATTACCATAAAGCTCAAATAGATCAGACACTGTTACGCAATGACGATTCCCAGTGGAATACCTTGCAAGATCGCCAAAATCATGCTTCGTTCATACAACGCAAAAACCGCAAATTAAGAGCGCTTTCACATTACTCGGTGCGGTATCGGATCGACATTTTTGATTTTTACCGAAAGTATACCGAAACCTTACTGACCACATGTATTTCAATTGGCACTTTCACATTAGTGTTGCATACATGAAATCGGAGCGGATTAATTTCGGTATACCGCAACGCGGTAAGACCGGTCAGTAAAATTTGAGGAATTACTGCATACATTTTTGCGGCGTGAAAAAAGAAGAAGAACAAAGTCAGTAAAAAACTCGTTTCGGCTATAAATGTAGCAAGTTATAATGTCTTCGTCTTCGCTAGAAGACATTATTGTTATTATTGAGTGATTTGTTGAAGTTAAAAATTTTGTTTTGCAAATTTCGATGTTTGTTTTCCTATTTTCTGCCGATTACGCACCGAAAGTATTCCCACAAGTGTGAAAAACACAGCAACGCGGAATCGTTTCGGTAAGCTGAAAATACCGAGCAAAAAATGTCGATCCGATGTCGTACCGAGTAATGTGAAAAGGCTCTAACTACTCACAGTGCCTAGATAAGACTGAAGACAAACTAACAGGGCATTGCGGTGGGCGTACTAATACTGCACTGTCTCACACCAACTCATGTGTTGAAAATGGTACTGCTGCAGAGTCAAGCGTGTACGGCATGCAAGGAATCCGATGCTGCTTTCACTTTAGTTTATCTTTCATGTCAATGCCCAGCTTTTGGCAGACTTCGACTTATGTGCCTGGGTTCTGCACGCTTCTCATCTTTAGAAGGCAATGTGAGTCAGGAACTAAGTACATAGAATATTAAAACTTGCGAAGTCTTGCATTCCACGTTTATTATAACGCATCCAATATTTACGCTGTTGGCAACACTAAGGACCTTATGTGATCTATGTAATGGATCACTGGATCTCTTCAAACGTAAACTATCATAACCTTCTAAAGTACCAAAATTGCATACGTAACAGGTTTGGGCCTTTGGATACATACATATCATCACATCCCTTAAGCATCTATCTAGGTCATAGATGGCCAAAACTATTACATTCAAACATTTCTATTTTATGAAGAAATGAGAGAACGAGGAGAATAATTCGCTCACGCGTCTCGTCAAAACAATGTTGCCAACATTTCCAATTTATGCGGAAAAGGGAATTTTAAATAGAAGGGACTTTTTATAATGCAAATAGTGCGATAAATAAAATTTTTTCGACCGCAATGCTAAACGGCTTAACGTACATATCTATTAAAATATGATTTAAAATTAAATAATAAGTGGTGAAAAAGTTTGTTCATCCTTTTCTTACTTTTTTATATGAATTGTATACATATATGGTTATGGTTTCCGTGATTATAAAAAAATAAAAAATTAATAAAATCATCGCTAAAGATATACTCGAAAATACGGCTCGGTATGTACTAGACATATACGCCGACAGTGATTCCGGCGGCGGCGACGCCGGCGTGCCTTTTCGCGCCGGCGCGCCTACCCCAAATCTACAAATCACAATCCTTATTCAAATCTTAATTTTATTTAGTTACCTTAATAGCGCTGGCTTAATGGAATAAATAAACTAATTTCCACAATAAATTGTTGAAACTTTTTTATTAACAGCAAAAAAACAATTATTACATAAACTAAAATATAAAATAAAGAAAACAAATATTAAAGAATATACACAAATCCATATGTAAGGGTAAATTTAAATTCATTTGCTTATTTTATATGATAATGAACACGCATACATATATTTACATACATATTTATATATATGTATATAAGGCACTTTAAAATAAATATATGTATATACAGTGTTGGAAAAAAAATAGGGACAAAATTTTGCAATTCTCCATTTATTTCATTTTAAGACCAAATAATAATTACCATATATTGATGCTTGCACGGAGAGGACATGCTTCAATGACTCTGGGGTAGTTTTTGTATAATAATTTAATTTTTATGAATAAAAATAATGAAATGTATAATTTAAGTTGGAAATAATAATAGGGACAAACTTTAAATTCGATTGTTTTTTTTTCTAATAAACTACAATATTACTGCTGCAGCTAGATTTAAACTAATGTTTAGTTGAAGCTCTTTTATTTTTTATAACTTCCTTACTTCTTCGTGGCATAGGGTTGACCAAATCAGCACAATTTGCAACTGGTATTAAGTACCAAGCTTCTTTAATTTTTTTTCCATAACTCTTGCTTATTTCTCCATTTTTGATCTCCCATCGCCTTCTTTAATAATCCCTATAGGGCTGAGGTGCGACGACTGTGAGGGCTACTCAAAACAGCAACTTTCTTACGTTCAAACCATGAGTTTTCGATTCTGGAGGCATGTTTGGGATCATTTTCATGCATAAATCGCCATCTAATGATATCAAGGAGGGTTTAAATTATTCAATTTTGAGTAGAACAATTAGCAACAGACCTCGAGAACTAGGACTAAATGGAAGAGATCCCAGAAAAGTTCCGTATCTGAGAAAAAATTATGTAAACCATGGCTGTTCCTTGCTTTACTAGCCTCAGTCCCAAAGAATTTAAGCTACTGGAAAATTTTCAACGAAATTCACAGAGAACGTTCAGGGGGTAATATCTAATAAAAATAAATATGTTTCACTAATCCACTTATAATGGTATTTGTCTACACCTTTTCCCGTTTAAGTTCAGAAAGTTTCAATTGAAAATTTTGCAGTAGCTTATGGCGTTTTATTTTCTCAAAATAATGTTGCCCTGTTTGATTTTCTTAGCCATTTTGTAAGTTTGTCTGGTCCTTTCACCAAATATTGACCTCTAGCTAAGTAAGAGGGCACCCTTATCTACAAATTCAGCCATTTTATAGAAAGTCAGGATACGTAATTCGATAATTGGGATATAGGAGGGCAACATTTTTTCATAGAAAAGAAAACACCATTAAATTCTTTAGGACTGAGGCTAGTAAAGTTGGGAACAGCCAAAGTTTTTGTTAATAACTTTTAACGGGCAAAAAATAAAACATTTCCGCATTCAGGTTCGTGTTCCTGAGGTAAAAACACGTCGATTGGTTCCTTTTTTTTGATTTTGAAGAACTTTTGTAGTTAGAAAAACTAGGAAAATATGTACACATATCGCTCCATACGGGTATGGCGCGCCAGCGCACGCCGCCGCGCCGATACGCCGATTTCACGGACTATGGCGGCGGCGGCCGATTATGAAGGAAATCGGCGCGGCGGCGGCGGCGTCAATCGGCGGCGTATATGTCTAGTATGTACTATGTACACTAGAGCGTATCACGGTATAGTGAGGGAAAAAAAGTTGAAAATATTCCCCCCAGTTTGAACACTTACCTTATGAGGTTTTCAAAAAAAAAAAATTTTAATTTTTTTGTCACCCTGTAAAAACAGCGAAATTTGTTTTTTTCTATAATTTCTATATTTTACGTTCGATTTTCAAAAGTGATACATTTTTAGAAAGGTATTCACCAAGGCAATATTTCATCCATAGAAACTTTTAGCTCATCATGCCAAGTTCAGCTTTTATTCTATATTTACTAAAACCAACACCCCGTGTTTGCAAAAAAAAAAATCGTTTCTTGAAAACTAAAAAAAAAAGAATATTTACCTGCATATAATGAGGAAATAAATGTAATGAATTATTGCTAAATTTTTCATTGGCTCTAATTTGCTGTAATGTTCTCGGCTACTTAGTTTAGCGAATATATAACGTAGGCGTTCCTCGTCGGCAACTTCTGTACAAGAATCACTTACTACGTGGACAAATCGCTCAGTATTTTGAGAATGGCATAGAAAATCTAAGTAAATTAATAGGTTATAATTAGTATTTTTATAACATCATTAGAATTTTGTAGTTCCTGCAAGTGCGTATCAGAATAAAATTGCAAGCATATGGCTCTGTAATTCTAAATGACCTCCAATCGATCATTTAAGTGTACGATGTACTATATAGCTGCCCTATTCCGCTCTGCTCTAACCTGCTCTGAAATTTTTTATGTTCATTAAACAGACCTAATATTAATAAGTAATACTCTTTTTACTCATATAATGATGTAAAAATTATATTCAAGGCTATATTTACTTTATTCAAAAAATTTTTTTTTAATACAGCGTGTTGGTTTTAAATAAATTTGAATAAAAGCTAAAGTTGGTGTCGCAGGCTAATGGCTTATATAGAGGAAATATGACACGGGTTAAGCCCTTTACAAAAATGTATTGCTCGTTGAAATCAAAAACCAAATAGAAAAGTTATAATCAAAAAACGAATTTCGCTGTTTTTACAGGGTGCCGAAAAATTTTTTTTTTCCATTTTTGAAATCCCCAACAAGTAAACATTCGAACCAGGGGGAACATTTTAAACTCTTTTTGGCGATACGCTCTAATGTACACATATCTCATTAACTAAATATTCGGGAACTCAGATAGTTAACTTAAGTTAGAATAAAAAAAATAATAATAAAATAGATAAATATTTCGCTTAAGCGATAATCGAATATTCGCAAGAGCTAAAGCAATCATGTAAGAGGCTGTTTTAACTTGTTTGCTCCAATTTGGTTTACAAATCGTATTGGGAAGTTCTGCTTTCAACGCTCCTTTTAATCGCAAAACCAAGCTTTCTCTCCCCATACTTAATACGCCATCATAATCCCTGGGATGAATTGTCCCATAATAGCGTCCGACAAAAAATTTGGTCGCCTGGGCGATATCACTATGACACACCAAACATTTTGCCCCCTTTTCCCGATTGCTAATTACTAGGGCATGGAAATCTATGCAAATGCATGTTTTTCTTAGAGTTAGGTAGAGCCAAATAAATAAACAATCTTTGCGAATCGTGAAATTGTCTTAAAGATGGCATTCAAATGTTTTTACATATTTTGCATATTTTGGTCATATATGCATATTTTTACATATTTCGCTTTATTTGCATTTTTTTTTATTACATATTTCGCATTATATTGCCTATTTTTGTAATTTGATAGTTGCCAGTTTTATACAAACGAAATTCGTACATAACAGTCATCTGACGACGAATAGAGTTTCGTGTGAACACGGCTATTATTAGTATTTTCGATACGGTGCATACCTGTCGACAAAGAGCCGTTTTCAAACATGCTCCTATTACCTCTGTGGATGTAGAACGTTCGTTTTCTATGTATAAGAGCTTTTTTCGACCGAATCGCCAAAGTTTTCTTTTTGAGAATATGAAAAAATATTTTTTTTTTTTTTTTGAAAGAGTTTTTAGTGCTTAGCACGAAATTTTTTTTTTTTTTTTTTAATTCAATTTTTAATTGTTGGGGTAAGTGGAAAAAAATTCAACAACTATTTACAGCGAAGGTTGAGTGTATAGCTATTTCACGAAAAACCATTTTCGATCATCAGCACTCTTTTCGGAAGTGGAAGAGGATTCACCGGGGATTGAACCCGAGTCCATTCCATCTTCAGCCGCAATGACCCAATGCTTAACACACTCGGCCATTGAGACTCTGTGCAAGCTGTTGGATTTTCACCACTTTTGCCTTTTTCATTTTCAACATTTAACGTTAGTGTGTATATGCTTTTGCATATATTCTACCCAAACGTGCTGAATTTTTTGTTGGCAGTTCGCAATGAACATTTGTTGTTGGTATGTATTTTTTATATACCAACAACGTTAACAATTTTACTTGAAAGAGTTTTTAGTGCTTAGCATGCTTAAATGTTGAAAATGAAAAAGGCAAAAGTGGTGAAAATCCAACAGCTTGCACAGAGTCTCAATGGCCGAGTGTGTTAAGCATTGGGTCATTGCGGCTGAAGATGGAATGGACTCGGGTTCAATCCCCGGTGAATCCTCTTCCACTTCCGAAAAGAGTGCTGATGATCGAAAATGGTTTTTCGTGAAATAGCTATACACTCAACCTTCGCTGTAAATAGTTGTTGAATTTTTTCCACTTACCCCAACAATTAAAAATTGAATTAAAAAAAAAATAAAAAAAAAAAAAAAAAAAAAAAAAAAAAAAAAAAAAAAATTTCGTGCTAAGCACTAAAAACTCTTTCAAGTAAAATTGTTAACGTTGTTGGTATATAAAAAATACATACCAACAACAAATGTTCATTGCGAACTGCCAACAAAAAATTCAGCACGTTTGGGTAGAATATATGCAAAAGCATATACACACTAACGTTAAATGTTGAAAATGAAAAAGGCAAAAGTGGTGAAAATCCAACAGCTTGCACAGAGTCTCAATGGCCGAGTGTGTTAAGCATTGGGTCATTGCGGCTGAAGATGGAATGGACTCGGGTTCAATCCCCGGTGAATCCTCTTCCACTTCCGAAAAGAGTGCTGATGATCGAAAATGGTTTTTCGTGAAATAGCTATACACTCAACCTTCGCTGTAAATAGTTGTTGAATTTTTTTCCACTTACCCCAACAATTAAAAATTGAATTAAAAAAAAAAAAAAAAAAAAAAAAAAATTTCGTGCTAAGCACTAAAAACTCTTTCAAGTAAAATTGTTAACGTTGTTGGTATATAAAAAATACATACCAACAACAAATGTTCATTGCGAACTGCCAACAAAAAATTCAGCACGTTTGGGTAGAATATATGCAAAAGCATATACACACTAACGTTAAATGTTGAAAATGAAAAAGGCAAAAGTGGTGAAAATCCAACAGCTTGCACAGAGTCTCAATGGCCGAGTGTGTTAAGCATTGGGTCATTGCGGCTGAAGATGGAATGGACTCGGGTTCAATCCCCGGTGAATCCTCTTCCACTTCCGAAAAGAGTGCTGATGATCGAAAATGGTTTTTCGTGAAATAGCTATACACTCAACCTTCGCTGTAAATAGTTGTTGAATTTTTTTTCCACTTACCCCAACAACGAAAAAATATTTCATTGTGTACGCTAATGAATCGTTGAATAAGGATTAACCTTTGCAAATTATGAAATGTTCAAGACTGAATTTATGTATCTATATATATATCGCTAGCTTAGAGCGCAAACTGTGTAAGTCCAATTTCAGGAAAAAGTGTATTTTTATGTAGAACGCTAGAAAAATCAAATACGCACCACGCAAAACAAGTCTGTGACTCTTGTCATATTTCTACTCTTTGTTATTCAGTGATACGCAAATTGTGTAAGTCCGAAAAGCGAAGAAAATTGTGTAAGTCCAAAATATTTACATGAACAGAAAATTTTTTTTTCGTTTCGAATTTTTTTTACTTTTTGTTTTTTGTCTCTCATACAAAGTTTGAAAAAAGGACTTACACAATTTGCACTCTAAGCTAGCGATATATATATATATAAATATACATATGTTTAAACGTACAACGTAAGAGCAAAATTGAATTAAAAAATGTTTGTACCTAATTTATTTAACTATTGTAACTTCAATAAACATGAATTATCTGAAGTTGAAAAATTTGAATTAATGCATTTTTTTTTTGATTTTTTCATGCATATTTCTCAGTTTTTGTTGCATTTTTTATGCGCATATTTTTTATTTTTTAGTACATGAAATTCCATGCCCTACTAATTACTAAGAAATCTTTTTCCCAATTTACGTTAAACATTTTTCGCAGCAACCTTGATTACTTGAAAGTAGCGCGTCGAATGAGCACGATCCCAACAAAACCGTAGTGTCGGCATCACTGGTTCATACAAAATGCTTATATGTGTGCGTTAGCAGTGAAGCTGATCTTGTGTACGTGTGAAAGCAGAAGAGAAAAAATTGGCACGCGTACCTATGGGATGGCCATCTATGATCTAGGTACGCAAAATGCACATACCAAATAATGTTACTCATACGCCCCGTCGTACTGTCCTTTTTTCACTACTTATTCCTTTGGGTTTTCAACAAAACAGTGAAGAAGAAATTAAAGGACAACACACATGTGTGTGCATTTTTCGCTGTCATTGACATTGGCAACAACAACAACAACAATAACAAAATTGCTGCCACTTTTGTTGCTCGCTCGCAAATATTGCTTTAACCCAAACCCAAACTAGGCGTATACAGGCGTAATGAAATGTAGGCTGTCTAAATGACACACATACATACATATATGCATATAAAAATCCATATAAAAGCGCTTCGTGTGAATAATTCTGTGCGCGCTCATGTCACTGTCCATTATATTTATGTACATAAATGCATTTAGTTAACCAATGGCCGGCTGAGAAAAAAAAACCCAAAAGCAACAATAAAAAAACAACTATAAAAAAAAACAATAAAAAACAACTGTTGTAATTAAATTACGAAATTTCAATATGCGCAATAAACGTAAAATATATGTAAAGAGGAAAGCGTAGGAAAGGGGTAGAAAAAATAGCGAAGTAGAAGCATAATATAAGCACTTAATGTCTTTGAACTCAAAAATTTAAGTTAGTAGAGTGGCCGCAATGTTATTTTTTCCGTTGTGGTTTTCCAGTTGAAAATGTCTAACTTTATAATGGACCGCTTGATGACACCCAAATACTTGCTAACATATAAAACACAGCTACATCAACCCAAAGTAAATTCCAATGCATTTGCAACCTTATATTAAAAGCCCAACAATACCACTTCACTATAGGACCAATATAGTATATTAATATTGATAGGGGGCATAATCAGTCAGTGGCACATTACGTATTAACTTATTGAATTGCTATTGCCATGACCTCGTTTAATTTTTCATCATTTCACAGAAGGAAAAAAAAAAGCAAACTAAATAAATGGATGAACGAACATTTACTTAAACTTTTAAATAAATAAATAAATAAATGATGAGGATCAATGCAGAGTGCAAAGTGCAGTACCGATTAAGCAGAAATACAGAGAAATAAATGCCATACTTTACATACAATTCGTTTGTAGGATATTGAATGAGCTGTGCTGTGAGTGGAGACTCGATAGGCAAGTCGAGTGAAGGAGAGTCCGACAATCCTTCAGCCTTGTATGTATGTCACTCTATGTATGGGAAGGTAGGCTTGTTTATCTTATATTATAAATGTGAAATGGAAATTGTGTTTAAACCAGACATGGGCATCTGCAATTACAAAATTTTTCAATTGCAATTACTTGTAATTGTAATACAAAAATTTCCAATTACAATTACTTGTAATTGTAATTGAAAAACTTCAGATACAATTACATGTAATTGTCATCGAAAAGGTATCAATTACAGGTAATTGTGAATGAAATGCATCAATTACATGTAAGTCTGCTGTTATGATCCACCCACTATTATTGATTTTTATGCTCAAAATAACTATGTATGCTCTTAGATGTAGGTATGTATTAGCTTAGGGATGCGCCAACACCCAAAAAAATTAACTAATTCACTGTTCAATTACATGTAATTGAACACTATTCGGTAACAATTACATGTAATTGAATACTACTGCGTTATTTTAATAACAGCATTTCAATTACAATTGCAAACATGTAATTGGAAAATTTTCCATTAGAATTACTTATAATTGTAATTGAAAAATATCAATTACAATTACAAGTAATTGTAATTGTTGTGTGTAATCAATTACAAAATGTAATTGAGTATGCCCATGTCTGGTTTAAACTCAATTGGCGAGAAAACCGCTGAACGGATCCTCACGAAACTTTGCACACCTAGGTATTTTCACCCGGTAATTGCTATAGGCATATTTTTAATCTGATTAAAAGTCAGGGATGGGCACCTCCCATACAAAATTTTCCTTTTTTTCGTAATATCTCTTGAAATATTTGTACTAGAATAATGAAAATTTTTGTGAAGGAATAAAGAATACAAAAATATATACTCAACGGATAAACAATTTAGGTCTTGGTAAAGCAGGCATGGGCACTCTCCTCCCATATAAACTGAAATTTTCACATCAGATATCTCTGGAAATATTTGTAGTAGGGTACTGAAAACTGGTGTGAGGGCATGTGAGATAACTATGTATTAAACGGGAAAAACACTAGGTCTTGGTAAAGCAGGGATGGGCACCTCCCATACAAACTAAAACTTTCACAGCGAATATCTCTGGATATATTTGTAGTAGGGTACTGAAAACTGGTGTGAGGGCATGTGAGATAACTATGTATTAAACGGGTAAAACTGCTAGGTCTTGGTAAAGCAGGGATGGGCACCTCCCATACAAACTGAAATTTTCACATCGAATATCTCTGGAAATATTTGTAGTAGGGTACTGAAAATTGGTGTGAGGGCATGTGAGATAACTATTAGGGTATTCACAACCTGTCATAATGCGTCATATCGTCATAAGTCATAATATTTTGTTGTTGCATTCTAGGCTATATGTGTACTAAATAAATACAACCCTGCACGATATGTTTTTAAGTCGTCGTATTTGATCAGCAATTTTTGTTTACTTCTTCACAGGGCTTCGGAAAAGTCTTTTATAACTATTTCCGTACAATATTTTATTTTAATATGACTTTATGACACTTTGTGAATCACCTATATGTATTAAACGGGTAAAAACGCTAGGTCTTGGTAAAGCAGGTATGGGCACCTCCCATACAAACTGAAACTTTCACAGCGAATATCTCTGGAAATATTTGTAGTAGGGTACTGAAAACTGGTGTGAGGGCATGTGAGATAACTATATATTAAACGGGAAAAACACTAGGTCTTGGTAAAGCAGGGATGGGCACCTCGCATACAAACTGAAACTTTCACAGCGAATATCTCTGGAAATATTTGTAGTAGGGTACTGAAAACTGGTGTGAGGGCATGTGAGATAACTATGTATTAAACGGGTAAAAACGCTAGGTCTTGGTAAAGCAGGGATGGGCACCTCCCATACAAACTGAAATTTTCACATCGAATATCTCTGGAAATATTTGTAGTAGGGTACTGAAAATTGGTGTGAGGGCATGTGAGATAACTATGTATTAAACGGGTAAAAACGCTAGGTCTTGGTAAAGCAGGGATGGGCACCTCCCATACAAACTGAAAATTCCACAGCGAATATCTCTGGAAATATTTGTAGTAGGGTTCTGAAAACTGGTGTGAGGGCATGTGAGATAACTATGTGTTAAACGGGTAAAAACGCTAGGTCTTGGTAAAGCAGGGATGGGTTCCTCCCATACAAACTGAAATTTTCACATCGAATATCTCTGGAAATATTTGTAGTAGGGTACTGAAAATTGGTGTGAGGGCATGTGAGATAACTACGTATTAAACGCGTAAAAACGCTAGGTCTTGGTAAAGCAGGGATGGGCACCTCCCATACAAACTGAAACTTTCACAGCGAATATCTCTGGAAATATTTGTAGTAGGGTACTGAAAACTGGTGTGAGGGCATGTGAGATAACTATGTATTAAACGGGTAAAAATGCTAGGTCTTGGTAAAGCAGGGATGGGCACCTCCCATACAAACTGAAATTTTCACATCGAATATCTCTGGAAATATTTGTAGTAGGGTACTGAAAATTGGTGTGAGGGCATGTGAGATAACTATGTATTAAACGGGTAAAAACGCTAGGTCTTGGTAAAGCAGGGATGGGCACCTCCCATACAAACTGAAACTTTCACATCGAATATCTGTGGAAATATTTGTAGTAGGGTACTGAAAACTGGTGTGAGGGCATGTGAGATAACTATGTATTAAACGGGTAAAAACGCTAGGTCTTGGTAAAGCAGGGATGGGCACCTCCCATACAAACTGAAATTTTCACATCGAATATCTCTGGAAATATTTGTAGTAGGGTAATGAAAAATGGTGTGAGGGAATGTGAGATAACTATATATTAAACGGGAAAAACACTAGGTCTTGGTAAAGCAGGGATGGGCACCTCGCATACAAACTGAAATTTTCACAGCGAATATCTCTGGAAATATTTGTAGTAGGGTTCTGAAAACTGGTGTGAGGGCATGTGAGATAACTATGTATTAAACGGGTAAAAACGCTAGGTCTTGGTTAAGCAGGGATGGGAACCTCGCATACAAACTGAAATTTTCACAGCGAATATCTCTGTAAATGTTTGTAGTAGGGTCCTGAAAACTGGTGTGAGGGCATGTGAGAAAACTATGTATTAAACGGGTAAAAACGCTAGGTCTTGGTAAAGCAGGGATGGGCACCTCCCATACAGACTGAAATTTTTACAGCGAAAATCTCTTGAAATATTTATAGTAGGGTACTGAAAATTGGTGTTGGGCATATGAGATAATTACCTACTCAACGGACCAAAAAAAAATAAGAAAACTATCTTTGACGTCAAGAATGATATTTTTCTATGTAACTTTTTTGGAATAACTCAATATGCTAATATTTTTAAAAGCACGTGGTGTGAAACCCGCGGGTAACCTCTAGTTTATAAATATATTGAAAATATCCTACATAAATTGGGTCAGTCGGTTGTCGGTAGTTGAATAAACTGATATACTTTCGTTATTACTGTAGGTAATGTAATGGTTATTTGCATGCTCGTAAACGAGGGATTGTTTGTGCAGTTATTGGCTTATTTTGCTTTTCTATATTAGTTCTTCGTAGTATCATTTTAAATGGCCTTTAATAAGTAGCGTTTCTCTTTAGCGAATGTAATGTCTTTTACAAGTACTAAAGTAGCATATTTACACGGCGCGAAAGTTGGTCACGCAATCGTCATTCATGCTCGAATCACATGCTGAATCATGTTAAATTCTATGCACAATTTCGAGAGCGAGTCATCGTAATCATAAGTAATTCGCTCTGCATTACTGCTAAGATCTATTAGAAGCGAAATAAGTAGAGTTGAAAATCTGAATAACAATTAGACGGTCAATTGACGCGTAGATTTCTATTTCGACTTCAAATCAGACCTGTTATTTAATGATTGAACATTTTTATGATTATTAATTAAATCATGTTTCGTTTCTGTAACCCCTTAATGATAAAAACTTAATTAAATAAAGAAACATATTAATTAATCCATTAGCTAATTTTAATTGTGTGATTATTTTGAACCAGTTTTCGATTTTTTTAATTGCATGATTAATACAACTACAGTGAAACCTCCCTTGGGCGGACACTCACCGTCGGGCAAATTTTGTCCGCCCAAGAGAGGTGTCCGCCTAAGGGAGTGGGTTGCTATTTTAGAAATTTTTTGAATTTTAAAGGATTTATTTATTCATATTTCACTGAAAAAAACAAGGATTCTTATGTTTTCGAAATTTCACTTAAATACATAAAATCATATACATAGTTATGTATGTACATATGTATACATATACATAAAGTATTAACATACATATTACATATCAATTAGTAAGTTGCTGAGAACTGGGATATCTTTGAAATTATTTAAAAAAATGCGAAATTGTCCATTGACGAGGGGTTTTTTGATTATTTAAAATAAAATTGTTTTGCAGATGGCTTTCAAATTTCTGCAACAATTCAAATACAATAAGGTCTGCCGTGCAAAATCTTTTCAAATTTGAAACTGCAGTCAAAGCCATTTCGTCCGAGGAGATTGCATTACCTACTTTCAGCGGTAATACTTTCAGTATCGGTACTATCATCTAACTGGAAACCCGTGAATGTAGTTATATCTATTCCAATAGTCATGCGGACATTTATTTTAGTTGGTGATTCCCCTTTCATCGTAGCGCTTTTTACCTAACGAACATTCCACGAACTTTTTTTATATTAGGCGCATTTCTGTCGTACCAAGTATGAAAAGAATACTCGCTTATTCATCAAATTACCTTCAAAGCAACAACACCAACTCGACTATTTTAAAAAGTTGCTATACATAGGTACTTATATTTTGTCCGCATAGGAGGAGTTCGCGTCCGCCTAACAGAGGTTTTTATGTGATTCGTTAATAAAAAAAATCAAAGTGTCCGTTGACGAGAGGTTCGTGCCCGCTTAATAGAAGTTTTTAGTTCAATTCAATAGTAAATAACTGTCCGCGTCCGGCCAAGAGAGTGTCCGCCTAAGAGAGGGCAATTTGTTCTAAAAATTGAACCTAAACTTTGGTGCATGGAAAAATGTCCGCTCAAGGGAGGTGTCCGCCTATGAGAGGTGTCCGTTAGGAGAGGTTTCTCTGTATTTGTTTTATTTTAAATTATTTTTGATTAATGATTAAAAATTTTAATGATTTTAACTAACACATTTGCTGTAACTCTTTAATGATTAAATACGATAATTTTCGCCTCTCTTTTGATTAAATGTTAATTAAATTAAAAAAGTATCTTAATTACTCGATTAATTAATTTTAATTGCATGATTTTAGTACTTTAAATTATTTTTTGATTGCATTAATTGCGCGATTAATACAATTATTTGATTATTTTCAATAATTTTTAAATTTTTCTTAATTACCTGATTAATTAATTAATCGATTAATTATTTTTATTCTTGCCTGAAAAATGTTAATCATATGTCGTGGCGAACAGTTGTTTTGTACGGAAAAAAAACAATAATATAAAAAGAAATAGTCGTATAATTGAAAATAATTAAGCAATCAAAAACAATCAAACAATTAAAAACAATTAGAATATTTAAAATTAATTAAACAATCACAAATAATTTAGAAATTAAAAATAATCATAAAATTAAAATAAAATAATCATATGCTATGGCGTACAGTTGTTTTCTGTTTTGTACGAAAAAATAATAATATAAAAAGAAATAATCGTACAATTCAAAATAATTAAGCAATCATCAAAAACAATCAAACAATTAAAAACAATTAGAATATTTAAAATTAATTACACAATCAGAAATAAATTAGAAATTAAAAATAATCATAAAATTAATAAAAAAAAATATTTTTTATAATCAATGAAATTAAAAAAGCTCTAAAAATTAATCATTGTTAGTTTTAGTCAGAGTTTAATACGTCTGCTTCAAATAAATATTTCAACTTTTTTTGATTTAGTGAAATTTTATGCCACATTTTTTTGTGTCGTTGAATCCGCAGTTAAGTTAATATAAACAAACTACAATATAATGCTTCTGAATTTCTCCACTGTCTCTCAAACTGTTTTTGTAACCAAAATCTCAACGCAGTTCATTAAGCTTTTTTTCATTAATCAATTAAATAAAATTGTTAAGGTTTTCTTAGTTCGTTTTTTAAAAAATAAAAGTCGTCTAGTCGGAATATAGGATGTGATGCATCCTATTGGACAGTTCAGCTTACGACTCATAATATTTAAATCTACCAAATTTTCTATTTTTGGGATTTAGGCAAAACTAAACGATTAACCATCCACTGATTAGGTACCTACTTTTATGTAAGTCGCGAAAAATATGAGCAATGGAACACGTTTCCCACGTTCGTTTCATTTCAAGCAAAAAACCGCATAACATACCTTGCGCACCTGCGAGTTTGTTATACCGTCTTCGTCGACATAGAAAAGTATGCACATATACGTGTCCAAAGCACATAAATTTATTACCACCAAATAACCAACTAACCGACATTTATGTATTTACTACGTGAGTCTATAATCACGTAAAAGAAAACAATTTTTAAATTTAATAAGTGTGCAAAAATATTTATTTATTTTTTTTTTTTCATATTTAAAAACCGTATGAAATATTTCATCGTGTATGCATTTCACATTTCGTTGGCTTGGCTTGGCAGTGCATGTTATCCACAATTATTAACATATTAATAAATTTTGCCATTTTGAAAGGTTATACTTATCACGTGGCGACTACTACACAGTGAACGCACACATTGCAGCCGTAAAGTATGCAACGCTTTATGCCATTAGGCTACTTATTAAACTAACGTCAAGTTTTCTCGCCTACACTCGTGCTTTAGTTAGCCACAAGGCACACGTTAAGTATGTGTGTTAGTGTATTTGCTTAATTTGCATTTTACACTTTGACAGCCACTTGCGAATTTTCTATTGGGCGCACACATTTCGGACGTCAGCAAAAGCGTGCCTGCCAGCCGTTTTAAGTGGCTAAGCGAGTTTCTTGGATCACAACATGTTTAAGCATGTAACTATGCATGCATGAGAAGTTTGTTTGTTGTTTGTTTTGTTTGGTGCGGCATTCATGTGGTTTATTTTGTTGTTAGCAAAAAGTCGTTTGCATGCAACTTAATCGCGAAAGTCAACACCTAAAATGTGGTGGACATGCATACATATGGGTGTATATATGTATGTATACATATATAAGCCAAGATGTGTATACAAGCGATGGTATACGCTAAATATGAGTTATTCCCAAATCAGCTAACTATTGCATTTATTTATAGCTTGGCGTGCTTCATGCCTTTCGTGTATAAAAGTACCTGCTACTTATCTAAAACTATCGCTAAAACAATACTTGTCAACTTGCTGTGGCTTGTTTTACGATATTCTACATGCGATTCTTTTCATAAACATACTCGTTTATTAATGTTTTAAATGTAAGTTATTTATTATAATTTTTAAAACTGAATTAAATGTAGGAGGGTTTTCTGAGAATTTGGGCTATATAAAATTTCTTTTTGGCGAATGTAAAAAAAAAATACCCCAAAATAAAAATTTCCCGAAAAGGGAATTTTTTAAAATTAGATAAAATCGTTTCTCACACTCTACTGCATTAAAATGGTAAATTTCACATAATATATGTAATTTCCAAAATTTTCCATAAAGGGAATTTTTTATAAAATTAACATAAACTTTTGACCTCAACGTCTTAATCAGCCATAATTGGGAATGTGAAAAAAATTACCCCAAATAAAAATTTTCCGAAGAGGGATTTTTTTTTTTTTAAATTAGCTAAAATCATGTCGCTTAAACTCTCCTGATCCAAAATAGTAAATTTCACGGAATTATACTAATTTACGAAATTTAAACAAAAGTAATAAAATGGTTTGCCTTTAACTTGAGTGAGTTATAATGAATAATCTAACCAAATTTTACCAATTTCCGAAATTTCCCAAAAGGGGAAATTTTTAAAAAATGCAGTAAAATGATTTTCCTTAAAGACCAGTCATAATAAATTAATCATTATGAATTTTACTAATTTGCAAAATTTCGCAAAAAGGGATTTTTTTTTAAATGTAATAAACCAGTTTTCCTTCAGTCATAATGATTAACTTAACGCAATTTTACTAATTTGCAAAATTTCGCAAAAAGGAAAATTGTTTTAAAAAATGTAATAAAACAGTTTTCCTTCAGTCATAATGATTAGTTTAACGCAATTTTGCTATTTACAAAATTTCCCAAGAAGGGAAATTTCTAAAAATACAGTATAATGATTTGCCTTAAACGTCAGTAAGTCATAATGATTAAATTAACGAAATTTTACTAATTTGCAAAATTTCGCAAAATGGCAAATTTTTTTAAATGTAATAAACCAGTTTTCCTTCAGTCATAATTATTAATTTAACGCAATTTTGCTAATTTACAAAATTTCCGAAAAGGGGAAATTTCTAAAAATGTAGTATAATGATTTGCCTTAAACGTCAGTCAGTCATAATGATTAAATTAACGAAATCTTACTAATTTGCAAAATTTCCCAAAATGGCAAATTTTTTTAAATGTAATAAAACGGGTTTCCTTCAGTCATAATTATTAATTTAACGCAATTTTGCTAATTTACAAAATTTCCGAAAAGGGGAAATTTCTAAAAATGTAGTATAATGATTTGCCTTAAACGTCAGTCAGTCATAATGGCTAATTTAACGAAATTTTACTAATTTGCAAAATTTCCCAAAAAGGGAAATTTTTTAAATGTAATAAAACGGGTTTCCTTCAGTTGTAATTATTAATTTAACGCAATTTTGCTAATTTACAAAATTTCCCAAAAAGGGAAATTTTTAAAAATGTAATATAATGATTTGCCTTAAACGTCAGTCAGTCATAACGGTTAATTTAACGAAATTTTACTCATTTGCGGAGGGAAATAAAATAAAATAAAATTGAATAAAAGTAGAGAAAAACGGTTTAAAATTTAAACTATCTCCGAACTATTAATTTTTAGACTACCACAGAGCTCCCCATATTACAACCAGTCCAGAACGGGTTCTAAAGTTCTGTAGAGGGGAGCAATTGTCACTTCGTAGGACATCACCCTGTTAAAAAAGACAGTTGAAAGCATTGCGTGAGGTAGGTGGAGAAACAAACAAGTATTTTTATGTCCTTTGTATGCCGACGCCTGATTGATAAACCAGAAGACGCAAAGAAAAACTTACGTACAAGCCTGAGGTACACTCCTCGACTCTTGACTCCAGCGCTACTCATATTAATTTAATATAAATCTATATTATTATTAACTAGATTTATTATCTCATCGTTATAAAAATTTGAATCACAAGAGAGTAGTAAAAATTAATTTAGTCATAATCATTACAAAACTATTTTCTAAAACACACACAAACTGCTTAAAAACCAGCAAATTTCACTTCACCACGCCAATTATGCGTAACCGTAAGATAAATGCCGACTAAGCCAATAATGCCGCCAATCGAAACGAGCGCAATGCCAATCCAGAAACCAATTGCCGGTAAGTTAAGTATGAGCTGCAAGGGGGTGTAAAAAAATGTATGTTTACTTAGTTGGAATTTGCTAAAATTCACTGCATTTTTTACCTTAATTTGCCGCGCCAAATCAGCAGTTGCCGCACCTCTGGTGGCGATGGTAAAAACTGGTGCATAGAATTCATTAATATCACGTAAGATGCTGTAATTGAAAAAAAAAAAAAAAATACTGCACTTCTCACAACTTCTCACAATATATTTTCTGCATTTACTACCATCACTCACGTTATATCCTTATCCTTTCGCATATGCATACTAATCATTACATTTGCATTCGCCTCCAACGGTATACCCAATTTCGGTTCCATTATAATATACAAATTGTGTTTTGCATAATCCGGCTGCATGCCACTAATCGTCTGCGCATAACTTGCATCGGCATACATGAAATGCGGATGCGATAAATACATTGGCACACCCGCATAACACGTCGCCAAATTGGTGGCGCCACTGGCTGGACAATTGCCCGACGCTTGCATATCTTTTGGACAATAACATTTCATATCCGCATTCAGTTGACCATTATCGAATGTGTCCGGCTTCGTTTCATATTTAATAGCATCAATGCCATGCAATTTCACCTCAGCACTTGGCACTAAATTAATCAAGCGACACGTGTCTTTGACGAATACGCTGATATATTCGTCATGTCCGCGATTGGGCACCCACAAGTCGGTGGTGCTGCCATTAACGCGACCACATTCATCCTCAAAGTAGCCGGTGTGATTGAGGCCATTCCAAAATTTGATGTCACCCATTTGCCTGAGATCACCTTGCCCGCTGTGTATGGTGAATAGGCCCTCCATCTCTTGCGAACCATTACGACCCATAAACCATGCAAATTCATTGCTAACAAATCTACCGCCGCCGGTGTGTGAGGAATTTAGCTTGAGCAGGGAATCTAGTAGTTCATCATAGAAACCCTCAAAAAGCCATTGGTTGGCGGTGTAGGTTTTATAGAGTGCACCACCTCTTTTATTTAGAAAACGATTAAAACCGATTTTTATGATTGTCGGTTCATCGCGCATAACAGCAGAGGCGGCCTGTGTGGTGAAAACAATACACAGTGTGCAAAAGTGAGTAAAGAGAAGGTATGAAAAAGAATACATGAAGCTTACCAAAGATGGTAAATGCGAAGCACTGATGTGGTGGGTGTGTGGTGAAAAAATGAAACTCGCCAAAGATCGTAGGTAAATGCGATGCCGTGATGTTGTGTGTGGTGATAAAAAAACATAAAACTTACCATAGACGGCAAATGCGGTGCAGTGATGAGCGCATCCAGCTTGGCACCGGACATCTCCTCCTCAAAATACCAAGTGCGTTGTGGATAGAATGATAGCGTTTTGTTTTCATACCAAGTCACGTTTTGTTTTGCTCTTTTCTCACGATAAACAAATGGGCCCACCTCTTCAAAATGTGGTTTCACACCTGCAGTGCGTACGTCCTCTGGATTTGTCCAATTATATAGATAGATATACATATAAAGTGGTACGGGTAAGTCAGACCAAATGGCGTAAGTGAGTGAGCCGGGTGAGAGTGGTAGCATCTACGGAAAGTGGTGCGCATGAGAAAACACGTGCTAACAAGTCACATAACCTAAAGCGTACTCACCTTATATGTGTAATTTGTTGCAAAATCTGGCCACAATATCACCAAAAGCAAACCGAGCACAAAAAATAAAGCGGCAACTAGAAATGTCCATACTTTTTGTTGTGTAACACTACAATTGCAACAACAACAACAACTACACATTTCGGTTAATTTATGTTGCGATTGCTACACTCACTCTACTTGCTTACTGCTCGTTCAATTGCTTGTAATAAACTAAATGGAAAATTTTACCAAAGTACTTATAACGCATTTGATGCCAAAAGGTTGATTTGTTAGCGCTGCCGTGAAAAAAAAAACAAAAAAAAACCAAAATTAATCGCGCTCACATAATCAAATCTTATCAATCGAATACGGCGGTACATAGCTACTGGATTTGTGAGGGGCAAAAGAATGTGGTGTGTGTGGATAATCTCATAATTTTATTGTTTAAATAAACACACTGCTTGGCATGCTTGCACAGTAAAAAATTATAGTTTATTTCTAATACCATTTGGTACTTAATTTAATCATTCTCGGAATTAAATTTGAATTTAAATGCCAAAAAGTCTTATTTTTAAACTATGAGAAGTTTCACAATTTTATTTATTCCAAAATAGTTTCGAAATAAAGTCTTGAAAAGTATTAAAATCCTCTCTAAAGAAGTTTAATCATTTATGGTTTAAAAACAAATCCTGAAAAGTATAAAAAACTTTCTCTTTCTCAATTATATTACCATCAAAATACTTTTGGTTTGAAATCAAAACCGAAAAAAATATTAAAAAAAAATTATCAGAAAGAAGTAAAAATAAAATCCAACAAAATGTTTTCAAACCTGCAATCCGGAGGAGTAATCAAATATACTCAAATAAATGGTCCAAATCTAATAATTGTATCAAGTAAGTAATGCAGGAGATTAATTAAATATCATGAGGGTAAATTTTGCTTTATTTTTTCAGTCATAAGGCAGTATCACTGCAAGAACCGCGACGGTGCCGAAATTTCACTGGACATCTCCAAAATATTAGTATAAAAGTGACAATATGTATATATATCGAGCCCTAACCGCCATAAAAGTGTATCCAACAAAATTGTCGATTTCAGCTTTTTTATGGAAATCAACAATTTACTATCACATGCATCAACGCCCAAAATTTCATGGCTGTGAAATGTGCAGTTTTGAAGTTAGAGAATAAATAAGTTTCAAGGCTGCATACAAACTGTATGTAAAACAAATTAAAAAAACTCTGTCCAGTAAAATTTACTTTTCGTTGGATACACTTTTATGAGGATTAGGGCTCGATATATGAGGTACTTAAGTGTTTGCTACTACTTTTTTGGATTTTTATGTAAATAAACTATGTTAACGTTATTCAGTTTCTCATTAATCTTTGGGATAATGGGTTATTCGCAGTATATCCACTGGAAATTTTAATGGGGTATACTTTTAAATCCAAAAAAGTATACAATTTATTCCAAATTTCGGATAGATTTAATACCATTTAAAATATTTTTATTACCAAAAATATTATAAAAATAATCAAAATTTGGTTTTGATTTAATTCCATAAAAGTATAGAATTTATTCCAATTTTGGATTGATCTTATACCATTTCAACTATTTTTAATACCAGAAATATTCTAAAAAGAATGAAAATTTGGTTTTGATTTAATTCCAAGAAAGTATTAATTTGACACCAAGAATAATTTCTGTCTCTCAATATTCTCTTCTTTTTTTTAAACCAGAATGGTTTTAATTTTATGCTTTTTGGCATTGTTATATATAAATACCAAAATGGTATTAAAATTAAACTAAAATTTTTACTGTGTGGAATTATAAAAAAAGTTTAGTGCACTGAAAATTGTTTAAAGGCCATTTTTTTTAGCAGTTATCGTCAATTCGATTTGAGTGGAAGATTGAGTTTTTAGGATAATAAAATTGGATTTTTTTCAGATATTGACTGGATTAAGATTAATGAGAATAAAACTAAGTAAAATTTAAAAAAAAAATAATAATAAATAAAAAAAAAATAAAATAAATTAAAATTAAATAAAATAAAATAAAATAAAATAAAATAAAATAAAATAAAATAAAATTAAATAAAATAAAATAAAATTAAATAAAATAAAATAGAATAAAATAAATTAAAATAATACAATTTACAGCAAGTTTCTACTTGTACTATAATTTTGATAATGTAAAATTCCCATTTTTTGGTTTGGTTGTGTAATATTTGGAGATAAGAGAAGTAGATAACTGTAGAAGTAGCTATGGGTCATCAGGCTATGGAAGCATATATGACAACAGAAGAAGAACAATATAAGTTCATGACGCAACATGTTTAACAAAGCTTCTGAGAAGTTAACAGAATGTTTTTAATGTAATTTTTAGAGCAATGAAAATTAGTAAGTAGACAAAGTAACATTTGCGTTATCAATCTGCATTATAAGTTTATTTATGCTTTTTTTTTTATCTACATTCTATTAAAAAAAGTCTGAGAATTGATTGCTACTTGATTTGATTTTGATTGCTACATGATTTGAGCTGGGCATCAGAAGTTCATGACCGGCAGATCTTATTTGATGGCACAAGCGGTTATGAAAGTTTGACTTAAGCGGTTGTGAAATTTAAAAGACTAAAGCTATATGTAAGTTAGGTCGGAGCGATTTGTATGGGGGGAATATAATCGATATTGTGCCTTCGAAATTATGATTACACTCATTTTGCTGAGTAGAAAACTAAGTATTGCAGAAAATTGGTCTAAAATTAATTTTGATGTTATGGAATTTCATTTTTATGAACCAAGACGGATAATCAAAATTATAAAAAAATCGACAAAAAAGTAACCAGGCCAGCATGCACCACAAATTTAATAAAAATTTGATCCAAATATGTATGAAGTCAGAATTAAAATCGGATCAGTCGTTTTCGAGATTTTCATGGTAGCCTGATGTCTTTTTTCATACAAGACACTCACCGTTCCAGTCCTCATGTACGGCATTGACGATGTCAAGATCAGATAAAATGGCAGTTGACACTATTCGATAGAATAATCGTCATTGCTTCGGTATTTCCAATTGGCGTCATGCAGCACGAAAAAGAAATGGCTGGCGCGGTGCAGTGAAATAACGCCCGTGGAATTAACGCCCGCGGGCGTTTTTTCCTTTCTTGAAAAAGAAATAGCGCCTGCGAATAAAACGAAATTAAACCCGTGGGTTTTATTTCCATTCACAAAGGGAAAGAACGCCCGCGCGCCCTATTCGGCGATATGGGCTTTATTTCCCTTTCGAAAGGGCAATTAAGCCCGCAGACGGGTTTTTTTTTTTAAAAATCACGCGATTTTTTATTCCAATTTTTCGCCTGCGGCGATTTTTTCCCTAATACACCATATTTAAAAAAAGCCCGTCTGCGGGCTTAATTGCCCTTCCGAAAGAGAAATAAAGCCCGTGGAGCAAACGAAATAACGCCCGCGGGAATTATTTCTTTTTCAAGAAAGGAAAAAACGCCCGCGGGTGTTATTTCCTTTTTTGGGAAATAACGCCCGCGGGCGTTAATTCCACGGGCGTTATTTCACTGCACCGGCTGGCGCGCTTTTTTGGACTCGGCCAAAGAAGATGTCCGAGTACGGAGAGCGCTCTGTACATGGTTTAAAAAGGCGCAGAAACAAAGCGCACTCTTTTCAAAAAAAAAAAAAAAAAAAAAAAAAAAAATACAAAAACGGAGCGTTTTCCGTTAAGTGGTTCTACCATACATATATTATAAAAAAATGCCATCTTATTATTTCTGTTCAGCAAAGGAGTGCTCGAGATACTTTTCCATATTCACCCGATAACTTTTTGTAGTTGACTCGTATATCAATTCGGAGCGACATGTAATTTTTAGCTTTGCCTTTAAAAGCCATACTGTAAAACCTTATAGGTTTAATTCATATACATACGTACCTAATTACCTTAAGTTTATGTCTATTATTATTAATTTTCTGTGCTTGCTCTTTTACTTAAAATTGTACCATTCAAAACTAATAAAGTAGTCTTTTGAAGCGGCAATAATTCATTCTCACTAAATTACCAGAGGCCAAAAGGTCATTTATTAAAATTAAAATAAGTAATTTCCAAAAGAGTTGTGTGTCTAAATAAAATATTTAATAAGCATACAACAACAATAGCGACAACAAGAATAACAACAAATTACCTTTGCTTCTTCATTTCCGTAGCAGCTAATGAAACTATTTTGAAATGGAATTAAATAAATTTGCGGCAAAATGGCAAATACAAGAATAGCAATTTTACCTCGACCGAAGCCACAAAAGGCTTTTTGTAATCTTCTTGACTTGACTTGCGTTAATGGCATTGCATATTTATATGGTGGAGGTATGAAGGCCGAATATTTGAAATTCAATTAAAGTACATAATTCAATCTGATTAAGGAACATATTCACAACTCTTATTTGTAGACCTTTTAGATGTGAAGTTTTGTTTTTTTTTAATACAAAAAAAACATTTTGTTTTGGTAAAATTTTTAATTTTCTATTATTGCTAAACGAACCTACAACACTTACCATTAAATAGCGCACTTTTGCTAGCGTCACAAGGCGTCAAATTCAACGCAGCCACACTTGCCATAGAAATTATTCAAATTTATCATTTCTCAGTGCTAACAAGTAGACGAACGGATGAAGATTGAAGCAGCGCAGAAAATGGTTGCGTTGACAATGGATTTGCCGTTGATGTACAGTGGAAAAAAATTGCGATTATTTGTTGAAAAAATTCGTAATAAGTAGAATACTTACACTCTCGGAAGGTATAGGGGGTAATAATAATCCTAAGCCTAATGCAAAATATATGCTCTTATTATAATTAAGACAGTCATTAGCGGGTTAAAGCTAATGAGTGCTTTTTGAGTACGAATGTGCCTTAAGCATGGGCTTAGTTCGCAAATGCATTCCAAGCTGAGAATTAAGAAAAAAATGTTATTGGAATGTCATATTCAAACAAAATGCATTTTCAGTAGTTGCATCCAAATAGTCTGCAATTTTCGCGTATTTGCGCCACTGTGCCACTGCTTCAGTTGCAGTAGTGAAATATTTGACAACGTGGATTCTTGCCGTGGCACTTTTGACAATAGTCTAATGAATGTAATGTCGCCAAAAATGTTGAAAATTCACAATTTTCATAAGAAAGAAATGACAAATCTTCGTGGAGGATTTTTGTGGTAGCTCAAGGGATTTTGTAGTAATAATAATAATAATATGTCTATTTTGAAATTTAATAAAATAAGCAATTTCGCTTGGCATTTATAATATAATAATAATACAATGGCGCTATTATAAATCTGACGAGTTTTATGGCCGAGCTCTCTCCCAATTCGAGGTGTGTTCCTTTTTGTTTTTCCTACTAATTGGGTGGACCTACAGTTTTTTGCCGGCTGCGAACGGCGAATGCATTTTTTGTGAGAAGCTTTTTCATGGCAGAAATACACTCGGAGGGTATGCCGCCCACTGCCGAGAGGTGACCGCTGCTCTTAAAAAACCCAATAATTGGATTTTTACTAATTAGAAAAATTGTTTTGGTGTTTTGCTCGGACCGTGGTTTGAACCCGAGACCTCTGGCATAGCAGGCGAGCACTCTACCCACTACACCACAGCGGCCACATTTGGCTTGGCATTTAAGATAATCAATTGTATTTGCCATTTAGTTTTGTGAACTTAAATCATAACTCACTATAAACACAAGGTTTTAAGACTGTTTAGGCAAATGGAATATGGTTTAAAGCAATATTGGAGTTTTAGCAATCACAAGCTGCTGAGAACCTAGACCATAGACCACAGAGCACAACACATCGCAGTTGTACCCTGTCGGAAAAGCAAACAGCAAAAAAAAAAAAAAAATAAATAATAGAGACCATTTGCCCAATAAAAAATCCGAAAAAATTAAACATTATTAGTTTTAATGGGAATTTAACACATCTGGTATAAATTATACATGTACACATACATATGTGCGAAATCGCCCATAAATAGTTGACAAATTAATCACGTAAGGCAGCATCCACTTAACAGGGCGGTTCAACATATATACACACATACACGTCGTGAGCTGAGTGTCGAACTCTCGTAACTGAAATGTCAAAACTGAAAGGAGAATGAAATAATTTTACATTCGGCTTACGAGCGCATGATTGGGAAAAGGTAAAGGCCCAATGCACGCTTGCTTTTCTGGCTTTGTTTGCTTCAGTTTGCTTTGCTTTACTTTGAAAGCTTATATAGCCCAATGGTAGCTTTGAACGCTGTCATATTAATTAGCTGAATTGGCAATCCAAAGAAATAAAACAAAAGTTTTGTTTCTTATTAGCTAGCTATGAATAATTGTCCAAGTTTGTGCTAGCAAATTGTTTCTTGAATCAAAAAATTAGCAGAATGATATCCAAAGCGTGAGAGTAACAATTATAGAAAGCTCCAAATTTCAGCCAGTAAAATTTTCACTAGCTGAAATTATTTGCTGCCAAATTAACAAACAGCTGTTAAAAAATAAATTAATATATATATGATTTTATTACTTTTGAATTTTGCTACATTTTCAAAATAGAAATAATGAATATGAAATATTTTTTTCTAGAAAAAATAACAATTAAATGCCAAAAATAACATTAACATAATTGTTTGCTAATGTCTAGTATTTTTCCGTTGATTTCCTGTCCGTTTTGCTCTTTGTGAGCGTAATTCTTTCCATTTTCTCTTTTCATTTCACTTGACAGCTAGCTGCTAGTTTCCTAAGAAACAACCCTAAAATGTTGACTCGAAGTGCTGAGCAAGTTTTGAGAGTTTTTTCCTCTTCTGCAAATTTTTTGCGTAAAAAATGGGAAAATGTGATATTTCTTACAATTTTTTAATAATTTGTAATAATTTTCTGTTAGGGAATACACCTAATGCCTAATATCAGCAGCCATTTTGGAAATTGAATTGTCAAAAATGATGTCAAAGCTTTCAAAGCGCTGTCAAATAGAGAATTGGGCAATTCGAAACTTTGCAGCGCTTTAAGCGCGTGAAGTAAAGCGGACATTTGGCCAACTTTTATACATTTTAGTAGAGCTCAAAATAATTTTGACATTTCTCACAGCCAAGCAAGCAAAGCAAGCGTGCATTGGGCCTTTACCTAAACTCAGAGAACGAAGAATTTGACCAATAGTAAACACGAATGCATGTATAGAATATGCAGAAGTAAAGAAATTGGATAGCTGTTGAAGAAGAAGTCAGCTGATCTGACGAGCCGACCTGTTTAGTGGACCATGACATATGGCTTGTAAATACATATCATACACTTGCTAAACGGTTCCTGTAAAATAACGAGTGCGCATGTTACTTACTACTCGTTATCGTCGCAACCATTAGATCGCCAGCTGATTGTCAAACCGGGAAGGCAGCTATTTCATTTTTGTAATTTATATATATATGTAAATATTTTTTTTATTAATATTATGAAGAAAATTGTCTAGTTTTGTATATTTTTACTCAACATATACCAAATACATACAAACAAGTGCACAGCTAATAAAGGTATTAGGTATTCAACACATATCAAGCTTCCTCTTCTCTTCACAAAAACAATAAAATATGTGCATATAAGTATTTGTATGTATATATGTACATTCGTATATAATTTAATTAACTATTTTTATATACATATACACATTTGAATAAATTCATTATTAAGTAAGTTATTTCGTTTTTATTTGTGATTATGAGAAATTCAAATCGTTCGCAATAAATCCGTTTTTAGATTAGTTAGTATAATTGGCAACATCATCAAAAACCACTTGTTTTTTTTTTTTTTGCTTAATATTTATGTACATAAGCACGAATTATTCTTCCTCGCCGGCCTCCAAAGCCTTGCGGCTTGGCTGTAAAGTGAAAATATTTATGCATAAGAAG
Organism: Urophora cardui; assembly: GCA_960531455.1. Lineage (NCBI taxonomy): Eukaryota > Metazoa > Arthropoda > Insecta > Diptera > Tephritidae > Urophora > Urophora cardui. The sequence continues at coordinate 14,825,593 of OY482674.1, forward strand.
AACATAATTCCCACAGCAGGCCATTTATTCAACTCACCTTCGCATGCATCAAAATAAATGGCAACTCAGCGCATAATTCACCACCCAAAGCGCCCAAGAACAACTTGACCTTGACCGCATAAGAAACAATGATACCAAATGCATCACGCGCATCCTGACTGGCAATGCTAGAAGAAGGCAGAAAATGACCAACAATAAAATAAATATTATATTTTCACATATTTTCAACAATCTCTTACAGCGTAGTCGATGCCAGTGATGTCGCCTTACGCTTAACATCGCCCTCCACAGCTATGCCCGCACGATCACAATTAGCCGCCAAATTTGGCACCAAATACAACACCTTCTGCAAACTCGAACCCGGATTCAACGGACAACCTTCGCTTGTCTCCAAAACGGCAATCGTATTGCGAAATTGTCCATTTTGAAAGAGCACCACATCCACACCCTGCTGCACCATTGCCTTAATCTTCTTCACAACCTTATTCGAATTATTCCGCACGCATATATTCACGGCGATCTTTTCGCCATGATGATACAGCTGCTTATCCAATGTCACCTCCAGCTCCAGCTCACCAGGTGATAGCAGAAAATCTTTACGTACCACAGTGCACGGTTGTATGCCCTGCTTTGTGGGTGCATATTGCACTTTCCTTATGCCCAAATTGATGGTACTACGTCTATGGGTACGATCACAGTCACTTTCGCCCGTAAATACTTTTACGAAATATTGTACACCACACGGTTGTGTGTCATCGTTTGCTTTCTGTTGGAGCACCACGGAAGCTGGCGAACTTGGCGGCATTTGCATTACAAAAGGAAAGGCGTTGGAGCCGAGTTTTTTGAGTAGCCGTTCTTGCATTTTTGTTAGCTGGATATCGACTTTTTGTTGTGGATGTACTTGCTGTGAGGCGAGCGTTAACTCTTTTTGAAAGCGTAAGCCGATCATTTCGTCATCTTCGCGTCCATAACGGAAATTGCAAATGAGTTGTACGAATACTTTGCGATTTTGGCGTACATATTCGTCGTCGAGCACGATGATGCCATCTGTAGTAAAGTGGATGAGTATAAAACGTGGTTAAAAAAGTGGATAAATAAGTGGTTAAAAGAGTGGTTAAATGAGTGGTTAAAAAAGTGGTTAATGGCAAATAATAATTTTCGCGGCGAATAAAGGGAATTGCAACCAAATTAAGGCATAACTTCCTAAAGGGCAGGTAAATTCTTCATATGTGGGAATACATAGGTGGGTTAGTTGGTTTGTCCCTCTGATTCCAATTAGCGACGGCGCGCCGTTTGGATACCAACACTCGTGACTAAGAAACCGGAAAAAGAGAGTAAAGGAGAATACCAATTCGGTGGCCAAGAAAAGTCCTACGCAATATAACCATTTTGTTGAGTTTAGGTGTCTAAGAAGCCTATCAGGCCTGAAGTCCTTGAGTTCCGAGAAGTCGAATAAAGGCTTGCCAATCAATTTCATTCTGCCTTGGTAGAGCGAAGGATATTCGCATAGCATTTGCTCCACCGCCTCCTTCGCTCCTGGTAGATTAAAGCTGCGACAGAGAGTGGTATGGTTCAATCCCAGTCCGGCCGCGTGGGTACCAAGAGCCCAATATACTGTGAATACTGCATTTAAGCGGGAAATGCCCATTCTGTCCATCTTTAGAATGGCTGAGCATCGTATCTAGTTTTATAAGGCCACAGGCTTCAGAAGATCCTGCACGTCTGCAATCGTAACCATCAGCTTTAAGCCTCCTCAAATCAGTGCCGAGAGATTTGGCCATTGATGAAACCCAGGCGCGCAAGAACATCCTCCGCCTCTGCGATATCAAGAGTCGAGCATTGCCTGGCTAGCTCATCAGATATTTCATTTCCCTGGATGTCGCGGTGCCCCGGCACCTAAATCAGAGATACGCTGCCTCGACTGGCTGAACCCATGACCCACTCCCTACACTACCTGATTAGGATTGATGATATCGTGGCAAAACTTGACTAACTTTGGAGAGGGAAAACACCTCTTTACTTTAATATTAAAGTAACTTTGTAAGAAGAGCCTCGCATAGACTAAGTGAGTTTATAATGTTAGCAATTTCTCGAACATGAACACCTTTATAATAAATGCATGGACTCAAACTGAAGGACAATTCCATCCTCTTGGCCAATACCAAGAGTTTATTTATCCCTGTTTATGACTGCGAAATTAGCAATTTAAACACACAAAAACACATTCAAGGCCACTCACCTACTGGCTCCACCACTGTAATCGAGTCGACAAATTCACGCTTGTTCATATACAAGGTGATCATATTATTGGGTGAGACTTTCTTAAAAACCTTAAAGTTAACAACCATTTTGGCGGCTATTTTGGCTTTCAACGGCTGCTTGCGAAAATTGAAATTAAAATAGTGAAATTAAAATAGTGAAATAAAAATCACAGTTTTCAGCAAAAAAGATTTTTTAGCAAATTTTCTAACAATATAATTTTCACAATAGTTTTCCTTTATTCACTACTCACGACTTGCGACTCACGATGTTTGCAAATTGCAAAATTGCGTTTCGCTTCTAACGCGTTGCACGTCTGCGTCGCTTTTAAATTAAGCAGCGCTTGCAAATAGCCCTATATATAGTGTGCAGCAACTGCTACATATACATACATACATATGTACATATGTGCCAGGCCTTTATACTCTTATTGAATTAGCAAGAAAGAACATGTGTGTAGAATAATACTTAAGAAGGTAGTGGATTGGAATATTCGATTGTAGGAAGATTTTGCAATGTTTGCAGCGCGGATATATCCATATGTACCTAGATATCACGCAGCTAACGCAAGTAACCATAATCACATGCACATACGAGTATAGGGTAAGTGCTGATATTGTGGTACGTATGCTTGTCTTTGTCATAATTTCAATTAGCCTGATGACCGAGCTTATCTCGGGCTGCCATTTTCTTCGCTAGTCTTTGGAAGCGAAATAAACAGTTAAAAAAAATTATGGAAAAATGAAACTTTTCAGTTGCGCCCGAGACCCCTTGTATACTAAATTTCATGAAAATTATTGAAGCCATTTGTCAGATCCAGAACTTAAGTAAATCAGTATCGCTTCGCCGAGATATCTCTATCTTTCATGTCCGTCTGACCTTCTTCTTCTTCTTCTTCTTCTTCTTCTTCTTCTTCTTCTTCTTTTTCTCCTTCTTCTTCTTCTTCTTCTTCTTCTTCTTCTTGTTCGTCTTAGGCTTCCACTGCCTTCCCCCTACACCACTTTTTCCTTTCTCATCTCCGTTTGCTTTTTATTTTTTCCCTTTTCCTTTTCGTTTTTCTTTTTGTTTCCTTTTTCTTTTTCTTTTTATTTTTATTTTTCTTTTTCTTTTTCTTTTTCTTTTTCTTTTTCTTTTTCTTTTCCTTTTTCTTTTTCTTTTTCTCTTTCTTTTTCTTTTTCTTTTCCTATTTCTTTTACTTTTACTTTTTCTTTTTCTTTTCCTTTTATTTTTCCTTTAATTTTTTTCTTTTTCTTTTTCTTTTCCTTTTTCTTTTACTTTTTCTTTTTCTTTTCCTTTTATTTTTCCTTTAATTTTTTTCTTTTTCTTTTTCTTTTTCTTTTTCTTTTTCTTTTTGTTTTCCTTTTTCTTTTAATTTTTCTTTTTCTTTTCCTTTTATTTTTCCTTTAATTTTTTTCTTTTTCTTTTTCCTTTTATTTTTCTTTTTCTTTTTCTTTTTCTTTTTCTTTTTCTTTTTCTTTTTCTTTTTCTTTTTCTTTTTCTTTTTCTTTTTCTTTTCTTTTCCTTTTCTTTATCTTTATCTTTTTCTTTTTCTTTTTCTTTATCTTTTTCTTTTTATTTTTCTTTCTCTTCTTTTTCTTTTTCTTTTCCTTTTTCTTTTTATTTTTATTTTCTTTTTTCTTTTAATATTCTTTTAATTTTCTTTTAATTTTTCTTTTTCTTTCCCTTTTCCCTATCGCTCCCCCTTACCTCTGCTTATATCTTCCCCTCCCTTTCCCCTCCCTTTCAATCTCCTATTCTATTTACGTTTCCTTTTCCCTCTCCATTTCCCTTCCTCTTGCATTCCCAATCCATTCGACTTTCTTTTTCCTTTACATAGCAAACCAGGTTGGGCATTATATCGAAGATATTTCTATACTTCAACCATGATTCTCATCCGGGTCTACTTTGTGACCCATACATATCTGGGGACTCGGGCTAGGCATCACAATTAAAAGAGTTCTATGTCGAAGTCCTCATGAAGAAGTTTTATTTTTTAACCCCATAATGCCTAGCGAAGAGGTTGTTTTAACCCTGTCTTTAAGAAAGTCCGAAAAAATATTATTTTGAAAGTCGCTAGAGGGTTAAATTGTTCTAGAAAATTGTTTGTCATAAAATTTCACTATGGTCTGCTCAGACAAAATCTTTGTACAAGGAGCTTAGATTCTGTATTCTTTTAGACTCATTTTACAAAGCTTTTTTTCTGAGTAGACCCCTAGTAAAATTGTTTGGCAAATAATTTTCTAGAATATTTAACCCTGTAACATGCCTACGAATAGGTTATTTTGGCACCCTTTGTACAAAATTTGAAAAAAAAAAAAAAATATTATTTTTAAGATCGCTAGACGGTTGAAAAATTTTGGAAAATTATTCGCCAAAAATTTCAGTAGGGGTCTGCTCAGAAAAAAAAAATTTTTAAAATGAAACTAAAAGACCACAAAAATAAAAAAAGCAACCATGGTACCAGCGCTTACCCTATAGTGAGACATTCACACACAGATTGAAAGGAACTTGTGTAAGCACAAATTTTTATGGCTTCAGCTTGACACTAAGCTCGTCACACAAGCTGCCTGCTGGCTGGCAATGCAACCCTGTGTCAGTTTGAGCGAAATTGGCTGTGACACATGCGGGTTGGTGTTATATACTCATATATATTTATGTAGACACATAAGCACACGCAAATATGTACACATTCATACTAAACTTCTAGCCAATTACATTTACATATACATATTTAGTATTTATTTATTTACCCTCACTGTGTTGAGTCACCTGCTTGTGTATGTAGGCCAAAGCGTCAAAAGAATGACGTTTTCTGTTTGCCTCTTAAGTTGTAGGTAATCCACCGTATGTTTTTGTCAGTTATCATTATGTCTAACCTATGCACTTAAAAAGCATGAAAACAGACATTTACATGAATACATACAATAAACAGATGCTTTAATACATACATACATACATACGTATGCGTGTTCCTCTATCGATTTTCGTATGCAACAGCATTGGTAATGACATTCGTGAAAATTAACTAATCAATAATCAATAATAGTACATAATATGCGGTGATAATGAAGAAATATATGCAGAAATAAAATAAAACAAAATCACTAAATAGTGAAGGCTTAAAGATGTTTAATTTACTGCATGCGAAAGACACAAATACCTTCCTCTTAAATATTATATGTCCGCTGTTCTATTGCCATTTTTCGAGCTTTTGGCATATCTCTTTGTCACATTTCAAACACATATGTATGTATGTACATTAGGGTGGGGCGATTTACTAACCTATATCGCGCCATCGAAATTTGGATTTCTCTCATTTATCTGAGTAGAAAACTCTTCCACGACATTTGTCTAAAATTAATTTTGATGTTCCGTAATTTGGTTTTTATGGACAAGACGAATTTTTGAAAATATAAATTGGGCAAAAATCGACAAAAAAATAGCCAGGCCAATATGCACATCAAATTGAAGCAGAATTTTATGCTGAATCCAGATATGAAATCCAAATTAAAATCGGATGATCCGTTTTCGACATATAGCCTGATTTCCGGTTATGGAGGCTGAATGCCCACAATCGCATATTTTCGCGATTATCTCTTGTTGTGTACAATACATCTTAAATTTTTTTGCAAATTTCTTAAAGATAGGTCAATACAATATATGAGCAATATTTTAAAATATTAATTTATCTTCCTGTATAGGAAAACTAGAATGCACTCTTTTTTCCTTAGCCCAAAATCGCAGTATGGGATCTCCATGTTATAGTCATCCGATACCGATGATTTTCGCCGACAGCGCTTTGTGTACAATAAATGCTCTAAATACAAAATCTCAGAATTTTAGCTGCAAAATTTGAAGAGTTATTCCCTAAAACGTAGACTTATGCTTCTGAAATTTGTTTTTTTGCTTCCAATAGTACGCTATGGCGTATGAGTAACCTTGAGTTTTTTTTAGAGTTGACTAAAGTAAAAAAAACAAGTCCAAACAGCATACGTCTACGTTTTGGGTTATAACTCCTCAATTTTTGCAGCTAAAATTCTGAAATTTTGTATTTAGTGCATTTATTGTACACAAAGCGCTGTCGGAAAAAATCATCGGTATCGGATGACTGTAACATGGAGATCCCATACCGCGATTTTGGACTAAGGAAAAAAGAGTGCATTAAAATATTGCTCATATATTGTATTGACCTATCTTTAAGAAATTTGCAAAAAAAATTAAGATATATTGTACACAGCAAGAGATAATCGCGAAAATATGCGATTTTCGGCATTCAGCCTCCATAACCGGAAATCAGGCTATATCTCGAAAACGGATCATCCGATTTTAATTTGGATTTCATATCTGGATTCAGCATAAAATTCTGCTTCAACTCGATGTGCATATCGACCTGAATATTTTTTTTGTTGATTTTTGCCAAATTTTTATTTTAAAAAATTCGTCTTGGTTCATAAAAACCAAATTCCGGAACATCAAAATTAATTTTAGGCAAATGTCGTGGAGGAGTTTTCTACTCAGAAAAATGAGAGGAATCCAAATTTCGATCGCACGATATAGGTTAGTAAATCGCCCCACTCTAATATACATATGTATGTATTAGAATTAAGTTGTTGTTATATAAAAAAAAATACTTTTTAAATGTAAGTCAACACAAATATTTATAGTTAACTTTTCTTTTCAGCTAGAAATGAAAATTTAGCTGGATTGTGCCAATTACAGAGACGAATATGAAATTTTGCTTAATACGAGTATGTGTATGTAACCTGCAGGAAAATCAATATTAACTTAACAAAATTTCCAGTTCCAAACTAGCGAAAAGTTGTGAAAAGGCACTAATTAGTTCAATTGTAGTTAGACCCCCATCAGTTAAGAAGAAGTGAAATAAGCGACCACTCTAGGACGCACTTTGATTTGTAAGCAATTTCGAAGTGACAGAAATTCGATGTATTTTTTTCGTTTGACGACGGCTTTGCATACTTCTGCAATATTGGGATTGTTAGCGAATCTTTTGATATAACGACAGTGGCGGACGCTTCATATAAGCCGAAAAGCCCGGCCTTCCTAATGTTTTCGTTCATTTTACGAATTTCTTTAAAATCTGTTTATTTTACGCTTGAAATGTGTTTACTGTTTAAGTTTTTAAGTTCTCTTGGCATGTTAGCTCATCAACAATATTCACCATGTAGCGTTACAATAGTAGATACAGCCCACACTGTAAGATTCGACAACTTGCGCCTAAAGTACCTCTAGGAAAATAGCGCAAATACACTAATGTGTATTTTGTTTGTACAGCCAATCACAGTACAAACTGGTTGATTGAGCATACTTTAACAGTTCCACATATGGGCTTAAATGAGGCTTTCACTACAGAGTAACATAGCTTGCTTTCTCGCTTAATCTAATGAGAAATCCACTGCTTATTTTCAGAGTAGCAAAACACTTTTTTTCACATCACATTTATGTGGTAATGAGAAGCCGGCTTTGGCATTCGTAATTTGGTATTCAATAGTGCTGTTTATGGTGCAGTGAAATAACGCCCGTGGAATTAACGCCCGCGGGCGTTATTTCCCCCAAAAAAAAGGAAATAACACCCGCGGGCGGTTTTTCCTTTCTTGAAAAAGAAATAATTCCCGCGGGCGTTATTACGTTTGATCTACGGGCTTTATTTCTCTTTCGGAAGGGCAATTAAGCCCGCAAACGGGATTTTTTTTAAATATGGTGTATTAGGGAAAAAAGCGCCGCAGGCGAAAAATTTGAATAAAAAGTCGCGCGATTTTTAATTCCAATTTTTCGTTTTTTTTTTTAAATATGGTGTATTATTATTGGAAAAAGCGCCGCAGGCGAAACATTGGAATAAAAAAGCGCGCGATTTTTAATTCCAATTTTTCGTTTTTTTTTTAAATATGGTGTATTATTATTGGAAAAAGCTTTCAATTTTTTTTAAATCCCCTTCTAAATATTCAAATACTCAATCCAAATAAACAAAGCTTCAGTAAATTTCTATAATCATTTATTAGTAACAATTTTCAAGGTCTCTAAGTAAGTAAATATTTAAATACGCAATCAAAATAAACAAAACTTCATTACATACATATTGGCACTTTCAGACCACAATCTAAACAAATACTCATATAGAGTTTTCAACAATTTGACGACAAACCGGGCACAAAATATTTCTATTGCCATTTACGATTGCAACCTTACTGTGCTCTCCAAAGCAATCCGCACACAATTTAAAGTGATTGCATGGGCTTAAGAGAATATCGCGTGGCTTGGTAAAACAAATAACACACAACAACATGCTTTGACTCTCGCAAAAATTGTCCGCCGTTTCTTCATGGTCAGAACAATCCATTTCGGATACATCAATGTCTTCTGTGTCACATGTCTTATTTTCGGGATTACTCATTTACTAATACACCATATTAAAAAAAAAAAAACGAAAAATTGGAATTAAAAATCGCGCGATTTTTTATTCCAATTTTTGGCCTGCGGCGCTTTTCCCACTAATACACCATATTTAAAGAAAACCCCGTCTGCGTGGTTAATTGCCCTTTCGAAAGAGAAATAAAGCTCTCATCGCCGAATAGGGCGCGCGGGCGTTCTTTCCCTTTCTAAATGGAAATAAAACCCACGGGTTTAATTTCGTTTTATTCGCAGCCGCTATTTCTTTTTCTAGAAATAACGCCCACGGGCGTTATTTCACTGCACCGCTGTTTATATATGGGTGCCAGATCGAAGTGGTGTTCCGGGAAATAACACCGTAGATGGGTTAACAAGAAAAGACACCAGCTTGCAGGGAAATCACTACTACTACCAATTTGTGCTAGGGACGCCACTTTATACTTAAAGAATATTCTCTTGTGGCTTTCGCCCGTTTGTTGTATGGAAAAGAAAAGTATGAATGCGGAGTACTATCTGGTGTCAAAAAGTTCACTAGAAGCGAACTGGTTTTTTACAAGCGATTTTCCCCACAGTGTAGATAGTACATATTGGCATATGTATGTATGTATATATTTGTGTGTGTAAACCGCAGTTTCGCCGAGAGCTTACAACATACTTACATATCTAATAAGTAATATTTTTGTTTAAGCGTTGCTAAAAAATTTGAAAGCATTTTTGAATTGTTGCCAATATGCCACACGAAAAAAAAGACGTTTTTAATCTTTGCAAATCAAATGTGTGTAAGCCACTTATCTCAATTATTTATACAACACTCTTAAGCAAATTTAAGCTGAATTTAAGACTTCTTTCGATGATACTAAATTTCTTAATAAGAAGTGAAGCAATCGCAAATCGAATTTAGATGGTCTTCCTTTAAATTAAATAAATTTTCAAATGGTACAGAAACAGTATTTGTCTTTAAAAATTTATTCTTCGCTAAATCTCATTAACCATCTCTTGCTAAAAATTCCTCTTTGTACATTAAAAAGAAAATAAATTTTACTCAAATTTTTTTTTTTAATTTTTTTGTCTTGTTTTCATAGTTGTGCTTTATGCTTTGCGCTGCCAAAAAATTACCAAAATAAACATAACAACTCCCACATCAAACGCGACTGCAGCAAAATGAGTTAAAAATATAAAATAAAAACTTTTCAAATGAAATTTGCTGAAATGCTATTTTTGCTATGTTGAAACATAAAATAAATTGCAATTTAATGAGCTCAGGTGAGAGGTGTGTTTTGTATAGCATTTTTGCTGCGTAGCTTTGAGCGCATAAAAAGACACGCAACAAAATATTGCATAAACAACGAGCGTTGAAACTTAGTGCGAAAAGCATACATACTATTTGCTTACATGAAATTTGCTGAAATGCTATTTTTGCTATGTTGAAACATAAAATAAATTGCAATTTAATGAGCTCAGGTGAGAGGTGTGTTTTGTATAGTATTTTTGCTGCGTTGCTTTGAGCGCATAAAAAGACACGCAACAAAATATTGCATAAACAACGAGCGTTGAAACTTAGTGCGAAAAGCATACATACTAAATGAGGAAATAGATCTGTGTGTGCATTTGTATGTATCTATATATGTATGCAATTGTGGCCGCTGTGGTGCAGTGGGTAGAGTGCTCGCCTGCTATGCCAGAGGTCTCGGGTTCAAACCACGGTCCGACCCAAACACCAAAACAATTTTTCTAATTAGTAAAAATCCAATTATTGGGGTTTTTAAGAGCAGCGGTCACCCCTCGGCAGTGGGCGGCATACCCTCCGAGAGTATTTCTGCCATGAAAAAGCTTCTCACAAAAAAATGCATTCGCCGTTCGGAGCCGGCACAAAACTGTAGGTCCACCCAATTAGTAGGAAAAACAAAAAGGAGCACATCTCGAATTGGGAGAGAAGCTCGGCCATAAAAACTCGTCAGAGTTATAATAGCGCCATTGTATTATATTATTATATATGTATGCATTTTCCTATGAATTTGTGATGCACATAAATATATTTGTATGCACTTGCAAGTGCAAAATGGCTAAAATATTAAATCATCAACGATAAGCGCATTGAAAGATTATAAATCAATGTCAATAACGTGCGAAGCAAACGCAGAAATATATGTACATTGATGTATGTATTTATGTGTATGTATTTATGAACTTAACTCAGTTATTTAAAAAAAATAGAAAATTCCAAAAACAGCAGTAATAGCAAAATGAAAATTGTTAAACTCACTAAACAAATTGTGGATAACCCACGGCTTGGAAGTGATTGTAGAGGCAAAAGCAGTGCAAGCTGTGTAGTAAGATCTGGGTATAAATATCATGTGTGTGACTCAAATTGTATTGCAAGCGATGTTTGTAATAACCGAAACCCATTCCCTGAATCAATACACTTAAAACGCTAGAAAATTATATTTTTAAACGAAATTTGAAAGAAAAAAAAAATGTAGCATATTTCAAGGCGTCATAATTATTTTTTACTCTCTGTGGTCTCTCTCATTCTTTGTATAAAAATTTAATCAGAGCATACCTCTATTGAAATTCGCCGACAAACAATTTTCTAGCACATTTAACCCTCTTACGGCCACCGCAATGCTATTTATAAAATTTTTTGCATATTTTGGGGGCGTCAAAATTAATTTCTTCTTTTTGTATAGTTTTACGTTCTTTAAACAAATATCAAGTCGTACAACAACCCTAGTGAAATTTTCCGGCGAAAAATTTTCTAGAAAATTTTAACCGACGCACACTGGGACCGAGCGTGCTCAAAATTCGGTTTTTAAATAATGAGTTTTTCAACAAAATAAAAACGCAGTATTGTTCCCTATAAAATTCTACACTTCTGGCCCAATTTTCAGCTTTCTATCGTTTTTCAGTTGGGAGTTATCCATACACAAACATGGCAAATTTTCCAAAAAATATTTTTTTTCCAAAGTGTGAAATTTTAATGTGTATTTGAAATAGTTAGTGTAAGAGAAGGATATAAAATTTTATTATTCTGCTTTTTCCATAACATTAAGTGAAGCTTATATAATCGATGAGTGTTTTTTTTTTGGAACTAGATGTTTTAAAAAATTAATTTTTAGTATAAAACTAAACGTACCTCTTTTTTTTAAATATTTTTTTTTTCAAAGTGGATTCTTTTAATTTGCACAAAAAAGTAGCAAATGTATAAATGCAGCAGTAAAATATGGTCCTTTGTGACAAAAAATCCGAGTTCAGAACCAAAAGCAAAGTGCGCATTTAAAAAAAAAGTGAGTTTAAAAATTGCATTCCAATTTTAGTTTAAAAAAAAAAACACTTATATCTGGTTGAATTTGATTCTGTTCTATCTTAAATTTAGTTGATCCATTATTTACTGGTTACTTTAATTACAAATTGTGGTTAAGGCTACTTGTCCAGCCAGGTTTCTTTAATTTAGACTTGTAAGTTGGATTACAACATGAGTTCTTTGAGGCACAAGTTGTGTTACTCCAATTTTGTTTTTTTTTTTTTTTTGTGTTAGACATGAAAATGTGTGGGGAAATACGTGTTCTGCTTAAAACGCTAACGGTGAAACTCCTAATTCCCATATAAACATACTTGTGACAACAGAAAATTTTTAATATCTCGAAACAAAAAATTGGAGAAAACCATTTTTGTATACATACATATGTACCTGCACCTGCATATTTCATCAATGGGTTAATAAATAGCCGCTAATGGGTTAATATAATACACATTGGCTATTTTTGTACAGACATACTAATATAATAATAATATAATACAATGGCGCTATTATGACTCTGACGAGTTTTATGGCCGAGCTTCTGTCCCAATTCGAGGTGTGCTCCTTTTGTTTTTCCTACCAATTGGGTGGACCTACAGTTTTATGCCGGCTCCGAACGGCGAATGCATTCTTTATGAGAAGCTTTTTCATGGCAGAAATACTCTCGGAGGGTATGCCGCCCACTGCCGAGAGGTGACCGCTGCTCTTAAGAAACCAATAATTGGATTTTTACTAATTAGAAAATTTTTTTTGGTGCTTGCTTGGACTGGGGTTTGAACCCGAGACCTATGTCATAGCAGGCGAGCACTCTACCCACTGCACCACAGCGGCCACCATACCACAGACACACTAATTGTGATTTAAATCATTTATTTACAGATCTTAAAAAAAGTTGGTCACCAATGGGTTAATTCATGACCGTTTTAATGGGTTAAGATTCCAAAGATTACTAGTTTTAGTGTAGATACAACTAATATGATTTAAATATTTTAATCTAAGAATTAAGTGAAAAAATTTGGTTAAAAATGGGTTAATGCGTGGTCGTTAAGGGGTTAAAATTCTTGGGATTTACTATTTTGGTATCGATATACCGATTCTGATTCAAGAAAATTAAACTCGAAACTAAAATAAAAAACATAGGTCACCAACGGGTTAACTCATGACCGTCAATGGGTTAAGATGCTATAGATTAACTGCTTTAGTGCAGATAAAGTGAATCTGATGTAAAAAAGTTGATTTCAGAATTTTGAGCGTCCTCATATATATAAGTGGCCCCAGTGTGCGACGTATTGAGAAGCGAATCTCAAACAACAAAAAAGGAAAATTTTAACCCTCTAGCGACCTTCCAAATACTATTTCACAGCATATAGAAAAAGTGTGGGATATTTCAAGGCGTCACATTTTTTTTCATGTGGTCTTTTTACATTCTTTGCATAAAAATTTAGACTTTACCTATACAAATTTAGTGAAATTCGCTGGCAAACAATTTTCCAGCACATTTAACCCTCTTACGGCCAGAAAAATGCTTTTTATAAAATTTGTTGCATACTTCAGGGCGTCAAAATAGTTTTTCTTTCTGAATTGTTTTACGTTCTTTAAACAAAAAAAAAACTTATTGAATATTTTTTTAGAATATATTAACCCTCTTACGACCAGCTAAATGCTATTTATAAACTTTTTTGCATACTTTGAGGCGTCAAAATTGATTTTTTCTTTTTGTATTTGTATGCTCTTTAAATAAAAATCAAGTCATACAAGATCCCTACTGAAATTTCATGGCGAAGAATTTTCTAGAACATTTTAACCCACTAGCGGCCTTGCAAGTAATACTTTTTACGAAATGCTCCAAAAAAAGGTGTCTGAAAACCCACTTCTTGTGGTAGCTAAGGGTTTAAAATATTCTAAAAAATCAAACACTCATAAATTTGCTGCTTGAATAATAATAAAAACATTTCTTGACCTGACCTATGCAAAATGAATTGCAGATTTTACGATATGCTTGTTGGTAGGTCTTTCATCCGGAGTTTGAATAATCCAGCGCCCGGCCAGTTACCCTAAAATTACCCCACAGTGTTTCACAGAGGACTCACTATTCAGTTCAAATTACAAATTCGCCATCAAAATCGCCTCAAATATTTAAAAACACAAAAATATCGCTAATCAAGAAATGCAGCAAATAGCGAACGCAAATAAGCAAGCAAATAAGCACTTCTTCTGATTTAAGCCGTTTATTTAGCAAGTGGGTGCCTGCCACAACTTTTAACTACCAAATGCTTTTGGTAGTCCCGCGTTCGCTCGCCAATCGAAGTTCAACTTCAAATAAGCCTTCTTGCGCCTTGCGCACTATGGACAAACTCAATACATATTTTTGCTCATCATCATAATGCACACGCGGCACGTGCATTCAACGATCTGAACGCTGCTCTCGCTAATGCTAAAATCAAAAATTAGTAGTTTCACATTTGTGTGTGTTCAATTTTCGTATTTGTGCGCTTTGCGGACGTGCGCCATGCGAAATTGCCAAGTTTGCGAAATTTTCAGTTTAAACAGGCAACCACCACCGCGACCATCGCCATCCGCACCGCAACCAGAAGTCGATGAAATTGTGGAAGTGGTCATTGGTCGTACTGACAGTAATGTGTGTATAACAATAACAGCAACACAAACAATGAAACCAACAAAGGAAACAATAATGGCAACAACAGCAGCGGCCGACAATAGGAAACGTTATTATCGTCGCAGGCATGATAGTACGATTGCCAGCGCTTTGCCAGCGAATTGCCGGACCAGCAGGCCGCCCAAAAAACTGCAACACACCCTCAATCTTAATGGTTTTGGTGAAATGAGAGCAAAATATGTATTTATAGTGGCAAACAATCTCACAAACTGAAATTGCAATCATACAATTAACAAACTAAGTCAATATAAGCTTTTCCATAGCTGCAAGTACGACTTATTATGACTTCCTGTACGGCAAAAACGTCAAAGTTTTTATTGACTTGGTTTAAATAGATATTGCCCTTTATAGTTATTCATATAGGCGGAAGCCCCTGCAAGCATTGTGATGTGCAAGCGGATTTTTCTCTAAACCTGAATTTACCGTAATGGAATCTCCTATAAAATCACAGCTTATCTCATAAACAAACCCTAACATTTCCCTAGGCAACAAGTACCTCCCCACTAACCTATCCTCTTCAGCAAGGCAAGCAAACTAATTTAAGTTTCCCCCAATTTGGAAAATCTTACATTTCCGCTATTTGCGCGCATTCCCATTTGTTATTGAGTGCAATTATGAGAAGAATGTACGTGTTGCTTACAAATGTGTTTGCCGAAAAATGTTCAATTAACAAGAAATAATTAAAGTTCGCTTTCAACCTTTTAAACTTTTAAGTTTTTTAATTTTTAATACTTAAGGTTTTGAGTTTTAAAAGCTTCTAAATTTTAAGTTTTTAAGCTTTTAAGCTTTTAAATTTTAAATTTATTATTTTTTTAGTTTTAAAGTTTTTTCATTTTTTTATTTTTAAATTTTAAAGTTTTCAATTTTTAAGTTTTCGAGTTTAAAAGTTCTTATGTTCGTAAGTTTTTAAATTTTTGATTTTTTTTAGTTTTAAAATTCTTAAGTTATTGAGCTTTTTGAGCCTTCGAGTTTTTTAGTTTAAAAATTATAAGTTTTTATTTTTCATGTTTTTAAGCTTTTAAGCTTTTTAAGTTTTAAAGTTTTAAACTTTTAATTTTTTGAATACTTTAGTTTTAAAGTTCTTAAATTATTGAGTTTTTGAACTTTCGAGTTTTTTAGTTAAACAAATTTTAAGTTTTTATTTTTCATGTTTTTAAGCTTTGAAGATATTTAAGTTTTAAATTTTTAATTTTTTGAATTTTTAGTTTTAAAGTTCGTAAGTTATTGAGTTTTTGAGCTTTCGAGTTTTTTAGTTTAAAAATTTTAAGTTTTTATTTTTCACGTGCTTAAGCTTTTAAGCTTTTTCAGTTGTTTTTAAGTTTCTGAGCTCTTAAGTTTTTTAGATTTCGAATTTTCTTATTCTTAAGTTTTTGCTTTATAAGTTTTTAAGTTTCTGAATTTTTATACTTAAACATTTTTAAGAGCTTAATTTGTAAATTCATAGTTTTCTCCATTTCTAAATTTCTAAGTTATTGTGATTTTAGTGCTTAATTTTAGAAATGTTTAAGTATAAGGTTCAGGGTTTTAATATTTTTAAGTTTTTAGGGTTTTAAATTTTTTAAGTTTTAAGTTTTTTTTTGAGATTTTACAGTTTTTTGAGTTTTAGAGTCTTCTAGTTTTAAAATTTTAGCTTTTTAGTTCTCTAAGTTTGTAATGGTCTAATTTTTAAACTTTTTGAATACTTACTTAAATTTTTAGATTTATCTATTTAGATAATTTATTAGCCACCTCTTTGAGCTCAAAAGTATAATTCAGAAATATACCAAACAGCTCTTATATTCAACTGCATTCAGGTAAGCTTTAGAATAAGTTTACAGAGAAGAGATTTACGCTTTCAGTCACTTGTAGCTGGAGAGGAAAAAATATTGAAATGAAAATTAATTCAAAAAAAATTTATAAATGCTTACTGAAATAATGTTCGTCTATTCATTCCTCTCAAGTTTATTATCTCCCCACAATTGCCTGTACAAACATACCAATACTACATAGTTACTTTAAACGTGCTTAGAAATCGCAAATATCAAATATTTAGTATCAGTTTTCTCATTCATACACCATTCACATTCGCAATCCTTTGAGTATTACATTTAATTAAAAAATAATTACGCAAAGTCCAAAGCAACGAGAACTTAAAGCAAAAACACTTGCAGTACACAGAGTGTATCCATACATTCGAAGAGAGCTAATGTACTCACGCATTTCTGCTATAAAACATGCACTCACAGTCATAGTCACTCACTTGCCCACTCTCTCGTTCAACTCGGGAATATCAATTACTGTTAAACATAATTGTTTATAATCAACAGTGTTTAATGAGCGCAAATTGTCAAATTTTCATTGCAATTTGTTTTATTATTTGCTTTTATTATTATTTTTTTTTGATAATAATTCGGAAATGGAAATTTTAATTATGTTCTAATTTCTAATTATTTTATTGTACGTGATATTCATTGGAATTTGTATTGAGTAAACATAAATAGAGATAGATTTGTTATTAAGTAAATGTAAATATAATTTTAATTTGACAATGATGTAAACAAATACTTAGCACTTGCTTAATTGGCATTCAGAATTAAATATTTAGAAATTTTTTTAGATGAAAATTTGTCTAAAATATTTAATAGAAACTTATAGGTTATAAAAGAAATTAAATTCAAAGCCATTTGCTTCTTCCTCTTAGATAGCCGAACTGTACTTAAAGCTCTAGAGCTGTCACGTGTTAGTGCAGAACCGTAGAGACTGACGAAGCAAAGTAGTTCTACGTTCACTTGGTATGTCTGCCTGCGGGGCATTTCAACATACCATGAAATGAGATGGTGGTTGAAGTTGTTAGACGCAAGTACATATTCTCCTCATTAACTATCTTCAAAGGGTCTAGCTAGTGATGGTCGAGTTCGAGAAGTTTCATTCGATTGTCTCGGTTGTTCAAACATCCCAAATGCTCTCGATGGTTTTCATTCGCATTCAAGTCAAGTCGCGAATACCTATGAATCAGAACAATCGCTAAAATACCTCGACATGACCAAAGATTCCTCTCGCTTTCAAAACAACCCTAAAATATCTCCGACTCGGATCAATCGGTAAAACATTTCGATTGTGTAAGCGAGGAGCGTGTTTAATTTTAACTCCATTGTAATTTTGCAATAACGACGATTCCCTCGATTGTTTAAATATCTCGGACAATCACCAGGTCTAACATGCCGCTCACTACCATCAAGCTCTTAATCTTTCTCAAAAATCATGCTCAGAACTTGGAAACACATAACACTGATTTGTCCGGAGCTGAAATGGCATACAGTCAAATGAATATTGTTTCCACTTACCAGGAGTGAGTAGATACTTTCCTCACAGCTATTAACTGACACCTAATCATAAGCATCATTATCACTCATCCCCAGTAAAGCATTTGTGTTCTACAGCAGAACTCACACGCAAACAAAATGCAAATAAAATCGGATAAATTAACTTCCTCTCACACTTCCACTAGCAATGCTTAAACTCTTATAATACTTTTGAGTAAAAGTGGTTTTCCTTTTTTTTCAATTTTTTGATTGATGGCACATCAGACTTATCACTATCCTACAACAACAACAACACAAATGCTTAAAGCGGAAGTAAGTGTAATCGTAAACACAGTGACCGCAGATATTCGTTAAGAAACGCGCTTACACAGTAATTATCTTCGTGTTAGTCGCACGCTAAATGAAGCTATGCAGTTTCATTTGATGGAGATGGTTGCCGTGATGGTTTTTGTATTACTTGGGCATGAATGTTGTAGGTACTCGGTATTTTTTGATCCACGACAAGCGTAGACATGCGATTAAAGTATTCATATTAAGTTTTGGCGCTTTTGACAGTTTTCTTAACGAATTTATTGAATGTTGTTTGAGTTGTTTTCGCTATTGAAAGTAACTTGGCCTGTTGCCTTACTTTATCCAAAAAAAAATTAAGTAATGTTAACGAGCTGCCAATAGGGTATGATTGTTGACAACTTGTCAGTGATCAGGTAACTCTACACGCTCTTTCTCACTGATGTTCTATTCAACGAACATATGTACATACATTATTGCCATTATCACGAACACCGTCGGCGGTACCGAAATGACGTTTTCGGAAAATCGGCAAATCGGCATTATGACAACCGACGGCGCGCCGAATCTTTCTAAGTTCGGTAAATCGGCATTATGAACACCGAATGAACGAACATTTTGACAGTTTTTCGTGCCGAAATTTGCCGCAAGTATTTGGTTGCGGCGATATTAACAAAATAGCAAAAATTACAATAAAAGTTTAAGTAAATTATGTAGATTATGTTATTATTATGTATGAGGTTGTAATAAGTGTGAATGAGTGTGAATATATGTATGTAAATACATTAATCAACCGGTCGCGAGAAGCCACAAACATGGCGTGGGTCCATTGCATTTTCCACCACGATTGAATTGCTGTAATATGCAAAGAAAAACTTCAAAGAAAAAATTGTGAAATAATGATAAGAAGAGTGATTTACGTGTGTATGTGGGTTTTGGAAATTAAAATATATTTCCACCCAAGAATAATAATGAATTTTCTGAAGTTGATAGTTATTGTTTGACTACTATAAAAAAGCAACTAACGAATTATGAATGTGTATTACCAACAATTTACCATTTCAGTAAAAAATTTCGTCTCAATGAAGACGCATTCAAATAAATATTGCAGGTGGTGGAAGGTCGGCTTCAGTATAATGCGCCCGCCGTATTTATTTTCAAACCACTAAGAATGTTTCAATGCATCCTTCGGGAAAAGTTCTGTGAATGATAATTTTACCAGTTATAACACTCCCGACTACGCAAAACTACTGTAAATCTCTCCAGATCTAACCCCAGAAAGGGAGTTCTGTCGGCTGAGGGTTACTTTTCAAAGCGCGGCGGCCTTCGCAATGCATAAGGGTGCGCTACGCAAAAATACTGTGTTATTAATGAATTTTATATTTCCGCAAGATTTCGTTTGCCTTTTAGTGATCTATCGCCAAAAAAAGAAACGAAAAATTCCGGTGCCGGGTACATTGTTATTGAAATTTTCCCCTGTTTTAGTATACAATTTGCTTTTATGTATATATATGTAATATGTAATTCTATGAAAAACAGAAAAAAAGGACAAGGTAAAGATTTCTTTCACGTAAAATTAAGACTTTTTTTTTTATTTTCAGCCTCTAATTAAATTTACGCTTGTTTACTTAAAGAAAAAGGATTGCTATGATCTCTCAAAAACTTTCTTTCGTTCAGAGAAATCCTTTACTCCTCTTCCTCTACTAATAAAGCTGCTATCACAATAGAATCCATTACTTTATTATTTAAATAAATTGTTTTTAGAAAAATAAAGTAAAAATGTATTTGGTTTTATCAAAAAGATAAGAAACCTGAGAAAAACCCGCTCAATTTCGCATCAGCACTTGGTAACGCTGATTCGAACATAGTTCATATAGTTGGCCACACTTAACTTCGAACCGATGGGGTAGCTGATACGATTTTCGACGTTTTCGGCACCGTGGCTTTCGGCGTTTCGGTATTTCGTTCGGTTTTCGTGATATTGGCATATATGTTACTGTGGTCTCTAGTGCCACTTCCTACATTTAATGTCGTTATTATTCTCCCTCATTGTTCACTTATGCTTGTTCGGATTTTTATGTATCACTTTCCATTGTTGTTGTCGCTTAGTGAACGCAAGATAAAAGATGTTCTTCTGCGATAAAATGTTTGGAAATAAAAATAAGCTTAATGATACTCGTTGAATAAGCAAGGATAAAAGAACAATCTTATTTTTTTTTTGGCGGAGAATAAAGTAAGTAAATTTAGAAATAAAGTAACACTTACGCTTGTACTTCACTTCAAGTTTTTGCAAGTGTTTTACCTACAAACGCAAAACTTATGTAGTTAGTATTTAGAACGAATTTGGCTCGAATTTTGGTGGTTGGGCTTGATTGATAGAATCATATTTTAAGATCTTTATTCACAGAACCCTAGTTCAAAACTTGATTAAGAGAATAAACCCCAGTTCAGAGAAATTTGTATTGCATTGATTAGAACATAGTTTGGCTGAAATTAATCCACAGTTGGCGTTTGGCTAGTTACCCCGAAAATATCTCCACTGAGGGTTAAGTCCTTTTGTTACTACTAGAGCCCTGCAATGAGACATTCGCACAAGTGCAGATTCGTGTAGTTTTTGCTTTTGACTACTGTACTACTCTTATTCATTTCAAATGAGAAGTGGTAGTACAAGTACAAGTTTGATAGCTGTTGCTACAGTTCTCTATTCGTTCACTCGTTTACTTACTTCATTTCGCACATTTAGCTACATACGCACATATACCTACATACATATGTACACTTTTGTTTGTGCATACACGCTTGTTGCTGCTGTTGTTGTACAAGTGTACAAGTGTTAATTTGCTGTGTTTCGTGTACTTCCGAGCAGTACAGCCATGTCTCATGACGAACGGATAGTGTACGCACACTATTCATTGTGGTTCGTGTACGAGTAGCATAGTACTCATAATAAAGCGAGTTGTTGTACTTCACTACAAGAAAACCAAACGAATAACTCGTTTGGACATATGAATGTACTCATGCAGCAGTCTAGTTACTACAATTTGACATTTTAGGCTTGAGTGAAGTTAACATTCAATTAGTTACTCTTTTAACGAAAAACTTCTATGAATTATCAGAGAAAAGATAAGAAAACATGCAAATCAGCTTCAAATAAGTTACTTCATTTCAGACGTGTTAAATTCCCATTAAAATTAATAATGATTATTTTTTTGCATTTTGAATTTTAATTATAATAAAAAAAAATAAAAAAAATAAATAAAAAAAAAAATAAAAGTAAAATAAAAAAAATAAAACATTTTAAAAAGAATGTATATAAAAAAAAAATAAAAGAAAATATTATAATAATAAATATTATTTTAACTATCACATTTATCTGATAATTAATAATCAATTAAATAAAAAATGTATAAAAAATAAGCATGATTAATAGCCATTAAAGAAATAATCAGAAATCAAATCAATTTTTTTAATTATGTGATTATTTTTAATTTCTGAATTTTTTTTTTAATTCTGTGATTATTTTTAATTGTATTTTATTTGCTTGCTTATTTTCAATTAACCGATTATTTCTTTTTCTCATATTATTTTTAATTATTTTTCAATACGAATTAAAAAAATTAATCCATTAATTAATTAAATATGAAATAAGAAATAATTGAAAATAATCAAATAATTGTGTTAGTTATGCAAGTAAGTAAATTGCAAAATGATTGAAAATAATCGATTAATCGATTAATTAATTTAATTTTTTATTTTAATTAACTTTTAATCATGAAGTCAGAAATAATAGAAAATAATCCATTTAGTCATATAATTAAAATTAATTAATCGATTGTTCAATGTAAAATCCTATTTTTAATTTAATTAACTTTTAATTACTAAACAGTTAAAAGTAATCGTATTTAATAATTAAAGAGTTACAAAAACAAAACTTGATTTAATTAATAGCCATTAAAATTGTTAATCATTAAATATCTAACAGGCCTGCTTTCTTCCATGCTTTTTAGTGAGCTCATTTAAACTTTTTTAATTGCTCTAATTAATAATAAATTTTCACAACTAACAAATAAATTATAAAATAAATTTGAAAATAATTTCCTTTTTCAAAGACTTAACCATCGAAAGTTACAGCTCTTTTATTAGGTACTTATCTAAGTATGTTCTGCTGCTGACTTTGTTCGTCGTAATTTATTGAAATAAGTAATAACGATAAAGTACCTCCTCACATCAATCTATTTCAACTCATTTGCATTTTCAAATACTTGTGGAATATTGGACACATTTTGGCGCAGTAATTGCCTCCATCACAATTGCTTCGTCTTCAAATTTACAACACGTGCTTAAAAAAGGCGCAAGCATTCTGAAGTGTTTATGCATATTAAATGATAATGCCATGCCATGCAAATGCCCTCAGTTAGCCACCTCTACTTAAAGCGCATTCTCATCTACATAATTTTATGTAAAAAACTTGGCAGGTATGCAAAATTGGTGTTGGTGTTGGCAATGCCGCCAAGACAGAAAAGCGCTGCCAAAGCACACAGTAACTTGAAGCGCAGCAGCTAAGTGGCACTTAAAGTGATCTTTATTGTTGCTGTTCCTGTGTTGCAGTGCTTGTTCTTGTGTTTGTTCTTGTTGGTAGGCAATTAAATTTTAATTTAATTTTCTTGTTGGTTTAATTGAAAAGTGGCCTGAAGTGATTTTGGTGATGGTGACGATGATGATGCTGATTTATATTTATATTTATGTATAGCGGACATATTTACATATATTGCCCACCTTGACTTGCGTTGTCTTAACTTAACAATGACAGCGTGACCACGTACATACGTACATAAGCATGTATGAATGCATGTAAGTACTTATGTATTATTTATGTATGTACGTACATACATTTGTTAGTACCTACACCACAGCGACGTGCCAGCGGCTGGCTGCCAAGTGCCATATTCATATCACTCAATCAAGCATTTTCAAAAGCATGTTCACGTGGCGCGCTGTCGTGGCATGCGGTCGCTGCCACAGCCATTACATTACAATTTTATCAGCAGAAAAAAATGAACAAAAAAAAAGTTGAGTGGTAGATAAAAGCAGGCAGAAAAATTTTGGAAAAAAAAAATAAATGGAAAAATCAGTTTTTAAAATGTTGGCGTATGTGCTGTCATTTCACGCAAGCTGTGTAAATTTTTCTACCACAGCTGATGGGTGTCCACAAACAAGGCAGCTGAACAAACTCTTGACGAACGCTTTGTTTATTTGACGTCTATGTTTGGAAATGATAAGAAAATATACAAAGAAAAATAAACTGCCTGAACACAAACAATCATATTTTTGCTTTGCTAAAAATAAACACGGAAATTTCTATGTTAAAATTTTATCTACATATTTGACAGTGAAGGAAATGATATTACTCATACGCCTAGTAGTACTATGTAGTAATATGATTGATGTTATTTGTGTGCATGTGAATGAAAAATCTTGTGTTTGAAATAAATTTCTTAATTATAATTCATAGGTAGAGTTCTCGGCTGTTATGCCAGTGGTAGCGGGTGCTTATGTGTGTTATCAAAGTGGCGTCCATTCAACTGACAGTGGTGATTTGGCTGCAAGTTAGTGCCTTTTCACGTTCAAGGGTTGTCAACACACGGTTCCCATATGATAATTTGAACCTTGAGCCCTGTGCAACACCACTTAACCGTCTCCGATCGGGACAAAAATTTATATGTTGTGTCTTCGACTATATTAGCATCAATCTAGGTGGTGAGGTCGAGGAAATGTGCTATAAAATTTTCTCTATATATATTTGGGCACCAGCCTAATATACATACATATATACGTAAAATCAAGTTAAATATTGCCTTAAGTCTGATGGAATAGTGTAAAAAATACCGTGCTCTTATGCTTTTAATGTCAAAATTATGATAAGTGGGTATAAAAAGTGTGATTTACTTAAAATTTATTTTACTCAAGTTCATTATAAAATCACAAGACTAATATGTGAGCCAAATTGCAACACTTTAGCTACACTCAGAGAAAAAGCAAGCTAAATTTCAGTATAGCGGGCTTGAATCAAGCCCAAAACATTATGAAAGTCTGTTAAGCTCGAAAATACTAAAACCAAGAATATATTCTTATTTTTAGGGCGATATTTTTTGAGAATAACAAGCTTATATAAACTTATTTCCAGCATTGTCCATGATTGATTTCAGAATGTAAAATCTTATTTGAAGAATGTTCAACTTTGTTTTAAGAATATTTATTCTTGATTTTCCACTTTTTCGAAATTCAAAATTCGAAATCATTTAACCCACCTCACAAAATAAAAAAAATAAAGTGGTTATTTCAATGAATTGTATTTTATTTTCAGAAATTTGCATATGTATGTACATACATACGTATATACTTCCATATACATATATACATATGTTCCGCACACATCTTATATTATAAAACTAGAAATATGTACATATTTATGCAAAACAGGTCTTAAGGTGTTATAATTGATTCGGCAATTTCGAAAAGGGCACATCTCTGAACATTGAAACTTTACAGGAAATAAAAAAAACTTATTTCCTAACTACATTGTACATGAGTAAACTAATGCAAAAAAAATATAATTGATTTATATTTGGGAGCTAATTAGCAATCGAAAGATATAAAACTATTAGGATGTTAACTTTGTTATACATATGTGTATTATTTTATGCTGATTTGATGAACTCAAATTCCTAAAATATCCGAGATTTCTCATGAGAATGCCGCTTCTTCTTGCGTCTGAACAACAGACCATACAACCCATTGATTTGTGTTTGCCACACAGCATCACCAACGCCCATAGTCCCGACATCGCATAGAAGATGACTGGAATCTCTGGACTCGGCCGCCAGAACAGCTCGATTGTGATTCAAGTGAAATTCATAACAGCGCCGAGTATGATACTTGAGAGGCGTCCAAATTTCATCACAGAACCAAACACACCAATTTGATTGATGCCCAATGCGCATGACACGTAGGCTTGTGTGCAATCGGCTCCAAATAAATGCCTGAATGAAAACCATAATGGAATGAGCAATTTTTGTTTGTGTTTCTTCATTTGATGGAAAGTGGCCGATAATAGCTCCATGCCCGATAGTTCTTGTGCCGATTGTAAACCCTTAAAGGAATTCCAAAAGATAACAATAATGGCAACAGGCTCAGTACAAGATATACATACATACATATAAACCATTGATACTTCGAAGATTTCATTGTCTGGTGCACGATTTAAGCTGCCATGACCATTGGAGCCAAGCACACAAAAGTTTGCGCCGCAAAACTGCAAATCCTCTTAGAAGATGATGGCGTTGGAGTCCCCTCCACTGCCATGAGCGCCACTTCAAAGCAGTTTAAATTGATTTTTTTTTTATTTTCCATCTTGTACATCGAATGTATTTAAATTTTTCTTTTTTTTTGTTAAAAAAATGTTTCATTTGAACAAGAAAAGCAACGACTTCAAAATTATATGTACATACATATGTATGTTATTCTTAAATCTTTCTTTAAGAATGAAATTCTGGTTTGAAGATTGGAGAAACTTAAATTTTATATATTTTTCCTTAATTTCAATAGTTCTTAAAACAAGTACGACATAGCTTGATTTTAGCCCGGAACTTTTCTCTGAGTGTACAGGAGTGACTAATTTAACACATTCCTTTTACGTTTTACAAATTTTTTGATAACAAAATTGACTACTCAATTAATTTAACTCTCCGTCAGACACTTATTTCGGTTGTCACATTCGGTACACTTGGGTCTGGCTGGACCCACATACAAATTGTATGAAAATGAAAGTGTGTGTGCACGTGATGTTGAAGAACTTCCAAAGTATCCAATCGATTTTTATGAAATTTTCACAGTGGGTTCATGTGGTCACTCCGCATAAGATGTGGTTTGAAAGAGTTGTCGGTTCCCGGAATTTTGGCCCAAATGTGGACCCGAATGGCCCCGGAATGTACTTGGGCAATATTGGTATCAAATGAGAGGTGCTAATCAGGGCTTGAATATAGAGTTATTTTTAATGAGATATCTAGCTGGGTCAAATCGTGTATTCGCTGACCTCGGAATGTTTGTAAGCGATAGTAATAGAGATAGGAATAGTCACATAGATAGAGGGAGGCATGTTTGTCGCAGCGAAATGACCTCGGAATGTTGTGTGAATTTACGCGTAAATATAGGAATTTTGTACAGAATTTCTGAATGTTAACTTATTTATATTATTATATTCAAATGTTTATTAAGTTTTTTCAACTTCCTCAGCAGCCCCCTCACGTCCCAAATCATTAGCTAATGCAGCTGCTAGCCGTTCATAAAATTCACTATCAAAGTTCCTTCTATGTGGTCTAAAATTGCAAATCAAATCAATTTCATCACTCAAAATTTTCTTGGTAAATATAGTAAAAATAAAAAAATAACGCGTATATTATGAATTATATTTGCACTTAAATTTATCAAATAACCACAAAATAAGAACTGAAAAATATATACTAAAAAGCAAATATCTATTGCCCCGATAATTCATAAATTTAAAAGAAAAATATGCAAACGATTCCCTCTCCTTCATATTAGGTAAAAAATATAGGAATACTAGGGTATACCCGTCCCGCTTCGCTGCGCTAAACCTGCCTCCCTCTGTCTACATATAGGTACATATGATTAGTATCTCTACCTCTAAAAAAAACATTTGGGGCCCTCGGATCCACGTTTTCATCTATATCTTGTGAACCATGTTAGAAAACCCAATAAAAATAACTCTATATTCCAGCCCTGATTAGTACCTTTTATTTGACACCAATATTGCCCAAGTCCATTCCGGGGCCATTCGGATCCACATTTGGGCCGAAATTCCGGGAAGTGTCCAATTTTTCAAACCATATCTTATGCGAAGAGACCACATGAACCCACTGGGAAAATTTCATAAAAATCTATTGGATACTTTGGAAGTTCTTAAGCAAAACACGTACACACACTTTCATTTTCATACAATTTGTATGTGGGTCCAGCCAGACCCAAGTGTACCGAATGTGATGTGTTAGTCAACATATCGGTATAACTAGCTTAGTATATGAGATATCAACGTACTTTTTTTTACAGGTCTGTAGAAAATTAAATTTTAGTAAGCTAACTGAAATTTCAAGAATCTAGCTCAATTTACTCTTTTTCGTAGTTTGAAAATGAAAAAGGTCTGGCTGGAACCAAGTGTCAGACGGAGGGTTAAGCTGTTTAATACAATCGCTATGTGAACAGAAGCAGTTACATACAACTGCTACATGAACAAAAACATTTCGATCTATATAGTACACACAAATGAGTATAATAGCCGCAACAAGCAAGTCAGTCATAGCAATAACAAACACTACACTTATGTAAGTCGCCGTGGCGTATGAGTAACCTCCATAATATGCACACGCACATTAGGCCGTATCGCAAAAAAGTTCGCTATTTATAGGCGGATCGCAAAGCTTAATACAACAATATATTTGCAATGAGAGGAACATTTTACTACATATATAATCTTTTTTAACCGTATGCGCGCCATTGGGGTCACTACCACACAGTACTTACTATAAACCACCTTAATGTAACTTTTATATACCAGCATATTAAACGTCGTCAAAAAATATGACGCTTTTGTGAAGGAAGTTTTTCCATCCCTTCACTACAAGCCGAAATAAAACACAGTCGGCTCTATTTACAAAGGCGGACTTTTGGTAACTACGTATAAGGCGAGACGGCCTAATGCTCATACTGTGTGCTTTCTGCAAAAAGCCAACAAAAACAATTTTGCACTAATTAGAATTCACTTCTTTGTTTTCTAAAATCGCTAGAAGCATTTTCTCAAATCTCCAACAGCAGAAAGTAGCACATTTCACAGACATAAGTATGTAAGTATTTCAATCCGGTGAATGAAGCGATGAAGCAGCAAACAGCAAGCTGCCAGTTGCATGTAAACGTACTAAAATGGCGCTAATCATAAACTGCAACTGGCCAGAAGAGAGAAAAAAAAAACAAAAATGTGTAGATATATCAAGTAACAATGCAGTGAGGCGCGATTTTCGACTGGGTACACTCCAAAATTCACTTGCAAAAATTTGCTGGCAGAGCAGAGAAAAAGCAACTTGTATTTGTATTTGTTGTTTTAAAAGCTGCCCAATGTTGCTCCTTAACACTACAGTTATAGCTTACTGAACAAAAAATTATTGAAAACAACCAAAGGAATGTTTCATATTCAACTGGCAAACCTTTGCAGATGCCATTGACGTTGATATGGTGATAAAGTCAGAAACTGAAATATGAAATTTGGTTGCTGGGATTTTATACGTAATGGCTTTGCTTGTAAGAATGGAGTAATAAAATTGCAAATCAAGCATGCGAAGTGTCAATTAGAATACTTAGATTATGATAAAATAGTAAAAATGAAGTGAAAAATTGATTAAGGAGGGTTTTATGTGGTAAAAGGAGAAGCAGAAAAATTTAAAAAAATTGACCAAATCAACATTGCGGTGAACGATGCATTATGGAACAAATTTCCGTCATCCCTAATCAAGTTTGATTTGTTTATAAACCAACATGGCGAACATTCGAAATTAAACTGCGTTATCCAATATGAATATCGAGCTGAAAATGAATTTATTTTATAGTTAAAATCAGAGCTGTTATTTAAGATTAAATATTTTTAGTGATTAAGTATTCATTAAAGCAGCTTGTGTTGTTGCAACTCTTTAATGACTAAATACGATTACTTGCAACTATTTAATGACTAATATTTAAGTGAAAAAGTTATATTGATTAATCGATTAATTAATATTAATTGTATGATTATTTCGATTATTTGCAATTATTTTTAATTTTTTAATTGCATGATTAATACAATTATTTCGATTAGGACTATTTTAAATTATTTTTCCTTTGTTTGGTTTCATGATTAATACAATTATTTGATTATTTTCAATTATTTTTAATTTTTTAGTTGCATAATCGATTAATTTTTTTTCGTTTTGACTTTGTTCGGATTTTTTTATTTCAGCTTGTGAGTAATACATTCAAACGCTTCACCTATTTTCAAGAATAAATGAAAATATAAAAAGAAATAATCGCATCGTTGAAAATAATGAAGCACATAAAAACAATCAAACAATCGAAAACAATCATAA
Source organism: Urophora cardui (assembly GCA_960531455.1). Taxonomy (NCBI): domain Eukaryota; kingdom Metazoa; phylum Arthropoda; class Insecta; order Diptera; family Tephritidae; genus Urophora; species Urophora cardui. The sequence goes on from OY482674.1 coordinate 14,855,008, forward strand.
AATTAAAAATAATTAAGCAATCAAAAATAATCAAAGAGTAAAAATAATCAAGCAATCAACTATTGTCACTGTTAAAAACAATCACACAATTAAAAATAAATAGGAAATCAAAAATAATCAAACTGCTAAAATAATTAAGCAATTAAAAGTAATCATAAAATTAAAAATAATTTTTTATTAATTTTGATTATTTTATTATTTCTAATTATTTTTTTAATGGTTATTAATCATGATTTTTTTCAATTTAATAGATTATTGATTACCAGGTAAATTTAAGATAATTAAAATAATCATCAAAAAAAAAAAAAATTAATCATATTTTGTTTTTAATAATTAATTTATTTTAATGGTAATTTAATTAAGCAATTAAAAATAATCATAAAATTAAAAAGCATATTTTGATCAATTTTGATTAAATGATTATTTCTGGATATTTTTAATGACCATTGATCATGATTATTTTTATATTTTTTTATATTTAATTGATTAATAATTCCCAGGTTAATGTAAGACACTTAAAATAATCATTAAATCTAAAAAAAACCAAAAAAAAATATCTTTACTAATTTTAATGAGAAGTTAATACGTCTGTTTAAAATACTCAATTAAATATTTATCAAATACAAACACTTATCAAATTGAAACAAACTTAATATACACTCTTCAGGCTCGCTTTAAATTGAGCTCACGCCTTTCAGCCGGAAAAGCCAATCGCAAGCGCTCCTTACATTACAAACTAAATCAAATTTGCACACAAGATATTATAAATTACAAGTCATACATACAAAGCTACGTATTTATGTATGTATCTATGTATTTGCATACTTGTAACTTTTGCTAGAGGAAGAATAAGCAAACGGATAAATTGCATGTATTCATCCGAAAATATTCTTAGAAAATTATTACCCTATAGATTAGTTATGACTGAATTCCTTCGCCTGCCTTAATTCCTATGAATTATGCGCCATGTTTATATGTATGTATGTGTGTGTGTGGGTGGGTGTATGTACGTATGTATAGATAGATAAATGAAAATACACTAAAACTAAAAAAGAAAGCAGACAAGCACACTAAATGTGCAAACTTGCATAGCTAAGGTTATATGTAGTCAAGTACGTATGTACCTACAACATCCGGCTGTGCTTGTTGAAGAAGATCCAACAGCAAAGCAAGGAAAGGCTGCGCCAGGCATAAGACTTGCAACTGACATACTTCTAGTTAAAAAACTAAAAACAACATTCTTCTTCTTCTATGCTTTAAGCTCGCTAACTAAGCCATACGAATAAGGTAATAAGAAAGATAAAAAGCAGCAAGCAAAGTAAATCTTACCTTTCTCATCTTTTTCCATGTTTTTCAGCAGCACTGCAGCAGTAAAATCTTTAGTGTATGTCTTGGCGCTATTAAAAACAAGAACAGCAAAGCAAAGGCAATGGCGTTAAATGTACGAATGTAAGAAGAAGCTGCAGAGCAAACGATCGAACGCCCGACACTGCATACAAGCCATTTTACTACGAAGATTTATGCTTAGCATACAGTCAGACACCTGCACAAGGCAGGACAACGACAACAACAAAGCATATAACAACAAGAGCGAAGCATGTAACAGCACCAGCAAGAACGAAAAAGCGAGCAAAGGCAGCAAGAAAAGAATTAATACCATTCCTACAATTTCACGCTTTGCACGACTTGTCTGCTAAACCAACAAAGCGGGGTTTTGCGGAGGTTTTTTGCTTTGTCTCTTTGGCTGCTGAAGAATTGCTGCCGCTGCTTTCTGCGCTGCTCGTTTTATTTGCTTGCTGCCGTCGAGCTGTCTAACTGTAAATGCTTTATTTCATTAGACAAGCAAAAAATATGGTTTACTTGCACGAATTTTTGATGGGCTTGCATGAGGGTATTGCTTGAGTTTTCAGCTGATTGAAATAGATGGATAGGATGTGAAGAAGATGGAAAAATTTAACGTTTTGGCAGTTCCCAGAAAATACATAAATAAGCAATTAAAAAACAAGCAGAAATCCTTGCAAAATATAAGCGACTCCCTAAAATGTGCAGATTAACTGGAAAGCGTGTTTTTTTATGTTTCATTGAATTTCTTGTTTGTGCTTTACATACATATCTACTACTTTATCCCGTTTTATGAACGTACAAAAATTACAAATTAATCAAATCATGTAAAAATGCCCTTCAAAAAACCTACGTGTTATTCGAGATGATGATAAGGCATACAAAATAATATCTGTTATTTTTAAGGGAAATAAGTTGTTTAACCGAAGTCTAATTTTCCTGTGTTGATGTTATCAGGCCACAAGGTCTACTCTTTCACTCTCCTTAAAATAAAGGTGGTGTTTAAGTACCTTATAATCTTATATTATAAATGTGAAATGGAAATTGTGTTTAAACTCAATTAGCGAGAAAACCGCTGAACGGATCCTCACGAAACTTTGCACACCTAGGTATTTTCACCCGGTAATTGCTATAGGCATATTTTTAATCTGATTAAAAGTCAGGGATGGGCACCTCCCATACAAAATTTTCCTTTTTTTCGTAATATCTCTTGAAATATTTGTACTAGAATAATGAAAATTTTTGTGAAGGAATAATACAAAAATATATACTCAACGGATAAACAATTTAGGTCTTGGTAAAGCAGGGATGGGCACTCTCCTCCCATATAAACTGAAATTTTCACATCGAATATCTCTGGAAATATTTGTAGTAGGGTACTGAAAATTGGTGTGAGGGCATGTGAGATAACTATGTATTAAACGGGTAAAAACGCTAGGTCTTGGTAAAGCAGGGATGGGCACCTCCCATACAGACTGAAATTTTCACATCGAATATCTCTGGAAATATTTGTAGTAGGGTACTGAAAATTGGTGTGAGGGCATGTGAGATAACTATGTATTAAACGGGTAAAAACTCTAGGTCTTGGTAAAGCAGGGATGGGCACTCTCCTCCCATATAAACTGAAATTTTCACATCGAATATCTCTGGAAATATTTGTAGTAGGGTACTGAAAACTGGTGTGAGGGCATGTGAGATAACTATGTATTAAACGGGTAAAAACGCTAGGTCTTGGTAAAGCAGGGATGGGCACCTCCCATACAGACTGAAATTTTCACATCGAATATCTCTGGAAATATTTGTAGTAGGGTACTGAAAATTGGTATGAGGGCATGTGAGATAACTATGTATTAAACGGGTAAAAACGCTAGGTCTTGGTAAAGCAGGGATGGGCACCTCCCATACAGACTGAAATTTTTACAGCGAAAATCTCTTGAAATATTTATAGTAGGGTACTGAAAATTGGTGTTAGGCATATGAGATAATTACGTACTCAACGGACAAAAAAAAAATAAGAAAACTATCTTTGACGTCAAGAATGATATTTTTCTATGTAACTTTTTTGACTAACTCAATATGCTAATATTTTTAAAAGCACGTGGTGTGAAACCCGCGGGTAACCTCTAGTATCTATATATTAATAGGCTAACATTTTTTCCATACAAACAATTGCCAGGCTGTTTAGCACATTTAATATACTCATATCCACATAAAATTGATATGGATGTGTTCGTGTGAGTGAGGAGCAGTGCATAGGCATATGATTTTTCTATAAATTATTTAATTTGTTTATAATTAATAAATAAAATTTTTAGCTAAGATAAATAGATATCGTAAACGTGTTTACAAATATCGTAAACACAGTTGAAGAGTCGCTTTAATTTAAAAGCGCTCTCTCTATTCTATATGCATTGGCCCAGTTTACGCTCAGATCAAAATCAACGCGGCCAAATATCTCCTATTGCTTTTCCATTAAATCGAAAAATGAGATAGAGGGCGGGAGAGTACACTGAGTAATTTTAATTTTGACCAAGGCATATCTAACAGGTAGGCTCGGCGGCGAATTGAAAAACTTCTCTTTTTGTTTACAAAGGTAGAGTGTAATGTCAAAATCAAAGCGAATTCACATCATGGCCAATAGGAATGGACGAGCCCCAAGCGAATTCAGATTTTAACCACGGCGAAATATCATTGTGACATTATACTCTACCAATTACAATAACAAAATACATGGGAAATTTCTGAATTCGCCACCGGGCCTACCTTCCTAGATCTGCTTTGATTTTGACCATGATTTCGCGTCGGACCGTGATCAAAAGGGCAAATCAATGTTGCGGTACAACTGGAATTTGGAAAGTGTTGCTTATATCCGCGAAAAGGAATAATTTTTGTACCAATACAAATTTGAAAAAATAAATTGCATGGTCGAATTTCGAGCATCGGCGATACTAGTTATTATTATTCGCCGTAGAAAATAAGGTCTATCTGATTCCTTATAAAAAGGGTTCATATGGAGTTGAATTACCTTATCACAAGGCTTATATAAGACATTATAAAAAGGCATTAAATATGTATACATACATATGTACATACATATATAGATATATATGTATTTCATGATAAACAATGAAACAGTACCTACCTAAACGTACGCAATAGGCATCCGTATATTTAACTCAACTGCTATTACCTATATCATTAATGTAATGCGCTTATAATTTTATTCCTCATTACTTTAGCGTAACCTTGAGTGAAGCCGCACACGTGCTACAGTGTTCTAACAATAAAAGCCTGCAAAGAAACGACATTAACCAAATTCACTGAAACTACTTACATACATCGATATAAGAAATGCTTCAAGTATAATTTGTCACATACAATTGACGCACAACCCAGCGCCATTGACGACACAAGCGAATCCTACTAACAGCCAAGTTGGCAACTAATTAACAAAATATGACAAATGCAAAATAAGGACCAATTAATCCATATTTGTTATGCACTTACAAACACTCTTAATGAATACTAATCGTACATAGCAACAGACCTGGGTAATACTGAGTAGTAATTGGACTATTACGTACTTAAATACTTTATATTTTGATCTTGAAGTAATTAATCCGTACTAAGTACTTTCAGAATATTCAAATACAAGTACAAGTACAAGTACAAGGAAATGAAAAATAATTGAAGTTTTAGCAAATACTTTAAAGTATTTGAAAAGCATTGACAGTGCTTGAAAAGAGTTGAAAAATGTACTTGAATCGATTTTTCAATTCTTTTCAAGTACTTTCAATTACTTACAATCGACGACGGAACGTCAAGTTGAAACCACTATTTAAAAAAAAAAACTAGAGTACTCCTACTGTCGAATTTCGACAGTTTTTCCAGATATTTAGGATTAAGATACGTTATATTTTTTCTTATAATTTTATTTATGTTGAATTATTTTTTTTTGTTTTAAATTAAATCTAATTATTTATTTATGTTAAATTTCAAATGGATTTTGTTAAATGAACATAATATGGATGTAAAAAGTATAAAATATCGTTTAGTTTTGGAATTTTTTTTAAATATTGGTTTCAAAATTCTAAGTATTTGAAAGTACTTGAAAAGAATTGAAAAATCGATTCAAGTACATTTTTCAATTCTTTTCAAGTACTTTCAATTCTTTTCAAATACTTTGAAGTATTTGCTAAAACTTCAATTATTTTTCAATTCCTTGTACTTGTACTTGTACTTGAAAATTTGGGAATGCCAGTACCAGTACCAGTACAAATCCTTTAAAATGTACTTGTCACAAGTCGTAGTGATACTTGATATTACCCAGGTCTGCATAGTAATAACAAAAGCAACAACAATAATAAACATCGATATTTACATATATGTATTCTATTCAATAATAAACAACAACAAAGCATTTACAGCTCCAACAAGCAACAGCTGCGCTCCATAAGCACATTCGCGACGACAGTGCAACGTTTACCTGCCGCCACATGAAAAAACCTGCTCTGCGCTGCATTTGTTTGCTTTGTAACGCTGACAGCGCCGATGCTGATGATCAAATTGATGATGATGTTGCTGACGATAATGCTTAATTTTAAATGTAAAGCACTTAACAGCTGCAGCGCAATATGACGACGTTAATGCAATTTGAATTGGTTGTCACTCAAATTATTGCGCTGCAACTGGCAGGCAGCAATCAGGCAGTCATGCTGAGCGAGTGTATGTACATAGAGAGCGCGTCGTTGAGCGCCAGGAGTGTTGATTGTTTGTCAAGGCTGTGTTAAGGTAAGACCCTTTAGGTAATTGTATGCACGGAAACTGTGAATTATCGCACTTCAAAATGTTAAAAGTTGTTGAATGATTTTGTACTGCTGAAAACTCAAGGATTTCAACTTTTACGTGGTTGCAGAAATATTTTTATTTTTGATTTAATGCCGTTTTAATGATAGTATAGCAAATCTATGGAGAGTTTTTACGTAAATGTTAGGCTAAAAAATATCAGGTTCTCTTAGCTTAACCTTCAGCAGTTTAATTTCCCATCAACATTGTGCAGCTGAGGCTCAAAGTATGACGATTTTAGATCTACGCAGATTCGGTCTCAATTCAACATATAATTTCATCTATCATGTGCTTCTTCAGTGAGTCCAGAATTGCATTCGGCCTCAGCGAGATAATTTTCTGCCGACAGCCGCGTCTAGGTACCACAAAGAACCGAGTTTATAACCAATCAAGGACTGCTATTCCAACTGCGCTCCTTAGAACTTCTGAGTAGAATTTTTTGGCTTTCCAACAAGAACAACAACCTGATATTAGTCAAAGGACAACACCTTCTCCCAACTTTATCTGTATTTGGCTGCTAAGTCTGTTAAGTCATATAGTACACAAGTGTGTATTCCTTGACTTCAGAAAACCTCAGTTAAAATGGGTTAACTTATTTTTAAAAAATCCAGCATTAAGACTTTGTTGTTTTGTTCGACCTAATTTTCTTACTGGCTGTTTTAATTGACGTATGCACGGGATGCATTAGCTTTTTAGGCCAAAAGCTTATTAACATACTTACCTACAAACTGCTATTATTATTATTATTATTATTATTATTATTATTATTATTATTATTATTATTATTATTATTATTATTATTATTATTATTATTATTATTATTATTATTATTATTATTATTATTATTATTATTATTATTATTATTATTATTATTATTATTATTATTATTATTATTATTATTACTATTATTATTATTATTATTATTATTATTATTATTATTATTATTATTATTATTATTATTATTATTATTATTATTATTATTATTATTATTATTATTATTATTATTATTATTATTATTATTATTATTATTATTATTATTATTATTATTATTATTATTATTATTATATGCATTCTCAATGTCAAAAATATACCTACTGTCATTTTTAACTACATAGATATGTATTAAGGTGGAGTGAAAACATATGGAGATTTTTTTTTTGTTCATTTTTTGAACATACCAGCAATGAAAAGTTGCCTTTATACGAGTTAATGAACCCCACAAAATTTTATGGCGATAGGATGACGTTTTGAACTGCCCCCAGCCCCGCGAAGTTGAAAGCAATAAACACGACCTGGTACGAATATGAAATTTTGAAAATTATAAAATCAAAAAACGAAGTGTGGGGATTGATAAAGATGGCTATGCTGAGTATTAAAGTGAATTTTTTTTTTTTGGGAACAGCAACAACAAAAGTTATTAAATGTCAAAATTTACATTATGCATTTTTTAAATTGCAATTACTTAAACACTACTGAACCGAATTCGAATATTTTTATACCATTCGATAGGTATTTTTTCCCCTTTAATTTTATATACATTTTATATATGAAAAGTAAGGGAGGTAAAAGTGGGGTTGACTCCGCTGGGGGGGTATTATGGAACCCACATAAAATGTATATCAAATTAAAGGGAATCAAAATACCTATCGAATGGTATAAAAATATTTGCAAATCGGTTCAGTAGTTTTTAAGTAATTGCAATTTAAAAATGCATAGTTTAAATTTTGACCTTTAATAACTTTTGTTGTTGTTGTTTCTAAAAAAAAAAATCACTTTAATACTCAGCTCAGTCATCTTTATCAATCCGCATACTTCATTTTTTGATATTATAATTTTAGAAATTTCTCATTTGTACCAGATCGAGCTATTTTTTCACCTTTGTGGGGCTGGGGGCACCTCTAAACATGCGAGTAGGTCAATGAAATTTTACAGGCTTATTACTGGGCTAGAAAGGTGCCGTTCGCACTTTGGAACAAATTGAATTTCCAAAAAAAAAATGTTCACTCCACCTTGATATGTATGTTTCAAAAAACCTTTTTTGCGAACAAAAATATATATATACAATGTATACATTTAAACGTATGCTTTTACATGCATTTGTATCTCTACAAAAAACGACGTCATGCACACAATGCCTTGACAAGCTTTTCTACATACATACATACATATCACCACTTAAACTTCATAACCGCCTATTCGACATTTGTGCCAAAAAATAAAGTTGACTTACTGACGCCCAACTTCTACGGCTTCAGATCTGAAAAGGATATTAGAAGGAAATATAGAGCTGCCCAAGCAAGCCAAAGACCAATATTATGTTATGCATTGATTGAGCTGGGCGCCAGCAGTTAAAGTTTGGCAAATCTTAATTTTGCTGGCGCTTGTGAAAGTTTCATTTAGGCGGTTATGAAGTTTAAACGACGTTTTGTATGTTATATTGTTGCTTTTGTTTCCACGAACATAACAATATGCTTATTGCATCACTAACCAAGCAATGATTTGAAAGCTTGCCATTGTTCTAACTAGTTGCAAATTCATACAAAAACTTATTGTCGACATTATGTACATTGCATTAGCAACAAAGCAAAAACAAAAGCAACAGAAACAGAAACAGTGCCGACAAAGCATGTGTAAAACTTAAATACACATTTAAATACATATGTAGTTATATAAGCATCATAGAGCATTAGCGCAGGAAACAAAAACATGTGTTTACGCACATAAAATTACATACATAGAATTAATATGTATATGCCCAGCCAACATTCTGGGAGCGCTCATAATTTGGAGCACATTATGAGTCCGAGCTATGTTTATAATAGGAGTCTTAAACTTTTGAAATCGTATATTACACCAAAATATGTGTGAAACATGAGCCTCATAATTTGGAGTTCAATATGAATTCGAATATGTGTGAACGATGAGCTTAAGAATTTTTTTGAGTTGATAATTGAAATTCATAGATGCTGTTTCGAAAAAGGGGAAGTATAAAGCTATAACTGAAGTTCAATATAATGTTGAATATCCCAGTATATGATGGCATTGGATTGAATTTCGGGTTGATGTCAGGTTCGAATCCGGAGGAGAATACAAAATAGGCAACGCAATAAATTAGCTGTGAAGGTGAATAAGGTCTGGAAAAGTGGATAACAAGCGTTTGAAGAGAACTGGGTCAGGAGAAGGAAATGCATGGAAAATAATTATTTTTTGGTTTTGCTAATCATAGAAGAAGGAAAAAAGACTCATAAATATGAGCCCAATAGGAGTATTTTATGACTCTTATTCAGACTCATGTAATATATGGAATTAGGCTCATATCGGGCGACCACCTTAAGAACAGAAATACATATATTTCGGAGTCGAAAATGAGCTCACAAGGAGCATGAACGCACCGGTTTAGGATTCCTATCTGACTCTTTTATGACCCCGAATGTTTGCTGGGTGGGAATAATGTTGCTTTGAAGGTATTGTTGTATATTTAGTTATTAGCTCAATAGCAACAACAATGAAGGATAATGTAAGCAAAAACAAAAGCGTTTATGTAATAAGTTTTACAAAGAAACAATGAAATTATTTTAAGTACATAAACTTCTTTAAGAATTGTTGATTTAAATGCAGTGAAGCGTAGGTTTTTAGTTGGCTTTTTTATGTGCCTTTTTATATCATAGATAAAAGTAGGAGTGGATTTGACTAAGTGGCATAAATAGTGCTTAGAATTAGCTCAAGTAATCAGGGCTGTTTTTGTTTGAAGGCAGACTTTTCCTCGCTTCTACGTTGCCGCTACCAAACCAACTGTAAAACTAAGATCAACATCGGAAAGGTCTTTCTCTCAAATATAACTGCATCATATGTAATTTTTACAACTTTAGCAATTTTTAGGGCATTATTTTGAATTCATTAATATGCTTTTCAGAGCTTTTTGGCCCGTGAATTATAAAGCAAAACATAAAGTTTTCTTTTTATCTTCTACGCATACTTGCGCCTTCCTCAGTGAGTATTTATTTTCAACAAATATATAAGAAGACATGTATACAAACATTAATTACATTAATACAAATTATTTGAACAATAATAAACAAACTACAATTGTTACCAAATTTTTTTTTTTTTACCATTTAAACCAATCACTTACCCCAACAATTAAAAATTGAATTAAAATAAAAATTTCGTGCTAAGCACTAAAAACTCTTTCAAGTAAAATTGTTAACGTTGTTTGGTATATACATAAAATAAATACCAACAACAATGTTCATTGCGAACTGCCTACAACAAAAATTCAGCACGTTTGTGGAGAATATATGCAAAAAGCATATACACACTAACGTTAATGTTGAAAATGAAAAAGGCAAAAGTGGGGAAAATCCAACAGCTTGCACAGAGTCTCAATGGCCGAGTGTGTTTATGCGTTGGGTCATTGCGGCTGAAGATGGAATGGACTCGGGTTCAATCCCCGGTGCATCCACTTCCGAAAAGAGTGCTGATGATCGAAAATGGTTATTCGTGAAATAGCTATACACTCAACCTTCGCTGTAAATAGTTGTTGAATTTTTTTCCACTTACCCCAACAATTAAAAATTGAATTAAAATAAAAATTTCGTGCTAAGCACTATAAACTCTTCCAATCACTTATATTTAAATAAATTATGCACTTATGATTGCACCAATTTTCACCGTTTGGCCGTTGATTGTTCATGTTGGTCAATATCGTGTATAAACATGCTGTACTTCGACGTGGGTTCGCAAATTGTGGAAGAAGCTGAAGCGGTCTAAGAACAACAACACTAACACTAACACTAACACTAACACTTTTGCAGTCCAAGCCAACTTGCCCTCACACAACAACAACAACAAAAAAAGGCTAAACATTTCCCTTCAACTACAGAATCTGCTTCCAGAATTCCTCTTCCATGCGCATATTCATATTTGACATTCGTTCATTCATTCATTCAATCATCGACGTATGATGAATTTTATTTGCAAAAGTTTCAACGAAAAATAGTTTTTTGAAGCGCAATGAAATTATACGGGTATAAAATGATATGATAATGATATGATACACACACACACATACACACACGCTTTGTGGCAGCGTAGTCAAATGTGTTTGCATTTGCATTTTAATGCTTCCGCTTTCCTGCGCAACCGTTGGTTCGTTGGTTGTCCTTCCTCAATTGACATTGTCGCGCTGCCGAAATAACCAGCATAACCAAAAGCAATCATTGCTTTACAGCGCGTTTATTTTTATTTTTATTTTTATTTTGTTATTTTTATTTTGATATTTTTATTTTGATATTTTTATTTTTTGGCTATTGCCTTCTGCATCTCAATCAATGGATTTAATGGCATTGAATTTATTATTCATGCCAACATATACAACAACAGAGCGAGCAAAGCACAACAGAGATATGTACATATTTTTCGGATGCTAACTGTCAAATCTATATGTAAATGTATGGAAATATATACATATACTATATGTCCATTCATGTATGCATTTTGTCCGCTCAAAGAGCGTATCATCGCTCGCATGGCAATTGGTTTTCGAATGCAAAAGTTCAAAAATTCAAAAATTCGTCATTGTCCGTTGAGCGCAACATGTTTTGGCATGTTTCATGCATGCACATTTCAAATGTTTGGTACTTGAAAGTTTGACAATAATATTGTTATGCTATTTTTTCCGCTTGTGTATCATTAAATTTAAGTGCATAAATATATTTATTTATGCATTTAAAGTGATTTTATTTAGTTTTGTGATCATATTTTTACTTACATGAGGGAAATTGTGTGCATATTTTGTGCACTTTCAACGATGAATACACATTGCATTGAGTAGTTGGGCGAAAGAAAAAGGAAAGGAGTGGAGTGTTTGGTATTGAAGGGAATGTGAAGGCAAATATATGATGCTCACTACGGTAAGCAGCGCCCAATGTGCAGCCAACAAGCGACGTTTGTTTGTAGTTATGTATGTCGTAATTGCCGCTTGTACGTGGCCTCAAAATGACCATTCATATGAACTATATTATTATAGCACTTAATAATTATGTATTTCCATACAAAATCAAATGAACAAACAAACGCACAAATAGCAAACAACGCGTGGTAGGTACATACATGTATTTATGGTGGTGATGGCGCACACTGGGGCCGAGCGTGCTCAAAATTCAGTTTTTAAATAATGAGTTTTTCAACAAAATAAAAACGCAGTATTGTTCCCTATAAAATTCTACACTTCTGGTCCAATTTTCAGCTTTCTATCGATTTTCAGTTGGGAGTTATCCATACACAAACAAGGCAAATTTTCCAAAAAATAATTTTTTTCCAAAGTGTGAAATTTTAATGTGTATTTGAAATAGTTGGTGTAAGAGAAGGATATAAAATTTTATTATTCTGCTTTTTCCATAACATTAAGTGAAGCTTACATAATCAATGAGTGTTTTTTTTTGGAACTAGATGTTTTAAAAAATTAATTTTTAGTATAAAACTAAACGTACCTCTTTTTTTAAAATATTTTTTTTCAAAATGGATTTTTTTTAATTTGCGCAAAAAAGTAGCAAATGTAAAAATGCAGCAGTAAAATATGGTCCTTTGTTACAAAGAATCCGAGTTCAGAACCAAAAGCAAAGTGCGCATTTTAAAAAAAAGTGAGTTTAAAAATTGCATTCCAGTTTTAGTTAAAAAAAAAACACCTATATGTGGTTGAATTTGATTCTGTTCTATCTTAAATTTAGTTGATCCATTATTTACTGGTTACTTTAATTACAAATTGTGGTTAAGGCTACTTGTCCAGCCAGGTTTCTTTAATTTAGACTTGTAAGTTGGATTACAACATGAGTTCTTTGAGGCACAAGTTGTGTTACTCCAATTTTGTTTTTTTTTTTTTTTTGTGTTAGACATGAAAATGTGTGGGGAAATACGTGTTCTGCTTAAAACGCTAACGGTAAAACTCCTAATTCCCATATAAACATACTTGTGACCACAGAAAATTTTTAATATCTCGAAACAAAAAATTGGAGAAAACCATTTTTGTATACATACATATGTACCTGCACCTGCATATTTCATCAATGGGTTAATAAATAGCCGCTAATGGATTAATACAATACACATTGGCTATTTTTGTACAGACATACTAATATAATAATAATATAATACAATGGCGCTATTATGAATCTGACGAGTTTTATGGCCGAGCTTCTGTCCCAATTCGAGGTGTGCTTCTTTTGTTTTTCCTACCAATTGGGTGGACCTACAGTTTTATGCCGGCTCCGAACGGCGAATGCATTTTTTGTGAGAAGCTTTTTCATGGCAGAAATACTCTCGGAGGGTATGCCGCCCACTGCCGAGAGGTGACCGCTGCTCTTAAGAAACCAATAATTGGATTTTTACTAATTAGAAATTTTTTTTTTGGTGTTTGCTTGGACTGGGGTTTGAACCCGAGACCTACGGCATAGCAGGCGAGCACTCTACCCACTGCACCACTGCGGCCATCATACCACAGCCATACTAATTTTGATTTAAATAATTTTTTTACAGATCTTAAAAAAAACTGGTCACAAATGGGTTAATTCATGACCGTTTTAATGGGTTAAGATTCCAAAGATTACTAGTTTTAGTGTAGATACAACAAATATGATTTAAATATTTTAATCTAAGAATTAAGTGAAAAAATTTGGTTAAAAATGGGTTAATGCGTGGTCGTTAAGGGGTTAAAATTCTTGGGATTTACTATTTTAGTATCGATATACCGATTCTGATTCAAGAAAATTAAACTCGAAACTAAAATAAAAAACATAGGTCACCAACGGGTTAACTCATGACCGTCAACGGGTTAAGATGCTATAGATTAAGTGCTTTAGTGCAGATAAAGCGATTCTGATGTAAAAAAGTTGATTTCAGAATTTTGAGCGTCCTCATATATATAAGTGGCCCCAGTGTGTGGCGTGGCGTATACGTAACATAATACTCGTATGTTTTCGCGAGTAATTATAGACTGGCAAATTACTTATGAGTGTACATTGTACAGTGAAGCAAATATAGGTCACAGTCATGTAAATGGATAGTCTCGCACTGCACAGTTCATAATTGACACAAAACTGGTTCTAAAGGAATATAGTGCGGAACAGTTGGTACAAATAATTGTAGCCTGTCAAAGGCTTGCTGTAAACGAAAATTCATCAAATTAACATTCAGCTTACAATTTCACATCAACTGTAGCAAAAAAAAAAAAAACGCAAGTAGTTTTAAACCACTAAGATAAATTCTACAAAAATTAGTTGCCTTTTCACAGCGCATTCCACATTAATAATATTCAGCACACGATTTGCAAAAATAATTAAAAAACCGCACAAATGTCAAAAGTATTTTTGCAATAAATCAAATATTCTAATTGGCATAAATGCCATGCAAAAGTGTACATATGTAAATATCAAGGTATGTGTGTGTGTATATATTTGTAACTAAATCTCTCTTAGCAACACAAATAACTCATGAGCTCATGCATATTTCATTTATTTAAGCCTGAAGCCGTACATACCAAGCATACTTTGGCAGCTAGTATTGGTAAATAGATAGTAATTAATAATAACATGCACACATATATTTAATAGCAAGTAAATTAAGCAATTAATTTAATTAAAATTATTTTAAAATTAAATAACACACAAAAATGTCAAATGAGCAACTTAAATCTGTGCATGCGGAGATATGCTTAACTGAAAATATTCATTAACCGCAATGTCCTTCAACCAAATAGTTAAATAGTTTAAATGCCGAAATTGCAGCAAAATTGCCGTTCGCAAATATTTCCACAGCCCAAACTTTTAACAAGATGTCGCAAATTCTTCTTCTCACTCCTCTGCCCTAACGTACAATTATGGTTGTTTAACATTTACCGAAAGTTCTCCTTCACAACAATTTCATTCGTTCATTCAAGTTTAGAGCAGTTTTTTGTGTATATTAAATAATTTAATTAAATTTGCACATGAATTATTTACAATTGCAATTAATATTGGCTGATATATATGTATATTTATTTATTTATTTATTTATTTCTGTCTATATATATATCTATACATATATATATTAGGGTGGTCCACAAATATTTATATGGAGACAAATTTTATGTAATATTTCTTCAACCTCAGCCTCTACGTCGATGCTAATGTAGTCAAAGATACCACATAAAAATTTGTATTCCGAACGGAGACGGTTAAGGGGACAACATGGTTCGAATTTCATATTATCATATGTGACCACTGTGCGACAGGCTGGGCGTCAGCAATTCAAATCTCATTTTTGGTACAAGTGTCACTTAGGCGGTTATAAAATTTATACGCATATTGTCACTTGCGAAGCGAATATATTTGGCGAGTCGAACAGGTTAGCGAACACATCTAAAATTTGCATTGTGAGTGGCGAATGAACTTTTTCGCGTGCCTTGTGATGTTGCCATTCAAACAAATTGAATAAGTTCATCCGAATTTGACGTTTCTGTCACTTACTAGAGGTGGGAAACTATCGATAGTCCCACCATCGATAGTTTTTGATAGTTTTAAAAAAACTATTGATAGTGTTCGATAGTCTTAAAAAAATAAACCATCGATAGCACTATCGATAGTACTATCGTATTGAAATAAATATAGATTTGTTCACTGAATCTCTTATAACATTGTCATTTTTCTACTGAAAACAGCTATTAAATCACAGTGTAAAATCAGGATGATATTTAATATTTCGTTAAAATATGTTTGTACGGCAAACCTCGAATTTCAATCGAAGATTTTGTGTCAACCTCGAAAAAAGTAGATAATCTCGTATATGTAAATGGCCTATTAAAAAAATAAACCATCGATACCATTATCGATAGTAGTATCGTATTAAAATAAATATAGATTTGTTCACTGAATCTCTTATAACATTGTCATTTTTCTACTGAAAACAGCTATTAAATCACAGTGTAAAATCAGGATGATATTTAATATTTCGTTAAAATAATGAAAAAAGAAGATGAATGCCGGAAAAATAATTAATAAAAAATTACAAAAAAAAAAAAAAAATGTTTGGTTCGCCATAACTCCGTCACTTTAACGTCGATTTTAATTAGTTTTTGCTTTGGTGGAAATGATATTTCATCCTCTGCAAACGTAACATAAAAACTGGTAATAGCGAAGAAATTGACAGACTTGTAAGCGTATTTTTTTTTTCTTAGCTCAAAAACTGAAACTTTAAAATATTTCGAAAACTGTTTCTTTCAAAAAATCTAGAAAACTGGAACCGCCTTTTATTCAGTCTGCAAATGTATAAATCAAAACATTTTGTAAATATGTACACACTAAATTCATACAACTTTCAATAGCTGGTACTCTGAAATAGCAATGTGCAATATGGAGGTGTGTAAAGGTTGTAAAACTATCGATAGTACACATTACCATCGATAGTTTTTGATAGTTTTGAAAAAAACATCGATGGTCTTCGATAGTCTGAAAAAAATAAAATATCGATACTATCGATAGTGCCGTCGATAGTTTTCCAACTCTATCACTTACTACATATGCTTTGATTTGTTTACAATATATGTATCTATTTATTTGTGTATAAACAAAAGTTTAAGAAATTAATATAAACGTGATAAATAAAATAAATAAAGCGATGATCACCCCGCTCCTCCTGGTGGACCCAAAATTCTCCTGCCCCCTTGCGACGTATGGATTGTTTTTCGTAAGAGTAACCAGCTTTTGGAACTGCTGTGGTGTTGTGCGTTTCATCCTGAAGTTTAAAAAAAATGATACACTCTCTTTTGTTTTCTTTAATGCTATTAAATACTCACTTTTAAATAGTTTCTACTTTCTTTTTTTTTAGTTTTTTTTTACCGAAATAAATGCAAAGACGTGCAAAAGCGAACAAATTAGACATTCGCCAGATTTTGACAGATCTAGCGAAGCGAATTAAATTTTTTCGCTACCGGCAATTCGCAAAATTCATTTTCGTCACTCATTCGCAATTTTTCGGCGAATTCGCTCCAGATTCGCATCCCACAATTCGAGACCGCGAAGTTCGCCTAAATTTTCATTCGCTTCGCAAGTGACAATATACGTATTAAAAGATGATAATATTATTATGTGTGTGTAAAAATAATTTTGGCTACGTATACGCCACGCCAACCCCACCATAAATACATACTACCCTTCAAAAATTTGAGGACCAGGTAATCCAATGGGACGGCGCTTTAAAGTAGGTCTGAAGGGAAGTGGTTACGGACTTGGTTGCATGTTATGCTGCATCGGACCACATCGAATGTAAATTGTCGTTCGCCGCCAACTAATTCGTGGTTGGTCGGCAATTTGGTTCGGTATAGGGTATTGGGATGTAGTTTAAAACATGGTCCACTGTAAGCAGACTAGTCTATTGCCCAAATGGGGAGGTTATTTCTATAATAATAATATAATAATACAATGGCGCTATTATAACTCTGACGAGTTTTATGGCCGAGCTTCTCTCCCAATTCGAGGTGTGTTCCTTTTTGGTTTTCCTACTAATTGGGTGGATCTACAGTTTTATGTCGGCTCCGAACGGCGAATGTATTTTTTGTGAAAAGCTTTTCATGGCAGAAATATTCTCGGAGGGTATGCCGCCCACTGCCGAGAGGTGACCGCTGCTCTTAAAAAAACCCAATAAATGGATTTTTACTAATTAGAAAACTTTTTTTTTGGTATTTGCTCGGACTGGGGTTTGAACCCGAGACCTCTGGCATAGCAGGCGAGCACTCTACCCACTGCACCACAGCGGGTTATTTCTATAGTCCTTTGTTATGCAGCGATGAAGCAGGGGTGGTCATGTCTAATGACATCGCAATGTTAATGTAACCATATTTTTTCATACATACACTTGGACCATTTCTGTAACTAGTAATTGTCACAACGTAACCTGGTCCTATACTAGCATATTACGTGGTCCTACTTTGTGCAGGGTAGGCTTACTATTTGTTTGTTTGTTTGTTTGTTTGTTTGTTTGTTTGTTTGTTTGTTTGTTTGTTTGTTTATTCATTTGATTGTGCAGCTAAAATAATTATTAAGTGCAATAATGATATATTTCATATGAATGGTCATTTTGAGACCACATTCATGTGATAATTACGACATAACTACAAAAAAATGGCGCTTCGTGGCTGGACAGTGGGCGCTGTGTTCCGTAGAGAACTAGCTAGCGTAGAGAACTTGCTAGCGAGTGAAATTAATGTGAAGTTGGGCAAATGTCGCTAACAATTGTGTATTTTGAGTTTCTAAGAAATTTTTGGGGAAATTTATTGCTTCTATGAAATGTATTGCTTAGAAAACTAGCAAAGCAATTAATCAGAAATTTGTGGCTTTTTTTGCTCTGAATTAATGAGTTTGTCCGACCATTATATGTATAAAATATTATACTGAATTCGGGAAAACTTTTAAAATAAATTGACTTGAAAAATATTTCTCATCTTTTTGAAAAAATTCTTCGTTAAAACCCCAAAGAGCCATTAATTGAAAGTAAGCTGTAATATAGAACTGCTTCTTTGTATACCATGCAATAAACTGGTCATGACTGGCGGACGGAACGTCACATTTCTAACAAAATCTTTTTCTTTTGAGTTACCAGTTTTTTTTTACCAAAATATTTGTCCGATAGAACACAACGCCGGAGAACTACTTACCCAGAACATTTTAACCCTCTAGCGACCTTCAAAATAAAATTTTTTTGCACTCTCGAAAAAGGATTAAAAATGACCGCTTCTTCGGGGAACTAAAGTGTTAAATCGTTCTAAAAGTCACCAAAGGATTAAAATGATCTGGAAACTTAATCCTCGTTTAATTATGCTATATTTATTCCTAGAACATATTTCTCTTCTTTTGGATTTTCGCCCTTTTTCGTATATTTATTCTAAAAGCACTCAAACAAAAATTGTTATTGCGGATAGGCAGAAAACTCCAAGCAACTCAAACAGCGCACAAAGGTAGATTTTCAAGTTTTATGCGGCCAAAAATATTTTATTGTCTACATCTATTCCAAATTGCTTGTTTAATACAAACATTTAATGATTTGTGTTAAAAGTCGATTTTATTGAAAAATATATTCAGTGACTCCAAAAAAAATCATACGCCAGAGTTTTTAAATTTATTTCAAAGAGTTCTGTCGAAAATATTACTTTATTATTTTCGTTTAAAAATATAGACAATTTTTCAATAAAAATTGTTTTAAGCAGGATATCTAAGCTTATGGAAAAAATCCGAAAAATCGTAGAAATTCCTAAAAGTGGATTAAAAATTTCAAAGCGCGGCCAGAATTTATAAAAGATTTTTAAGAGATTTCTAAGTGTACTGTTATGTAGCCAACCAATTTTAGTGTAAAAAATTAAGCTTTCAATGCTGTGAAAAATTCCGTCGATTTTATAAGTTTTTTCTGTAGGGTGTTTGCCTTATATGTACGTGAGACCGTTCCAATTAAAATTTGCGAAAAGCCAATGAAAATTTTCAAAAAGTTGAATGTTGCATATTATTATATTAAAATTGAATAAGCTGCAAAATTGCATACTCAAAACTCTTCTAAAAAATGTAGATTAAGGATTCTTAGCCCCTTTTTATAATAAGTGTTTACTTGACTTTGAAAATTGGGAAATACTAAGAATACGAAAGCGGGTAATTTTCCATATAGGCCAATTTTTCATCCATTGTTTATAATTTCTGGCTTTGCATTTTTCCGTAGAGAAATTGACGGGTAACCAATTTTTTTCTAGATGAACTAAAATGCTTTTGAATTAAAAAATTAATAATATTTTTTCAAGAAAACGCAATATGCTTCAAAGCTTCAAAATGGTGGGTCTTTTATTATGCTAGGTTGACGATTTCTTCAATAAATAATGATATTTACCTGAAGCACTCGAATCCATGTTGTTTACTTTGATAACTGTCTTAAAACTAAAAATATTGACGTTTAAAAATGGGTTACTTAAAATACGTAAAAAATAAAAAATCGATAAAGTGGGAGAATAATAAGTTTCGACTAGCGGCAGGGGCACCCCAGTTGTCTATAGAAGCCGAGAAGACCGGTTTACTATCGCCCGGTCTATATAAACTTAGAGCGATTTTGGATTTTGTATTTGTATCAATTTTAAAATTTTCATTTTGGGCCGCATAAATTCGTAAAATCTATCTATTTGCAGATATGGTAGAAGTGATAGCTACTTTGAAGAAAAGTAATTCTTCATAATCTGTCTTCTTGTATTTTAAAAATATAAAGCAATGGAACTACCTTGTCGGTATATTTAAACTTTTCTTCATACCCCGCATAAAGCCTTCAAAATACCGAGTATATTACTATGGTCGTCTCATACTTCACTTTATCATTTCCATTCTTTAATTCCCTTCCTTATACTCAAATTAGTTTAAATTTTGTCCATTTACTTTAGATATTTACTTAAATTTATTAAAAATAACAAGTATGCATTATTATCCCATATTTCAATGCATCGTTATTAATATGCAAACGTATTACGGTCAACTGGCGCTCACTATTGCCACTTCCGCATGTCGTTAGAGCGTCAATTGTACGTTGCGACCACAAACACGACGCATCAAACCGACCAACCAAATTTCACCCAACATGGCATGCTAACGCACTAGATCTAACAGGCCAAAACTATTTACTATACCTATAACAACCAACGAACGCCATTCTGTACACTTAACAAGCTTTCCGTTGTATGCTCATAGTCAAAATGTGGCCACAGATATTTTATATATTGGATTGCGGTATTTGCTTAGTGTTGTCACATATTAAGTGCATATTTAGATATTTAAAGGCATATAGAATAATATATATAGAAATATATTTGTATATATACATACCCAGTTGGAAATATAAACGATGTAAAGATAAAGAAGTGGAGCGAATAAGAGATCAAATTATAAAATTTATTGCAAGTGAAGCGGGGATCATAGAGGAATGATTTTTTGATAGAGCACTCATAGTCAACTGACCAGCAGGGTAAACCAGCAGAGTACTTAGACTCACATTTAACTAAATCAGACATTTACTTCGTAGTGCTATTGAATCAACACTGGCATAAGTTTTGGAACCACATATGCTTAGTCACCACTTTGGTTGATTTCTACCACAATTTATCTAGCACATATATATGTATGTATATAATTCGCATATTATGTAAGTTTGTGAGTGTCCACTTACCCATTCTCCGTGCACATATAATTTACTACCTAAAACAATAATCATGATAAACCGTACTTAAATGCATACCATATAAATTTGTCACCACCAACAGATTGTTGTTGCTATTATTGCTGATGATTTGGCCCTTAATGTGATTTAATTATGAAATTGTTGGAGATTTACTCAATACGCAATACCTATGCACATATAAACGCACAGCAGCACAATGTCTATTGCACCCAGGAGATTCATGTGTGAAATTAAATTCACATATCTATATAAATGCATATAATTAAATACTTATACATAAATATACCCAGCAAGCCAACTGATTTGTGAAAGTAGAAACACATCATTGTGCAATAGTTTACAGGGAAGCGAATACAGAATGCATTAATACCACCTTCAAGTCGTAGAAGCGAAGAAATAATGCAATGCTTTGAAGATAAATAATAAATGATTAATCCAAAGCTGGCGCTGAACTAGTTCATAGATACAGGGTTGGTTCTTCAGCTGTCCTAACGCGAAGCTTTCAACTCTCTTTTTTAACACAGTGATACCTTACGAAGTGGCAATTGTTCCACTTTGCAGAACTCTAGAACTCGTTCTGAACTGTCTTTAATGTGAGGAGTTCTGTGGTAGTTTAATAA
Organism: Urophora cardui; assembly: GCA_960531455.1. NCBI lineage: Eukaryota > Metazoa > Arthropoda > Insecta > Diptera > Tephritidae > Urophora > Urophora cardui. The sequence goes on from OY482674.1 coordinate 14,877,039, forward strand.
TTAATTGTTCGTGCCTAGTTTAAATGCCAAAACCTTTTTTGTGTATTTTTATTGAATTTTATAAAATTTCCCTTTTTGGGAAATTTCTCTAATTGGTATATCTGCATTAAATTAATCATTATGACTCGCTGAATATTAAGGCAAACAATTTCCATACATTTTAAAAAAATTTCCCTTTTGGGAAATTTTTAAAATTAGTATAAATATGTGAAATTTCCCATATCGACTCATCGAAGTTCAAGATAAACGAAATTTATATAATTTAAAAAAATTCCCTTTTCGGGAGATTTTAATTTAAAATAACTTTTTTGCAATTTTGCTATGAAATATAATTTTCTTTTTGGGGAAATTTCGGTATTTCGTAAAATTGCATTAAATTGATCAATTTTACTCACTGAAGTTCAGGGCAAATCATTTGATTACATTCTTAAAAAATTTCCCTTTTTGACAAATTTTAGTTTCATGTAATTTTTTCAATTTATCTCCTATGACTTATTTAGAGTTTAGACAAACAATTTATATTGATTCTAGAAAAATTTCCCTTTTTGAAAAATTTTGTAGTTGGTATAATTGTGTGAAATTTATTATTTTGTCTTAAAGAAGTTTAAGAGAAACAATTTTAACTAATTTAAAAAAAAAAATACCTTTTTGGGAAATTTTAGTTTCACAATATTTTTTTTTTTTTAATTTCGACACTATGACTTATTTATGCCTTTAGGCAAACAGTTTTAATTGGTTTTAGAGAAAATTCCTCTTTTAGGAAAATTTTGTAAATAAGTATAAATGTATGAAATTCAACAAACAATTTTGTGGAATTTTAAAAATATCCTTTTTGGGAAAATTTAGTTTCATATGAATAATTTAGATGTTTAGGCAAATAAAATTTTAGTTGATTTTTGAAAAATTTTCCTTTTTGGGAATGGCAGTTCATTGGAGGCTGCACTTATACCATGATAGGAACTTTAAGTATTAAAATGTAGTCTATTCTTCAAAACAAAAGTGTTCCATTCTTAATAAGTAGTAGATTACAACAAGTTGGCTTGACTACTGGGTATATAGGAAAATAATAGAATGCGCATCGGCATTTAAAATCACAATTTCACACACAAAAGCATTCAATATGCGGCTATGTAAGTATATAAATACGTATGCACATACACATGTGTATAAATATAATATGTACTTATGTAGGTATTCTCCATACAAGCATGTGCTTATGCACTTACATATTCAATGTGCTCCCCCATGAGCCACATGCCATTGCATGGCATGGCATCCGATTTATTATTTAACCGCATCAGTGCGGCTTTTGTCCAGTTTATTAACGGTAGTGTTATATTAAATAGTTGGTGGTGGTGCGCTGATATTGTACAGCACATTTAGTATGCGGTTTGTAACTCGCACTGGCACATGCGATGCGTTGCGCAGCGTACATATTTAATGAATTACATATCTGTTGATCGAAAAATTGGTGGAAGATAGCAAATAACATTGCGCTATCTAAAAATAATATTAAAAAAAAAACAAGTAAGGAAGCCTAAGTTCGAGTGGAATCGAACATTAGATACTCAGCTGTATGTTTTCGTTGTTTGCTTGCGTTTGATGGAAACACGGCATATTTTATATAAAGCGAGTGCCGCATAAAGTGGGCGTAGCCACGCCCATTTTCAACATTTTTATCAGTCATCCAACTAAGCATATGAATATTATTCTTTGTGCAAAATTTCATTCCTTTATGACTTCTGATTGCAAAGATGTCACGTTACAAATTCCCAAAGGGTGTTCCAGAAATATCTTTGTTAAAAAGTAGGCGTGGTCATAAACCGATTTCAATAAATTTTTGCGTGTCTATTAACACAAGTCATAAAGTGTATAAACCAAGTTTCGTCATAATATCTCAATTATTTGTCGAGTTATAGGCTAAGAAATCTCGTATATTCCTTTGTCTAAAAAGAGGCGGTGCCACGCCCATCTTCCAAAATTTTTCTATTTTTTGTTTCCGGTCTATTGTGGAACTCATGCCACAAAATTTGCATGAATTATCTTTATATTTGACAAAGATATCGCTTAAAATGTTTTTATTAGGCCACTTTATAATACACATATATAAAAGTGGGCGTGGCCGTCAACCGATTTTGGAAATTTTTCGTCCAAACATTTGCCTATGTAAGCATATCACGTGTACGGAATTTCATCGGTATATCTTCAATGGTTTCTGAGTTATGACATTTAAAACTTTCCATGTTTGGCCCTTAATAAGTGGGCGTGGCACCGCCCATTTTCCAAAATTTCATCAAATTTCTTCCTAGGGGCCTGAGCTCAACACGTGGGTAAAATTTGATCGCTCCAGCTATATTAGTGACTGAGATACCAAATTTCCGAATTTTTCTATATATGAAAAGTGGGCGTGGTCATGGTCCGATTTCTCCCATTTTCAATACCAACCGTCCCAGTCTCGACACCAACTTGCATTTCAAATTTCATCAAAATATCTAAATCATAGATGCTCATGCCTATGCCCTTGAATCACATTTGTTTTTGTTTTTCCCCCCAGACATAGGCACAGATACAAATTCGCCCAATGAATATAAAAATAAAATTTTCTTCCCCTGCCATATGCCCACAGGTATAAAAAATTTCAAATGAATGTGATTGAGTTTCTTATGGGAAGGGCGAAGCTACGTTAGCTTCGCCCTTCCCATATGAAGCTACGTTGGCGTCGCCCTTCCCATATGAAATTGAAAATTACACTAACAAATTGAAAATAAAATTTTTTTGAAGAAATTGAATTCTTGAATTGAAAAGCGACGTAACTCAAAACCCAAACAAATATAAAATAAATGGAAGAAATGCAAGAAAACCTTTTTCTTTACAAACGAAGCTTTGAAGTAAAACCTTGGGTAAGGAAGAAGACTTTTGCTGGGAGGAGACTAACATTTAGCAGTCCCTAAATACGTTATTCATGGATTCAAAAAATTTTGAGTTGTGCAATTTTTTGATTTAGGGTGCGATTTGTAGGCAAAGGAAAAAACTGAACAAAATTCCTAGTTAATATTGAAAAATGTGTGGCAAAAGTGTATTTCAAATTATTTGAAGAAAAATAAAAGCAGCTTTTAATAAGAAAAATAGGAATTAGAGCTTTTTTTGCTGAAATATTATTGCAAGTCACAGTCTATGCTAATTAATTATAGGTACGTATATAAATTAATAATTAAGGTAAGTTACATATATGACAGAAATAAAATATGACAAGTATCCACTCATAAGAAATGAAATTTTAAAATACTTATCCAAGTTCGGAAGCACATATGTGCATATATTTGCGAAAAAGCCTTTTCTAGCCTTAAGTTAATCAAAACAAACCATAGAAACCTTTTATCACAAAAGCATTTGGAAGCAATTCTGCAATTATCCACCTCTGATTCGACAATAAATATTGAAAATTTATTAAACAGCCTTGAATAAACTTGTCACTTATTGTTATTATGTAATATGTAGATACATTTTTTTTTATATGTACGAGTTCATTACTTAATTTAATATAAATAAAATATATTGTAAATATTGTACATATGTATGTATTTATGTTGTATGTAAAATTTTCCAATCGTACAATAAAAATTTACTTGTAGTTTGTAACTTTTTTTTTTAAATCTAACACAAATTTTTTCTCGGTGCACTAATAAATTTTTGGAGATGTATTGAAGTTTCCCCATTCAATACGAGAGCGTTGAGCACCCTTGTTGTAGATGTATTGGAGTTTCCCCATTCAATACGAGAGCGTTGAGCACCCTTGATCTAAATTTTTGAGCGAGTTAGAGTGTACAGGCGGACGGACAGACGGACGGACGGACGGCTCAATCGATTTCTCTTTTCACCCTGATCGTTTTGATATATATAAGTCTATATCTATCTCGATTATTTCATTCTGTTACAATCCACCGTTATGTGATTAAAACTATAATACTCTGTGTACTAGTACAGCTGAGTAAAAAAATAGTCATAGTATTGTGTGTGTGTGTGAAATATGTGAATTATTTCCAAAGCAGCCAAACACGGTCAGCAGCTTTCAAGCTGGTTTTGAATTTAATTTGGGCTTTGTAATGAATATGTATGTTTTTTGTACTATATGTATGTTTTAATAAAGAGCAGCTTGGATTGAACTATTGTATTTTTATTATGAAAAAGTGGCTTTTGTGCTTAAACTGTTTGAAGAATATTTCCTGGAAATATTTTAGGCAATTCATTTAATATTATTGGGCACTGCTGTTCTGCAAACTTTGTTTTGATCTATTAACATCACCCCGTACTAATAAGAAAACTATGCCTTCCTATTCACTATGACTCACTAAAGAGTACGCAGAACGTTAAAAATTGGTATAAAATTTCAGCCTCTATTTTCCCTTCGATTATTCTAACCCAATGCTAGTCTTTTCTTCCGGAAGATATTAGGAGCATGCAAAGAACGGAAAAGAAGCAAATGCATTAGAGTTATATGAGGGTTAGTTAATGCTCCTACATATTCCTGGTACCCTGTAGCATACGTTTATATGGAAAAGAAAACAATGTTAGCAACGCCACTACACCACTTCATGAGTATGTACCTTGCGCCACGGCGTATGGGTAATCTACTATATAACTTCTGGGCGACCAAAAAATGCAGACAGCATAATGTTTCAAGCTAGCAGCAGACATACTCATATTTACATACCTAAATGTACCTACATAGATATATACATATGTAAATGGAAATTCATAAAATGTGAAGAAAAGAAAAGTACACGGAAAATTGTGCAGCGGTGCTTGGCAGTGAAAAAGCTGTGAGCAACAAATGCGTGACAAAATGTAACACATCCACACACCTGCACACAAGAAAGCAAAATTCGGCGCGAATGCGACACATCTTCTGCCCCGTCGAAATCATATGAAGCGTCTGCGTCTCCCACTGTCAATGCATTCATATATTCATCGAGTCACGCGGCTTTGATTGCCACATTCTGCTCAATATTTGCGTGTGAATTGTGTTACTCTACCAGAAGAAACCCTGTTGCTAGACAGAATGCAGCTTGAATTATGAGGAACAAAGTGAATAAGAAATTTTACATTTTTAATGTATAGTGAGTAGAGTATTTAATACCATGTCTCCACATAACGTGTTTCGCTCTTTTTTTCTGCACTCGCTCTCTCAATCTTGTTTCGACCTGGAAACGAGTGCCGCAACTCTCTAATTTCCATAAAAAATTTCTGAGAGCGAGTGAAGATTGAAACACTTGTTTCGTTCTCAACACTCTTGCCAAACGCGATGATTTTGTATCGAAAATCTATCGAAAACTCACACAGACCAAAACAAAAACGCAAAAATAAGCAAACATACAAACATTTAAGAAGAACAAGAAAGAGAAATGTTAAACTGGATAACGATCAGCCACGTGGAGACGGGTTATTTAGCGAGATGTTTCCCCAGATGTTTCGCTGGCGAATCAAGTTATGTGGAGACGGGCTTTAAATGCGAGTTAGCGTAAATGTTAAAATGCTTCGAATTGCTTTCGTGATTTCAAAGTGGGCATTCTATTCTAAGAAAATTATACTTAAACCAAAATCTGTCTTAAGCACAATTAAGATAAAGGTTTGGTTGGAGTGGAGTGGAACGTAGACTAACAGGCTTCAAAAATCTATTTCGATGATAAATTTTTCGGATTTTTCTCCATGATACCGTGATCACTTTTAGCAAGTAACAAAATTAGGGTTGCCAGCTTCTTAAAGATTTTCAATAACATATCTAAATTAATAAAATAAAATTATTGTAGCAAATCCTTTATTTTTGGAAGAAAGCTAGATATTCTAATTTCAAATCAAATATTTTTTTAGAGTTGTCACCTGTTCGTAATTTTTTAACTTAATAAAATTCATAAAAATCAATTTTGTATTGCAATATGGGTATCAAATTGAAGGTATTTAAGAAGGCTGATCGCTGCAAATATTTTTGTTAGGGTTGCCATCATCTTAAAAAATTTCGATTAGGTAAATTATTGACACAAAAAAAGCGAATAGTGAATTTTCTAAGAAAAAAACAAAGTATAGAAATTCACATTGCTAAACAAAATTTTGTTTGAAGTTTGCCACCTCCTACAAAGTTTCAACTAAGTAAATTAATAAAATAAAAATAGTATAGCAGATCTTGTAGGATATTGGCAGATCTCGAAGGAATCTAGAAATTCTTAGTACAAAATAAAATTTTGTTTGAGAGTTGCCATCCGTTTGACTCAAAAAAATTTTAAAAATTAATTAGGTACTTATTACAATAAGGGTATCAATTGAAGTTAGCTAAGAAAGGTGATCAGTGGAAATATTTTCGTTAGGTGAATTAATAAAATACAAATATTATAGCTAATCGTAAATTTTATAAAAAACGTAAAAATTTACATTGCTAAACAAAATTTTGTTGAGGGTTGCCACCTTCTTAAGAAATGTTGATTAGGTGAATTAATAAAATAAAAATATTATAACAGATCATGTATTTTTTCGTAGAGATGTAGTAATACTTAAATACGTAAAACACAAAAATTTTAAGGGTTGCCACCTGTTTGTAATTTTTTAGCTTAATAAAATTTGAAAAGAATCAACGAAATGTTACATTACGGGTACCAAATTGAAACTGTTTAAGAAAGCTGACCGCTGTAAATATTTTTTTCAGGGTTGCCATCTCCTTAAAAAAATTCGACTAAATAGGTAAATAAAATAAATAATAAAATAAAAGCATTAAAGCTAATCGTGAATTTCTACAAAAAAATGTACAAGTTTGCATTGCAAAACAAAATTTTGTTTGAGTATTGCCACCTTTTTAAAAGATATCAAGTTGGATGTATACACTCAGAGAAAAAGCGACCTAAATTTAAGTATAGCGGGCTTGAATCAAGCCGAAAACGTTATGAAAGTCTGTTAAGCTTGAAAATGCTAAAATCAAGAATATATTCTCATTTTTAGAACGCTTATATTAACAATTTTCTGTTTTGAAATAAGCTTATATAAACTTGTTTTCAGCATTGCCCATGATTGATTTAAGAATGTTCATTATTATGCGTAGAATGTTCAAATTCATTTTAAGAATACTTATTCTTGATTTTCCACTTTTTCGAAATTCTAAATTCGAAATTTTTAACCCACATAACAAAAATAAAACATAAAAGTGGGTATTTTTGTGCATGGTGTTTTATTTTCTGATTTTTCAGGTATTTACATACAAACATATATAGTAATATATACAATATATAATTCAGTCATTACATACAAAATTATATATTATAAACAAAAAATTTTTATATATTAAGATATTGTTATAACTATAAATACAACTATAACTATTACAGATATTTAATTGTAATAAAAATTTTTAAATCAACAATTCAGCTTCCCAGAGTTATTTAGAACGAGATGGGGAGGGAAGCACTGCGTTGAACATTACGATTTATAAATAAACTTGAGGATCTGAAATAAAAGATAAAAATTAAAAATTATTATAAAAATTTAAATTATAATCGATTGCCGATTGTATGTTATCTTTATAAATGTATAGCACGCATACACGCATATGTATGTAGTTATACTAGTCCCAGATCCAACTGTAGAAACACCTACGAGTTGAGTGATTGCCTCTATTTTTATATCCATCATAAGGGGATTACTTATCTACTAGGATTCCTAAGCGCAATTACATACATATGTATATTGTTTTTACAAATAAATTTTGTTATATTTCTGTAAAAACTACATACAAAACATTCGTATGACGAGCCGTATGAGTAACTTTTTTAGGTAAAAATAGGGACAAATTTGTTGAATTTAGTTGCATAAAATTGTATTAAGGATTGAAGATAGTACAGCGAAACTGTCTATGAAGGATATGGTGCTGTATTAATTTTGAATGAAATTTTTTATCGAACTTTTTCACTTATAAACAAATAAGCGAAAAAAATCCCACAAAAATGCATTTTTAAAATTTATTAAAATTACTCGCGGGTAATTGCGCTTAGTCAACCTAGTGGATAAACCACCTAAATTTATATAAAAAATGGGTCTAACGACTCAAATCGATCGGGCACATATCTTGACCGGATAACTCACCCTTTAATTATGAGATAACAGCCCCCAAATTTTTCTCAGGCTTTCGTCATCATCCGCTTTGTGAACTATTTGGTCTAAATCTAAGCGCAGCGTTTTTACATACATACTATGTATATAAGTATATCATCGACGCGTTCCATCCTGATTCGTCAATATGTGCATACGCCTGGCACTCGTAAAATGGAACATATGCATTATGCATACATATTTTTGATATTTTAATTGCTCCCATCTTGCTATGTAAATTTTTTTTAATAAATAATTTTCCATTTTCACAAAAAAATAACAACATTCGAAAATTACATATGTACATACATGTATATGTATATGTATTTTTTAAAAAACATTGCTTAGTATTCTTAAATAAGAATTCCATTCTTAAACCAAGATTTTTTCTTATTTTTATCCTGTTTCAAGAATACCGTTCTTGATTCAAGATTGGGGAAACTTAAATTTGATTTATTTTCCCTCAATTTCCGTAATTCTTAATTCAAGTACGACACAGCTTGTTTTTAGTCTGCAACTTTTCTCTGAGTGTAACTTATACAATTTCTGGTAGTAGTACTTAATCACGGAGGTAAACCAAGACCTTGTTTGTGCATATTTGAGCAGTTCTTTGAGGTAAATATTTGCAAAATAAGCAATGCTTGAACTGTTTTACGTTAAATAAGTGCATACACATGTAGATACTCGCATTTGTCTACATGTATGTATGTATTTACTTTACCTTAAATTATGCACTCATACATAGGCAAATTTAATGCTATACATAATCCTTTTAATGTCTTCTTAAGAACCTCTTATGCGCCTACATTTCCTTCTTCACGTGTACATAATATAAATATTGGCTTTTTATTTTTCTTCTTTTCTATCAAACCGTTTTTATTATTATTTACTATTTTCATTTCGCTGAAACCAAGATACACAATGACAACAAAAATAAAACCATAACTTTTCTCTAGTAATAGTACTTAGTTTGAAAAGTAAATGCTTCTCGTGACATCTTTTGCCACGTGTGAGTAGGGGATATGAATGCAGTTCAGCTTTGTTAAAAACAAAAAAGAAAACATACGATGAACACAAAACGAATGACAATTGTGTGATGGACGCGGCAAGTAGTTAAGCTGCTTGAAATGGAAACAAAATCACAGCATGACTTCTGAGAAGAAAAAAAGAAAACATAAGCGTTTATAACATAAGCAGTTAAGTAGATTGCAAAAGATTTTGCTTGTGTGTGTGTATGATTTGATATGAGGTTGCCATGTCATGTCTAGCTGGGTATGATTTTGAGTAGAGTACCTTTTTTGTTGTTGTTGTTTACTTTACACATTAACAACAAGCATTTTTTACATTAAGACTATCTCTGGGGAAAATTTGGGTGATTTTTCTTGTTGTAAGTGACTTTTTTACATATTGTAAAATTTTTAAAAGCATATTTTACACACCTGTCTGAGGACATATATAATATATTGATATTGATTAATTTTAGAAAAATGTGTATATAATTGTATCCAGCAGTGGCGCACACAGAAAAATATTTTGGGGGGGGGTTTTCAATATCGAACGGAAAATTATTAAAAAAAAATTAAAACTCGTCCAGACAATTTTTACTTAAATTTATGTTTGGGGAGTGGACCGACGTATGCACACATTAAACAAAGGCACCTTTTAAATCCCAATTCATTGCATTTTCTCTGTATTTAAACTAAAACTAACAAGTAAGGAAGCCTAAGTTCGAGTGGAATCGAACATTAGATACTCAGCTGTATTCTTTCATTGTTTGTTTGCGTTTGTTCGATTAGGGTGTATTTTATATGAATCGAGTGCCGCATAAAGTGGGCGCAGCCACGCCCATTTTCAAAATTTTTATCAATCATCCAACTAAGTATATACATAAATATTATTGTTAGTGCAAAATTTCAGTCCTTTATGACTTCTAGTTACAAAGATGTCACGTTACAAATTCCCAAAGGGTGTTCCAGAAATATCTTTGTTAAAAAGTAGGCGTGGTCATAAACCGATTTGAATAACTTTTTGCGTGTCTATTAGCACAAGTTAGAAAAGTGTATAAACCAAGTTTCGTGTTAATGTCTCAATTATTTGTCGAGTTATGGGCTCCGAAATTTCGTATATTCCTTTGTCTGAAAAGAGGCAGCGCCACGCCCATTTCCCAACATTTTTCTATTTTTTGTTTTATGTCTATAGTTGGATTCATGGCACAAAATTTCAATGGCATATCTTTATATTTGACAAAGATATCGATTAAAATATATTTATTAGGCCCACTAATAGTTCCCATATATAAATTTGGTCGTGGTCGTCAATCGATTTTGGCAATTTTTCGTCCAAACATTTTCCTAAGTAAGTAAATTATGCGTACCAAATTTCGTCGATATATCTGCTACGGTTTCTGAGTTATGACCTATAAAACTTTCAATGTTTGACTTTTAATAAGTGGGCGTGCCACCGCCCATTTTCCAAAATTTTATCAAATTTCTTCATAGGGGCCTGAGCACAACACGTGGGTAAAATTTCATCGCTCCAGTGACTGAGATACCAAATTTCCGATTTTTTGTATATAGGAAAAGTGGGCGTGGTCATGGTCCGATTTCGCCCATTTTCAATACCAACCGTCCCAGTCTCGATACCAACTTGCATTTCAAATTTCATCAAAAATATCTCAATTTTTGCGCGAGTTAGAGTGTTTACAGACGGACGGACAGACGGACGGATGGACGGACATGGCTCAATCGATTTCTCTTTTCACCCTGATGATTTCGATATATATAAGTCTATATCTATGTCGATTATTTCATTCTGTTAAAATCCACCGTTATGTGATTAAGACTTTAATACTCTGTGTACTAGTACTGCTGAGTATAACAAACCTCAGCTAATATCCACAGCATGCTTTTAGGGAAATGTCTTCACACTGCTTGTTTATAAACATAATCAGCAGTTGTTGACAAACATTCGCAATGTACATAAACGAATAGTCATAGATTTTACAACATGTATTTACACAAATATTTGTGCATGTACCATCTTTTATAAAATTATTTTTTTATGGTGCTATCAAATTTTGGGGGGGGGGGGGCGGTTTAACCCCAAAACCCCCCCCCCCCCTTGTGTGCGCCAATGGTATCCAGTGATCTCTTTTACGTGAAAAAAAATGCAGAACAAAATACCTATATACCCCGCCTGACAAGATAAGAAAGACATTGAAAAATTCAAATATTTTACATCGTGTGATCTTAGATTACGTGATATAAAATCAAATGATTGCTACAATATAACACATCATCGTTTTGCTTGTCAGCTAAAATATCTGATAGCTTGTGCATAATGGTTAAAGTTGCTTGCAAAAAATCTCATCAACTTCACTGTGGCATGATATCATTTGTCAACACATCACACGATGTCAATAATAAGTTACACCAACACTCTTCTTATAAGATAACTCATCGTGTACTAGCTGAGGTGGTATAAACATAATTAATCCCAGTTTATCATATCGCCTCAACAAATTCACTCTATGTGATATTACATCATATCATGACTAGGTTCTTCAACCCTTACTACTAATGTTAATCTAAGCATAATCCACACATTTTTCCATATCATATCATTATATTTGAAAAATCAACACATCGCATCATGGACATTACATCACATGATTTTTGCAATATATCACATCACTGCTTTACTCATCAAAGAACACACCGTCTATATCTATTGTAGCTCACATATTAAAAGGCATGGCAGCTTTTCAAATCATCACCATCACTTCATTATTTCCATATACATATTTGACATCACATCATGTCGTAACTAAAATTCTGTCTCTCAATCTTCTTTTCTCGTGATCATTTTTTGGGTTCCAGTTGTGATTTCATATCACTTTTTGCCATATCAAATATGTTTCATAACAACCAAATATCACATCACCAAATATCATATCAGTAAATATCATAACACCAAATAGATGTCACATTACAAAATATCACAAAACCAAATGTCACATCAGCAAATATAACATCAAAAGTATCACATCAACAAATATCACATCACCAAATGTCACATCAGCAAATTTAACATCAAAAATATCACATCACCAAATATCACAACCAGCAAATATCATATCAGTAAATATCATATCACCAAATAGATGTCACATTACAAAATATCACAAAACCAAATGTCACATCAGCAAATATAACATCAAAAGTATCACATCAACAAATATCACATCACCAAATGTCACATCAGCAAATTTAACATCAAAAATATCACATCACCAAATATCACAATCAGCAAATATCAAATTAACAAATATCATATCACCAAATAGATGTCACATTACAAAATATCACAAAACCAAATGTCACATCAGCAAATATAACATCAAAAGTATCACATCAACAAATATCACATCACCAAATATCACAATCAGCAAATATCACATTAACAAATATCATATCAGCAAATATCACATCAACAAATATCACATCACCAAATATCGCAACACCAAATAAGGCACTCCTGCTACACCACGTCACCAAATTTACTATATTTAATATCACATCATTTCAGCTCCCATCAATCTGGTCAATGTAAACCCACCTATGTTCTTATCTTCACATAAAAATAAATACATACCTATAAAACACACGTAAATATATGTATGTATGAATCTACAATTCAGCAGAAATAACGTAATTCCATTTTCAGTCGGATGGTTATAAAATCAATTCGAAACGAAAATAATGACTTAAATCAACAGTAAAATGAATGACTCCTTTACATGTGTGACAGCCATTAAAATTACGTAACGTGACAATATAGACACTGAAAATCACAATGTTGTACAGTTACAACAAGAACAACAACAACAAAATCAATAGCAACAAAAAGAAGCAAACAGTGAGGCAATAATTGATGTCAGGCGTCAACCGACAGGCTGTTGACAAGTTTAACAAACAATCAACATGCTAACTTTATATGTGTACATATGTACATATCAGAGATCAGCAGCGGTGCACCGCATTTTCTAAGGCACCACAAAAATACTTATTTTTTAAGTGGCTCAAAAAATAAGTACCCAGAAAAAAAATTCACCGCCACCGCATTGATTGAAAACCTAAATGATATTGCGGTATTTAGTGTTGTTTACACCGCAAACACCGCATAACGCAAACACCGTATACCGCAAACACCGCAATCACCGCAAACACCGCATTTGTTTATTTGTATACTATTCAGTGTTGCCGGAAATTTTTCACACACTGCAAAAGTATAGGCAATTGAAAATTGATTTGTACATAAATACATAAATATGTGTTACTGATTATAAGATATACAGCAAATTTATTTTTTTTTATTTTTGTGTGCTTTGTTTTTTGTGGCAGTTTTTTGAATAATAAAATATTTTTCAATAATGAAATAATCAAAAATTCATTTTTGAAATCCAATACGACTAATAGGGCCATCAGAATAAATACTTTTCCGTCAAACTAGCAATCCGTTTAATTGACAACATAGTTGAATTAAATGTATTTAAATGACGATCGACACATTCAGTACTTCAGCTTTGCCGTAAAAAAGACATCTAATTCAACTATGTTTCTCAGTTAAACGAATTGCTAGATTGACGGAAAAGTATTCATTCCGACGGGCGCATAATAAAATGTATAAAAATAAACATGTGTATTGTTGTTGCTCCAATAAAATGACAAAAACTTTGGTTTCAATCAATGTATCGTAGCCAATTTTGTCGATTGTGAAAATTGAATGAATGCCTCGTTGGAAAATAAAGAATTATGTCATAGACAAACAAAACTTATGTGTATTACTAAGAAGCCATAAATGTGATTCAAGGATTTTAGGAAAAAACTCTATTTCATGTAAATAGGACATATTTTTATCTTGAAATTCATTAGTCCAATTAGTTTGAATGTAAACAAACTCTAAATTTTAAGTGGCCCTTTCAATGAAAAAATTAAAAAAAAAACCAATCCTGAGAGTTTTCCTGCATAGATATTCTTTGGTTAAAATCAAATTGTAATCAGTAGTATTTTTCATCAGAAATCCATAAGACGGTAAAAATTACAAACAAAAAATCGCACTGGCAACATTGTAAATATCTTTATTTGGGAAATGCGGTGTTTGCGATATGCGGTGTTTGCGGTGTTGTGATATCCATACCACCGCATACCGGAATTCTTCTTCTTCTTCTTGATTGGCGCTTAACCGTCTAGACGATTCTGGCCGAGTCCAACAGAGCGCGCCAATTGCTTCTGTTTCGTGCAGCATGGCGCCACTTGGGAACACCTAGGGAGGCAGCATCGCTGTCCACCTGATTTTCCCAACGCAGTGGAGGTCTCCCTTTTCTTTTGCGTTCAGCGGGTTTCGATAGAAATGCTTTCTTAGCCGGAGCGCCTTCGTCCATTCTCACGACATGACCTGCCCAACGCAGCCGCTGGATCTTTATTCGCTGAACAATGTCGATGTCTGTGTAAAGCTCGTACAGCTCATCGTTAAATCTCCGTCGATACTCGCCCACGCCAACGCGCAAAGGTCCATAAATCCTACGAAGAACTTTTCTCTCGAATACTCCAAGTGCCATCTCATCTGATTTTGAAATTGTCCATGCTTCTGCGCCGTACATGAGGACTGGAACGATGAGCGTCCTGTAGAGTGTGATTTTTGTTTGTCGAGAGAGGACTTTACTTTTCAGTTGCCTACTTAGTCCGAAGTAGCATTTATTGGCAAGCGTGATTCTTCGTTGGATCTCCGTGCTGACATCATTCTTGGTGTTAATGCTGGTTCCCAGATAGACGAAGTCCTTAACAGTTTCGAATTTGTAGCTATCAACATTGACGTGGCTGCCAAGGCGTGCTGTTTCTTTGTGTGATGACAGGAGGTACTTCGTCTTGTCCTCGTTGACCGCCAAACCCATTCTCTTAGCCTCTTTATCCAGCTTGGAGAAGGCAGAACATACGGCGCGCGTGTTAGTGCCAATGATGTCGATGTCATCGGCGTACGCCAGCAGTTGCACACTCTTGTGATATAAGATGCTTCCTGTATGGTTAAGTTCTGCAGCTCGTATTATCTTTTCCAGCATCAAATTGAAGAAGTCGCACGAAAGAGAGTCACCTTGTCTGAAACCTCGTTTGGTCTCGAACGGCTCGGAGAGGTCCTTCCCAATTCTGACGGAGCTGGTGGTGTTAGTCAATGTCATTTGGCATAGCCGTATAAGTTTAGCAGGGAAACCAAATTCAGACATTGCGGCATACAGGCAATTCCTATTCGTGCTATCAAAAGCGGCTTTAAAATCGACAAAGAGATGGTGTGTGTCGGATCCTTTTTCATGGGTTTTTTCCAATATTTGTCGTATTGTGAAGATCTGGTCGATGGTAGATTTACCAGGTCTGAAGCCACACTGATAAGGTCCAATCAGATTGTTGACGATAGGCTTCAGTCTTTCGCACAATACACTTGCTAAGACCTTATATGCGATATTCAGGAGGCTTATCCCACGATAATTGGCGCGTACTGTGGAGTCTCCTTTTTTGTGGATTGGGCAGAGCACACTTAAGTTCCAATCGTCGGGCATGCGCTCGTCCGACCATATTCTGCATAGGAGTTGATGCATGCTCCTTATCAACTCTTCGCCACCATGTTTGAATAGCTCGGCTGGCAAGCTGTCAGCGCCCGGGGCCTTGTTATTCTTAAGCCTAGATACTGCTATTCGCACTTCGTCATGATCAGGTGGTGGAACATGCCTACCATCATCTGCTATTGGGGATTCGGGTCGTACATCTTCTCCTTCCGCACTTTCACTGTTGCCATTATCTAGCAAGGAGGAGAAGTGATCCCTCCACAACTTAAGTATGCTCTGGACATCAGTTACCAGATCACCGTTATCATTCCGGCAGGAATTTGCCCCGGTCTTGAAACCTTCAGTCATCCGCCTGATTTTTTGGTAGAATTTTCGAGCATCGTTCCTACCCGCCAGCATCTCAAGCTCTTCACACTCGCGCCTTTCAGCCTCCCTTTTCTTCTTTCGAAAAAGGCGCCTCTCTTCCTGCATACCGGAATTAATCAAGAAAATGCGGTACGGTGTTTATTATGATCTCATATTTTGCGGTTGCGGTCATACTCCCACCGCATTTTTTATGAGTATACTCTAAATCACAAAAAATGTATCGCATGCTGATCTCTGGTACATATGTATGTATATATGTATGTGCACGTGGATGGTTAAAAAACGAGTAATGCAGAGACAATGTCCTTTGGCATTTCTATATACACCCACACATACATACAAATATATTGTCCAAGTTGAGTGCTTCTGTCATCTTGTTTGATTTGATTAATTAACCAAATGGGCTAAAATTATGGCAAATTGTGTTGACTGTGCTCGAAATGTGAATGTGCCATAAATGTATTTACATTAATACGTGTACTCGTATAAGGTTGCTTGATTGAATACACACAAAAAGCAGAAGAGAAGTGTAAATTAGCATTAAGAAATATATCTACGCTTTTTATAGTATTTGCACCAAAAAATTTATGAGACAATTTAAAAGTGATGACAACAACTGTTGGATGAATAATCACCAAATAATTGAAGTATAATTGGAATGAATCTGTCGCTTGGTAATAACAATTGAGGTTTATTGCATATGATGGAAATTGTTTAAAGAGAATTGAGATGTAGAAATTAAGTGAAGAGATTTTGCTTGACAGAGTTTAATTTGTGGAAAGAATTATTGGTTGATTTCAAAGCATTGATGCTAGTAATAACAAGTGCTGAATGAAGGGGTCTGTGTTTACTTAGACGTAAATATTTATACACATAAGATAAAGAGTTGCCTGACGTGTTCTTGCTTCTTGATATCACCTAGACATATGTCCTAAGCTTGAAAAAAACCTGGAGTTGTAGTATATTTGATTTCAGCTTACAATCAATTAAATATCACACAAATCACGCCTTGCCTCATATACGCGCTTGAATAACAATTAAGATACGCAATTAAATACCCTGTCTAGCATTTTTTACGTGAGATTTTTACATTAATTTGTGCCCTCAATCTAAATATATTAACTCGCTTTGTGCTTGTTGGCAATTAATGAACAACTAGAAGTGTCACAGCATTGTGGTCGCGATATCGTTTTATCGCGTCTGTGCGTGCGGTAATTGATTTTTGGACATTAATAGCGCTTCGCGGTTCGCTGCTGTGCGACACATAATACATAAAACCCTTAAATAGATTTATGGCTAGCGAAAGATATAAATTGCGCTTAATTGTTGACCTTCGTCACTTGATTTTTTTTTGTTTGTTTTTTTTTTTGCACTTATACTTGCATATAAAAAGGGAGTTGCAATTACGCGACAAATATTTCGGTTTGTATGTTTTTTGTGGACTAAAGCCGTAGCAGTTGTAAGGTTTATATTTGCAGTGGCATAAATTCATTTATTTATTAATTGTTAAAACATAAAACAGCCAAATCTATTAGGAAAAGTTTGATAATCACTGTACTATTAAATAATCGCTTAAGCTCTACTTCACGCAGGAAAAAATTGACTGCGTTTCATACTCAAGCGAGCTTATTTAGTTGTGAAGATATAGTTCCAGCAAAATAAATGACCAGATTATGTATTTCAATTAGTAAAACAGTTTGACAATCAGTGAATTTTTTAATAAAAATGTATTGCTGCATATTGACGGTAATAACTAATTGAACCCCATTGGTATAAATATTTTTTCTCATTAACTAGTAAAAATTAAATGTTTAATAAGAAGCTGTTTGAAAATCGATGTATTTTTAAGAAAAATGTGGTAATTGACCCCGTTTAATATCCTTAGGGCTTAGTAAAGTACTTATAAAGACATTGTTTCATTGGCAGAATATATAAAAGAACACGTATTAAGAAACAGTTTGACAATCACTGTAATTCTAACAAAAAATTTATACGGTTATAAGTGAAGGTAATATTTGATTCGGCGTAGATAGGTATAAAGAGATTTTCTAAGTAGCAAAAAATGTCCATTAAGAAACAGTTTGAAAATCAGTGTATTTTAAAAAAACGTTTAAGCTCTACTTCATTCGGGAAAAAATTTACTCCGTTTCATAACCAAACGAGCTTAGTTGGTTGTAAATATATAGTTTCAGCAACATAGATGACCAGATTATGTTTTTCAATTAGGAAACAGTTTCACAATCAGTGTATTTTTTAAGAAAAATGTAATTATTGACCCCGTTTAGTAAGGTACTTATAAAGACATTACTTCACTAGCAGAAATAAAAAAAAATAATATTAAGCAACAGTTTGGCAATCAGTGTATTTTTCAGTCAAAATATTATAGCCTTACTTTATGAAGGAAGAAACTGACTCGGATTCATATACAAACAAGGCTCAATTAAGTATGTGAGAATATATAGCTCCCTTAACACGACTGAAAAGACTATGTATTTAAATTAGCAAACAGTTTGACAATCAGTGTATTTCTTAAGATAAATTTTTACACTTGTTTGTGATGTTAATAATGGATCGCGTTTAATATATAAAAGCGCTAAAATGCGCAACAAAGACATTAAGGGTATTCATTTAAGAGTATAAGTTTATAAAGTGTAAATTTCTATCAGTTTACACACACTGTTATATGAACGCACCTAATAATTTTTTTTCGTAAACTTGTCATCAGCTGTGCTATTGTCAAAATTTATTTAAAACTATATCTACATTTATTAAAGACATATATTAAAATATGCCAAAAATAAGTGAGAAATCCAAATTAAAACGACCTTACAAGGAAATTTTTGTAAATGACTTACTGATGCTAGAGGTTTCTGTTGCGCAAGGTTGCTTTTTTCGAGTTTACAGCGTTTACACACTGAAATGTGCGCGTAAATTTCTCAACCATGCGTAAATGATTTTCCATACAAAATTTGACAGTTCGTTTACAAACTTTATAAATTTACAAGTTTACACACTTTACGAGGCATTTATAAGGTTAAATGAATACCCTTATTGTTCAAGTTGCACAAATCGGCAGGGCATTTGTATTAAGAAAAATTTCGACTGTATTTATTTTTAAGAAAATTTTGAACTCCCATTTTTTTTTTTTTTTTTTTTTTTTGGTTTTGAACTCTCATTCATTATGTTACTAATTGACCTCATTTCATTTTTTTTTTTACAGAAACAGCGTTCTGAAAAATGTGGCTTTAAAGAGTAAACAAATTAATTTTTTTTTATTTCACACATTTTTGTATGCGCTAAAGTATTAATTTGACAAAATTAATGGCCACAATAACATAATTAAACACGCGTACACTCCACTCAAACAAAAGCGCACTTCACAATTACACATACGAACGAACTAACGAAGGATTATTAACGCCAAATAAAAACATTAATCTTCTTGCAAATGCAAACATGCAAAAAGTGCAAACTATATATATGTGCTTACTCGTGTAATATTAGTCAAAATTATTAGGTGTGCTGAAAAAAAAGCGTTTTTTTTTTGCTTTGTTTGGCATTTAAATATTTGCTTGCGTGGCATTTGTGTTTTAGTTAGCGCTTTTATTTACTTTTTATCTCTTTTTTTCTTGTTGATATTTGATCATATAAATTTGCAAGAAAATTTCAATTAAAATTCCAATAATTAATTACGCATAAATGAAATGGCAAAGCAAAATGCATAAATACAGAAAAGTCGCAAGTAAGGAATTCATTAAAATGCGCTTTTCGCCATTTTGTTGCGGTTAAGCAATTAAATGACAAAAAAAAAATATTCCTAATACAAAAGTATTTATTTACATGGGAGAGCCACAAAATCCCCGAAAACAAAATCCCCAGCACAAAATCCCCATTTAAAAAAAAAAATCCCCAACACAAAATCCCCAAAATCTAAATCCCCAAACACAAAATCCCCAAACACAAAATCCCCAAACACAAAATCACCAATTCCCATAATACCCACCACAGAAAGCTCTTATTTATGTATTTAATTAAAAATACTACATATATATACTATTTACATGTGTATGGATATATCTGTGGCCACAAGCAATAACCGCTTAAGTCGACTTAGGAAGATTTCGAGTTGCATATACCACATTATTCTCCTTTTAAAGCTCTATATTTCTGTAAAACCCCCCATGCTTATAACTTAATTCAATCAAAAGATATAAATAAAAAGATTTAGGCTTAACTTACAATAGAGGTATATTAAACATGCTATAACAGCCAAAGTAGATGTATATATGTACTTAATCAAATTTCTGCATGACATTTTGTTTTATTTACAAAATTTGATCGTAATGGGCCCGTCAGAATGAATACTTTTCCGGCAATCCAGCTCCGTTTAACTGACACATACTTCAATTTCATATATGTATTTGTTACGGCAAAGTTGAAGTACTGAATGTGTCGATCGTCATTCAAATACATGTAGTTCTACTCTGCTGTCAGTTAAAAGGATTTCTGGATTGACGGAAAAGTATTCATTCTGACGCCCCTATAACATTGTGGATGGCTCACTGATTTTGCGTCCATAGTTTTCGAATATAAAAATCAATATATCGCGAAATCATATTTTTCGACTTAAGCGATTATTGCAAATTGCCACATATATGTATGTATAAGGCTCGATATGCGCTACAACAAAAACACACTAAAGAACAGTTCTGAACAAAAACAATGTACATGTTGAAATTTGTTGTTAATATTTTGCATTCAATTTAATTTAATATTACTTTTTTATTGTTAATTAACAAAGAACAAGTAAGGAAGCCTAAGTTCGAGTGGAATCGAACATTAGATACTCAGCTGTATGCTTTCATTGTTTGTTTGCCTTTGATGGAAACACGGTGTACTTTATATAAAGCGAGTGCTGTATCCACGCCCTTTTTCTAAATTTTTATCAGTCATCCAAATAAGCATAGGAATAGTATTCTTTGTGCAAAATTTCATCCCTTTATGACTTTTAGTTACAAAGATGTCACGTTACAAATTCCCAAAGGTTGTTCCAGAAATATCTTTGTTAAAAAGTAGGCGTGGTCATAAACCGATTTCAATAAATTTTTGCGTGTCTATTAACACAAGCTATAGAAGTGTATAACACAAGTTTCGTCATAATATTTCAATTATTTGTCGAGATATGGGCTCCGAAATCTCGTTGATTCTTTGTCTAAAAAGAGGCGGTGCCACGCCCATTTTCCAAAATTTTTATATTTTTTGTTTCCGGTCTATTTTAGAACTCATGCCACAAAATTTCAATGAACTATCTTTATATTTGACATAGATATCGCTTAAAATGTTTTTATTAGGCCACTTTATAATACCCATATATAAAAGTGGGCGTGGTCGTCAACCGATTTTGGCAATTTTTCGTCCAAACATTTGCCTAGGTAAGTATATCACGCCTACCAAATTTCATCGATATATCTTCAACGGTTTCTGAGTTATGACTCATAAAACTTTCAATGTTTGCCCCTTAATAAGTGGGCGTGGCACCGCCCATTTTCCAAAATTTCAATATATTTCTTCATAAGGGCCCGAGCTCAATACGTGTGTGAAATTTTATCACTCTAGCTCTATTAGTGACTGAGATACAAAATTTCCGATTTTTACTATATAGGGGAAGTGGGCGTGGTCATGGTCCGATTTCGCCCATTTTCAATACCATCCGTTCCTGTCTTGATACCAACTTACATTCCAAATTTCATCAAAATATCTCAATTTTTGCGCGAGTTATCGTGCTCACAGACGGACGGACGGACAGACGGACAGACGGACAGACGGACGGACATGGCTCAATCGATTTCTCTTTTCACCCTGATCATTTTGATATATATAAGTCAATATCTATCTCGATTATTTCATTCTGTTACAATCCACCGTTAGGAAATCAAAACTATAATACTCTGTGTACTAGTACAGCTGAGTATAAAAACCTTGAATTGGATTTAGTTAAAAAATAAAATAGTATAAACATCATATCTCAGTTTGTTTGGCGAAATGCGAAATAAATCTTGTAGATACATGCATACGATCATTGAGAAACATAGATGTTTGTATATAATTATGTATTAGAGTTTTTATAGCAGGAAGAGCCACAAAATCCCCGAAAACAAAATCCCCACTTTCTGTGTAAAATACATTTCAATTAGGTTAAAAATCGCGGCGATTTTTAACCTAATTGAAATGTATTTTACACAGAAAGTGGGGATTTTGTTTTCGGGGATTTTGTGTTTGGGGATTTTGATTTTGGGGATTTTGTGTTTGGGGATTTTAATTTTGGGGATTTTGATTTTGGGGATTTTGATTTGGGGATTTTATTTTGGGGATTTTTATTTTGGGTATTTTAGGCCCAACCCTATTTACATACAAGTGTATTGGAATGCAAACTATTTCTATAATCAGTAAGCGTGATTATTATCACAATTTTGACGCGAAAAATGCAATTGTATGTGGCAGCAAATGTACATACTCCTCTGCATTCAAATCAACTAGTTGTAAAGTAATTTATAGCTAGTTCGCCATCGAGCTCAACTAGTCAGTCATCTGCCTTTTTTCCATATTAGCCATATTAGCAACTGGTTCTTTTAACGGGTTTACCACGTTATCCCCAAAATCAAAATCCCCAAATCAAAATCCCCAAACCAAAATCCCCAAAATCAAAATCCCCAAAATCAAAATCCCCAAAATCAAAATCCCCCAAATCAAAATCCCCAAACCAAAATCCCCAAAATCAAAATCCCCAAAATCAAAATCCCCAAAATCAAAATCCCCAAAATCAAAATCCCCAAAATCA
Source organism: Urophora cardui (assembly GCA_960531455.1). Taxonomy (NCBI): domain Eukaryota; kingdom Metazoa; phylum Arthropoda; class Insecta; order Diptera; family Tephritidae; genus Urophora; species Urophora cardui. The sequence goes on from OY482674.1 coordinate 14,899,985, forward strand.
AAATCCCCAAAATCAAAATCCCCAAAATCAAAATCCCCAAAATCAAAATCCCCAAACACAAAATCCCCATATTCTGTGTGAAATAAATTAAAATTAGGTTAGAAATCGCGGCGAACATGAGAATTCTACATTGGACATTATTCCTCAAACTGAAACTCATAAGAAATTGTATACGTGATGATTTCACAAATGTTTATTAATAAATTCATCTCAATAACTTATGATTACATATTTGCATACATACATACATAACATAAGTAAATACAAACTTCGTTGTTTATCAAATAAGCAATGAGTATCGACATTTTTTTCGACATTTTCAAAAATTTGAAAATTTCTACATTGTTTTTTTCGACATTTCGAGGGTATTCCATTTACATACATACATAACATAAATAAAAAAAGACCGAAAAAAAAATGTCGAAACCGAAAATGTCGAAAAAAAATGTCGAATCATAAAATGTCGAATCATAAAATGTCGAAGCAAAAAATGCCGAATTTTAATCATGTAAAAATTTCGAAAAATTTCTAATATAGTATTAAAAAATAGCCCAACTTATGGAAGCTCGAATTTTACACATCAATAATAAAAAATAAAAAAAAATAACCCTCAGCCGGCAGAATTCTCTTCCCTGAGTAATATCTATGGCCCGGTCCACAGTGCTTTTGCGCAGAACACTTTTCTGCGTTGGCGGCCTTCGGCCGCGCTTATAAAAAATAACCCTGGGCTACGCCATCCGTCCGGACGTGTGCCCTAACCGTGGCTACCGCCACGGTGATGTCTTCTGCGTAGTAGGTACACCCTTCAGCGGCGGCGATAAAAATGTAAGTATACAAATTTCGGCCTTTTTCGGTAATTTTCCTCATTTCGACATTTTTTAATTCGGTCAAAAATGTATTCGGTATAATAAGTACTCGGTTGGTCCATAGCGAGCACTCCATGGATTAGCGAATGGAGTACTCCGAATTTTTGCAGGGATATATATGTATTTTATATGTATGTATACATATATGTTATTACGTATCAGAGCTCAGATAAGACTCGGCATGTGGTTTTTTAAATATGATCTTCAACGTTGTTTATTTAGTAATCTTTTGGGGATTTTGTGACGCTATCCCCGAAAAATGTGGGGATTTCGTGTTTGGGGATTTTGATTTTAAGGATTTTGATTTTGGGGATTTTGATTTTGGGGATTTTTTTTTTGGGGGATTTTGTGCGTTGGGGATTTTGTTTTTTGGGGATTATGTGGCACTCCCTCTTTTAACACAGCAATATTCTACGAAATGGTAATTGCCAGCCTTTGCATCAGCTGACTGACCAGTCTGCTTTCACGTCAGAGTCATACCACTTTGCTGACTAGTCAGTTTTTTCATCAAAGGCATAGAAGTCTCCGATGTTAGTCAGGCATATATATAGTACTCCTATATTCGTAATACCTACGAGTTCCATCAGCCAACATTACAGTACGGACATATAAAAAAAGAAAGAGAAAATCGAGCAATCAAATTTGAAAAATGACATATGAATTCAAAATAAACCGCAGTGACGGCACATAAAAAAAAAATTATAGGGAATTTACATATTTATTATTTGATTCTCGTATTAAAAAATTAAAAAATGTCGAAGCGGTACTATATTTGTGACAATAAAAGGGATAAAATAAATAAAATATCTTTACATACGTAATAGATAAGTAGACAGATTTCTTACATAAATAAGTATGTATGAATACATATATACTTTTAAAAATCATATAATAATACAAATAAAATTTGAATTCTAGTATTTTAGCTTGCTGGTATTTTTGGCTTTATAGTCAGCATCGGGTTCGATGCATGTCGTGTACGCCTGACTTTGCACCAGTCCCATCTTGAGATGGGATGACAGTGCCCTGTTAGTATGTGAACGCCAGTCTGCTCTAGGAAAAAAACACTGCAGCTCCCACCCGTCCACCTTTTATCCGCTGTAAATATGTGGAACATATAGCGATTGGTTCCTAGTCCTTTCTTTCATCCGTCTTGTTATATTATTACCTGTAGTCCCCTGTTGAGGTCGGTTTGGAGAGTAACGTAGTCTGAACTTTGGTCCTCATATGTTGCTGTGTCCAAAAGTTCGTTGTCTAAATTTTCCTGTTATTCAGTTTAGAAATTCGCAGTACTTTTGCTTAGATCACCGTGTTGGCGGCCTTCGAACGTATGTACATGCTTTACAAACATAACCCTCAAACGGTAGAATTCTACTTTTTGATATAATGCCCATGGATCGGACCACAGTATTTTAACATGAAACGCTTTCCGCCGCGATTCATAAAAATATGAGTGCATAGAAAAATGATTTTTCTAGAACATTTCCACTAATTTTCATAAAAAAATTAAAAAAAGTTTGCATCTCAAAATAAATGTGTAAAAATTCTTATATTAATTATAAACAAATTCAAAAACTAAAATCAAAGGGGTATAAGTCCCCTAGAACACAATGATACCTTTCAATTTTTTTTTCAAACGCCTCTGAACTCAATTGAATGTATTTGTCACACATATTCACAGATGACATTAAATGTAATTGAGGCGCATGCGCATAACTGCCAGTGGCACAAAATTTTTGGATAAATTCATACACATTGCACAGATAGAATACTATCAATATAGAAGTATTATATATATGTAGTTAGGAGTACTTGTTTCTGAAATTAGTAACCCTGGAATGTTTTATGAAACATCTGAGAACTGGTGAATTAAAGAGAGTCGAACGAGCAAAGAATTTACACAGTAAAAGTCTGTTGAATTGTCAGGCTCTGTTATACATTTTTCAGACTAGTCCGCAAATTTATCCAAAAATATTCTAGTTAATTAACTAGAACATCTGCTGACTAGTTTGAGCTTTGACTGCAGGACAATTTCACAAAAGAAAGGTAAAAAATCAGCAGAATTTGCCAGAAACTTGAAACCTGCCTTTCGTTAGAATCAAATTCTCTGCGCTACCAAACTACATACTTGGAAATTTGCTAAAGTCTTATATTTCCACAGGGTATAAATTAATACAAGTAAAATGAAAAATTCTCAGCTAAAAACTTGACCAAAACACTTTGCTCTTTGTCTTCACATTCATCAAAACTAATTTGCCACCAAGTGCGCGTTTGGCTTTATTGTCCTGCTAAGGCGAAAGGGTGTCCTTTACAACAACAAAGCGAATGTATGTGATCAGCGTACAGACGTGCGTACCTACTACGTGAAACTATAAAAGCGTACACTTAAATGCTTTGGCTAAGAGGTGTGGATTACATGATGTGAAGCACAATAAACCTTGAAACTGTCAACTGAAGTTGTTTGCTTTGAATATTAAAACGGTTTCCTGAGAAGTGTTGGTTGGCTGCAGAAGTAAGTTGGAGTCACTTGGCCATTAAGTGGCTACAATTCTGAGAAATGTTCATATGTTGAGCGTAAAATGTGCGTGGTTTAGTAAATTGAAGGGATTTTAGTCTTTGTTGTCGCTAAGGGATAGGTGTCTGCAACTATATGTGATTTGACTTATGCTCGTATATGTATGTTCAAATGTGTATGTAAATATTAATACCAGGGATAGCAAATAATCGTTATTTTTTAAATTTTGACTAAAAAAATCATACTGAAGGGGAAATGCTAAACGCATAAGTACACAGATGTAATCACCGTAACGCAGACCACCTCTAGGTGCATTAACTTTTATTTTTTCGATTTTTATAAAAAAATTGATTTTTAATCATTATTTTCTGAGTTTTATTTTCTGCTCAGAAAATAAAAGTTATTTCTTGAGTTTTATTTTTCGATTAGAAAATAAAAGTTATTTCTTGAGTTTTATTTTTCGATCAGAAAATAAAAGTTATTTTTTGAGTTTTATTTTTCGATCAGAAAATAAAAGTTATTTTTTGAGTTTTATTTTTCGATCAGAAAATAAATGTTATTTCTTGAGTTTTATTTTTCTATCAGAAAATAAAAGTTATTTCTTGAGTTTTATTTTTCCATCAGAAAATAAAAGTTATTTTTTGAGTTTTATTTATCAATCAGAAAATAAAAGTTATTTTTTGAGTTTTATTTTTCGATCAGAAAATAAAAGTCATTTTCTGAGTTTTATCTTTTTGCTCAGATAATAAAAGTTTCTTCAGTTTGATTTTAGCTGCAGCTGTCGATTTTGCCACATGAACACGTAGGTAAAGATTATAAATAAAAAAAATTAAAAATTTATTTATCTACTTTACCTATTTATATGGCAAAATCTACAATTGCAGCCAAAATTAAACTGAAAAACTTTTATTCTCTGAGCAAAAAAATAAAACTCAGAAAATAACTTTTATTTTCTGATCGAAAAATAAAACTCAAAAAATAACTTTTATTTTCAGAGGGAAAAATAAAACTCAAAAAATAACTTTTATTTTCTGATCGCAAAATAAAACTAAAAAAATAACTTTTATTTTCTGATCGAAAAATAAAACTCAAAAACTAACTTTTATTTTCTGATGGAAAAATAAAACTCAAGAAATAACTTTTATTTTCTGAGGGAAAAATAAAACTCAAAAAATAACTTTTATTTTCTGAAGGAAAAATAAAACTCAAAAAATAACTTTTATTTTCCGATCGGAAAATAAAACTCAAAAAATAACTTTTATTTTCTGATGGAAAAATAAAACTCAAGAAATAACTTTTATTTTCTGAGGGAGAAATAAAACTCAAGAAATAACTTTATTTTTCTGAGGGAAAAATAAAACTCAAGAAATAACTTTTATTTTGTGAGCAGAAAATAAATCAGCAAATACTGATTAAAAATCAACTTTTTGGATATAACTCATAACCGTTACAGTCCCTGATTAATACCAAATAAAAAAAACACTGAGCTTGGTGAATAATTCGAAAAAGATTTTTTTTCAAATCCAACCTTCGATAATACACAAATGTGAAAATTCGATACGGGAACTAGGCCGCTCTTAAGCAAAGCGGAATCATCGATGTATGGAAAGGGATTGTATTTAAATATGTCAAACCGATTTAGGGTGTACATTTCCTGTCTTTTATGAACATCGTAACGCTTCAATCAAATCGCGCCAATTCAAAGCTAGTACCGAACTAGTTCTTACAGAGATAGAGTAGGTTCTCCTTATATAGCAGCGCAATAATTTTGACTGTCTTTTTTAATATGGTGATATCCTAAGTAGAGACAACTGCGCCGCTGTGCAGAACTTGAGAACACATTCTGAACTCTTTCTGATATGGAAAGTTTTGGAATAGTTCAAAAATTAATATACTTTGGAGAGAGTTTAAACCTTGAAACCTTGAAACTTTTGGTACTTTTATTAAATTTTAAAAAATTTCCCATTTTGGGAAATTTAGGAAAATAGTAAAATTGTGTTAAATTAATCGTTATTACTCACTGAAGTTTAAGACAAACCATTTTATTATAATTTTAAAAAATAACCCTTTTGGCAAAATCCCATTTTAAATAATAAATTCATGATTTTTTATGTTTTTAAAAAATAGTTTAATACACTTTAATTCTTTGTGCGTAAAGCATTAAAAATAAATTTACCATTCAACCGCATTCGCTCTTCGCTGCTAATATTTATTTTATGAACAATTTGATTATCGTCATTTTCTCTTGCTTTTTTCAACTTGAGTTCACTTTTTCGTGCTTTTAGTAACCAATTGGTTTGTGTAGTTTAAAATATATATTTATGCAACTATTGTTTATAAGAAATCCAATCAAAAGTTTTTGCATTGACAAAAAGTAAGCATTTCATTGGCATTAGCATTAAGCGGCGCGGCGGTTTGATCGATATTGCACATTGAACTAATTTTGGTTTTTCTTTTACTTTTCTTTTACTTTTTTATATTTTTTTTATTTTTTTCACTTTTTCAAGTTTCTTGTTTCTGTTTTTTTTTCATGTCATTCCGCGCTTGAAAATATTATTTTTTTGTCATTTACCCAGTAACCGCGAGTAGCCTTCATGCATATATAATGATTTTGTGAGTAAAGTTAAAGTAAGTTTATCGAGTGGAAATTATGCATAACGCACATAATTTATAAACTGGTTCAATTTATTTTATTTTGTTGCTGTTTTTTTTGCAGTTGCTGCACGCAAAAACGTGATGCACATTTAAATTTAAATAAAAAACACTAAACCAAAAATATTTCTGTGGTGAAAAGGCATCGGCTTTCAAATCACATATCATGCTCAGCTTAGCGAGCAACATATAGCCACGGTGAGACTATGCTCTCGACATGGAAATCGGACTACCCTAATTGTACTGGTGATCTGCGCAGAAGATGGCCCATAGCTCTCGAGATCGCTCTCTGAGTACATATAAAAGTAAATGAATACATTATTCGATAACTGAGTTATCGATAAAAGTGTGGTGCCAAAATGTACATGCACTTAGAATATCGTAACTAAGAACGGCGATCCTCAAAAATTACTACATTTTGTTCGATACATGTAAATGTGGGTATATTTACGTGTGCCTCATTTGTAAACGATCATATATAAATTTATTAAGGAATATCTACATACCTATGAGTTGCAACGGCCCTAAGAACCAAAACCATATGCACTCCGTATCTAGTCTAAAATGGGTCTATGGAATAAGTAAGACATAGTCTTGAGACAAACCATTAGTCAGCCTGAATTGGACAGATTATTCTGAGTAAATGTTGATGAAATTGTAAGTTTTTTCAATGAAAGATGTCTTGGTGTGGAAAAGGATGGCTAGGCACACTAGGCTAATATTTGGAACAGTCGTTTGAGTAAAGCTAATATTCTTCTTCTTCTTCTCCTACTTCTACTTCTACTTCCACTTCTATAATAATACAATGGTGCTATTATAACTCTGACGAGTTTTATGGCCGAGCTTCTCTCCCAATACGAGGTGTGCTCCTTTTAGTTTTTCCTACTAATTGGGTGGACCTACAGTTTTATGCCGGCTCCGAACGGCGAATGCAATTTTTGGAGAAGCTTTTTCATGGCAGAAATACTCTCGGAGGGTATGCCGCCCTGCTGCTCTTAAAAAACCCAATAATTGGATTTTTACTAATTAGAAAAATTGTTTTGGTGTTTTTCTCGGACCGTGGTTTGAGCCCGAGACCTCTGGCATAGCAGGCGAGCACTCTAGCAACTGCACCACAGCGGCCACCTCCACTTCTACTTCTACTTCTACTTCTACTTCTTCTTATTCTTCTTCTTCTTCTTCCGCTTCTTCTTCTTCTTCATCTTCGGGATAGTTATCTTAATGCATAAATTGCACGCTGCATTCGCCAGAAGAATGTCCTGTTTTTATTTAGACTAGTATCGCCGGTGCTCGAAATTCGACCATGCAATTTATTTTTTTAACTTTGTATTGGTACAAAAATTATTCCTTTTAGCGGATATAAGCAACACTTTCCAAATTCCAGTTGTACCGCAACATTGATTTGCCCTTTTGATCACGGTCCGACGCGAAATCATGGTCAAAATCAAAGCAGATCTAGGAAGGTAGGCCCGGTGGCGAATTCAGAAATTTCCCATGTATTTTGTTATTGTAATTGGTAGAGTGTAATGTCAAAATGATATTTCGCCGTGGTCAAAATCTGAATTCGCTTGGGGCTCGTCCATTCCTATTGGCCATGATGTGAATTCGCTTTGATTTTGACATTACACTCTAGCTTTGTAAATAAAAAAGAAGTCTTTCAATTCGCCGCCAAGCCTACCTGTTAGATATGCCTTGGTCAAAATTAATATTACTCAGTGTGCTCTCCCGCCCTCTCTCTCATTTTTCGCTTTAATGTAAAAGCAATAGGAGATATTTGACCGCGTTGATTTTGATCTGAGCGTAAACTGGGCCAATGCATATAAAATAGAGAGAGCGCTTTTAAATTAAAGCGACTCTTCAACTGTGTGTATTTCTCTTAACTAAAAATTTTATTTATTAATTATAAACAAATTGAATAATTTATAGAAAAAACTATATGCCTATGCACTGCTCCTCACTCATACGAACACATCCATATCAATTTTATGTGGATATGAGTATGTTAAATGTGCTAAACAGCCTGGCAATTGTTTGTATGGGAAAAATGTTACCCTATTAATATATAGATACGTTGATCGAGAACTGAGTTATCGATAAAAATATGGTGCCAAAAGATCTTGAAATTTTGCACAGAAAATGGCTTTAATTACCTTTTTCAGCAAAGATTTTTGATTCCTATATTTACTACATTTGTAAAATATAAAAAAATCCTAAGCAGCTGAGCAGGCTCAATAGATCACCTTGCTAGAAATTATAAAATAAATGCACCATAATAAAAATATCGCTGATCAAAGAGAGAAAAACAAAAGGTGGATTATAAAAAAAGAAGTGCAATTTTCTTTTAGCAAATCTGATTTCTCGACTTTGCACAATTTGCTGCAAAAATAACACACACAATAAAGTCGTTAGAGAAAGAAGAAGAATCGGAGAAAAAACAGCAAATAACACACAACCCATTGTCAACACTTGATTATGATTGTATGCCAATTTCAGTGCAAGGCTCATAAATATTTATGGACAAAAACAAAAAAAAAAAAAAATGTTGGCACGCGCAAAAAACTACAACAATACAAGCATACATACATATCTACATTTGTACTTTGCCGAATACAACAACAACATGCTAGCGCTTATTTTTTCGAAAGTAATTGAAGTAGAAAAACTAGCAAATTTAGTAAAAAGGAGGAAAAAATACAAAAAAAATTAAAGCGTGAATAACGAGTATTCATGAACATTGATGTGTAAACAGTTTCGAAATCGGATATTTATTCCCTTTTCCTTATTCATTTTTTCCTGGTTTTCTATGGATTAAAATGCGACTATCGTTTTTGTAATTTTTAGTTGTCATTGTGACTGCTACTATTTGGTTGTTTTTGTTTGTTTTGGTTTTTAAATTTTGATTTTTTATTATTATTATTTTTGTTTTGTATTACTCAGAAACATGCAAGATCATCAGAGTCCACGTTTGACCCATATTTGGAGACCCGGCCTAGGAATCATAAAGAGTAGAGCTCCGTGTAGAAGTCCTGCTCAACACTTTTCATTTGATACCAATATTGCTCAGAAATATTCCGGGTTAATCCGGGGTCACATTTTGACCCATATTTGGGGACCCAATCTAGGTCTCATAAAATGAATAGAGCTCTATGTGAAAGCCCTGCTCAACACCTTTTATTTAATACCAATATTGCTCAGAAACATTCAAGGATCATCCGGTCCTCATTCTGGCCCATATCTCGGGACCCGACCTAGACATCATAAAGAATAGACATCCATGTAGTATCCCTGCTCAACACCTTTCATTTCATACCAATATTGCTCAGAAACATTCAAGGATCATCCAGGTCCTCGTATTTCCCCATATGTCGGGACCCGACATAGGAATCATAAAGAGTAGAGCTCCGTGTAGAAGATCTGCTCAAAACCTTTCATTTGATACCAATATTGCTCAGAAACATTCCAGGATCATCAGGGTCATCGTTTTGACCAATATCTCGGGACCCGACATAGGAATCATAAAGAGTAGAGCTCCGTATAGAATCCCTGCTCAGAACCTTTCATTTCATACCAATTTTGCTCAGAAACATTCAAGGATCATCCGGGTCCTCGTTTTGACCCATATCTGGAGACCCGGCATAGGGGTCACAATTAAAAGAGATTCATATCGAAGTCCTGCTCAAAACCTTTCATTTGATACCAATATTGCTCAGAAAATTAGATAGGTAGATGTAGGTATGCATATCCATACATTTGCATCCATGTTCAAACAGGTTGGCCCTTTTTATTTTGCCTATTTGTCGCATTGTTGCAGAAAACAAAAACAACAACAACTTCGCTTCGCTTCGTTGCTGTTGTTGCTAATATTTGCATTTGCACGACTATGCATGCAAGCATTTGTAAGTACATGCCTAGCTACCTTCCTACCACTGACAATGCCAAGGTAATTTACGGTTTACGCATTTACATGTTTACTCGTTTACGCATTTACATGTTTACGCGTATACTTTACCTGTTTTTCGAAATTACTCGTAGCTACAGCAAAGATGTTTACACATCAAAAATAAAACACAGAAACTATGCATAAAAGTAAATAGGAAATACAAATACAGATACAACATACAACACACAAAATACTTACACTAGATCTTGTAGTAAAATAAACTTTTCTCTTCACTTACTTACTTCATTTCCGCACACAATATTTGTTAAGTAAGCGAAATAGATATAGAAAAAACACAAGGAAAAACAAGAAAACACAAAAACAAAAAAAAACAAAAAACACACAATAACAACAAAACACTTTTTGTTTACTTTGGCCCTAAATTTATTGCTTACTAACATCCTTCCTCCTAGAAAACTCGAATCTTGCCTTGTATTTGCAGAGAAAGAAAGTAGAAAAGAAAGAAAGTGCACTGAAGCATGGACTGCGAGCGCTGTTTCTTTCTCCTGTTGCTCATAAAAGCATGTAAGTGTGGTTGTGATATTTTTTTATAAGTAGTGTGCCGATTTCATCTCTTTTATGCTGCCTTTTTGCCTCTTTTTACTGCTTTTATGCCTTTTTGCTGCTGCCACTGCTTTATGTTTTCTTCTGCTGCCAACAGGCCCGACGAGAGGGGGGGGGGGGGCTGAGGGGGTCAATTGCCCCGGGCCCGGGCTTTAGAGGGCCCGGGAATCTCAAAATGATATCCAAGTTTTTGCTACAGAAAATAAACAAACAACACCTTTAATCGCCTTTCGTAGATAGCAATCATTTTAAATTTCAACAAATTTTATAAATCTCTTAACGTGTCTGCATCCCACTTAAGGAATTGTTGGTTTTTGGCGTCGACTTTGCAGCATAAATTTGAATTCGTTTTCTGTTGCAACAGAAAAATTCGGTATGATGCAAATTCTTATACAGCGATATGGGTATTTCCTGGGCGTTTCGGACGCTATGTTCGCACGATTTTTTGAACTTTTGAGGCAGAAATATCGCGAAATATTGTATCGTTTTATGATAAAAGGAAAGATTTAGGTCACAGCTGATGACTAAAGTATGTTACCGACAGAAATTTAGGTTAATGCCTCTGTGTAAGCCATTTAAACTGCGTTCCGGACGCTACAAAAACACGTCCATATTTTAAAAGTACACTGAGAGAAAAAAATATATGGAGGGGTCAAAGAAATTGTTTACCTATTTTGAACACTACTTTCTTTGTTTTGAGTAAATTTTCCTTAAAACATGTTAAAAGGTTTATAAAATATTGTTGTTGGTTGTGCGTTACCATGGTTTCATATACTTGTTTTGAAAAAATTCATGCATTAAAATAATGAAAAATTCTTTAAGCGCCATTCCATTCCCAACTTTCCTTGTTTTGAAGACTTGATTTCTATAATTTTGAGAAATAAAATTCCCATACAAATCCCCATGGCAACGGATTTGTTTGAATGTTTTTTTATGTTTTTTCCACATTTTTGAGAAATTTACACAAAACAAAGAAAATTTTGTATTGGGACGCGTGTTCAAAATAAGGAAAATTATGTCTTTGATCGAGATAAATTTTTTTTTTGAGTGTAGCTAAAACAGAGGCATTAAACTAAATTTCTGTCGCTAACATACTTTAATCATTATCCGTGGCGTAAATCTTTCCCTTTATCATAAAACTATACAATATTTCGCGATATTTCTGCCTCAAGAGTTCAAAAAATCGTGCGAACATACCGTCCGGAACGCCCAGGAAATGCTCATATACATATGTACATGTATGTATGTATGTAAACAGCGATACGCCGAAAACAAACAAAGCTTGCGAAGCTAAAATTTGCTTTGGTGCTTCGTACAGTTGAATTCGATTGCTGTTTCACTAAAGCGTTCAGCAGAATCAGTCTTTTGATATACTAAATTATTACCAACAAATATTTGTATTCCAATTTAAAGAAATTTATTTCATACAAATAAAGCAATATGTATTTAAACAGAATTCATTCAGACCTATGGTCCCTTGGACAATATTACTCAGTATGACCCATGGATTCGGAAACTGGATGTGCCTTTTAACAATACATTTGACCCACCCTAATATGTATATTTCTATGTAAACATATTTACTTGATCTGTATTAATGTATAGATAAATTAAAGTTCGTAACTATATATTCATTGAATTTTGATTTTGAGAATTTGTTCATTTAGTATAGGGGCCCGTAGTTATTTTGACCCCGGGCCCGGATTTTCTCTCGGCGGCCCTGGCTGCCAAGCCAGTTTCTGCGAGAAAGAAGAGTTTTTTCTTTCTTCAACGCCCGTATTGTTGTCAACACTTTTTTGTGTGTGTTTTTTAATTCACTTTATAAAATACTTAGTGTTGCAAAAGCGGTGACCCAAGCACTCCAGGCAGCAGCATTAAATCATTTACTAGAATTGTTTTTGTTGTGTATAGGCTGCACTTTTTTTGCTGCTTCGCCAAGTGAATAACTAAATGCGAAGTAGAGAATATGCTCTTGCGATGTCATGGTGTTTGAAAAAAAAACTCTAGATTTTTGTGGCTTTTGCGTCACCATCTACGTATGTATATGTAATAATAACTATGTATATGTGTATGACCATAAAACGAGAACAAGACCGTAAAAAATTTTCATTGTCATTGTCTGCATGTGGAATGCTTTTAATCTTAACTAAAGTTGCAAGATCTGTAAACTAAAGCATCGACATTTTTTGTGATGTTTTAATAACCAGATTATTTACTAAGAGACATACATGCATATGTACGTACATATGTATCTACCTGGAAATGGCAGTTAACATGAACCATTTCTAGAGCAACGAATATGTACAGGAGTTCCATGTACTGTATTCGACACGACATGTCTGATTATTTCCAGGTGCAGTACGCTCAATGAACAACTGGGCTTAAGGCTTGCAGCTGCAAGTTCGACTAATAGTAACAACGTGACCACGACGGAGGCAGAGGCAGAGCATGGTATTCAAACCACCTTCAAACGGTAGCTTGACGGTAGTACCGGAGGATTCGGTATGCTGAAAGTAGGATGTTTAGTGCAGCTTAGATTACCACACTGATAAGGTATAAGCTTTCAATGCTTCCTTCTCGTAAAAAAAAATCTGGAAATGGTAGCCTAAGTTGTGTGAGTGAGTAAAACTCCGTATAGGATCTATAGAAGAAAAATAGCTTTGAAATTACCTTGTATATATAGTAGGTAAATCTTTCATCTAGAGTAAGAGTTATTGTGACTCGTATTCTGTAATATGTATTGCAAAAGATTTGCAGATAGATACATATAAACAAATAATCATAAAAAATTAAAGGCGAATTTTCCAAGTGCTACTAAACTTAAAAAAAAAACAAGCCACAACTTGAATTTGTTCAAGTTTGAAGTTTTTTGCTCTGCATTTTTTTCTTTTCCATGCAGTTATGTTATTTTCATGTACTGCAAAATATTAGTATTTTACTTTATGAAGCACTTTTTCTGCTTTACTATTTCTATGCCTTGCAAATGACAAGCTGGTGGCGTTTTTTTTTACAAGCTTTTATTTAACTTCACTTTTTGTATGTATGTCGTGGAATTTTGCAACGAACATTTAAGATACTTCTAGTTGAGCTAGGTACTTGAAATTTGGAACATAGTTCAGGACCCGAAGACAATGCAATGTGAAATAAAAAAAAATTCGATAGATGGCGCTGGTGTCGAGATATTTGTAAAATTCGTATTTACCGACCGAATTTGTTCATATTCGGTATATATATTGCCTATGAGAAAGTAAATACATCCGAGGAAAAAAATCGCCGCTAGGTGGCGCTGGTGTCAAGATATTTGTAAAATTCGTATTTACCGACCGAATTTGTTCATATTCGGTATATATATTGCCTATGAGAAAGTAAATACATCTGTGGAAAAAAATCGCCGCTAGGTGGCGCTGGTGTCAAGATATTTGTAAAATTCGTATTTACCGACCGAATTTGTTCATATTCGGTATATATATTGCCTATGAGAAAGTAAATACATCCGAGGAAAAAAATCGCCGCTAGGTGGCGCTGGTGTCAAGATATTTGTAAAATTCGTATTTACCGACCGAATTTGTTCATATTCGGTATATATATTGCCTATGAGAAAGTAAATATATCCGTGGAAATAAATTGCCGCTAGGTGGCGCTAGTGTCAAGATATTTAGAAAATTAGTATTTATGAACCAGATTTGTTCCTATTTTGAACACGTATTACGAAGTAATCTATTCACAAAAGAGTATAGTAAAACCAGATATTAGATGTAATATGCATTGTAAAACTAAAAAGGCAAAAATAAAACAAAGTAAAAAAATTTTTTTAAAAAAGCTTTTATTTAATATTAATATAACAATTTACTAAAAAGGAAAAAAATAATTTTTTTATATTTTTGAACAAGATTTATATTAGTCCTTAGTTCATTTGGATCTTAATTTCAATCTAAACATACATTTAACGTATTTCTTCAAAGCATTTCTGTATATGTATCAACATAAATAAAAGCGCGGGTACTCATTACATATTCATGTTATAAAACCGTATTGGCGAAATGGAAGGAAGCGATAAAAACTTTAAATTCCAATTACGTAAGATATGCATTACGTAAAGAGCACCCGCGCTTTTATTTATGTTGATACATATACAGAAATGCTTTGAAGAAATACGTTAAATGTATGTTTAGATTGAAATTAAGATCCAAATGAACTAAGGACTAATATAAATCTTGTTCAAAAATATAAAAAAATTATTTTTTTCCTTTTTAGTAAATTGTTATATTAATATTAAATAAAAGCTTTTTTAAAAAAATTTTTTTACTTTGTTTTATTTGAGTATTAGCATGCAAATAAAAGTTTACTATGAAAAATTGGTCATAAAACATTAAAATGTATAAGTAGATATAAATATAAATAAAAGTATATAAAAGAACATACTTAAAAAGACTCATTTCATGCATCAGTAAGCATTTCTTTAAGTATTAGCACCAGAGCCCATAATAATCATTATCGTTATATCTTCAGTGAAAAAAAAAAATCAAATACTTGTAAACATCGTAGAAGAGTATTGAGTTTGTGTGTGTGCATGTCTGAAAGAGCACTATCCGAATCCACTATGATCGAAAAATTTTAAGCGATATCCATAAAAATCAAAAATAATCATTATTTTTTGAGTTTTATTTTTTTTGATCAAAAATAAAACTTATACCTTGAGTGATATATTTATCGCTCAGAAATAATCATTATTTTTTGAGTTTTATTTTTTTGCTTTGGTCGAAATACTCAAATTTTCTCTAAAGTGCTCTGCAACATAATTACTAAAAAATTCCAATCGATATGACTTCGTGAATGAGTGATATTTTTGATCGAAAAAAATAAAACTCACACAATAATGATTATTTTTGAACGATAAATATATCACTCAGGGAATAAGTGTTATTTCTGATCAAAAAAAATAAAACTCAAAAGTAATAATAATTTTTGATGAAATATAAAAAAAACTCAACATATAATGATTAAATGGCGATTTTTATTATAAAACTCATAATGATTACGGTCCCTGATTAGCACCAAAAAGAGTTAAGTAAAATATCTACTCCTTTTTGTTGGTTTGTTTGTTTGTTTGGAAAATCGTACCTTTCAAATTTGTCTCAGTCTCTTACTCAAACCATCTTTTATAACGTAATCGAGCAACATCAACGATCACAAAGGCACTTCTGGCAACACTGTATCAATATGTTATGTTAAACAAAGCTGTCAGAAGACACTGAGAAGCATGTCAAATTATGTTCCTTTATATACCTAGATTTTAACGAGCAGCCAAGTGAACTTAATTACATATTAGTTAGTTCATAAATAACAACAACAACAACAAAAAACAAAATAAAAAGGTAAACAGTGAACAAAATGACGTGTACCTATTAAGTTATGCACACGCAATGGCAAAACGGAATGTGTTACATAAACGGATGCGTAGTCCGGTAACGGATATGGAAATGTAGTTGTACTATGTGAAATTTTGCTGAAAATAATTGAAATTGTAAAATGATGCTGCGTTGACGCTTGCGTGCCGCTTGCAGATGTACACATGTAGCAATAGCAATAGTATTATATATGAATATATGTATATACTTATGGAAATACATACGTTACTGCAATATACCTACAGTTTTGCACACAATAATAGCAACAAAATATCAATTCAAGCTCAAGCAGATGTATGTTCATCGTGTTGATCAAAATAAGCGTGATGTCTCATATGAATCGCTCAGCATAGTAATATGTACTACCTTCAAGCCGTTAAAACACTAAGCAGCATGCCAAGCAACATGTTGATAGCAACATTTTTTAGACAACCAATATTGCATCAAAATTTAAGAACTAAAGCCTAGTACTAAAGTTCACAGCCGTGAAATCTCGCCAGCAACATGCATTTATTTTGTCGTGAAATGTTTCAAGAAAATTTTTTTGTCAAATGAGAATAAATGCCAAAACGAAAACTGAGCAAATATAAAAAGAAAAAATTTGGAGCATCGCCTCAGAACCAACTTTCAAATTTTGGACAATACAAAATTTTTATACAATAGGTCCGTTTATTATTAGCTAGTTATGAATAGTTAGCCAAGTTTCGGCTGGCAAATCGTTTCTTGAGTCAAAAAAATAGCAGAAGAGAGCCATTGACAGCTCCAAATTTCAGCTAGTAAAATTTTCCCTAGCTGAAATTATTTGTTGCCAGAGTAAGAAACAGCTGTTGAAAAAATAAACAAACAAATACTTTTGATTTTATTACTTTTGAAATTTTCTGAATTTTTCAAATAGAAATAAAGAAATTTAAATGTTTTTTTACAAAAAATAACCATTAACAGTCAAAAATAACATTCAAATTACTAATCGCTAATTTTTACTATTATTCCGTTTCTTGATTTTCTGTTCGTTTCGCTCTTTATGATCGCAATTCTTTCCGTTCTGCTCAGTTGACAGCTAGCTGCTAGTTTAATAAGAAACAAACCTAATATATAACTTTGCACTCGAAAATAAATGGCATTGTATATTTAATTTGGCGTGAAAAAATGTTGCTGGCATGCTGTTGCTAGCATGTTGCGCAACGTTTTCACGGCACGGAACTCAGTACAACTTTGTCGTGAAATATCTGTGAAATTTCACACATGTTTCACAACCAGTTTTTTTGTATGAATTTTGACAGCAGTTTCACGTGAAACTCGAACTCAGTACTTTGCTTAACCAATAGCCTGTTATAGGCCAAATTTCACGTGTGTAAAGCTAAACTAAGCGAAAAGTGCATAAAAATTCTGAAATGTATTTCAGACTTTGTTTCAAATAAATAATTGTGTACTACTGAGACTCTCACTTTTCCAGTCACCGCTGTAACGCACAAAATTGCATGAAAGAAATATCATGTTCAATATTACGTTCATTATTTACTTAAACATTTTCCCACAAATTTATATGTATGTACATTGTCTTGGTTACCAGCCGATTGCTGACTACATGAAAACCAATGGCACGCAACATCAGCGGTAGCTGTCACTGCCGATTGCTTTTGTCATAATTTCATGTTTTGACATGAATAACTGAACATTTTTCGATATCTGGTTTTTTTTTTATCATAGACCGGTACGCAGAACATATTTCTAGCGATTGCTAAAACACAAAAAAAAACTCCAATCCGTGTCTCTCTTGACTGCAAAATAGCCATTATACGTGGCCTTTTGCCATATCATTGCTTGTAAGGAAAAGCGTTTTTTGGCTCTCCTAAAAATTTTGGAATTTTGAGTTATGTCACTTTATGATTTAGATTGCGATATATACCTATATTTCTCTCACGCACATCCTCTTCTGTCTCCTTCTTTGTCCCTTTTTAGCCCTCGATCTCACATGATCTCCGCATGCTTTCTTTACCAGCTGACATACGACATATTTTTTCCTGAACACCTGCTGTTCCTTTGCGTGCTGGGTTTTAATTGACCACTTCGACGTCGCGCCATTGAATACATAAACAAACAAACCAAAAAAAAAACGCAGAGTTTATTATTCTGCTGAAAATATGCCTTGTTTTGTTCAGCGTGCCGCCACAGCTTGTCATCAAGCGAAAACAATAACGTCAGCTGCAGCAGTTGGGCCAACAACAAAAGGAGTTGTTAATATTTTGGGAATGTACATTAAGGTGGTCCCATTGTGGTGGTCCCAATTGTATATCATATCATCGGTCCCCTGCCAGAAACACGAATGTGAAAATTTTTTTAAGCACGATGTCTGCTCTTTATCGGGTATATATTGATGTAATTACAATTTATATTTGTATAAATTCTTGTGTAAACATATATACATAATATGTACTTGTATGTACATAAGCATATATACAAATATTAATTGCTATTATATCAATATATACCCGCTAAAGAGCAGACATCGCACTTAAAAAATTTTCACATTCGTGTTTCTGGCAGGAGACCGACAATATATCGTGAACCTTACCCACTAGGTCGATGCTAATATACATAGTCGAAGATATCACAAATAAATTTTTGTTCCGATCGGAGATGGTTAAAGGGTGTCGTACAGGGGCCAAAGTTCATATACCGTCTCCAATCGAGCCCAATATTTAAATTTGGTATCCTTGAGTACAGTACTATCGATTTTGGGCATTAGATATAGAAAATTTTTTTGGAATTGTTTGGTCCTTGCTTTGGTCTGAACTTTCAGCCCTTTGCGACACCCTTTAACCATCTCCGATCGGTACCAAAATTTATATGTGATATCTTTCACTGTGCGGTTACCGATCTAGGGGGTGAGACCGAAGAAAATAGCAAGTTTGATTTTAAGGACCACCCTAATGTACATATATCGAATATGTAGAATGTACCTATGTATATTGGCTGGAAAAGGTTGCCCTTTAAAATTCTTATGTAAAATTTTAGAACTCAATCTATAAAGATCGCAGATCATTAGCTAAATAAACAAAAAAAAAACCAATTCACTTCAGTTATTTCATCGCATAAATTTGAATTTCAATTTCATAACATCCTCGTTATATTAAAAAAAAATGCCCTTTTTTACTTTTGCTCGCCAGCGCATTGCAGCTTTTAAAATTGAAATTGATTCTCAAGCACGAGAAAAATTGAAAATACAGACATACATACATATATGTACATGAATATGTCACATATATTTGTTCATTTTACTGCATGCGTCCACGTTTGCAAGACAGTCGAAGAGAAAAACAGACATTACCCTGCAAACAAGCCGAGTACTCCATGCACGCGTGTATAGAGTACTCGCTATGGACCAACCGAGTACTCCTCAACCTGCCACATTTCATATAAAAAATATGGTCCATTTAACATGGCAATGTCCTAGGCAGGGATCACATACTCCGATTTCCGCATGACACCCGAGTAATCCAAGGAGTACCTACATAGGAGTAATCCATGGAGTACCTACATGGGAGTAATTCATGGAGTAGGTACTAAAATTTATGAAATTTAATTATCTCTGAACAGATTTGAACTACTGTCAATTCAATTTGATTATTAGCATTACATACATATATAAGTAAGCCTTTCTTTAATAAAAATAAAATAATAAAATTTTTCTAGCGCAATCACCAACATGTGTCGCGTTCAATGTCTTTTTATTACTAAATCGTGCACGTTGAAACGAGCATGCATATGTACATACATACATACATACACATACAAATGTACGCACTTGCTTCGTCGTTATCGCGATATACATACATACATTCGGTTTTCGTAGCAATGTTCGGCTAACTATGAGCCGATGCAGATAAACGATCACTTTGAAAGTACTCCTACCTACCACAAAATGGATCATATAACCCTATGATTTTTACAGGGTACTTGCGATTTGTGACAAACATACAAACACGCACGGCAACACAGCAGCGCTTCGGCTATTGAGGCTTGCACTTCAGCATTTTGGTCAAATGCAATGCTTAGTTACTGCTGCTCAGGGTTGCGTGATTTTGATTTGACTGAATCACTAATCAAAAATATTTTCTGATTCTTGATTTAAAATATTTTCAAATCAAAGATAATTTTTATTTGTGATTCGTTTCAAAAAAGAATCAGAAATACCCTTTGATTCGTGATTCAAACTATTTTCAAATCAAAGATAAATTTTATTTGTGATTCGTTTCAAAAAAGAATCAGAAATACCCTTTGATTCGTGATTCAAACTATTTTCAAATCAAAGATAAAATTGATTTGTGATTCATTTCTTAAAAGAATCAAAAATCTTTTTTGATTCTTGATTCAAACTTGATTTCGAATCAAGATTCTTAACAAATTTTTGATTCGAATCAAATTTTTGATTCGAATAAAATTTTTGATTCGAATAAAATTTTTGATTCGAATCAAATTTTTGATTCGAATAAAATTTTTGATTCGAATCAAATATTTGATTCGAATAAAATTTTTGATTCGAATCAAACTTTTGATTCGAATCAAAAAATTATTTTGAATCAAAACTTTATTTCAAATAAGAAAATACTTAGTACGTGATCCCACCACCCCCGCGAGTTGAAATGCAAAAAATCTAAAATTTCAACAAACGTCTACGTTGTATGGGAGGAAATGCAAGCAGATTTTCGCAGTTGCTTAGCCAAGCATTTGTGCATATATATGTATGTATATACTTACATACATATATGTAGGTATATAACGAATAAATGAATGAAAGGATGAATGAATTATGGTTAGGTGTATGCATACAAAGAGTGGTTTCGATATGTAAATATGTATGTGCATACGTTAGGCTGGGTCAATTTTCTAAGCCATACTGTTCGTAGAAAAATCGGATTCTGCATTAAATTCTATGAAAAATGTGTTCTAGAGCATGCCTCTAATATCAATTTCGAGCTTGCCCATTTTCGATTGAAGTTTACTAGGTATGTAGAATTGTTTTAAGCATAGTAACCCATATACTTTTAAATTCAACCAGTGGTTTTAAATTTATCTCTTTACATTCTTTTTCATTGTTACTTAAACGACTTTTAATAATGCATGTATATAAGAGTTTGATTTCGTTGTTGTGGTTTTGTTGAAAAACGAAAATATTAAAAACAACTCCCATTCGTTTTTTTGTTTCTTAACCCTCTCAACATTAGCTTAAAATTTAGGGGAGACTTTTATAACTTTTTTTTCGCATGGGGACCAACACTTACCTCCTGACTTCATTTCCATATAAAATACAGATGTAATCTAACACATACATATGTACATACTTACATATATATGATGTATGTACATATGTACTTACCCCTTAATATGTAAATGAATATACATACATATGTAAATTTCTCTTATACATATCCACACACATGTACTTACTTATGTACTTATATTTTATATATTTTACATACATTGAATGAACCCAAAAAAAGAATAAAATAACAGAATTTAAAAATAAATAATAATAATGCATTTACCCAAAATGATCTCGTACTAAAAGTATCTTTTACTTGAAATACATATATTTTGGATTCACTATAGGTACATACATATGCATATTTTAAACCCGTTCAAATTAAACGAAAGTGGTTTGTTGTGTTGCTTTACGAACAGCAATTCAATCAGTGAATTTATTGGTAAAATTGATTCTTATTTACCTATACACAAAATTTCTTATGTACTACTTATTTACTATAATACATGTACATATATCTACTCTAATTCTTACTTCTATGGAGATATGTACATACATATGTACATTAAGCCGTATCACGAAAAAAAGTTTTGCGTGTGTCAGTTTTATTTGAAAACTTATGTCGAAAAAATATTTTTGGTGTAAAAATTTTTTTTTTAGGCCCGCGTTAAAAACAGCTAAATCGCGTTTTTTGTAATAACTTCCTTATTTGATGTCGGATCTCTATGATCTTAATGTCGCAGAAAAGGTCTCGCTCAGCACTATATTTGGCCCATATAAAGTTTCGACCTCAAAGGTTGTTCTGAGTTTTACCTTTAAAAATTTTGGAGTTACTATCCCTAGATTTTTTTTATTTTTATCACAAATGCAAAGCTCTCAAAAAACCATGAGGATTCCACTAAAAAAGGTGTAGCCTTTATTTACAAACAAAAAAGTTATACCGTTTTAAAATAAGGGAACTCGTGTTTTTTGAAAAATTATCCCAAGTTCTTATTTATATGAGGCAGTAACGCCATATAGTATGAGGTTTTGATTAAAAAGTATTCTAAGTCCTCGCTTGACTTGAGAATGTTGCGATGGAACAGCTACCAATACTGGACACATAATATACAAAAAATTATTGATGATTAGACTATTCGTGCTGGTCAACGTTATTTATATTGAATGATAATGGCTGTAGTGAAGATTTGGCAAGTATTCAAGTGGGACCTTTAAGCACAGCGCGCTGGCTTACAAAGGCTTCACGATTTCTGCATCCATGCGTATCGTAAAATCATCCAAGTTATTTAGAAAAACTGCTAGAGTTCGTTGTAAAATTATACGCGCCTAAAGAGACAACGGAAGTCTAAATGTGTTATCAATACTTGCGCTGGGTGCGTCGTCTGCCCCTAGAAATGCAGCCAACAATTGCAAACAACGCACTTTACTTTAGTTACTCATACGCCCCCCTCCATCGGATCGCTTTGTATGTGAAAACTGAAAATTCTTTTTTAAATATCTCGAAAATGGGAGCTAATCCGCATTTTCTAAAAACGCCATCGTAATTTGGAGCCAAAAATTAAGCTGACGTGTTTCGCCGTTTCTCTGTGGTATTTTTGCCTCCCTACTGTGTAATTTTTTATAAAAAAACATGTGTTTCATTTTACAACGTTATAACTTTTTTGTTTGTGAATAAAGGCTACAACTTTTTTAGTGGAATCCTCATGGTTATTTGAGAGCTTTGTATTAGTGATAAAAATAAAAAAATCTAGGGATAGTAACTCCAAAATTTTTAAAGGTAAAACTCAGAACAACCTTTGAGGTCGAAACTTTATATGGGCCAAATATAGTGCTCGGGGAGACCTTTTCAGCGACATTAAGATGATAGAGATCCGACATCAAATAAGGAAGTTATTACAAAAAACGCGATTTAGCTGTTTTTAACGCGGGCCAAAAAAAAAAATTTTTACACCAAAACTATTTTTTCGACATTAGTGTTCAAATAAAACTGACACACACTAAACTTTTTTTTTGTCCATATAACGTGATACGGCTTAATGTACATACCCTGTAAGACAGGAATGATGGAAACTCCAACACATTCTCAGCAAACACTAACACATATAGCAGTGATAGTCATTTGATACATCATTTGGAGAACACATTCATCACATTTTTCATACCGTCCATATAAAAATGATGGAAACTTGTAGGCAGTGTGTGACAGAAATTTCCATCAAACGTGCACCTCAAATGATATATCAAATGACTATCACTGTGTTATAGGGTATATACATACATATGTATGTATGCATATGCACCCAAGTGCCCCCTGCAAAAAAGCCGAGTACTCCATGCACGCTTGTATAGAGTACTCGCTATGGACCAACCGAGTACTCCTCAACCTGCCACATTTCATATAAAAAATATGGTCCATTTAACATTGCGATGTCCCAGGCAGGGATCACATACTCCCATTTCCGCATGACACCCGAGTAATCCAATGATTACCCACATGGGATTAATTTACGGAGTAGGTACTAAAATTAATGAAATTTAATAATCTCTGAACAGTTTTGAAAGACTGCCAATTCAATTTACATACATTCATAAGTAAGCTTTTCTTTAGTTAAAATAAAATATTAAAATTTTTCTAGCGCAATCACCAGCATTTTTTGTGTCGCGTAATTTTTTCGATACATCGAACATCGATGTATCGATGTTGGTCCTCAAAATTTGCATTCCTACCCTTTATTACTGAATCGTGCACGTTCAAACGAGCATGCATATGTACATACATACATACATACAAATGTATGCACTTGCTTCGTCGTTATCGCTATATATGTACATACATTTCGTTTTCGTAGCAATGTTCGGCTAACTACGAGCCGATGCAGATAAACAAGTCGCTCGCTTGGGTCTATGTTTATGATCACTTTGAAAGTACTCCTACCTACCGCAAAATGGATCATATAATCCTATGATTTTTACAGGGCCTATGCACATACATACATATGTATGTATGTACGTACGGCGTAGCACAAACGTAAATACGACAGTCAGAAATATGTATATATGTACATACATACATACACATATACAAATTTGGCGTCAGCATACAATTTGGCTGTTGTTGCACTTTTGGTGCATTTTATACATTTTTGTGTTTTAAGTTACCGAGAAGGTACTTGAATAATTCTGATATTAGCTACAGTATTTTTGATTCTAAATAAATTTTTGATTCGAATAAAATTTTTGATTCGAATAAAATTTTTGATTCGAATCAAATTTTTGATTCGAATCAAAAATATATTTTGAATCAAGATTCGTAATAAATTTTTGATTCGAATCAAATTTTTGATTCGAATCAAATTTTTGATTCGAATCAAAGATATTTTTTGAATCAAGAATCAAAAAAGATTTTTGATTCTTTTGAGAAATGAATCACAAATCAAATTTATCTTTGATTTGAAAATGGTTTCAATCACGAATCAAAGGGTATTTTTGATTCTTTTTTGAAACGAATCACAAATAAAAATTATCTTTGATTTGAAAATGGTTTGAATCACGAATCAAAGGGTATTTTTGATTCTTTTGAGAAATGAATCACAAATAAAAATTATCTTTTATTTGAAAATAGTTTGAATCACGAATCAAGTTGATTCTTTATTTGAAAGTTGATTTAAAATCAAAATTGATTCGAATCACGCAACGCTGCTGCTGCTCTGGTCTCAGGAGTTGTGCTTCGTGCACGATATTTTCTTACACATATTTTCTTACACAAAAGTAGCATAAAAAGTTAAAAGCATTATATTTTTTTTCTACATTGTTTGCATGAAGGAACTACGAAGGAGAATGCAGGCGATCAGCTGACTTCTTCCTCAATCTTCATAAACACACGAATACAAACATTTTGTTTTTGTTGACATATGCCACACACACACGCACCCTAGCATTTCCATAGGGGCCGGTTCTGTCAAATTCTTCTACATTCCGGTTTCCATGACACTTCTGGCCCCACTATGTACTCGTGTGAAGGTATGTCGGGATGCGAAAACCTTTATTATTGAACCATGCATTGTTTGCCTTCGTTTTCAAAAACTATTACCAGCAGCATTATCTATGGCTGCGTCGGCATCCCAGCGGCGCTGGCAACATTTGTGTCTATAACTTAATTTTGCTCGCACATACTCACGAGGGAGACAATCAACCAACTGGTTATTTGCATGCATCTCTTTTTTTATTTTTCTGCTTATTCTAAGCACTTTTCTTATTGTTAACTTCTTTTACAACAATTTACAGATATTAAACTATACTCATATGTATGTATATTGCTTGTAATATCGTATTGTAATATCATAATGTTGCTTGTCGAGTCTTTGCAGGACAACATTTTGTTTGAGTGCCACACTTGAATGGACGCACACTGCTTGAAGCAAAGCTTTTTGTTAGTAAATATATGTGTGTGTATGTGTATGTATAAATATATTTCTTTTTTTTCAACTTTTTTCAACTTTCTTCTTCTTTTTTCTTATTACAATCTGCAACAAAATGCATTTTTTCTGTGTCGCAAACGCTTTTGCTTTCTACACTTTGCCACATGCAAGTGTTGCTGTTTCTGCTGCTGCTGGCGTTCACAATTTTTCTAATCTAGTAAAAATGCCTTATAGTGTTATGTGGACAGTTGCTTTACTAGAATATGAACATATGTATCTTTGTGTTGCAGTTAAGTGATTTTTTTTTCAATTTTTCTATCTTTTCCTCATTTCTTTGTCTTGCAACAATATCTACATTGTTTGGTGAATCTAGCGAATCTACGTTATTGCAGCAGCAAGTACATCTACTCAGTCAGCATACATACATACTTGCTGCTCCTCGTGTTAAGTCCCTTTAATGCTCTCTGGCAGTCAAGATAATAATACATATATAGTTGTTGTTTTATGTGGAAATTGTTGCACATTGAATAAATGAAATGTTTTGTATGGTTGCGTTGTTATAAAAGAATTTTATGTTTTCTATTTTTTTATTGTTTTCTGCTAGCACTACCTCCACTTTCTCTATTGCTTCCACTTCTACCTTTTCTTTTTATTATCTGCTGCTTCTTCCATTTTAACGTTTGTTATAACTTACTTTTACAATTTTCTTTTTTTTATATTTATTTAGTGCCATTTTTACAGCATCAACGCTTTAAAAAAATTCTTTTTTTTCAATGAGATTGTGTACTTTAAATTTACTTAAATTAAATTTATAAAACAGTAAATGGTGCGTAAAATTTAGATTTACATTATTTTGCCTTAAGCTATATTTGCAATTGAGATTAATGGCGCAGCGTTCTAAGATTCTTTAAGGGCACATTTTCTTTAACTTTGAAAGACTTGAGAGGACTTCATTTGGTGAGCTTCTACAATGAGAAAGACACTGGCAGATCACAAATTGATTAAGCCAGTAAAGCAGATAGGCAAAGCTCAAAGCCTTTCTATTTACTTAAATGAAAAAGGGAAGATCTTAAGTGGTCCGGCATCTGCAGCTGCTCGGCTTTGAGAGTTGCCAGATGGCGTTCCCTGGGGTCTCTTTTCTAGAAAGCCTATATGAAGTCGCGGATATCGACAGTAAGGACTTGGTAAGCTTCATTAGCGTCCAAAAGTAGTTTAAAAAGAAATAACTAAAAACAATTAAATTCGGTTAAATTAGGTTGCAGTGGCTGCTAGTTTCTACATAGCACACCTAGTCATCGCAGGTCCTATTGTGATAGTACGTGGATCCAAAGACATGCTTACTAAGCATTATATGGCCTATTAATAGTTCAGTCATTGGTACTAGCTCGGAACTGTCGAGTGCTAGTAGACTCTTGGTGTGTCTGTCGCTCCAGTTTGGTCAAAAGAGCCTAGTATAGTTGTAAGTACCTGGAAAATGTCACCTGTCATATGCTTCCTTGAAGTAAGACTCCTTCAGTATGAGCTTACCAACGAGCGCGCGACTTACCTAAACCCTTCCACGACAGTGAAGGTGGAGCGGATGTGTCTACTCTAGCAAATTCGTTTGCCATCTCGTTTCTTGGTATGTTGCAGTGTCCAGGTACCCGTAGAAGGCGAACGACAAACTGCTCAGCCATCTCAATTAGAGATCTGCGGCAATTTTACACTGCTCTGGATTTTCATACGACAGTCCTAAGCGCTTTCAGTGCAGCCTGGCTGTCTTAGAAAATGTAAATGTATATACATTCTTGGCTTTTACTTGCTTTCAAGGACTTAATCGCTTCCTGCATCACCACTACCTTCACCTTGAGGGGGCGAAATGAAAATTTTGCCTCCCTCGGCTAAATAGATTCCTACTCCCACTGTATCATTAAGCTTAGATCCATCAGTGTAGAGGTCACGATAGATTTGTTCGGTACAAGAGGACTTCTGGCTCAATGGTCTTTCTCTGGTCCTAATGACTAAATATGGCCCATTACCTTCCATTGGGGAAGTTTCCTGAATTGTATTGCCCCGAACATGCAGAGCCACCGAGATCAACCGGTAGTATATGAAAAAAATGTCATCCAGTGTCTCTGAAGCGGTAGAACGCAGCACTCAGCTCACGCATATGTGCACTTTTCTGAGCCTTGCAGGTCTATCCACCAGACAACCACCCCATATAATAGTGGACCTATGGAAGGGTTGACAGAAAATCGTTCAACTATACATCATATTGAAATGTTTAAAAGTATAGCTTACCCTTTATACTAAATGAACAAACATAAATATCTACGAGTATGTACAAACATAGTGTTCGTATGCTTGGCTGTATTTTCATTTCGCTCCCAAAATTCCTGCTGCCATGAAATGCGCTATAAATTCCTTTGAAAATATGAACAACAAATCACAAATTGCATTTACTGCGTAATACAGCACAATATACAAAATATGCGTGAGTTCATATATACTTTCATATGAAGTTAATAATAAATAAATTATGAGTAAGACCGCCTGTGCCGCGCCGAAGACTTCATAGGTACATTATATGAATGGGGGAAATTAAATGTATTTGATTTTGAACTAAACTGAGAGAAGATTGTGGAAAACAACCCAGAAGCTTTTTTAAACTGCAAAAGCAATATGAAGACTCGCAAGCGAGAAGCTCAAAGCTGCAACAGTTAGCAGTGTCATGTTCCAAAAATATGTTTGTAAAGCCATTCACAACAGAAAACAACCCTGAACACGCTTCAAGTGAACTAAAGCTTATTTTCTTAGATGAACGGTGAATAGTTATACCATTGTCTGAACCAAGTTATACTAAGGCATACAAAATATATTTTTAAGGTGCATAGTTTTCTGAGCAATTAGAAAGCATGTGAACTCTGTCCAAGGTTTGTCAAAGCACATCAACGGAAGCGAAATCCATCAATACTCAAAGACGAAGAAGAAACGCTTTCCAATTCGCAGTCATCATCAAGGCCGTATTTAGGGGGGGGGGGGCGGGTTGGGTGTTTGAACCCCCCACGAAATTCTGGTAGCTAAATTTTACTTCTATCATATTCAAACTATATGTTAAAAACACTAGTTTACAAATGATTATTTTGAGAAAATACCAAGAATTTTAGGTATAAGGGAGGGCTGGCATGAACCTGCTGAGGTCAAAATCATGATTTATGGTTAGGGTTTTGAGATAACGTAATTTTGGGTTTTTTGGTTACAACTTCAATCAAAAATTCTTTTCGATGAAATTACTAATAACCGCAAACCGTATCTACTCCGTTCGAAAGATAATTAAAGTACGCTTCTAACGACATACCACCTAAAGCTGGACTATGCAATACCAGCCTTCTGTTGGGATAACAAATTCTCCACAAGAATCCCGGAGAGGAGCGAGTGGAAGAACTTGGGGGATCCCGACCCTAATACACTGCACCTTTACACGGACGGCTCTAAATTGAACAATAGAGTTGGAAGTGGGGTTTTCTGCGAAAAGCTTCATCTGAAAGTAAGTTTGCGCCTACCTGATCACTGCAGCGTCTATCAGGCTGAGCTCATAGCCATATGGGAAGCAGCTCGTCGCCTGACAGATCTGCCAGACATAAATTCTATCAAAATCTTCTCTGACAGCCAAGCTGCCATAAAATCCTTACAGAGTAACAATGCTACATCTATAGTTGCAATGAAATGTAGGGAGTCTTTGAACAAACTAGCCGAAAGGTGCGACCTGAACGTCATTTGGGTTCCAGGCCATAGCAACGTTCGGGGCAACTGCATTGCAGATGAGTTGGCAAGGGAGGGCACAAGCTTGCAGGATATCACATCTGCGACATGGGTTGGCCCCCGCTTAACTCATGCAAGCACTGGTTGAGATCTCGCTCCATTGAACAGGCTAACGCTAGATGGGCCAGGGAGTCAACTTGTGTGATTTCTAGGCAAATCTGGCCTAGACTGGATGAGGCTAGGTCTGTATCGGTGCTGCATCTGAATCGGCTCTCTATAGGTCCGCTGGTGGGACTTCTAACAGGCCATTGTCTTATGGGCACTCACGCCTCTCGCATGGGCCTATATAAAAACGACTTCTGCCGCAGCTGCAGGGACGTGGAGGAAATAGAGAGTGTTGAGCACTATCTATGCCACTGCCCCGCACTGTCGCAATCCAGGTACCGCTTTCTCCATAAACACTTTTTCGAGTGCCTGGCGGAGATGGAAAATGCAAGGACACTAGATTTTCTGCGCTTCATGAAACAAACGCGCTGGTTTAGCTTAACGGGCATCTAATCTTATCATACATTCGAATCTAATTTTTCCGGAAAGGTTTGTAAACAGGGATAAGGAAGCTACGGCTCCCGTGTGGTATCACAATGGGCCACCTCGGCCTAAGTGTGTCCCCGCTTTCATGAATTGCGTAGACAGCCACCTCAACCTAACCTAACCTAACCTAACGACATACCACTTATAAATTAAATTATGTTACATATATTTTCTCAAATTTTAGCATATTTCCTTATAACTGCATAAAGTCATTGTATGGCTGAAAAGTCATTACTCGGGTTATATTAGTGTCTGAATTATAACATTTTGTGTGTTTTTCGAAAGATCCCATATATGGGATGTGTGAGTTGTTATAGTCCGATTTCACCCATTTTCAATGCTAACTTTTCAAAGTCTATATTTTATTGATTTTTTGCTATTATTGAAAAAGTTTTGTTTTTATTGGGGGTTTTATAAGAAGTTGTAAAATACTGGAAAGTTTTATTCTTTTTAAAAATTATTCTGTTTTATTGCAAATATTTTAAGCAAAATATTAAAAAGATTCGATGAGTACTTTATTTTTTGCAATTTTTTCCAAGTGAAATAAAAAGGATGTTTTATGGTCGAAAAACTCGGCTAGGTGACCCAACTTTATGGAATCGACTTCACAGTTCAAAGGACATTAGAGGGAAATATATAGCTTCCCAAGCAGTGTTTGCCAGCATAACACCAACAGTCTCAAAAATAAGCTGTTGCTGTAAAACACAGATAAAGAGAATTTTAGTTTTAAGTGCGACTTTTTGAAATTGGTTTTTTTTTGTACATTACAATTTCGATTGTGTTCCCATAAATTAAAAAAAAAAAAAA
This sequence comes from Urophora cardui, assembly GCA_960531455.1. Taxonomy (NCBI): domain Eukaryota; kingdom Metazoa; phylum Arthropoda; class Insecta; order Diptera; family Tephritidae; genus Urophora; species Urophora cardui. The sequence goes on from OY482674.1 coordinate 14,930,750, forward strand.
AACAATAACAACAGTGCTGTAAAAACTCGAAATTATGTTTGCCCTTTGCTGTGCTGTAACAAATTTCCACAATACAACAACATTCAACTATAATTTATTGAAACTTAAGGCTGCGCAGTTGCAGTACAGTAGAACTTTTTATTTTTTATACTTCTGCTGCGCTGTTTATTTTTTAATTTTCAAATGAAAATGAAATTCAATAGAAATGAAAAAAAGTTGAAAATAATTTCAAGCTCTACTCAAAAGACTAAAATAATGACATATCTATCAATTTTAAAAATCGGATGTCAAATAACAAAGTTGCAAAAAAAAAAAAAAAACAATTTAGAGTCTCAACATACGCTAAAAATCTTGGGGCGGACTTTTACAGCTGAAAATAGCTGGGTAATCTAACCGAGTTTTTCGTCCATAAAATATTATTATTTTTTCACTTGGATAAAATCACCAAAAAAAAAAAAAAACTATTCATCGCGTTTGCAATAGAAAAGTCTAATTTTTAAATGAATAAAAGTTTCCTGATTTTGAAAAATTCTTATAAAACCCTAATTTGAAAATCAAAAGTTTTGTAAACAAACTTTTCTTCTAAATAGCACTTTAGAAACCAGAATTTTTTTATTGCTTTTATTTAGTGCACGAAGTAGGTTATATATTTTTCTAAAAAAAAAAAAAATCCACAACTATGAAACCCCCACGAAAAAAATTCCTGTCTACGGCACTGGTCATCATTGATGCCATCGAAGTCATTTCCCAGATTCAAACTTTAGCTCTTCTCAGTCTCAGCCACAATTGAATCCATTGAAAGACCGATCACCGATCTTTATATTTTCAATAGATAATATTTTGTAAGTGGATTTAGAAAATTCTCCTTTTCACTCGCAAAATACATCAAATTGAATTTAAAAATCTATCGCTGGGTAGCGAAAGAATACAGAAGAGACACTTAGGGAGGAGGACAATTGCTTTGCATTCCATATCTCCAGCAAATCGATCAAGTAACTAGAAGCTAATATGGTGGTGTGGCGATCTAAGGTTGATCAAACTGAATCGCATAGAATTAAGTTTCCAATGCACTCAATCGCGACTTTTTAAGTCGACGCATAATAGCTTTTTTTATACAGAAGCCATTCACGGTTAAGTATTCTAGAGCTTCAAGCAAGCCTAGAACTTTCAGATGACTATTAATTTGCAAGATTTAATAATAATAATAATAGAACGTCAAATGCATTTTTTGCGAGAAGCTTTTTCATGGCAGAATTAGACTCCGAGGGTTTTCTGTAGTTTTTTTTTAACGGAGGTCTATGGTTAATAGGCTTAGCGCATGTTTTTGATAGGAGTATAAGGTATGTATTTGCTTCTGCTACAAGAAAAATATTTTGCATCAAAGTTATAATACCATTTAATGTTCACGGAGGTTATATTAATAACTAAAATGATGCATATGAGGATCTACCGTATTTTAAATGTAATTTAAATATTTTCCAATCTTTGTGTTCTTACTTTCACGTTTTTCTTTTGAAATGTCGGAGTTGTGTTTGGTGCAATTCCTCAAAACTATACACAAAACCATTTGCATATAAATGCATCATACATATTACTGTGCCACTGAGGCTGCATTTAATAGTGTGCACACAAAAAAGGGTTAAATCCTTAGTTAACAGGCTAAATCAAAACAAAGAAATAATAAAATTTTTCGAATGAAAAACAAAAACAAAAGCACATAAAGCAAAGCTTAAATTACATTTTTAACAGCTATATGTACATAGGTACAAAAATATAAACTCATAAATATGTACATAGATATATGTATATTTGCGCACATCGAAACAACAAAGAAAAACTAATAAACCTTTGTACTATTTATCAGAATTATGCTTGTAATAGCATAAAATTTTCAAACTATTCGCACCGCCGGTAGATGAAAACTTTGCCAGCAAAGTAAAAAGTAAAAAAAGCAAATTGATAAATTTCGGCGAAAGCAAATAGAGAAAGCAACGCCAGCACATAGATGAAATATTTTAGCGAAAATATACATATGAGTTGTGCACTTTCAAAAGTGGCTATGTGAAATTTTTCCGATATTGAGTTTTTGATGGATGTGTGGCGTATGGGTATGGGTGTATAATGTCCATTAAGAAATTATTGCAAAATACTTCCGTATTCTGAAAAATAGCTTCAAATACGAATAGACTTTCAAAATTCTCGTTCTGTTTTTATAATCAGCTGTACTAGTACACAGAGTATTATAGTTTTAATCACATAACGGTGGATTGTAACAGAATGAAATAATCGAGATAGATATAGACTTATATATATCAAAATGATCAGGGTGAAAAGAGAAATCGATTGAGCCATGTCCGTCCGTCCGTCCGTCCGTCCGTCCGTCCGTCTGTCTGTCCGTCCGTCCGCCTGTAAACACTCTAACTCGCGCAAAAATTGAGATATTTTGATGAAATTTGGAATGCAAGTTGGTATCGAGACTGGGACGGTTGGTATTGAAAATGGGCGAAATCGGACCATGACCACGCCCACTTTTCCCTATATAGAAAAAATCGGAAATTTGGTATCTCAGCCACTAATATAGCTGGAGCGATCAAATCTTACCCAAGTGTTGAGCTCAGGCCCCTAGGAAGAAATTTGATGAAATTTTGGAAAATGGGCAGTGCCACGCCCACTTATTAAGGGTCAAACATTGAAAGTTTTATGTGTCATAACTCAGAAACCGTTGAGGATATGTCAATGAAATTTGGTACGCGTGATTTACATACTTACGCAAACGTTTGGAGGGAAAATAATTAAAATCGGTTGACGGCCACGCCCACTTTTATATATGGAAACTATAAAGTGACCTAATAAAAACATTTTAAGCGATATCTCTGTCAAATATAAAGATATATCACTGAAATTTTGTCGCATGAGTCCAACTATGGACATAAAATAGAAAACACAAAAATTTTGAAAAACGGGCGGTGCCACGCCCACTTATTAAGGGGCAAACATTGAAAGTTTTATGAGTCATAACTCAGAAACCGTTGAAGGTATATCGATGAAATTTGGTATGCGTGATATACTTACTTAGGCAAATGTTTGGAATAAAAACTGCCAAAATCGGTAGACGACCACGCCCACTTTTATATATGGGTATTATGAAGTGACCCAATAAAAATATTTTAAGCTATATCTCTGTCAAATATAAAGATATATCATTGAAATTTTATGGCAGGAGACCACCTGCGGACATAAAACTAAAAACACAAAAATTTTGGAAAATGGGCGTGGCAACGCCTCTTTTTAAAAGCAGGGATATACGAGATTTCTGAGCCCATAACTCGATAAATAATTGATATATAATGATGAAACTTGGTGTATACACTTTCATTACTTGTGGTAATACATGTTCAAAATTTTACCGAAATTGGTTGACGGCCACGCCCACTTTTATATATGGGAACTATTAAGGGGCCTAATAAGAACATTTTAAGCGATATCTTTGTCATATGTAAAGATAATTTATTGAAATTTTCTGGCATGAGTTCTACAATAGACCGAAAACAAAAAATAGAAAAATTTTGGAAATTTTGGCGTGGCAATGCCTCTTTTTAGACAAAGGAATATACGAGTTTTCTTAGCATATAACTCGACAAATAATTGAGATATTATGACGAAATTTGGTTTATATACTTTTATAACTTGTATTAATAGACATGAAAAAATTTATTCAAATCGGTTTATGACCACGCCTACATTTTAACAAAGATATTTCTGGAATACACTTTGGGCATTTGTAACGTGACATCTTTGTAACTAGAAGTCATAAAGGAATGACATTTTGAGCAAAGAATAATATTCATATGCTTAGTTGGATGACTGATAAAAATGTTGAAAATCGGCATGATTACGCCCACTTTATGCAGCACTCGCTTTATAGAAAATACACCGTGATTCTATCAGACGCAAACAAACAATGAAAGCATACAGCTGAGTATCTAATGTTCGATTCCACTCGAACTTAATAAGAAAAATTCACATAGCCACTTTTGAAAGTGAACTCTACTCATATGTAAATAGGAGTATACAGGCCTTGTGAAATATAAATAAAATAGCGAAAAAGGCAAACTATTGCTGCCTGTTGCCGAAAAAAACGTAATTGAACAGCGCGCAATACATTGCAGATTTAGAGATTTTTGCAGTTCTTTGTTGCTCTGTGTTGTGGTATGCAGTGAAACGGCAGCGGCCGTTTGACCCATTTATAACTGGTATTTTTTGGAATTTTTCTCATTAATATTTAATTTTGCGCTATATATATATGTTTTAACAAATGTGTGTTACTAAATTTTATGCAGTCTCTTTTTCATTCAAATAACAGATATATATATATACAGTGTTTTAGCAGAATTAAAGCAAATGTGCTAACACATTCTTTTAGTCGCTAACTGTGCTTAGTATTTGTATTTGCATTTGTATTTGTACTTGCATTTGTGCTCTTACGTATGTATGCATGCACGTATTCTCATACATAAGCGTGTGCTTCTAATCAAACCGCATATTCAAAATTTATACTCGCCGCAATTTTGTACGAGTAACACACACAATATAACACTAAGCTCGTTAAACGTACTGTCCCTTTCACATTTGTGGCTACCAAATGCATTGGCGAAATTCGAAAATAATTTAGCAATGCCGTAACATACGAGCATACATAAATAGTTGCATATGTATGTACATGCATATTTGTACATTAGTATCTTTACTTTTTTATTTGTCATTGGTTAACTACTTTTATGCAGCGGCGAATTTAATTTATGTACGCCACAGTTGCAAGCTCTAAACGCACTGCAGTACTGGGTACATTCGTGGCAGACCAACATGGCGTATACGCAACGTTTTGCTTCAACATAGTACAACATGCATGCATATGCATGCAAAAATGCGTGTATGCATGTATGTCGAGCGCAGCAAAGCAGAAAAAACTTTATTTTTTAGCAAATTTATGCTAAATAGCAAAAGATTATGTTCATTTAGCATAAATAAGCGGAGCGAGAAATATGGAAAAAAAGGTCTTTAGGTTCATGCATGCATATGCGTTTTAACAGTAAGTACATATGTATGTACTCATATGCATGTCGTCGGTGATACTGCAATACGTTCCATGTCACTTTTCACTTCTTCCTGAATACACCTAAATAAGAAAAAAACCATTTCGGCGGAATTTCTCGGGATGAGAAAAAAATTGTTTTTAATCCTCTCAATATAAGCTTCAAAATTAGGGGTGGACTTTCCCAATTACATATACTGAATTGCTTAAAAGAAATGAGTCTACATTAAATATTCGTAGTGACGTAACTTCTTTGTTTATTAATTTAGTAAAACCCTTTAAAGGCAACATTGTCATGAATTTTGAAGCACTTTCATTTGGCAAAACAAAGAGGATAATTCATGGACATACAAATAAGTTATCTGACCCAACTATGTGGAAACGGCTTCAGAGCTCAAAAGAGCATTAGAAGGAAGGGTAGAGCTGCAAAATATGAAAATAATGATGTATCAATTTTAAAAATCGGAAGAAAAATAACAAAGCTACAATAAAAAAAAGATTTCGGTATTTCGCGGGATCAAAAAACAAATTATTTTTGTGTCCCTTAACCCTCTCAATATAAGCTTCAAATTTAGGGGCGGACTTTTACAACTTTTTTTTTTCGTATGGGGACCAACCCTATCTACTGGGTATCAAATGAAAGGTCTTGACGAGGACTTCGACATAGAACTATTTTATTTGTGATGCCTAGGCTGGGTTCCCAAATATGGCTCAAAATGTGACCCCGGATTAACCCGGAATGTTTCTGAGCAATATTTATATAAAATGAAAGGTTTTGAACGGGGATTTTACATGGAGCTCTATTCATAATGATTTCTAGGCCGGGTCACCAGATATGGGTCAACACGATGACCCGGATGGCCCGGAATGTTTCTAAACGATATTGGTATCGAATGAAAGGCATTGATCAGGACTTCAGCACAAAACTTTTTAATTGTGATTCCTAGGGAGCACAGTGCTTCGTCTCCATATAGTGAATCGGCAAAATTAGGGGAGTAATCGCAGAACAATGAAATTTTGTGTACAGACATAAAATACTAGAGATAAGAAAAAAGCGAAGTTTTGACTAAATCGATGCAAGGACATGACTACCTCCCATATGTCCTTGATTCTAAAGTTGTGATTTCAACTTCAATTTCAAACAGAATGAAATCAAATTTGATATATATTTATAGAATTATGCTTTTAAACTAGGTTATAAGTTTCGTTCTTTTATGTGAAAGGATATAACTACCTCCCATATATCCTTAAATTTAAAATTGTGATTTCAACTTCAATTTCAAACAGAATGAAATGAAATTTGGTGTATGTTTATAGAATTATTTTTCTAAATTAGGTGACAAGTTTCGTCCTTTTAAGTGCAAGGACATGACTACCTCCCATATATCCTTTTTTACAAAAAGTAATTTTTAGATTAACATGGAATCACAATACATTAAAAACGAACTATAACATATATAATTATCCTTTTAGAATCAAGGATGGACTACTCCCGTTAGTTATTGCAAAAAATGGTTCTAAAGAAATTACTTTTAAATTTGTTCAGAAAATATGTTGGTTGTTATCGTATAATGCACTATTTAATTGCAAAATATCAAAATTATTTTGGCACATAGCAAATTTTAACTTTTAAAAGCGCAATATTATTAGAGTTAACAGAGAAACAATTTTTTAATATAAAATTTTTCCATGTAAAAAATAAAATTTTTGGGGTGTTAAATAAAGTACTAAATTAGCGATTTCCGGCATAATTTTTGAACCTTTTTCTTTTTTGGTAGCAAGACCTCCTAGCATAGAATCGAAAACTAAAATAAAAAAATGGTCGTTTTTTCTTGTTTTTTTTTTAAATTTTGTCAAACTTTGTAAAATTTTATGTGTCTCACCTAAAAAAGTTAGTATTACATGTATGTTTTTTTTGTTAGTATTTGGCACATATTTATAAAAACTATATATTTTATCCTATTTAGTTCCATATATTAATTTTGGTAAATTTTTTCCATACCATATATTTAAGGTTCTGTAAAATTTTCTAAAATTTTGAAAATACGGCTTTACAAAATCGTACAATTTCTACATTTCCGGCAAAAAACAGTGCAATTTTTTTACCGATTCTACTAGACCACTTCAAAGTTAACCAAATTCGCCAAATAAAAAAATAGGCGTTCTTTTTAATTTTTTGTTTGACTCCACCAAACCTTAGTAATTTTTTCAACTCCAATAAAAAAGTCGCAAATGTTTTCGATGGAACTAGTCACCTTTCTGAAATAAATTATTTATCAAAAGTTATTTCAGCTAAGTGGGCATATAATGGTAAGCAAATGTGGCAAGTTTCAGAGTAATACGATTTAAAATGAATTTTTGGCAATTTTTTCTGTAACACACTAAAAATCGTATTACCTTAAAACAGTTTTGTCTCAAAATTGTACTGATTTTAGCGACCTCTATTGGCAACAAAAGCTTGAGATTTCAAATTCTACTTAAACATTTATTCCAGGTGATATGTTAGCTTCACAAAAATATATATTACTTGAATAAATTAAGCAGTTTATTTTATCTTAATTTTGCCTATGGGACGAAGTACTGTGGGGCGGGTCCCCAGATATGGGTCAAAATGCGGACCCGGATGTTTTTGAGTGATATTGGTATCAAATGAAAGGTGTTGGGAATGGCTTCACCATTTTCATGGTGATGTCTAGACTGGGTTATCAAGTGGACACAGATAACCCCGGAATAACTTGACTTGACTTGACTTGACTTGACTTGACTTGATTTGACTTGACTTGACTTGACTTGACTTGACTTGACTTGAATTGACTTGACTTGACTTGACTTGTCTTGACTTGACTTGACTTGACTTGGCTTGACTTGACTTGTCTTGACTTGACTTGACTTGACTTGACTTGACTTGACTTGATTTGACTTGACTTGACTTGACTTGACTTGACTTGACTTGACTTGACTTGACTTGACTTGACTTGACTTGACTTGACTTGACTTGATTTGACTTGACTTGACTTGATTTGACTTGGCTTGACTTGACTTAGCTTAGTTTAACTATTATTCGTCATTGCGAAGCAACGGGTATTTGCTAGTATATATATATGATGATTTTTTTTGGTAATTTTTAGGCAATTTTAATGCTTAAAAGAAGCAGAAAGTTCACACACTGTGAAAAAATATCAACCAAAAATTCTTTAATAGTAATATTTTCACATTTAAAATGGCAACAAGCAGAGCTTTGTTGAAAAATTAAATTTGGGATTTTATGTAAACAAAAAAAAAAAAAAAACAAAAATGTACGAAACGGAACATGTGTGAATTTTGCACACAGAGAAAAACTATTCTAAAATCAACTTAAAATCGATAATAAACCAACTTAAAACGTAAGTAAGTAGTAGATAAATTATATCACTAAGTTTTACTTTTTTTATTTTTTTTTTATTTTTTTTTGTTTTTTTTTTATTTTAATTTTAATTTTTTTTTAATTTTTTTATTCTTTTTTTTTTTAATTTTAAAAAAATTTTTTTCTATTAATTTTTTTTTAATTTTTTTTTGTAATTTAGTAAGAAAAAACTTTAACTCAGTCTTAACAACCCCTCCTCTTGAGTAATAAATCAGCTAAGCTTTGTCTTCCATGGACGGGTATAAATTGTGTAAGAGCTTTGGTGAGTAATACAAGTTTCTTGGACCCATACATATTTTTTTTTAACTAAGTCAACCTTATTGGATTTATTATAGTTTTTTCTCTTTGTGTTAAATATTAGATACGTTTTGGTTGCTTGCTTATCCGACAAGGTATGAATATGGTGTATTGTGGATCAAAAAAGACACTGAAGATGACGCATATTAGCCGATTTGTCTCCAAACTAAACTTGATAATATGTAAATATGTACATATGTATGTGCATAAGTTAGAAACGAATTATAGTAGGAAAGAAACTAGCAACAAATTTTCTATCAGATGTCGAAGGCAGGCAATAGCTCAGCGGTTAGAACTGTAGTTATTGTACTGCAAGGTGCGCAAGTTCGAGTCTTGGCAGAAGCAAAAGTAACCTGATGAGTCTTAGAGGGATCTAAGGTGAAACAGCTGTAGTTACATCCATGCTTAAAAAAAGTTTTTTTCTAGTTTCTAAAAAATAAAAAATAAACTTGACAAGGTATGACGGAAAATCGTTCCACGATACATCAAATATTATCCACATAGTGAATTTTTTCAAAATTTGGCTTTTATTACAAAAAAAAAACTAGCATTTGTAATATTTACCTTGCTTCCATTTCAAATGTGAAAATAATACCTTTTTCTCTCAGTGTAGAAAATTTAAAAATATTTAAATGAACTCTTCTTAAAACCGATGTATTGTGGAACGAATTTCTGTCATTCCATTCCAAGCTTGATTTGGTTGTAAACCGGTTTCGGCGATGTGCCTGCTTCAGTATCTTTTTCGTCCTTCTTCATTCGATTACGTCATTTATGTATACGCCAGTCTGAGGCTGAATGAATTTTTCTATTTTACTTACTATGGTTTTCACTTTTTTAGAAACTTTACGAGCGAGTTTTCAAGAAACTCTGAACGTTATAAAACAATGATTGGTAATAAACTCGATCTCAGTTCCATTTTCATATTGGATATCAAAGGTAATGTTGGAAGGTTCGTCGGGAGTGCCACATAATCCCCAAAAAACAAAATCCCCAACGCACAAAATCCCCAAAAAAAAAAAAAATCCCCAAAATCAAAATCCCCAAAATCAAAATCCTTAAAATCAAAATCCCCAAACACGAAATCCCCACATTTTTTCGGGGATAGCGTCACAAAATCCCCAAAAGATGACTAAATAAACAACGTTGAAGGTCATATTTAAAAAACCGCATGCCGAGTCTTATCTGAGCTCTGATACGTAATAACATATATGTATACATACATATAAAATACATATATATCCCCGCAAAAATTCGGAGTACTCCATTCGCTAATCCATGGAGTTCTCGCTAATAATGTCGAAAAAAATGTCGAATTTTCATTTACCGAAATAAAAAAGTCGCAAAATGTCGAAAAATGTAGCAAATGTGGAAAAATACTTGGCGTGTTTTTCCTTTATTTTCGGTAGGTGGGTCGGCTTCGATATAATGCGCCCTACGGGGTGTCTAAGAGATTCCAGATTTTATAAAAAATATGTTCATCTAAATAAATGAAATGAATAAATAAAGGCGAAGTCGCTTGCGCTGAAGTGTGTACTACGCATAAGGACATCACCGCCACGGTTATGGCACACGACCGGACTTGGATGGCGTAGCGCAGGGTTATTTTTTATAAGCGCGGCGGAAGGCCGCCAGTGCAAAAAGGTTTTCTACTCAAAAGTACTGTGGATTGCTCTATACGTTTTATTCCACAAAGAGAATTCTGCCGGCTGAGGGTAATTTTTTTAAAGCGCGGCCAAAAGCCGCCAATGCAAAAAAGTTTTCTACTCGTGCACATTTTACACATCATTAATTTGACATTATTTCGATTTTTTTTTTTTAACATTTCGTACCCAACCTTATGTAAATATGTAATCATAAGTTATTGAGATGAATTTATTAATAAACATTTGTGAAATCATCACGTATACAATCTCTTTTGAGTTTCAGTTTGAGAAATAATGTCCAATGTAGAATTCTCATATTCTGTGTGAAATAAATTAAAATTAGGTTAGAAATCGCGGCGATTTCTAACCTAATTTTAATTTATTTCACACAGAATATGGGGATTTTGTGTTTGGGGATTTTGATTTTAAGGATTTTGATTTTGGGGATTTTGATTTTGGGGATTTTGATTTGGGGATTTTGATTTGGGGATTTTGATTTTGGGGATAACGTGGTAAACCCAGGTTCGTCACAAAGTTAACTAAGAAATCATGAAAGGTATAAAATATCAGTTTGACACTTCCGCTTACATGTCTTCTTTGCGACACAACACAAATTCATTGCAAAATACAAATTTATTTGATTTCTTTCTCATGCAAACAAAACCCGCATTTAACCTTAAATTAAGGCAAACGAAGCGTTCGAGCTTGAAGCGAAAATGACACATTTAAACACACACTTAAATTTCAATAAAAATGTCTACGTTTCGCACATAACTAAATACAGCATGTGCACACAATTCAACACTTATTTACATACAACCAGCATTTTTCACAATTGCCGAGACACGTATGTGTTTATTTGCCAACACACGCACACACATACATATATAGTAAACCAAAGCTGCCAACAAAGCCAAAAAAATACTTAGCACAAGTGAAAGGCGAAGAGAAATAACCAGCAACGTTAAAAATATTAAGTAACATACACAGTTTATGTAGGTACTCTTACTCTGATAAGCATTTGTGATGTTGGTCACCTAGAGAAATTGCAAAGAAAGGAAGAAAAAATAAATCAAAAAAAGCTTAACCAAAATATAAACACCAAACACTAAAAATGTACTAGTTTGTGAAATAACATCATCATAGTCATTACTTTGAGTTTTGTCAGCAGCACAAAGCAATACAACAACAACAACAACCAACATTTTGTGTGATGATTAGTGTGGCTTTATGCCTTTTGTTATTGCTGCTAATGTTGTTGTTGTTGTTGTTGTTATTGTTAGCATACAATTGGCAAATTACTTAGTATGCAAGTGTTGTAGTAGATTAGGACAAACACTTAGAAGTAGGAAAAAGGATTTTTGCGGATAAACAGCAAACGGCAAAAGGAAACCGCAATAGCCAGCAATGCGAAGTGAATAAAGAAACAGCAAGAGAGGGGGAATTTTTTGCAGAGATTTCAATTGGAAAATTTCGTTAAACTTACATACATATACAGATATGCAGATACAGAGATAAGATAAGGCGCATATTTGTATAACAAAGCGATGATCAGGTTAGAGATGCTTAAATCTTAAATTTAGATGATGATGTATTTGCTTGAACTTGCAAAAAAATTTTTTGTTTTCCAAAAAGCGAGATCCTATAAGATTGCTTAGAAGCACAAAAAAGAAATACAAATGAAGGGTTTATATCCGAATTATGAACAATCAAATTAACTACCGCAGAACTCTTTACACTAAACGCAGGTCAGATAGGGCGCCAGACTTCGCCACTTAGTAGGACACGAAAACATTGCATTGGGATAGCTGGAGCACCCACTCTATCTCTTTATTAGGTAGGTAAGTAGTTCTGCGTCAGCTTTGAACTAGCGCGATTTGTTGAAACCGAATTGAGCACTGCAACACTTTTTTAAATCTTCAAATTCAGCTCCACGCAAAGTGTGAAATTTAAATGAAACAGAAATTGATATATATTTAGGTACATACTGGTATATTCTATTAATGCAGATGCATATCTATACTTTTAAATCCAAATTCAAATTCAAATTCAAAATGAAATTAATTAGCGTATGCAAATCTAAATCAGATATGAAAACATTTTTTTTTTGTTCAACCGAAATAGAGAACAAAGTTAAATAGATATTTGTCCAGTACAATAATGAATATTCTGTGGTCACAAGCAATAACCGCTTAAGTCGACTTAGGAAGATTTCGAGTTATATATTCATTTCGAGTTATATAGTCATTCTCCTTTTAAAACTCTATATTTTCTTAAAACCCCCATCCTTATAACATAGTTCAATCAAAAGATATAAATAAAAACATTTAGACTGAACTTACAATAGAGGTATATTAAACTTGCTATAACAGCCAAAGTAGATGTATATATCGCCCGTTTTATGCAATAGGGATTTAACTCGAAATTTTCGATTTCTGGGATTTTGCCATATATTTCAATGGGTCGTGCCTTGGAGTCTAGCCTTATAAAATACTCAAAGAGATAAAAATGGCGGAAACAAAAGTGATTTTGTAGTTAGCCATAGAAGGAAACTATTTGAAATTATAAAAGTTTATTTGCGTTTTCCCAAAAAAAAAAATTTTTTTGAGTTAAATCCCTATTGCATAAAACGTGCGATATGTACTTAATCAAATTTCTTCATGACATTTTGTTTTATTTACAAAATTTGATCGTAACATTGTGGATGGCTCAGTGATTTTGCCTCCATAGTTTTTAAGCGACTTTTATGATTTGTTAAGAAACGTATTCGAATATAAAAATCAATTTATCTCGAAATCATATTTTTCGACTTAAGCGATTATTGCAAATTGCCACAGATATCATCATGAGATTGTTTGTTTGTTTTATGTTTGTGTTTGTTTTTTTGTTTGTTTTATTTGTATTTTTCTTTAATTTACAGTGTCGCAACATTTGTTGCATTTCCGTTGTAATCAAAAGGGCATATGGACATGTTGCTTGTTTGCAGCTGCTGTAACGTTTTTTTTTTGTTATTGTACTTTTTAACATTTCCTACTCGTTTTAAATTTATAATTTTTTTAATGCATTAAGTGATATTTGTTATATGTGCATTTAAACAATGTATATTATACATATTTCGCTGTCTGGTCATTTCCTGCTTTAAGTAATGTTGTGCAACATATGTTGCAACACACAATTTCGCAATTCATTTTCCAGAATTTTTAATTATATTAAAGCGTGTATTTAATAAAAAGAATTGCCGGATGTTCTACATATCATTGAAATTTGTATGTGTGTATTGTTGTATGTGGGTACAGTCAACTACTTGCCCGACTGTAAATTTCCCATGTAAACATCGTATTTTTCGTGTGTTAACGTCCTACGAAATAGCAATTGTCTTCCTCTTCATAAGCTAATACCAGTTAAATACTAGTTTGTATGGGTCAGAAAAATACTAGTAGCATCGACATCAGCGAATACCAGTTTAGGTATGCAAAAAAATAAATTTTGAAGTCTATTTATTTCATAAGTAATTCATTATATTCATTCATTCAATAAAAATAAATATTGCTTAGATATACATAGGTGGCAGTTCAGTTTTATAAGCAAAAACAAAATGTAAGATTTATGTTCAGTAATTAAGAAATAAACTCATTGTATAAAAATTCAGGCACTCTGTTTTTTCAAAGTAGTTGCTTTTTTTTTTTGAAAATACCCCTTTTTGTTTAATTTCAATGCTTTTCCTAGCTGGACTTCATCAAATTTCTTTATACTGAATAAAATAAACCGGTATGATGCTGCCTTTTGGATACCAGTTGATAAACTAGTATTTTGATAACTAGTTTGTGGTTCAACTGTATTTAACTGGTATAATACTAGACAAAATAAACTGGTATGGTATTGTCATACGAATACCAGTTAATATACTACAATTTTGGCATACTAATTAGCTGTTTCGCTGCAGGGTATTTACGCTTGCACTGCTACAAATACATCTAGCCTATAGACATTTCTGTAAACCTGCAAATTCCACTTGCGGTGAGCCCCAACTCGACAGCAAACTATGTAGAAAGCAAAAAAATTGGAACCATCAACAACTATCAAACAAGAAGCTTTAGTGCCAACAAATCTACAGCCAGGTAGCGTAACATTCAATAACAACAATAAATAACAACTAAAATCGTAACCTTGCAACATACAATAGAGTCACACACAATCGACAGCATTGCTTGTGTTGCCCTCACTAAATTCAGTGTTTATCCTTAGCTTATTTTAGAATCAGCAGCATCTGCATATTCTCAATGCGACCGGAAAAAAATTAAACAAAAAAAATTTCTATCAACATGTTTATTTCTAACATGTTTCGTGTATATGCACTCAACATTTTGCATACGAAATAATATTGTTATTGTTGTTTTTGTTTTTGTTTTCGCTTTTGTTTTTGCTTTTGCTTTGCTTTGTTTTTGTTTTGTTTTTCGTTTTTCGTTTTTGCTTTGCTTTACTTACACATATTCAAACGTTGTACACACATATGTATTCGTCCTTTGCTCAACTGCACGGCACGACATGAAAGCATGTAGCTACATACATGCCATACAAACATACCAACAATATTGTTTTTCCACTGAAGCGCTCGCTCTGATTTCGTATGCATGCCGTGTTTGCGACGCGTCGCTTAGATTGGATTGGTGAGAGGCTTTGCTTTTCACTTAGATTTTCTGCCAACACAACAAACACTACAAGCACCGCCAGCATCAGGATCCCCAACACCACCCGTTTCAATCTCACCAGCTTCTAATGCATGCATGCTTTGTTTTTGTTTTTGCTATTGTTTCTTTTTTGTTGTATTTTTTTGGCTTTTTTTCTCCTTTTTTTGACAACGTGCAAACAGGCACAAAATGCCAACAAATGAACTGGAAATGTCGTCGACGATAACGACAATTTTGCGACGGCATTTTGTTTACCGATAGTTGAAACATTAAACAGCCAATTTGACTTATATGTAAATATGTACATATATGTTGATAACTATTTGTTGGTTTGATGGCTTTATTATGCTATTTTATATACATACAAACAAACATGCTTCTTACCTTTTACTCAAAGTGATTTTCAATTGGGTTTGAATGTTGTTAGCAGAATTTGGCGCTTGGGTTTTTTTTGTTTGTTTTTCCGCAGTAATTGTCTTAATATGATTTAATTTCCTTAACGCATTACTGTTCAAGTAAAATAAATCAGTTTTCCTTAAATAACTACATTCAAAATTCGACACTCTGAAAAGTTCTTTTCTTCAATCGCTTAACAAGTAAGCCAAATTTTTATGATCCACAATTTGTTTCATTTCATAAAAAAGTCGCACGTGCATAGAAGAAAGACGTTTTTAATATGCGACAGCTTCCATAGAAAAAGTGAAGATTTCTAGAAAAGTTAAAGGCATATCTTAGAGTTTGGCACAGTTAACAGATGACTTAATAAGACTTGCTTTATACTTTTCAAGGTATTGGTGTGCGCTAATATTAAACATGTAATTTTTTAAGTCATTCTATATACAATGATTCTTCTTCTTGATTGGCCCGTAACCGTCTATAGCATTTTCAGGTCAAATGAAATCTCTTTCAAATCGAGTGAAACCTTTTTCAAGTCAAGTGAAATCTTTTTCAAGTGAAATGAAACCTTTTTAAAATCAAGTGAAACCTTTTTCAAGTCAAGTGAAATCTTTTTCAAGTCAAATGAAACCTTTTTCAAGTCAAGTGAAACCCTTTTGCAATTGAAATTAAACCTTTTCAATTGAAATTAAACTTTTTCAACATCATTTCAATTGAGAAAGGTTTCACTTTAAAAAAAGTTTAATTTGACCTATAAATGCTATAGACAATTTTGGCCGCGTGCAATAAAGCGCGCCCGTCGTTTCTAAGTATTTCGTGCTGCCTGGCGCCAATTCGAAATTCCAAGGCAGGCAGAGTCGCTGTGCCAACGCAGCGGAGATCTCCCTTTTCTGCTGCCATTAGCGGGATTCGATAGAAATACTTTCAGGGCCTGCGCGCATTCATCCATTCTCACGAAATGGCCTGCTCAACGCAGCCGCTGGATTTTTATACACTGAACAATGTCAATGTTTGCGTAAAGGTCTCGGACAGCTCATCATAAAATCTCCGTCGATACTCGGCGTCGGCAACGCGCGGAGGTCCATAAATCTTCCGAAGAACTTTCTCGCGAATACTACAAGCGCCATCAGATCCAATTTTGACATCGTCCATCCATCTGCGCCGTACATGAGGACTGGAACAATGGTAGAGCGTGATTTTTGTTTGTTCAGAGGGCGAACTTTTACTTTTCAATTGCCTACTTAACACTTATTGGTAGGAATGCAAGAAAAGGGAGACATCCACTGCCTTGGGAAGATCAGGTGGACAGTAATGCTGACTCCCTAGGTATTCCCATGTGGCGCCATGCTGCACGAAACAAAAACAGCTGGCGCGCTTTATTTGACTCGGCCAGAGTTATCTAGACGGTTAGCCAATTAAGGAAGGAAGAAGGATTCTGCGTTGGATTTACGTGCTGACATTAGTTTTGATGTTCATGCTGGTTCACAAATAGACAAAGTCCTGAACGGTTAAGTTCCAATTGTCGATCATGCGCTCATCCGACTATATTTTGCATAGGTGCTGATGCTCGCATGCAATACAGTTGTAAAAGTCTGCATTTTATCAACTCTTCGCCCCATGTTTGAATAGCTCGGCTGGCGAGTCATCGGTGCCCGAAGCCTTATTATTCTTAAGCCAAGACATTGATATTCGGTCTTCGTCTTGATCGGGTATTGGTACATGCCAACCATCATCTGCTATTGGGGATTCGGGTCGCACATCTTCTCCTTCAGCAATGTAAGTACATAGAAACATGAATTGGTGCTTTGAAGTTATGTTAATGATTATTAATGATGACTTTGTAATTACTTACACCTACCACAAATGGGCTACTTAATCCAACTATGTTTCGAGGGTAAAAGCTCAAATAAAAGTATTTCTATAAAATCAACACTTTGACGTTGTTATCGTCCATGCAGATCGACTTGACCAGACAAACTGTGATTTTCATTGCTCGAGAGAAGACTTTACTTTCCAAAGTAGCACTTGTTGTCTGCTAAGAGGTACTGTACGTCTAACACATCCTCCTTGGTCTTTTTATACAGCTCAGGGATTAGTTATATGAACAGCTTGTTAAGCACAAAAATCATCTGAACGCTTAAAAGATAATTTCTTTGTGTGGCAAAGAGTATAATTTTCATATTAATAAAAAGAAAATTTTAAATACTTGAATGGCCAAAACTTAAATACTTTATGAGAAAAAGTTTTGAATTTAACTTGCCAATTCATTGTGCGATGCTGGAATGTGAGGGATCTTGAGTGTGTGTGGAATAGGAAGCCACTTTGCGTACCTACAGTACAGTACCTCTTCACATGCCTTCACTTTTCATGAATTTCCAGCAACTCTCACAAATAGAATGAGGTAAGTGTAAAAGTTTTGCTATTGAAACAATAAAATTATGAAGTAAAATTACGTACAAAAATAATAAAGCGCATAAACGAGTGTGAGTGTTTGCATGGAAAAGCGATGGACACATAAGAGCAAGCAAGTGGCAGTAGAAGAGTAAAGAGTTTAACATACTCGAAAGGTACGGAGCAAGCAACACACACCTGCAAATGCTGCCTAGGAAAGCAAACGAAGTTAAAATTGGCAAATGAATGCAGCAGAATTAGCGCAAATTGTGGGTGGGTGTGAGAGAGAGAGGAGAGAGAGAAAGAGGGAAAAAACGAGAAGTGAACACAATGCGGCCAGAGGTGGTAGACTTCCTAAGGTACATATATTTGTACCCGCGTATGTGCAATATAACGCAATATGTGCGCATCTTTGTGCGTTTGTAACATTCGAATAAAAGAAGAGGAAAAATTTGTTGAAATTTATCGTTACTGCGAAAGTTTCACGAATGAACCCGAGGGAGTTTTTAGTGTTTTAGTCGGTTTGGCAGCAACGGCTAACAAAAACTACTCGCAACAAAAACATAATATGCAGAGCACAGAAAATTAGGCGCCTGTTGGGTGATTAGTGATTAGGTACGCAGCGCAAATGTAAGCGAGCGGGGGGCGGCCACAAGACAAAATGTAGCTTTTATGAGAACAAAAAAAACAAGTAAAAGCGCGGCTGTCTTCGGCCGTACCGAGGACTTCATACCTTTCATGAGTGGGGAAATGAAAAGTTACCTATGTATGTATGTACATAGCCGGATTAAGTTTAATTTATAATTTTAATTCTGTGGGTTATTTATGGAAAGATTTATTAGAAAAATGGTGTCTTGGCTATGGAGGAGTTATACACCAAAATGTCCATATCTGAACAATCGGTTGTATGGGAGCTATATGTTATAATGGTCCGATCTTGACAATTTTCGGTAACCCCGTTTGGGCCCATATGGGTACAAATACTTAAAACTTTCACTCCGTTAGCTGTTAAAATGGAGAAGTTATACACCAAAATGTCCATATCTGAACAATCGGTTGTAGGGGAGCCAGTGGCGGATCCACGGGGGGGTTTTGGGGGTTCAAACCCCCCCCCCTTGTGGTTTATCATAGATCCCAAATTAATGCCTTTATAGATTCTGCGCCCAAATTTCCCAAACTGATCAAGGAAAGCAATGGTTGGATGGGTTTAGCTGTCCAAAGGCAAAACTCGACATTTATTTTCATTTATTTTCAGATTATATTTTATATGCACATATCCACAAGGTGGAACAGGTACAATTGAATCAGTTCATTAAAATAGTTGTCCTTGTAGGCAATAATAACATACAATTACAACTTATAGTTAAATAGAAAATACCCGAAATTTAGAGGAATTAAAATTCAACAACTATTTACATCGAAGGTTGAGTGTATAGCTATTTCACGAAAAACCATTTTCGATCATCAGCACTCTTTCCGGAAGTGGATGCTACCGGGGATTGAACCCGAGTACATTCCATCTTCAGCCTCAATGACCCAACGCATAAACATATTGAAAATGAAAAAGGCAAAAGTGGGGAAAATCCAACAGGTTGCACAGAGTCTCAATGGCCGAGTGTGTTTATGCATTGGGTCATAGCGGCTGAAGATGGAATGTACTCGGGTTCAATCCCCGGTAGCATCCACTTCCGGAAAGAGTGCTGATGTTCGAAAATGGTTTTTCGTGAAATAGCTATACACTCAACCTTCGCTGTAAATAGTTGTTGAATTTTTTTCCACTTACCCCAACAATTAAAAATTGAATTAAATAAAAATTTCGTGCTGAGCACTAAAAAACTCTTTCAAGTAAACATTAGAGGAATTAAATCTAATACAATAAGCGCGTACTATACAATCAAATCAACCACCAAAAACAAGAAATAAAACGAGTACGAAGTTAAAATACTACAAGCGATTCATTCATAAAATTGAAATGTTTCAACAAAGGATAAAAAAAGTGGCAACAGAGCTTTTCATCAGATCAAGGTTTTTATAAAATTCTAAAATTTGCAGCCCGGCTCATTTTCAACCATCTTTGCAGTGGCGGTAGAGTATGAATAGAAACAATAACTAAATGTCAAGCAAAAGAAATGTCAAAATAAATTTATTTTTCTATGCGAAAAAACAAACGAATTCGAGCTTGAAAAATGATGGGAAGGAACTCGCGAAGTCATCAACTTTTTTTTGACTAAACGATTTCCACCTCACTCGGTCAAAATACCGAATTTTCCCTTCCTATTCTGAAAAAAAAACGTTGTAAATCTAAAGACTTTCGCTGTTAAATCAACTACTTTCCGCAGTTGAAATGTGCCCAACAACGCTCCGTTGTTGTTTCAAAGGTGCGAGCGTTGTTGAGTTAAGTCAATAACGGAGATTGTTGGAAAAAATTTTCACCTAAAAATTAATTTTTGTTTGCATTTTACTCTTCATCTTCTCTCCGCCCGGGTCCCAACTGCAAATATGTAGCCTCCGCTTGTTCTCCTATTCTTCTCTCCTTCTTATCATTCACTGGTTGCTATCCTTATTTCTTATTCTGATTTTTCTTCTTTATTTTATATTCTCCTGCGGATTCGAACAATGACATCAACCTGAAATTCTATTCAATCATCACATAGTGGAACATTCAACATTATATTGAATTGTAGTAACCTATTTATACTTCCATTTCCTAAAAAATAATCCATGAATTATTTGAATCATTGTAAAAATAAAATTTTAAAAAAATATGTTCTCATTAGTTTTGTTTACAGCGGAAACTGTTGGGTCAAATACTTCTGCCTTTAAATCAACAACGGGGAGAAAATTGTTGCTAAAAATAAACTTTTTTTTGGATTTTTCTCTTCATCTTCTCTCCATAATTTTTTTTTTTTTTTGTTGGTTTTCTCACAAAAAAATATTTTCTCACAAAAAAATATTTTAAAAGCAAGAAAGTTTTTGAAACAACAACGGCCGTTTTTGAATAAATTGTTGGGTCAAAAACTTTGCTGTAAAAACAAATACTTTTGCTGTTGAATCAAAGACGGAGATTCAACAGCGGAAAGTTGTTGGTTTAGCTACGGGTATTTTTTTCAGAGTATACAACATACGTTCTTTGGTTGCACATTTGAAAATTTAGAACACGCAGTAGCGACCTCGCGCTTCAAATTATATCATATAATAACTGCTACCCTTCACTAGGTGTCGCGCAGTGGTCAAGTTTATAATAAAGTAGCTTCAGAGCCATCTGAAGGCCTAACACCCGCATATGCCGGCTTTTTTAATTTATGAATTTATTAAATACATGTACGTTATACATGTTATTTAGAACTTCAATTGAAATCTCCTGCACTTTATGTGATGACATAGATATTGTTAATTTGGAGGGTTTTGAGTTTGGTGTTTTTAAGGTGCGGGAAATGGTGAAACTAGTATATAGAATAATAATAGTAGGTGGTATTAGTCCATATTTTCACCAGCGTCTGCCCTTAAAAACATCTTCCAAAAAAAATTTTCAAAACCCCCCCCTTGCCGAAATCCTGGATCCGCGCCTGAGGGGAGCTATAGGTTATAGTGGTCCGATATTAACAATTTTCGGTAATCCCGTTTGGGCCCATATGGGTACAAATACTTCAAAATTTCACGCCGTTAGCTGTTAAAATGGAGAAGTTATACACCAAAATGTGTTTATCTGAACAATCGGTTGTAGGGGAGCTATAGGTTATAGTGGTCCGATCTTAACAATTTTCGGCAATCCCGTTTGGGTCCATATGGGTACAAATACTTAAAAATTTCAGGCCGTTAGCTGTTAAAATGGAGGAGTTATACACCAAAATGTGTATATCTGAATAATCGGATGTTGTGAAACTATATGTTATAGTGGTCCGATCTTGACAATTTTCAGTAACCTTGTTTGGGCCAAAATGGGCACGTCTACTTCAAAGTTTCATGTCCTTAGCTGTTTAAATGGGGAAGTTATGCACAAATTACATCCAAAAATTTCATGTATATCTGAATAATCGGTTGTTTTCTATATGTTATAGTGGTCCGATTCGGCCGGTTCCGACAAATGATCAGCTGCATATAACAACATACCTGTATTCCGAATTTCATTCAGATATCTCAAAAACTGAGGGACTAGTTTGCGTTCACACAGACGGACGGACGGACAGACGGACAGACGGACCGACGGACAGACGGACAGACGGACATGGCCTAATCGACTCAGCTCGTGATTCTGATCATATCGGTATATATTTTGGTGGGTCCCCCACGCTTCCTTCTGGTACTTTCGACAAAAATTTTTTGGCACTAAGTTATAATACCATTTCATTCTCATGAAAGGTATAAAAAGCTGCTTGAAGATTAGACATAGTACATACTTGTGTGTGCTTTAGGTAAAGTTTATATGTAGATATGTCTGTCTGTTTAATTGTGCTACTTTACTTTTCTTTTATTTTCTTTTTTTGTGTCTGATCTAATGCCCAAAGGCTCAAGGGCGCAAATGTGAACTGCATAATTATTATCTATTAATTTAAATGCTGCTTAAGCTGAGTTAAGCTTAATGGCAATGGTAATAGCAGTAAGAGACTAAATACTCATTGAAACTTCTTAAGGAAAATATGCCTAAAGCAAGAAAAATTACAATTCTTTTCCTTGCTTTTGTAGTGAACTCCCACTTCGCTAGTCTAAGAGCAACATAAATTCCTTATCAAGAGTATCAATCTGAAGATAAATAGGGGTGTGTATAATTAATTAATAATAATGCACTGGCATGAATTAAAAAGATACATATGTATTCGTAACTCTAACGAGTTTTAGTTTCAGCTTCTCTCCCCATTTGGGACCTGCTACTTAATTCGGATTTGAACCTACTACCACTGGCATAACAGACAAGCACTCTAGCCACTATTACAAAATGGTATCATTGCTCTAATATAAAATATGAAAATATATATAGCATCATATTACTTTACACATCTTAAATGTGATTATGTGCCAGTAGGTTTAAACGTGTTGGTACGCCATGGCGTATGAGCAGCCAAAACGTGTACAGAGGTTAAGCAGCGCAATTTTTGAAAGGGGTTCAAATGCATTAGCAACACATATAATTTTAAGAATATACATACCCTGCAAGAACTGTGCAGGTCATTTGACCGGTCATATGAGCGGCAGGCATGACCAAAAGTTTTGGGATATTTCCTATCACATTCTTAAGGGCATCGGGAAGTTTTGTGACCGTTTCATTCATCACGTTCCCGTATGTGTATTTTCAAATTCCATTCTATCCTTATCTATCTCATTGGTTTTGAACTTGGCTAGAACACATACGAGTGCAAATGTGTCGGTAATATTATATTTTTGTAATAGTGTTAGTACTTTCGGTCACACAATTCTAGCAGGGTACCTATTTTTAAATGAATTTTTATAAAAGGAGCTACTTACTTGAAACATGACCAAAGAAACAGATTTTTTAAAACAGACACACATTAATGCACATAAATATGTACCTTATATACATAAGTATGTACCTTATAATTAGGGAAGCTAAAAATATGCAAATGCATATTTATACCTAAAATGCATATTTACGGTCAAAATGCATTTCGTGCTTATTTTGGCACTTAATCGAGCAATATCGAAAAATATTACGCTGGCAACGTCTTATCTGTGGTTAATTCAGATAGTTGCATGTACATACAAACGAGGCTATTTAACTATTGATCTGGGCCCCGGAGCGGAGCATTTTGCCTTACAAAAATTCACCACGACAAACACTAATTTCTTGTATGCTGATCAGATCCTCGAAGCAAACCCAGAGTAAAAAAAAAAACCCGCGTGTAGCATAGTACACGTGATAGAAGTTAACTTCTTACATCTTGTTCAATATTTCAAATAATTGTGTTTTCAATTTATATTGGCTCGAAAGCAACAAGTAACAAGTTTCATATATGTACATATCATATGAGAAGCGAATTTGAAAATACATCCCTGAAAAAATGCGATTAATCCGGGACGTGTCCGGGATCAATCGGAAGGGAGAATGCGACTAATACAATTTTACATCCCTTTATATGGAGCGAATTGTTCGCATTTGTTCGAGCATGTCATATAAAGAGACTAATTGTTCAACTTGTATACCCGAACGGGTACAAATGTAGATTAATCGCTTTCATCCAAAGTTGTAAGCCAAGGCTATTTTTTATGAAAATGTCTAAAAATTATAAATTGTTATATATATTAGAAGAGTTTACTCGATTAGATTTCATCTTGTAGTGAAATCTTTTAAAAAAATTAAGTATTTTCTCCAAATATTTAGGGCCGTTTTCACCATCTCCGGTTAAGCACTTAACCAGAGATTTTTGCCCGGTTAAGCAATTTATACAATTTACGTCAAACTCACCAGCGATTAAATTAACCGGAGATGGTGAAACCGGCCCTTAAAGTTTTGAGAATGCATTATGCGAGTGTAAAAGATATGTGAGCAATTTTTCAAAAAGGCTATTTTTTATAACAACCTTTAAAAATTATAAATTTTCATGCCTATTTAAATAAAGATTATACAATAAGTTTTTCTTTTGTAAAAAAATCTATTCAATAAATTAAAATTTTTTAAATAGTCAGTTTTCAGTGTATAATCGTAATTGATTTTTCAATGGATATTTTTGGTAAAATTTTGTCAAAATTATTATTCATCATTGTTATTAAAAGAAAGCGTGTTCAATTAGTTTTACCTGATGTTTTTTCAATACATACATTGAATATTTTTGTAAAATTTCTACATATAATCAATCAAGATTTATACCCTTTCGGGACCAATTGGTCGACAATTAGTCTACATTTATACCCGTTCGGGAATAATCGGGGACTAATTGTGGACCGATTGTTCCCGAAAGAAATCGATTCGGGATAAATCTATGTATATCGGGATTAAGCGCACATTTTTTTGCAGGGATATTGCAATGAAAACTATCGCATGTACATACATGTGGTTGTGTGGTAGTGTTTGTACAAATTCTATTTATAGAAAAGGCAATGCTTGTTCTTGTTATTAGATTTTGTTTATCGGCAGGCTCATCCGATTGGTTTTTATATTGGTTGTTTGGTCGTTTTTATTTTAATAATTAACTAGTATCTATGTAACCCCCGATGTTCGGGTGGCACTTTTATTTAATAAAAAATTATAAAGAAAATTATTTAATAAAAAAGAAAAAAAGGAACAAAAAATTGGCTCGACCTGGATTTGAACCACCTTCACTTAAATTGGAAGCCTAGCATCTTACGGCTGAGCTACTTCGCTAGTTACGCGAGTTGTGTCAAACGGTGTACTTTAATTTGTGCTTGTGTTGCTAACATTCTCACCCCGTTTATTTCACCACAGCGCAGTTATGTACTTACACGTATAAATATGTACATACGTGAGTGAGTTGTAATTGTTAGTTCAGTTTAAGTGCAGCATTTCACATACCCAACGCAGGTGGTGTGATGGCGTAGCGGTAGAGTGTCAGGTCTGGAAGCGAGGGATTGTAGGTTCTCGAACCACGCGATATCAAGGTAGATTTTTTTTTAAAATTAAAAATCAGCTAAAATGGCTGCCATTTCCGTGGCCAACTTCCGTTGCATCAAATTACAAATTTCGCTCTCCATAAAAACTCTGTATCGCCGCCTAAGAAGTTAACTTCAAAAACTTTGCTCCGATGTCACGGTATATATATTGAGACGGTAATGCCAGTAGGCGGAAATGTCAAATACTGCTTACGTCACAGGACCAATAAAACCGCGAACAACCAAACAAACAGCTGTGCCAATTGCAAAAGGAAATGACGTATGAGGACCTGATACTTTTTTCTAAAACCGAAAGAAATATGGCGGCCAGCGAACTGACATGACCTTTTAATTGGATCATGCTCCGATGCCCTGTTATTGATAGAAAACAGCTGTAGTGTGAAAATTTGAAGGGAACAATAATATACAATATGTATCAACATATGTACATAGGCATACGCTACACTGTCAATATGAATCGCGATGGTCTGATAAATCGCAGACTAGTGCTACACGTTCAATATGAATATTGCGACATTTTTCTCGCTCCGAGGTTTAAAATATTTAACTTCCGTCCTTTTAACACTTTCACTTTCAATTCATTTATTGCCAATATTTCGTTCCAGATCACGGATTTCAAAATTTCTAAATATACACGCATTTTGATGGGTTGCAAAATTTTCATGCTACACGGTCTTGCCAATATTGTGATCCAGATCGCGGATTTCAAAATTTCTAAATATTTTGTGATCCAGAATCGCGATCCATCAATACTCGATGCTACACGGTCAATATTAATCGTTTTCCGCATACAAGCGCTTTTTCTCGGAAAACCGTCAAAAATTCACGCTAGAAAATATAGTAAAACAAACGATAGTTCAATGCAACCCGGCGCAATATTAATGGAATGGTTTCGTTTGCTTTGTAAAAAGATGTCATGTATTTACATAAATACAAATCTAAAATTAATTTAAAGTATTTTATAGTATTTCAAAAACAAATTTTTTAAATGGGGAAAATGTGAATTGTACGTTTCAGTTCTTATATTATTATTATTTTGCAAAATTCGTTAAATAAACATGTAAGCTTGAAATCAAATACATACATAAATTTTTTGAGCACACTTCAGGTATTTTTTAGGCATATATGCATATAATGAGATTTTTTCGTGCATATTTACGAGCATATTTCAATCATTTTTCGGGCATACTAGCTTGCATATTTTGAAATTTTTCGTGCATATTTTTAGCTTCCCTACTTATAATGTATATATACATACACATATCATTTAAGATATGCTAGTAGCACGCGATTTCCAAACCAAACAACTTTCCAACCAACCGATACTTAACATTGATATACTGCAAATGGCTATGGCAAAACAAATCCAAAATCCCAAATACAAATCCAATTCCATTGTGGGTAGCCTGCGGATTCAAATAAAAAAAGGAGTCGGTATGTGTGCAGTTTTTGCTGACGCTGACACTCGTTTTAATGTTGTTATTGGTTTTTATTGTTGTTTCTATTGCTTGTTTTTGTTTTTATTGCTATTTTTGCTTTTGTTTTATTTTTTCTATATACAGCTGTGGCATAATAAATTGCGCTATCGAAAGAAATTCCTGCTTTGCGAGCGCAAATATCCATGCACACATGCACGCATACATACATACATATGTACATATGTAGCTACCCTGTAGGAAATTCAATTAATTTTAAATCAATTTATAAACTAATTTATTTTCAATAACAACTAATTGAAAATGTGACTTTTTCCTTTGCAATGAACTGACTTTTTTAACACGGCGATGTCATAGCAAGCAGTCAATTGCCCTATCCTGCATTTGTTTTCAACTACTTTACTAGTAGTTTAAAATAAATAACTTTATCTTGAGTTTCTTTTCAACTACTTTACTTGTAGTTTAATATAAATAACTTAATCCTGCATTTGATGTCGAAATTCAAGAAATGGTAAAAATGCGAAGCAAATTTTCCTCAAATTTCGCAAATTGTTCTCAAGTTGATAAACAATATTTGAGAAACAATTGAATTTATCTTAATTTTCAAATGATAAATATGAAACAATATTTTCTCCGTTTGAAAATATCGTTTTCAGTGTTTAATGGGAAGTGAAGCTGAAAAACGGTAACCAAAAAAAGGAAAAAACAATCTTGGCATACTTAGATCTGAAAACATGTTTACATATAAATATGTACATATACAAGAAACTGTCCCGCGCTGCATTTGTTTAAAGCTACTTTTAAATTAGTTGAATATAAATCACTTTTTAATATATTTATTTTTGCAACTAACTTTTTTTTCCATGAGGGTAGGTAAATGCATGAATGAACATGTGTGTTTAGCAAACTATTTCACGTACAAGCACCATAACCAAATAAAATGTTTGAAACTCGTACAAACAAATACAAATCGTCGCTGTCACAAGTGTTTTGCTTTGCTAAATATATGTATGAATGTATGTACATGTATACACATATGTACATTAATATATTTGCAGCAAACTGCATAGTTTGGCATACAAAATATATATAAATATACATACATAACTCGGTTAAATAGATGAGTTTGTAACATTTTGGTTTACATTTCGTTTACATTTCCAATCTATGCGCTTGATTGGTTACTTGCTTTGTTGTGGTGAGTTACATTTACTAGTTGGCGATAGATTCTCAACTCAACTGATCTAGCTTCGATTCTACTGAATCGATTGTACACAGAGAAAAATCCACCATGAAAAGGAATCAACCACAGTTTTCATAAATATTATAATACCGATTTTTTTGTTCCAAAAATAAAATTTTTGAAAAAATTTAACTACTGTGTTATATTTAACACAATGACAATTTTTGGTGTTTTTTTTTTAAATAATAATTATAGGAAGAAGAAAAGGAAGGAACAAAAGAAGAGGTAAAAGTATAAGAAGATAAAATCCGAACAACAACAAAAAAAATCAAAAACTAAAACTAAAACAAAAACACAAAAACCACAAACACAAAAAAGAACAAAAACAAAAAAAAAACCAAAAAAACAAAAACAATACAAAAACGAAAACGAAAACAAAAACACAAACAAAAACAAAAAACAAAAAACAAAAACGAAAACAAAACAAAAACGAAAACGAAAAAAAATTCAAAAGCAGAAACAAAAAAAGAAAAACGAAAACAAAAAAACACAAATAAAAACTAAAACAAAACCAGAAACGAAAAAGAAAACAAAAACAAAAACGAAAACGAAAACAAAAACGAAAACGAAAACGAAAAAAAAAACAAAAACAAAAACAAAAACGAAAACAAAAACACAAACACAAAAAAAAACAAAACGAAAACAAAAATAAAAACAAAAAATGCAAAAACGAAAACGAAAACGAAAACAAAACAAAAGCGCAAACAAAACAAAAACGAAAACGAAAAATAAAAACAGAACGAGAAAAATTCAAAAGCAAAAACAAAAAAAAAGAAAAACGAAAACAAAAATATACAAAAAAAAACTAAAAAAAAAGAAACGAAAAAGAAAACAAAAACAAAAACAAACACAAACACAAAAACCAAACCAAGAACGAAAACGAAAACGAAAAAAAAACACAAAAAAAAAAACAGAACGAAAACAAATTCAAAAGCAAAAAGAAAAACGAAAAAAAAAAAACAAAAAAACACAA
Organism: Urophora cardui; assembly: GCA_960531455.1. Taxonomy (NCBI): domain Eukaryota; kingdom Metazoa; phylum Arthropoda; class Insecta; order Diptera; family Tephritidae; genus Urophora; species Urophora cardui. The sequence continues at coordinate 14,959,893 of OY482674.1, forward strand.
ACATAAACATAAACTAAAACAAAATCAAAAACGAAAAAGAAATCAAAAACGAATCGAAAAAACATAAAAAAATCAATAACAGAAACAGAAACAGAAAAAAAAACAAACACAAAAGCAAAAAAGAAAACACTAAAACAACAACAACAAAAATATAAAAACACATCGTAGTTAGTCCTAGAAAACACCTGCAAAAACTAGCGAGTTTCGATAGCAGCCGGCACCTCTAGTTGACGCTAAAGAACGCATTTGAGCTAGAGAGTGCGTGGCAGTAGTTTTACCCGTATTTCGTATATCAGCATAGATACAGTTATTTTTTTTTCCAGCATCAAATTTCTCATTCCAATTAAACTGCAAATTACGCAACATTACAACTTTTGCGAACTCGTTAATGATTTGTGTATCGAAATTCACTTGAATACCTACTTTTATTACATATCCAGCCAACGAGCATTAAACGAAAGCTCCAAATTCTTTTCTTTCGAAAAGATTAATAAAAGCAGTAGTGCAAATTTCAATTGAATACAAGAAGGCACTAGTGGGCGGGCAAATGACTGCATGCTTAAATGCACAAACATTAATCCGGTTTGCTGGCCGCTGGCTTAATATAGCGTTAAAAGGAGTTACATTCGATTGTGGATTAATACACTTAACCCACTCTGCACTCACTACACTACACTAAACTAAGTAGTATACTAAACATGTCAGTTCGTTATCATCGTTAGTTTGCTCAAATGAGTCCTTAACCACAAGAAAATACTGACATTTAACCATTAACAGCCGAGCAGTTTGTTGTTTATTTTTATCAAAAAATATACCCATTAGTGGGTTGAAGTTCAATTGTAGCCCAAATACACACACTTGGGCAAAGTTTAAGCATATTTTACGTGTAATTTTCTGCGTATACGCAAATTTGAAGCTTGCGTGTCTGCTGATATCTATTACCATAAAATGATATGTGGCATCACAACAAACACACAGACAAATGAGAGCTTGCAATTTATCCCTAACGTTTTGATTAATTGCCAGACAATTTGTTGTCTAATGCCTAACAAACAACAAACAAAGCAAAATGGCGACCACAATCTGCTGTTGGCGGTGAAGGTGTGAATTGAGAGTGCTTGGGAGAACAGTGGGTAGGATGTGGACGAGATGTAAAGAAAAACAAGGCAAGAGAATAAGAGAGTAGTAAATTTTTGTGGGGAGGAGTATATATGTTGATAGAGCAGTTACTCGATTTCAAGTGTTATAAGCAACGCATATATAACGCATTGCAAACGAACCTCTAGGTAATATATCCCAAAAGCTTAACCACGGTAGGCTACATGGACAGAAAGATATATTTATTACCAAGAATTCAGAGAAACACATATATGATCTTCTAATTACATCGTGGGTGTCCGCTGTGGTGTAGTGGGTAGAGTACTCGCCTGTTATACCAGAGGTCCCGGGTTCAAACCCCAGTCCGAGCAAACACCAAAAAAATTTCTATAATTAGTAAAAATCCAATTATTGGGTTTTTTAAGAGTAGCGGTCACTTCTTGTCAGTGGGCGGCATACACTCCGAGTGTATTTCTGCCATGAAAAAGCTTCTCACAAAAAATGCATTCGCCGTTCGGAGCCGGCATAAAACTGTAGGTCCACACAATTAGCAGGAAAAAACAAAAAGTAGCACACCTCGAATTGGGAGAGAAGCTCGGCCATAAAACTCGTCAGACTTATAATAGCGCCATTGTATTATATTATATTATTATTAATTACATCATATTTCTTTTCCTTCAATTTTTAAAATCTGAAAACACTGTGCTCACTTAAGTAGTATAAGACGTTACTTCGCTGAAAGTGCTCGTAAATATGAATGCGCGCTTAATTAACGCCTGCGAATCTCTTCGACTTGTGTGTTGCTTTAGCATTAACTTGTACGCCGTTCGGCGCGCGAATTTTATTGGGTGTAAATAACTACCAACTATCTGACTGACTGGCTGACTAACTGGTGGCACAGGGCAATACATATCTTCAAATTAATCACCTTGCCATTTTGATTTAGTGAGCAAGTACTTCTGTATGTGTTACAAACATCTAAGCATGTAGCTACTTATATACCATCAGCTACAAACATATGTGTGCCATAAAACTAATGCATTGCGAACATGGAAACAGAAAGTTATAAGCTGTCCAATATTTGGCGTTAGCGGTAAACTTTCTGAAGTTGATTTATAGCCAAGTAATTACCGGGGCATTTCTGATGAGAAAGTGAAAGATGATCCTCCCTTTGAGTGATAAGAGCTTTTTAGGTGGCTTTTCGGTAAATAAATAATAATAATAAAAATAAAGTAAAATAAAAAAAACTGGAATAAAAAAAAAAATAAAATAGTCTGATGAGGGGATGTGGTGGTCTCTGAAATGGATCCATAACTTCTACCAAACAAATTTTTCTTAATTAAAAACTGGCCACTAGCTCATATAGAATTCACATAAAATAAATAAAAATAAAGGAAAATAAAAGAAAAAACTAAAATAAAAAATAAATAAAATATAATAAAATAAAAAAATAAGATAAAATAAAATATAATAAAAAAATAAAAAAAAAAATAAAAAAAATTAAAATAAAATAAAATTAAATAAAATAAAACAAAACAAAACTAAAATAAAATAAATTAAAATATAATAAAATATAATATAATAAAAAAATAAAAAAATAAAATAAATTAAAATAAAATAAAATCAAATATAATAAAAAAATAAAAAAAATAAAATACATTAAAATAAAATAGAATAAAACAAAACAAAACTAAAATAAAATAAATTAAAATAAAATAAAACAAAAAAAAAAAATAAATAAAAATAAACTGAAAAAAAATAAAATAAAATACATAAAATAAAATGGAGTAAAAAAAAAATAAAAATTAAGCTGATCGAAAGCATTTAACTCAATATAACTGACTGATAAAAGCTTTTTAAGTGGCTTTTCGGAAAAAAAAATTACAAATAGAATAATAATAATAAAAAATTAAGTAAAATAAAAAAAACTAAAATAAAAAATAACTAAAATAAATAAAAATAAATAAAAACAAAATAAAATAAAAAGATAAAATAAAATAAATTAAAATAAAATAAATTAAAATAAAATAAAATAATTTAAAATAAAAAAAAAATAAAATAAATTAAAATAAAATAAAATAAACTAAAATAGTACAAAAATAAAATAAAATAGAGTAAAAAAAATTAAAAATTTAGCTGATCGAAAACATTTAACTTAATTGTCCTTAGTTCGTAAAAATTCTACTTAGAAAATCTAAACTCTCATAGTTGAAAACGTGCAATTTAGAAACAATATTAAACAGCGATCAAATTCAAATTGGAACTAAAAATAGTGTTGAGTTAATAAACACTTTTATATGATTATTCCGAGGAATATGTGTATATGAGTAGAAATTATTCAGTCCCCATATAACAATTTTTTTTTTAAATTGTATCACAGTGTTATTTGCTACTAATAGTAATTATTATATTTTACATCTTTACGGCTGCCATGGCGTATACGTAATGCGTAATGTTCATGAATGTAAGTATTGAAAACAAACTAAACTAATTGTACGTTCATTCATTCGTTTATATGCACATATACATATGTATATGTTTAGATGTGTTTATGTATGCCTATATCCTTCAACACATATGTACATATCATCCTCAATTACTTATAGTAATTGACGCTCAATGCAATTCATTAGCTCTAATAGGTAGTAAGTGTATACTGCTTACAAGCGCAAACATTAACCAGATGATAAATTTCTTCTTTGCGCTAGTTAGATATAAATACATAGTTATATGTGGATATATACATACATACATAAATAGGGTGGTCCTTAAATATATGGAGACAATCTTTATAGATACCACATACATATAAATTTTTGTCCCGATCGGTGAAGGTTAAAGGGTGTCGCACAGGGGTAAAATTTCTAAAAACTATGAAGACTCAACAAATTAAATAAATTGGTTTTATTTATCTAATGGCCAAAATTGATAGTTCTGCCCTCAAGGATACCAAATGGAAATTTTGGTTGGTTTATAAGGAGAGTGACAAATTTCAGATTACCATATGTGACGCCTGTGATATACCACTAAACCATTTGCGATCCCGACCAAAATTTATATTTGATATCTTTGACTGTGCCTTTACCGATGGAGTGGGTGAGACCGAGCAAAATCACTAATTTGATTTTGGAGACCACCCTAATACATATACATGCATCCATGTGTATATTTTACTTTCTCATTCGTTTCTTGCTTAACGAATGTGTTGCTATTGGCGCTGAATTCCATAACAAACTACAGTTCAATAAATAAAGTACTGGCGGGCTGGCTGTACTACAACTAAACGGTGTGGTGTAGAGTGTATAAAGGCAACAGCAGTAGCAGCAACAAGAACAGTAGCTGTAGCAACAACAACAACAATATCAAAAAAAGCATTGGTTTAAAAATTTTCTCCGAAGACTTCTTAGCACTCGTTCTTCGTTAAGCATTTAGCCGCAACTACTAAACTTGCTGCTGCCAGTTGTCCTTTTGGCTATGTTCAGAAACGCTGCATGAAACGCACCAGCGGCAGTAATTATTTTTTTGATGATTGTGATGAGCGACGCTTCATGCAAAATTGACGTTTATGAACGCTCTGCTTCTACTACAAAATCAAGTTGCGCTTCAAACTGAGTTTCTGAACAAAGCCTATGCCTTTTGCCTTTTGTTGCATTTTCTCTTTCCAAAACCCACTTACAAATCTGGTTTTGTTATTTTTTGTTTGGTTTTTGTAGCTTTTTCATATTCTGCGAATTCGCTATTAGTTTTGCTGCGAACTAACGAGTTATACCATTGCCAAATATCAAAAATACCAATACGAGTACGAATATGTGTGAAGAAGAAAGAACCTTCAGTGGACTTTTGCTTGTGAAAATAAATGTTCTATAGCCAGTTGCTGCAGGGAAGAAGACACCACAACTTACATTCACATTATTTCTTAAATAAATATCTATGATCGCAGCAACCAATGCACAACGGCCAGGTGGCTATAAAACTGCTTAAATGTCCGAGCAGCATACTCACCAACAGCGCACATATGAACACCACTTATGGCAGAAAAACTAACAGTGATTTATATTGGCCAGAAGTTGTTGTTGCTGCAAACACACAAAAGCGAAAATTGCGAACGAGAAATTAAAAATTTGTCCTTTGAGAATTTTTCTAACAAATAATTCAATTTATTTTTCTACTAAATGTACGAACTAACCTATAATAGCTGTCATGGTTTGAAAATGGGAGCAAAACTCACAGCTGCTAAGCGATATATGTATGTGGTATTTTTGATTTAGCTAAAGAAAGCAAGCCGCATTACAATAAAAACAACACAGTCATTTAGGATAGTGCACAGCGACAGAATGCAATGAATGAGAGCAGTTGGAATAACAGTGGAATAAGCATTTGTATGGAATTTCTGGTATTACACACATAGAAAAAGTAGCAGTAATATCATGTTCAGACATAAAAATGAATTAAGTCATTTGGGCTTGATTGGACATCTCTAGATTTGGTGTTCAAACATATTTAATTCACTTAGCCCATTTAATAGGTGGGCTCAAGATACATACACACATACACGCATGTCAAAACTGCAAGGAGAACGAAATGATTTGATATTCAGCTTACAACTTTTACCAATCGTAAACACGAATCCATGTATAGAATAAGCAGAAATAAAAAAAATTGATAGGTGATAAAGAAGAACAAGAATTCAGCTGATCCGACGAACCAACCTGTTTAGTGAACCCTGACGCTAATGACATTTCTCTGATCATGACATTTCATTTTGCTTATGAAACAAGCTTTTTAACAGGGTTGCATGCAGAATTGTTCTTCATTAAGAACTAATTAATTTCTAATAAAGCATTAACTTAGTCAATTTTTGTATGGTAAATTGAGAATCATTAGGCTTGAAAATTTAATGAAGGCTCTTAATGTTCAATTAAGGTTGTGTCTGAACATAACATAAGACTAGCTACAGTGGAGTCACATGGGGGTAAAGATTTGGACACAGATTCTGAAAAAAGATGAAAAAGGAGATGATTTTGACAATAGTAAACTATTTTCTGAAACATCAACCTCGAAAAAATTAATAATTACATTCATAAACCTAGCAATAAAAATGTTTATAAAATTTGTTGCATACTTCAAGGCGTCATATTGGTTTTTCATTGCCTGTAGGCTTTTGCGTTGTTTGTATGAACATCTGGTCTGAGGAGACTCCTAGTGAAATTTTACGACAAACAATTTTCTCGAACATCTTAACCCTTTAGCAGCCACCAAAATGTTGCTTTTTACGGCTTTCTTAAAAAAGGTGTCAAAACAACCATCTCTCGGTTGAGCTAATGGAATAAAATATTCTACAAAATTAAACGCCACACAATTTTACTATTAGCAACTGAACATAACCTCGAAACAAATCGATAACTCTGTTCATAAACGAAGCAACAAAGAAGTTTAAAAAATTTGTTGTATACTTCAAGGCGGTATATATCGTCGGTCTCCTGCCAGAAACACGAATGTGAAATTTTTTCAAAGTGCGATGTCTGCTCTTTATCGGATATATATTGATATAAAACAATTAATATTTGTATATATGCTTATGCACATACAAGTACATATTATGTATGTATGTTTACACAAGAATTTATACCAATATTAATTGTTATTACATCAATATATACCCGATAAAGAACAGACATCGTACTTGGAAAAAAATTGACATTCGTGTTTCTGGCAGAAGACCGATGATATGTTTTTCATTGCCTTTGATCTTTTGTGTTGTTTGAATTAAAATTTGGTCTGAGGATACCCCTAGTGAAAGCTTACGACGAACAGTTTTTTTGAACATCTGAACCCGCTAGCAGCCACCGAAATGCCACTTTATACGGTTTTCTTAGAATAGTAGTCAAAAGCACCACTTCGCAAGGCAGGTAATGGTCTAAAATATTCTACAAAATTGATCGCCATACAATTTTACTATTAGCAGCTGAACATACCTTCGAAATAAATCAAAAGCTCTATTTATAAACCATGCAATAAAGAAGTTTATATAATTTGTTGCATACTTCAAGGCGTTATATATATGTATACATATTTTTTATTGCCTGCTGCCTTTTGCGTTCTTTACATGAAAATTTGGTTTGAGCTAACCCTTAGTGAAATTTTACGACAAACCGTTCACTAGAAAATTTTAACCCGCTAGCAGCCACCGAAAAGCTACTGTTTACGGTTTTTCCAAAAGAAGGTGTCAAAGCGATCACTTCCCTGGTGAGCTAATGGATTAAAATATTGCAGCTACACTCACCACACCCACCACAGACAGTAATGCAAATGCCGCAAAAAAGTTATCAAAACCCCATAAAACCCTGAAAATATTTCATAAACAGTCTTATTTGTACTGATTTGTGTGTGATTTTCATTAAAATTTCCTTCTTTATTACCGCATGGCATTCCACACACCGCACAGTGTACGCCCGAAGTTATTAGAAGCGCATTGGACTCATATAACAAGGTTAAGCGGAACAGAAACTGCATGTTTGTGCATGTGTGCGCTTGTCTGTGCATGTGTGTATGCATTGAGGGCAGTTAGGTCAAGCGAAATTGCAGTAGTGTGCCGATAGCAACGCCTATCCACTTAAGTAAGCATTTAAGTACAAGCGCATCTGCACATGTACGAGAACATAAGCACTAAACGTAAGTACTACACATGTTTGAACATGTATGCACATATGTATGGATGGACGCAGCAAAAAAAGTTGTTAGCCCAAATAATACTTTCGGCAGCTGTAGCGCCAGCCTCCTGATGGCATTTTGTGCTGTGTGCTGCTAACTGCAAAATACAACAATAATAAAAATGGAACTAGCAGAAGCAACAACAAAGCCAACAGCAACAAAAATAAGAAGAAATAACAAAAGCAAAAACAACAATAACATCGTCAAATATAACCACATCAACAACAGCACTAACAAACCTCGAACAATTTTAATCAACTAAACATGCCAGTGAAATAGATTTTCTTTTTTTTTATAACTTTTTTTGTTCCGTATTTTCTTCTTCTTCTTTCCGTAATTGTGGCGTAAAGAAAACCCAGAATCGCATGTATGTATATGTGTATGAACAAACGTAAACGTAAAAGCGCTCAGCGTCCGGCGCTCGAACGCATGTTAAATGGGTTGCAATATCGAATCTGATATACGACCACAGAACGAACAGAACGAACAGAAGTAAACAAGAGTGCATATTGAAAAGTTGGTCACTTTGTTGTTGCAAATACATATGTACATATGTGTATGTACACGTACAAGATTAGAGAAAGTAAAAATGAATGAATTGGAAAATAAGTAAAGATAAAAAGAAGAAGAAGAGTTGCATTTCTTGCTGAATAGTGTATTTTATAGCCAGTAGTGAGATTGGAATTAATTGGGGAAAAATATTTGGTTGGGATTTGGGAAAAAATTCGGAAAAGTATTCGGTTCAGATTAAGGTAAATATTCGGTCAGATTCGAGAAAATATGGGGTTCGGATTCGGAAAAATATTCGGTTCGGATACGGAAAAATATTTGGTTCGGATTCGGAAAAATACTCGGAGCGATTCAGGGAAATATTTGGTTCGTATTTGGGAAAATATTCGGTGTGATTCAGGAAAATATTTGGTTCGTATTCGGGAAAATATTCGGTGCGATTCAAGAAAATATTTGGTTCGTATTCGGGAAAATATTCGGTTCGGGTTTGAGAAAATAGTTGGTACGTGTTTGGCAAAATATTCGGTCATATTCGAGAAAATATTCGGTTCGGATTAGGGAAAATATTTGGTTCGTATTCGGGAAAACATTCGTTTGGAATTTGGAAAAACATTCGGTTTGGATTCGGAAAAATATTTGGTACATATTCGGGAAAATATTCGATGCAATTAAGGAAAATTTTTGCTTCGTGTTCCGGAAAATATTTGGTTCGTATTTGGGAAAACATTCGGTTCAGTTTTGGGAAAATATTTGGTACGTATTAGGGAAAATATTCGGTCGTATTCGAGAAAATATTCGATCGTATTCGAGAAAATATTCGGTCGTATTCGAGAAAATATTCGATCGTATTCGAGAAAATATTCGGTCGTATTCGAGAAAATATTCGGTTCGGATTTGAGAACATATTCGCTTCTGATGGGGGAAAATATTTGGTTTGGGAAAATATCAGGGAAAATATTCGTTCGGATTCGGGAGAATATTCGGTTCTGATTTGAAAAATTTTTCGGTTCGGATTAGGGAAAGTATTCGGTCCGGATTCGGGATAATACTTATTTGGTACATATTCGGTAAAATATTCAGTACAATTCGAGCAAGTACCTATTCGAGCCGAACTCCGTTAAGTATTCGGGTTTGTTTCGGACTTTCCTAGGCAGCGCTCCACAATCTCCCATAGTACGTGATTGGCTTCCCTACCGAGAAATCACAATCAAGGCAGATGTTTGTCTATACAAAAGCTTAATATCATAATTATAAACTCAAAAAAGTCTGAAAAACACTGAAAGCTTCATCGTATTTTCATTCAGACTCTGTAAAACTATTCGCCAGTCTTTGATAAGATAATGATGAATGTGGATAAGACCAGCGTGCACTTTCACTGAGAGCCACACCTTAAATATCAAATGCCACCGCTTGGTATCAAAATCAAGAAAGTAAAACATTCTTAATGGCGAGATGGCAAAACTTAAAAGCGAATTCAACTTTGTGAGTGTACGTGACAAAGCTACCGCAGCGCAAAAGCGCCCAACAACAACAACAACAACAACAAAATCTTAAACCAACCAACAACTAACGAACGAACAAACCAATTTAAACTGCTTCAGCTGTTGCAAAATGCGAAAGGAATCGAAGCAAAAGTAAAACGGCAATGCAAAGCCAAGGAAGGCATTAAGTGTGGTCAAATTGTGTGCGGGCGAAGTGATTGAAAAATCATCATCATAAAACTTCCAGCGAAAAAGGAGAAAGTAGAGCGCTTTGTCGCGTCGGGCGCAAATTTGTACAAGTTTTATATTTTTGCTTTTTTTCACATTCAATGAGCTGCTTGTTTCACATTAAATTGACTTGGATTTTTTTGTGGACTTTATTTCTATTAAAATATTTTATTGGTTGTCTACTAGGTACTACTTAGTGAGTATTTATTTTACTAAGAAGTGAGCTGATGCAGAATTGGGCAAAGTGCATTCAGCTTTGCACTACCCAATCAATGATGAATGGTAGTGAGAAATTGATTTGCAAATCATATTTGCATTCCCACTAATTTTTGTTTGGTAGTGCAAATCAATTTTTCACTATCACTAACTTTTAATTGGTAATGCACTTGAGTGTTAATGCAAAAATTCCCATCCATGATTAAATGTGAATTAAATTAAAAAAAAATTCCTACATCAATTAATTAATTTTAATTGCATTATATCTCGCTTGTTTACAGTTATTTTTCGATTTTTTTTAATTGGATCATTAATAAAAATTTTTGGATTATTTTGAATTATTTTTCGTTTCTTTTAATTTTATGTCTAATCAAATTATTCGATTATTTTCAATTAATAATATTATTATTTTAATTTAATTTAATTAATATAATTATTTTACTTGAAAGAGTTTTTAGTGCTTAGCACGAAATTTTTATTTTTAATTCAATTTTTAATTGTTGGGGTAATCCACTTCCGAAAAGAGTGCTGATGATCGAAAATGGTTTTTCGTGAAATAGCTATACACTCAACCTTGGCTGTAAATAGTTGTTGAATTTTTTTTCCACTTACCCCAACAATTATAATTATTTTAATTAATATAATTATTTTAATTTCTTTAATTTGTATGATTGATAAAAATATTTGGATTATTTTGAATTATTTTTAGATTTTTTTAATTTTATGACTAATACAATTATTCAATTGTTTTCAATTATTTCTGATTTTTTTAATTGCATGATTAATACAATTATTTCATTATTTTCGATTTTTTAATTGCATGATTAATCAAAATATTTTGATTATTTTACCTTATTTTACCTTATTTTTCGATTTTCTTTTTAATTTTATGATTAATAATAATTTTTTCCGATTTCTTTAATTGTATGATTAATACAATTGTATGAAACTATTTTAGATTTTTTTAGTTGCCTAATTTATTAATTAATCTATTCATTTTTTTTTATTCTCGCATGCAAAATGTTACTCGTATGCCGTGGTGTACAGTTATTTCATACGGAAAAGAATACTTAAAAATAATCATATAAAAGGAAACAGGGCCGTGCG